>QHHG01000139.1:0-673908 GCA_004367055.1 Fusarium sp. NRRL 66335
CTCGACAACTCTCCCCATGGCCTCAAAGCCAACACCCCCCTAACCCTCCCCCTCTGGCTCGCCGAAATGCTCGCTCTCGCATCAACACCCACATCCAGTGCACCCCTCACCCTAAACCTCCCACCGTGTCTCTCCACCGCCGTTTTGTCTGCTTTAAAAGCTGATCCGCGCGCTGTACCGCTACGGGATCAAAGTCCTCATTTTTACGGAGTGGGCGTTCGCATGCTGGACTTGTTCGATGAGAAGGATGTTGCTGAGGTGTTGAGGAAGACTTTCGTTGTTAGGGCGGGCGAGGTTGGTCTGCATGCGAGAAAGGCGGATGAGGCGGGGGTCGGGAATGGGGAGGAGTTTTTGAGAGGGTTGGAGGAGTGGGAGAGGGGATTGTTTAGGAGAGGACATGAGGGTGTTAAGGGTGCAAAGGAGTGGATGGAGAAGGTCAAGAAGACTTGAGAGTTGGGGAAGATGGTCAGGATAGAGATACCCATGAGTTGCCATGAGGCACTACGCGTCTACGATAAACTACAACTAGAAGCACAAATCAAGAACCACTAAGTTCAGTCACAAGAGATTAATCACAGAGGACAATAATGCAGGGATAAAGCGTGCATCTTTCAGCACAGTCTATTACTGACTCAGACTGTTATGTCTCAAGCCAGAAGAGGTTCCTATCTGTAGGCAAACGGTACTCATCAACCCATTCGCTCAGTACTTTTCCAACCGAACGACAAGCCCGGCGCATTTCCCTGCATGCCCCTCAGATGTCTAAAACCCCTAATATCCCCAAACACCGACCCAACCCAAATGCTCTTTGATCTAACTAGTAAAGCACACAAAGATGGCAAACTCTTCAGCCATAACCGCCCGTCCGAACAGGCACACCCCAGAAACAAAACAGAAAACGCCAATGCCCTGATATCCACGTCCAACTCCCTTCATCCTTATTTCATGTACAGGATGTGATGAAAATAAAAAGATAAAAAATGCAACCGACTCCTCTTTTTCCTCTCCTGGGAAAATTCCTCCCAGATACCGACCCGGCCCAGTTATATATCGTAGTCGCGCGATGAAGCACTTTCGATCGCGCTGAGAATAAACGTATAGGCTTCGCACCGCTCAAGCGGTCGAACCTGCTTGGCTGCCCATCTAGGGCCAACAGCCAGATTGAAACGTATCCACCAGTTTAGTTTGCCAAGGTGACTCGCTGAAAATAAACCAGAGAGAAAAGGGTAATCATCGACGCCGTGACGGTAAAGAAAAAAAGGAAGTTGAAAAAAGAATAAAAAGTCGAAAAAGAGAAACAACCACAATCATAGAACAGGCTCCTGAAATCATTATGTGTGAAGGCGAATGTGAAGTGGTAATAAGCAAGGGTGTGATGCTTGCTCATGAAGAATTGGCGTGCGCGTTCACCAGAACGGCACAACACCGAGAAGTAGTAGTCTTAGCCAACTGAGCCATCATCGTATCGACTCAAGTTGGGCTTAGGCTCGGGCTCGGACGCGAGTGGTTCAAGGCTTCTTCTTGTGCAATCCTCATCCCTCGAGGCACGAGATGCTCACAAATGAATCGATGTTGAGATCGATATTGGTGAGGCATGTCAACCGGTGGAAGTGGGGAGGATATTGATGCAAGAAGATCGAGCTTCATGATCATTACTCATACTGCGGAGCATCTAGGAAACCCAGAGGCCATTATCGGGCATACTCATATGGGACATATCTTGAAAAGTGGCAGGAGTGATAGTGTTGGAAGAAGAGAGATTGGACCCATACGCAGAAGTGGCATGCTCGGAGTAGGCATAGTTGTCAGGGAGTCCGACAATAGGAGAGCCGTTGGAAAAGGGTGAGTAGCCGAAGTTACCAGAGGCAGACGAGATGGGAGCCGAGATAAGCTCGCCATTGACACTAGCCATAATGGCAGGATCAGCAGCGCCGTCAACGGCGAGATCGTAGCCAGTCTCCATGTTGAAAGGAACCATGTTGCTACCGATGCCCTGGAACATCTCCATCTGGGGAGGCATGGATCCTTCCATCTCGCCCTCAGCCATGTCATCAGACTCATCTTGCTCAGGCATGGGGGACTCATTCAAGTCAACTTTGACTTTCTTCTCAACGAACCAAGCCTTGAGTTCGGACATGGGAGGCCAGTCGCCACCACCCTTACCACCACGCTTCTCATCAGAGTTGGCACCCTTCTTACCGCGAGGAGTCTTGGGCTTGAAATGAGTACGTCTAAGATGAGCGGCGGCGTTGTAGTAAGCACCGTACTCCTTTCCGGAGATACAGGCCTTGCACTTGGACAAGGGGTTGACAGCCTTGACATTGGTGGGGATGCCAACAGACTCGGGATCCCGGCAGACGAACTTCTTGACAGTGCCTTCGTGCTTAGCATTGACGTGTCGGCGAAGCTCGTGATCGCCACGGAAGCCATCGGGGTGCTCGTTGCACTGAGTGCAGTAGACCTTGGGGTGCTTGGGACGCTGGTAGTTGCTCTTGTTGACGGGAAGCTTAGCCTCTCTGTTGGCAGCGGCAGCGCTGGCTTCCCTGGCAAGCTCCTCCTTAGGCTTGGGGGCGAGCTGGATGGTCTTGGCCGCATGCAGAACTCGCTCTCGGGCCTCCTTAGCCCGTCGCTCCAGGTTGGAAGCGTTTGATCGAACACTTGACATGCTAGCGTTGGAGCAAGATCGCTCCATGTCGGTCGACTCGGGAGAGGCCATCAGAGTGTTTCCGTTGGAATCGACGTACTGCTGAACGTTGGCAGCGGTGAGGTTGGCGCCGAGACCAAAGAGATCTTGCTCAGAGGTGTATTGCTTGCCGGCAGGGTACATGTTGACAGAAGTAGGAGACATATCGGGAACGAAGAGCGCATCGGCTTGGGACTGGCAGGATTCCATACGCTCCATGCCGACACCGTAGTTGTCGAAAGAGCTGTTCTGGCGGGTCAAGGGGCTCGCGGCCTCGGCGGCAGAGGGACCAGAGATCATCGAAGGGCAGGCGGACGACATGGGATAACTTGAAGGAATAGTTGATGACAGGTTGGCGTATGAGTTGTCGGGCACCATGTTGTAAGCCATTCCGGTGAAGGATGAGTCGTAGTGTTGAGGAGCTTGAGGTGTCTCGGGCCACTGTTTTAGGAAGTCTTCAGGGTCCATGCCGATGTTGAGAAGGGGCTGGTTCTCCTGGACGCTCTGTAATTGATTTGATGCGGCTTCAAGAGGCAGGTTGCTAGACTGATTTTGAGGCGAGCCGAATCGGTCCATGGATGAACTCAGAGGGGCGATGCGGTTTCCGGTTTGTGAGAAAGGCATATGAGACTCTGAACGATTTGAAACACTGCGGCTCATGGGGAGGGCGGAGCTTGACTGTTGAGAAAAGGCCCTTCTCTCACGTTTATGCGCCTGAAAGCGTTCCTACAACGATGAGATTAGAGAAATGGAGATGAGATGAGGGTCAGGGTGGGGATGTATTACCGTGATGGCAGACTTTACTTGTGTAGGATATGTAACGGTGGACTTGCTACGGGAGAGACCGACACTTCGTGCATTTGAGACACCATTGCTGGGGATCTGAAACCCTCCCTGAGCAAAGTTCTGGGCGACATGATTTAGGACTGTAGGGTCTCCGTTGAATTGACTTTGCACGAACTGCTCAAGCTGTGAATTTCTTGCGTTGGCGGCTTCTAGCTGACGTTGTAGCTCCTCGACAGTGTTGACGTTTTCTAGATTCATTATAGATAATGAGATGATATAGATCGACAGATAGATAGATAGATAGTGTTTGATAGGGATAGCCTTGAAATGTTGATAGGCGTATGTAAGGCGAGTGAGTGGATGCTGAGTAGATGGATAAGATAAGTTGTAGCTGGAGTGTAGCGTTTGGAGAAGTGAAAAACCCAAGGCGAACCAAACTATTGAATGGTAATGAATACAAGTCTCGGATTTGCGACAGGCGAAAAGATTAAAAAGTGGGATAGTTGGAGTCGAGACAGACGACGAAGAAAAGAAGGTGAACGAGATGCGGATGGGATGGAGGATTAATAGGTGAGCCAGGATGGAGGAGAACAGGCGGCCCAGTCGTTCTGAATGAGGCTTCCAGAGTCCCCACTCAGTAGTGACAGGGATTGTAAGGGACAGGGATGCTGTAGCTTGGGAAGGATATTCAAGGGTGGTGGAACTGGGCGGTATTTGCGAGCTGCGGTGTGTAAGGTTAGGTTAGGTTAGGTTGCTTGAACGAGACAACGTCTGTGGATGGGCGGTCTAATTAGGCTTGGCCTGACCTGGCTGAAAATGCAGTGCAGTCCTGTTCCCTCTAATGGTGTGTGGTGATGATGTAGCGTTGCGTCTTTGGTGGTGTGTTTAAGCAGCAGATATCCGATTTTAGACTGACAGATTTCAAGGTCTTGGAATGACTCCTTAGTAGGGATATGTGATAGTGCCCGATGGCCTGACCGTGACAAGATTGACGAGGTGAAAAGAGACAAGATCCTGCAAATGAGATGTATCGTATTATGATCCTGGTGTCATACGTATGCACACAATAAAAGAAGCTTGTGGAGATGGTTTGATGATGCTGCTGAACAGATGCCGTGTTGTTGAGATTGAAACAAACATGAAAATGGGAAGTGGACCAGCGTTAGTATCAGAAGGGGAATGGTGGCAAGGTACGACACATGGAACGTCGACGGGCTAGACATGGAACCTAACAAGACGGGATACGCGTGACGACGACAACTGCACTTTGAGTTTTGCTCTCTGACAGACAGCGTGGGGTAGGTTGGTTTGACTTTGATTTACAGCGGTCCACCCACTACAAACCAACGGCTACCAGTGGGAAAAACCACCACTGAAATCAACGGAATCTTCGGTCCACTGGCTGCTCTACTAATAAAACGCCCCAGGGTAGAATGAATATCTGATGTCTCATGCCCCCAAAAAAAGAAGAAGAGACTCTAGAAGGACAGCTCACCCAACCCTTGTCCTGTAATTGTTACTTGCTGACACGCCCGGTGCTGGTGCTGGTGCATGCAGACAGACGCTCTTGGATCTGAAGCGATTGGTCCTCTCTCAACAAGGTCTGGCTTGCTGCGACCACTAGAACCTCGTTTCTCATTGCGCGTACAGCACAGCGCATCACATCGCTATCGCTATCGACTGTCCACGAGATGCCATGCTTTGAAACGAGGCATATTCTATCCGTATGGCTTTGACATTCTGATTCCCGCAGGTCAGAGGCTCAGCTGCATCAAAGTCAAAGTGGTGGGCTGTGTATGGCCTGTTCACTATTATTGATTAGGCACTCAGCGGAATCAATTCCCACTCGATCTCTCAGCGATCTAGGACTGTCCTCACAAACAGTCAGACAGACGGCAGGCCGCATATCTTCTGACACCTCAAATGTTCAGTTTCCGACCACCGAACCGTGCTCTAAACAATCTACGTAATGGTTAAGCGGCACAGCATCATCATCATAGTTCATGACTCTGAGGAAACAGAAGAAAAGAGAAAAGAAAGAAGCAACGTGATACAGCGCAAGCAACAGCCACAGCCCAAAGAAAACGCCATGACGGCATCCCCTTCGATCCTTGCTACAGGGTACGCAGTACGAAATCGGCAGCTTCAGAAAACGAAAAAAAAGCAAAGAAAGTGAAAAAAAAGAACACATCAACCCAATGCGCCTCTTCCTTGTCCTTGTCCTGAGCTGCGAGATGTCATGGCTCATGCCTATTCCTGTCCTGGTTTAGCAAATCATCCTCCATCCCACCAAAGCGGGCACTCTGGAGATGGGGATGCGGATCCGATTAAGATAACCAAAGCCAGGCAAATCATTTTGCCCATCTCTTTTCTGCTGTGTTGGTGCTGTACAGCGCGTCAAGGTGAGTTGAACATGTCATGCGCTAACCCGCTAGACTAATTGACCGGCTGCACGTTGAATGCCAGGTGCTGCTGTCAGTTCCCGGACAAAACGCGGACAAGTTGGCACTAATTGTGTACGTATTTTGAGTGCTGTACTTACTGGTCTGTTCTGTTTTAGCTTGTTTGAAGATATCCCCGATCAAGCAGGTACCTAACTATGTAATTTATGTAGGTTTAGTTTGATGAACACGGACGAAACATCGTTAATGCTTCCTACAAAAGTTAATATTATTTTGGCTGTTGTTCTGCAATGTTGCTATTTTCAGCCCTGCTATAGTAGCAATAGCACCTAGCTGAGAAGGGTGTAGTGTGCTGTCACTGGATGGAGAGCCAAAACAGAATTTGATATGAGATTATCTCGTACGCGAGATCACATCGAAGACTACTCCACGAGCCGGTTGACGACGGCACTGCTGATCACCATTTTCCCTGCTTGACTCTCACAACCAGGAACAGGATTAATGTGCCGCCGACGTACGTGTGGACGATATTTCAGCTGAGAGAACAAAGACAAACCCTGGCATGAAACAGTAATTGTTGAGGACAATGTTATTGATTGAAAGCACCCTCAAGGATTCTATAAATCGAAAACACACATTCTCACCTCATATCATGTTCCTTCCTTCCTTCTCGCCTCAAACAACGTGAGCTCTCATAAAAAAGGATGCCATCACCACAAAGACTGTCTCCTAAATGGGTTTGGTCTCTTCCATTCTCCAACGGGTAGAATCCCTAATCCCTGCATCAGGTACACTCCATCTCCTTTTTAGCACCCACCTCTTTACGCAAAACGAGGCAATCACTGAGACGGGGCATCCATCGATTGGCTGTCGAACGCGGTCAGCCATACCCACCCTCCATCTCGATTGGCTCCCGCAGTCGTAAAGAGTGAGGCGGACGGCGCCATCACTTAACAGCTAACTGTACTATGCCTAACTCACTCAATTCAGTACAGTACGGATACTGCAACTGCAATGTGCCAACGTCCACAGAGTAGAGGCTCACATAGAGGAACTCAGATACTGCAGGCAGTCATTCACCAGATCAAGCAGTTCAACTACATGACACCCTCTTGTATAGTTTCATGTGTTTTGATAAGATATTCCTCCGGAATAATATCCAATGCTACTCTGCACCAGAAACTAGGACCAGGTGCCCATGTTATCCAATTCCCCGTCTCTCCCCCATCCCATCCCATGATGATGATCTTCGGTGACGAATTCTGCGTAGCATCACCACCGCAGTCTAGACCTAATGATCTTCATGACCGGTATTTGCCAACTGCGCGTTGCACTCTTCCGTTTGGTCAGACAATCGCCCGAGTATTGAGTGTCATGCAGGCCAGGCAGTTGGAGTTGTATGCGCTATCGATGGATTCGGGTTTCTTCTGACTCTGACTCGAACTTTGACAAAGCTTGGCGCAATTCTATACAGACTACCTACCGTCCTCTATTCCTAACATAGGAACGGCAGCATTGAGCACGGCCATAAGCCCCCGTGTTATAGTTTGCTTCTCATCTATGCTATGCTTAGTCCTATCTCGAAACTGTAGTCTATCTCCACGGGAAATCCTTCCGATCCAATAGTTCACTTTCATAGTCGCAAGATACTCTGTTTCCCTTCGTCCGAGACGCTTTCTCAAGATTAGATTGCGATGGATTTTGTACGGATTCACTTAGACAAGTCCCACTTTCTAACCGTATTGTTGCCCCTGGACGTCGAATCTTTCTTTTTCTCCTTGGCTTAATCTTTTCCTTGCGGTGATCATGCAGGCTCGACCCCCGTCTCAACTCTCATTTTTACGCAGATCATTGATGGACTGTTCCATTGATAGCTTCGTGACCGTGCTGGTGCACGTGCAATAATACGACTCCCCATCGACAATGGAGCGATTGATGCGTTGGCAATTTGGGTTGATCCGCTGCTGGGCTTAGCCACGTGCCTGCTATTATATCGCAGCCTGATGCTTGCTTATTATTGTTGACTGTGTTGACTTTGAGTTAAGCCGCAGGATGACTGACAAACTCCTCCGGTTGAAGCTATCCAACTGCGAACGGTTCGCTACAGCATCAAACACCTTCAACAACCAAATCGTATGCTTAACACTCTTGGCGCGGACCAACGGCTCCTTGAAAGAAGGTTTCTTAGTGTGTGATGAGCAGTCAATGTCTTAGACTCTGTCACTCTGAGTCAATCTGTAATTGCCACCTCTGAGAATTGACTTGCCTCCTCGATGGGATCTTTTGTTAACAATCTACCCTGCATCCAACACACTGTCCAAACGCACAGCCCGTGTCTTGCGCGTACCTTTTGCCATAACGTTGATGCTAACCCAAAACACTAAACGAAAAAGAAATATGCCTAGGAGACCCTGACTCTAATGCATTCCGTCCGTCCAACGTCCCTAGACGCATAAGTGAGTCGTTGGAGAACCCTAGCAAAAGACAAAGCCTTCAGGGCTGATGATGCATTAAGGCGATCCATAGAGTGCACGAACTCCTGTCGGTAGTCCTCGGCTTGTGCGCCGTTGGGCCAAAATCGGTATGAAGCGAGAAGACGCTACTGTATAATATGCTGTCGGGACCGTCGTGAGAACAATGCTCAGAATCATGCCATGATAAGCAGCTAGCGTTGCGCAAAAGTAAGAAAATACGTCACAGAAGACTATATTTGAGCAAAGGCAATTTCATCTCGCCGGGTTTTGGCTGTATTCATCGTTGTCCTAGCTTGACGGGCCGACAATTTTGAGATAGATCCTGACATGAAACTCGTGAATCTTGCGGAGAAGTAAAGCCAAAGACCCTTTGATCCCAGGATGAGCCTACCGTTTGAAGCTCTTGATACCTGAGCATGCGGAGCCGTTTGTCCACTCGGACACGTGTTCCAGTAGGAGTAACTCTGCTGATCGCCGATGGCCCCCCCGAAGCGAGGATGTTCCCAGGAAGGGCATGTGTTGATCAATGTCTGGTGTTTTTATTCCCGTTTGCCACGCAACATGACAATGCCATAGACACACACGTTTGTGCCTGTGCTTCCTGAAACGGCTGAAGATTGTGGGCTTTCATCATCCCATGTTATTTGGAGAAATTAGTCCAACTAATTTCTGCTCTGCTCTTGAGACGAAGAGAAATGAGCTGTGATGTAATGGTCAGCAGTTCTAGATTGGCGGGATTATAATTAGCCACGGACTCGTTATGTAACTTTGTCCTTGAGCGGAATTGCCGATATTCGGCCCCTCTTCATCCCCTAGACTCCGGAGTATGTCGCCCGTGATGAGATGAAGTGCCCGGCGCAAGGACCCTTCTTTTTCGGTGTCCGGAAGAAGTTGTCGGAAAACAGTTATCCATATCTAAGGCTTTAACTGATAGCGGTTAAACGTCGGTTCCAGTGCTGATAACGACCCCAGGCTAAACTCCACTGCTAGGTCCATCATGACACCTCTCACAGTAACACTTAGCATCCAATAGAGTGCGTTGCATTTGGTTGACCTTATTGCAACGATTGCTTAAGCTCTATGTGAGCTATTCCCACATCAATACGGCATAATGCGCCGCTTTAATTTGGCCCTGCTGGCTTACCTCCAGCTTGTTGGAGCTCGTTCACCGGGTTTCAACATCCATGAGGACTTGTTGACGTTTCCTCAAGTAAGCTACCCCTCGTGCGTCATACTTTGACGTTAATGCTAAGAATTCGTAGTTCGAAGTGGTTTTTGATAGTCAATACATATCCGAGAAAGACGCCCATTCACTACTCGATAGTCAACATCCTACTTATTCTGCCGACTTTGCGCAATCGACGGCCGATCAAGCTCGGGAAGCTGACGAACGCGACAATGGCGACAACCAGGACCAGAACGGTCCATCGTTTACATACGAACTTATGAAGCTACCGCCTAACGAGTATCTTTGTTCGATACCTATTATACAACCTCCCGAAGCAGAGAACAAGACGGCCAACGAACTCGCCAAGGCCGAGGAAGCGCGCGAGCTGAGTCGAGCGACGGCGAGTGGATGGGAACTTCTATCAGAACTGGAGGACTCATGCCTCTACTTTATGTCGGGATGGTGGAGCTATAGCTTCTGCAACAACCGCGAAATCATCCAGTTCCATGCCCTTCCTTCGATACCAAATGGTCAACCTCCCAAGCGTGACCCTCATACTCCGGATTACGTACTTGGAAGAGTTCCTGCTATCCCGGCCAGTGCAGCGCAGAAAGCGAAGACTACTGGCCAGGAGGCGCCACCTCCAGCGGAACTACAAGTCAAAGGTGACCAGCGGTATCTTGTTCAGAAGCTTGAAGGAGGAACCATCTGCGACTTGACAGGAAGAGAGCGCACGATTGAGGTCCAGTACCATTGCGTGCCGGGAATGAAGGCCGATCGGATTGGTTGGATTAAAGAAGTGACCATCTGTGCTTACTTGATGGTCGTCAACACGCCGCGACTTTGCAACGACGTCGCTTTCTTGCCTCCTGAGGAGACCCGGGCGAATCCCATCCAGTGCAAGCTTATCGTGAGCGACCTCAACCAGCCCCCTTCGCTCGGCGAATCAGTACCCATTAAGGAGGACGAGGCTCAGGTGCCACTTAAGCAGGAGGACACAGAAGCCAAGCCCGAAGACACAAGCCCTGGAGAAGCCGCAAAGGAGCCAGTTAACATCGGCGGCGTTGTCGTAGGCGCTAGAAATGTGCTCTCTGGTGCTGATGAAGCAGGCAAACCACCAGCCAAGCTTCCTCCCCCACGAAGCTACTTCTCCAGCTCCAACACCGACAGCGAGCGTCTCCTTCAAATCGTAGCATCCGGAAAAAGTAAGGAAGACGGCGGCGGGGTCACAACACTCAGCAACAAAGAATTGGAAGGGTTGGATCTCAAGCCAGATACCGTCAAAGATATGGCCGACCGTATGCAGAAGCTTGCAGGAATCAACGGATGGAAGCTCGAGCTCGTAGAGTTACCTGGTGGAGAGAAGGAGCTCAGGGGATACATTGACGCTGATGAGGATGAGGTTCAGAAGAACAAGGATAAGCTCAAGAAGGAGAATGAGGCTGCTAAGGCTGAGAAGAAGGATGGTGATGAGGATAAGACGGAGGGCAGTGAGGAGCAGTTCTTCGAAAAGAAGGATGAGCTGTAGATTACGAGCCTGATGGAAGGGTACAGAGATCGTACGGCGTTATGAGAATATCTTGTTATAGCGTGAATGCATTACATTGTAGTGTACCTTACTATTGCTTGCCCGTCCGTGTATACATGACCATGCCGTGCCAACAGTACCATATAACCATTGACCTGGGATCGTTCCTATGTGTTTACAAAAAGTCCATATGGCTGGCGAACGTCGTGGCAGATCGAACTGGCTACTGCACCTGGAAAGAGGAAGTGTATTCGACATCAGAGTTGGTACAACAATGATAGTCGAGTGCTGCTGCAAGGTCTATCACAATACCACAAAACAAGAGTCCCTAGCGAGACTAGGTAGAGTTTAGATAAACTATGTGTCCGTGTTGCTGGGTCAGATTGGCCACTCCCATTCAATATAGGTAGGTGCCTTGCCTTTAGAGCTTACCTCGAAGTGATGATAAGCTCTGTATCCGAGGTAGGGGCTGCAAGAACGTTGATATGATACTTGGGAAGACGGCATGGCACGCGGTGTTTTGGAACATAATGAGCCATGAAGATTCTTGCCCATAATGCTCCATGGCTGACCGTCAAGGTAGGTCCATTCTACGAAAAAGACAATCGCCACCACTGGAGCCGTTCGTACATATTGTCACGATCGTGTAGAGATACAGGGCTTTAATAATCACACACGTCTCTTGGGCCGTGACCCTGGTAGCCTAGCGACGAGGAAAAGAGTTCGGGTTTCCCAACCTTCCTCATGGACGCCGATCGTGTTTTGACATGTGAGATATCTTCTTGAAGCCCGGGCTGTATACATCCCGCACCCCCAATTGCTTAGCCAAGCAGGAGCCCAATAGTCGAAAACATATACCTCCTTTCTTGAGGTTCTACTGATATATGCAAGTACTTATTACTGATTGCCGATGGGCCGCAGGATGTGCACACCCGGGGCATCAAAGATATGCGGCTCGATGTCTCGGTAGTTGTGAAGTAGATGTCTATGCAGTAGCATCTAAGCAAGCGACCAGATGCGTTTCCGTCAAGGATTCTAAACATTCCCGCTTCGCCGATCTTTACTGGCGACCAATAGCGGAATACGGAAGGTTTTATATCGTACGATGATGTTCGAATGTAACTGTATCTCACCGCGTATATTGACCTCTAATCCCTATGTGAGAACCCCTCGTCAACATCAAGTTAGTCTCGCGGAACACGGATAACTTACCGTTTGAGGGGTTCTGTCGTGCTTTGACAATATGGTGTTTGCAGAAGCGCAAAATTTGGGGGTCTTGCAGTTGCTATGGCGTGGCAAAGAGTATGGAATGCCACATTGATCTTGGTGTTCCATATTGGTGGAATGGCGTACTGTGCCGTTGAGAACAAAGAGATGGTCATGCGTCTATTTGATGGCTTCCATTTTTGAAGCACTACTTGTCTGCCATTGGATGATCCAGATGTCGTAGATCTACTGCAAGGTACAGATACTTGCTTACAACTAGGATCTGGGCTTCTGGTTGTCATCTATGAGGCGCGAAGCTTCTATTGTTACCATTGACCAGTTATCTTGGAGTAACAGACCTACCACATGCGCATAAAGTAGACAAAAGTATTTAATCACATTAGTCAAGTCTAAACCAAGACTGTGTTCGCTTAATTGTTGCCCTCCTTCAAGTTCTCTACAGCTGTCTAGACTGAGTAGCGGGCTGAGGCACCAAAGTTCAGATCTCGGCATGTTCCAAAAACAGTGCGTATCTCAAGCCACAATTGACCGCTCAAAACTGTTTGCTCTCAATTGCACCATTTAGTGTCCAAAGTTGCATGATTAAACTGAATTGAGTGAGAGGCGGTATGCAAACCTCAGCCGTTGAAGCCAAGGGTCCACTTCCGCTGCATCTAGAAAGGAGAACAAGAAGAGCATCCTCGAAAGGAGAGAAGATTTTGAAAGCAGAGAAAGTTTACAGTATGGATCAACGTCACTGGACGGTAAACGCGGGAATGGCTGTCGCGGAAGTGTTTGGCTAGACTCTGAACCGTTTCCGTCAAAGGTTTAACTCTGGCCGTTTAAACTTTTCTAGGGGACACGGGACGGCATCTATTACTTGAAGCCTGAAGCTAACGCGGACCGATGCATACAAGTCCAGGGCCGGACTCAGTAGTGTAGTGAGAAATATTTTTCACTTTCATCATCTGTGGATAAGTGCATAGTGTGAGGAAGGATACGAGTTGATGTTGAATTGGACTTTCTTTGCTTTTTTAATAGGAGTTGAAGTTGATAGTGGCCGCAGGTGAGACAGAGACCCTTGAACGGGTTGGTTAGGATCGTCTAAATGTCTAGGACATTTATGAGACTGAAACATTGAAGAGAAGGGAGAAGATGCAATCACTCAACGGCGTAACGATCAGAGGTAACAGTAGGGAAGAGTAAAGAAAGGGATTCAACGTTGGTTCAGCCAAAAGCAAGCGGATCTACTGCATGTTTGCTCTCTTGTCAAGCCACTACTAACCCTTCAAAAAGCAAGCAAAAGTGATCACACTATCACAATCACAGTCACTCTCACTGAGAAAGGAAGAGAAAAGTGACGACATGGGGGACTAGAGACTCTAGATTGGGGACTTTTCTGCTCGGAGCACGGGCCGCTGGCCGGGAGCCGGGGCTGTATGCTCCCCAAATCTGTGGAACTGGGCATGATTGGTGACAAGAGAAGTACAGCTTGTTAGTGGACAGATGGAACGATTCAACAAGATGAGGAATAATTTGACAGTTCAAAGATAGAATCAACTATTCGATAGACTTTAAGATTGGATGAAGCGATTTGCTCCGACAACCGAATCGTCAACAGACAGCACAGGGCAGTTGAAGGCTTCTTGTCAAAATAAGGGCATTGAAGAGGGATGCAAGAACCCTGTTTGCCCTGTAACCCCCACTCTTCAGCCGGAGACACCGCTGTAATACCTCGTCAAGGGCTCAAGCCAAGCAGGGTTGATAGGGTCTGACTGGTTTTGACACGCTCAGACACGTTAAACACGTCCACGTTCATCACGTCCAAGGGTGATAAATTGAGACGCGTACTAACTGGCGCGGCAGATACAGTAGTGTTTTATGTCACTCCCGGCACTAACAATCGCGACCTAAAGTCAGTCAGGTCTCCATCAAAGTGGTGCCTGAGAGGAGCTGCAGCGCTAATGCGGGGACCGCCCTAATACTGCGGGCTGGGCTGGAACCTTCACTGTACTGTACCTGTACCTGCCCGTACTTACTGTGCCAGGCTCTGGAATGAATGGCAGAAGTGAGGTGATGTTGGTGGCAGAAGAAAAGAACTTGACTCTGCATACCCTTATTTCTATTTCCTCCTCTTTACTCTCTCATCCATCCCCTAGAAAATCAAATCACAAGATTGGGATCGAATCGAAATATCCACTCGTATCGGCGAACCGAATCGTATCGTATCGCCCTGTCTTGAGGAGTAGTCTATCTACTAGACCACTCAGACTCAAGGCACTCCCTGCGCCGCAAACGCAAGGCGACCATCGTCAGGTCCCTTCGTCCCCCACTCCAAGCAAAAGTCGGGATCACTTATTCGAGCCCGACTTAATGCCGCTCTCATTGTCTCCCTGATTATTCGATCGCCAAATCTCATCTCATTCAAATTGTTCGATATTGCGCCCTTGTCTCATTTCTCGAATGCCGAACTTGCTCTTACTTCTCAAAACGAACCAAGATTGTACATATTCTTTTGCGAAATCGTCTTTCACTCAGGCAGGCATTGGATCAAGACCGCTACTTCCTGGACATATCGAAACGGGCACTTGCAACCGATTGACCACAAGCTCAAAGACGAAACACCAAGCATCGCTTGATTTTACATCGTACCTCGCTTCCTGCAACGATATTCGACAATCATTGGGCGCATCCGCAATGAAGTGAATCAATCGTCCTCATCGTGATCTACAACCCAAGACACGGACCTACTCGACATGCTACACGACTTCTCTGTCTATACTCGTCTTTTACAATACCTAATCTCGATCTTTGCGAATCCGATCATAGCTTGCCTCTCATAGCTCAGCTCAGCCGTTCCTCTGTACAAACAACATCTTGCAAGCGCATGCGAAACACCAACATATTACTTCACCGTTGAACCTGATACCTGAGCCTCCAAGTATTTAATACCAGATTCTGTGCACCTAGAATGGAACGACCTGTTTCGCGGGCTTCTCACGGAGCAAGAACTGCTTCTCGATCTTCAACGAGTACCAACAACACCAAGACCTCAATGCATACGGCACACACTTCCAACTCAAACCCTCCTGGGTCACCGGGTCCATCACATGCTCACCGATTCTACCATGCTTCTTGCCAGAGACCATCCAGCGCTACCCCACGAACAGTAGAGGGAGGGTCTCGCTTGTCCAGTCAAGCTAGCAGCGAATCTACACGACAGCCTGCGATGTCCGTATTCCTTCAAGAAAAGCTACGAGAATCTCGCCAGGCGGAGAGCGACAAGGCTTCAACATGGTCACGCTCGCATTCAGACGCCAATTCTTCTCGAGAGTTTAGTCGAAGCCTAGGATCTCCCATTAAAAGTGTGGAGTTTGATGGCCACCGATCTCATTCTCCAGCTACAACCGAGACGTCCAAGAAGAAAGGGATGGGGGTCTTGGATCAGGAGAAGGTAATCTCATCGCTTCACAAGAAGAACTTTGACCTCAAGTTAGAACTGTACCACCGTCGAGAGCGGCAAACAGCGCTCGAAGAGAAAGTAGAAGCACTCGAGATGGAAAAGTCACAAGCAGAGGAGACGAACCGCCATCTTTCGCAAGAGATGGAGAAACGCGATAAGGCAATTGAAGAGGCGGTCGCTATGATTGTGTCGCTTGAAGCCAGACTTGAACAGCTTGTCAAGGAAAGATCAATTATTGACCAGATCAAAGCTGAAGGCCAATACGCGGGACACAACCTTAGCCCCTGCTACGAAGATCCCAGACCAGCTACACGATCACCGGATACGACGAGGCAAGCTGGAGGTGATAGGATCATCAATCGCATGCCAAGCTTCATATCTGACCACAGCGAGAATACCGAGAACTTGCGCAATGTTTATCTTGGAACTAGAGGCAGTGTTCTGAGCCTTGCGCAGGTTCCCGAGGGACCCGGCGAAGGCGATAATGGTCGCAGTCCGAGTCTGAGTGTCTTGAGTGAGAGTTCCTTTGTCAGTGTGTATGGTTCCAAGGAAGATGAGGACGGTGAGCCTACCTTTAATGGCTCTGCTAGTCTCCCACCCATGGCCAGCACTATCAAGCGGCCAAAGACTGCTTTCGTTACTCATTCCTCACCGACCAGATCAGCGCGATCAAACTCCGCCTCTGCTCGCCAAGCACATTTTGACTCGATTAACAACGTTATCGAATACAACTCCCCTCGGCAAAGAACTGAGCGCCACCATTCCTCCATTAAGATGGGGTCGCGACCTCAGAGTCGGGACCAAGACGGATCAGAGAAATTTACCGGCCGTGCTTCGATGTCTCCAAACCATCGACGCCTTAAGCAGGAGAAGATGGATTCGCTTCGAAGAGTCACGACCGATGCCCCTGGTGGTGTTAGACTGCAGGACCATAATCTCCCACCAACGCCGGATACCATTTCTACCTCTACGCTTCGACGCTATCAAAACTCCGATGACGAGGCAGTGCCCAGACCTCCAACAGCGAGACCAAGCTATGGGGCTCTCTCTGAGGCATCCGAGAATGATGGAAGTGGAAGCTTTGGAACGTACTCTGGTGTCCGTCTAGAACAGGCCCCAATGCGTGCAGTCAAGGCATCAGCTCAAATTATTGACTTGAACAATAGAGTTTATCGCGAAAACCAGGGCCGGTCAATTCAGCGTCCTCGTTCCGCTGACGAAACTACTATTTCCAACCGACGAGGCAACGATTGGGATTCTGATACCGACGATTCTGATGTTGAATCTCTCGAATCGAGTATTGACATCTGGATGCGTGAAAGTTCTAAGCCCACCAAGAACAAGAACGGACGGGCTTCTCCTGACCTCTTTAGCTTTTCACCTTCCGCAGCAGTTAATGGTGGTTGGGCAATGGATGCCATGTTTGGAGCTGGAAGCGGTGTTCAAGGAGGTGCAAGCACAGGACTTGACCCTGATAGGATCAGAGATCTTATGCCAGTTCAGCAGGAGCTCTTTTCGACTAACGTGGCCCCGTCGGCGCCTCGCCGGGGATCGAGCTTAAACGCCCAGGCCGCGCAGCAGAGCAAGACATCATTCCTGAGCCGACCACTGGCCAATGCTAAGGCCTCTAAGGGAGGCCGTAAGAAGGGCCATCAGAGGAGGAACAGCGATGATATCCAGATCAGAACGGGTGCGCACGCGCACACAAAGTCTGAGGGGCAGCCTGCTGGTGACAACAAGAAGAACCATTACCCTCCCATCGTCCAGCAACCTACTCAGAACAAGTTCACCAAGTTCTTCCGTAGGTCTTCAACTGGACCTCCGAGCGGCGCCCCAACCCCAACTCCACAAACAGAGCATGGCCCTACCGAACCTCCTAGTAACGGATTCTCGAGCTCTAATGGCGCTTCGGTACTTCCACCCTGGATTAGTAGGACAGGTGCGGTGGATGAGGACCGCGACAGCGCAACACCACCGCCAATTTTACGAAAGTCACGACAAGGACGACACATCTCGGTGGATACGGATATGGCCAACGACACAATGATGAGTCAAGAGTCCACCACACCGAGAACACCGAGACTATCAAGCTCGGCGAATGAAAGGGATACACCGGACCGAACAGACAGCCCAAGAGCAGGCGGCGCAACAGGAAGCAGGAGAAAATGGCTACCTGCATTTGGTCTTAGAAATAAGCAAGGATAGAAAATTTGGATTCATTGTGGCATAGAACTTGCATACGGAAAATTGAGTAACAGTGCTCCACAGCAATGTGTCGATAAGGAGGATCACATGCATATCACGAACAGGCGTTGGATTCCTTTTTCTCTTATGGAAGCGACTCGGTTTGCTTTACTTGGCGGATGGATTGGGTGGCTACGACAAAGGACTTATGATGCTATGGTAAAAGGGCGTGTTTCGGCATAGCTTATGATAGGTTACGGGGCGTCAGCGAGTTACATAAATTGACAGAATCAATTCACACGTTTCATTTACGCACGTCAGGGTGTCAGAGGAGTTGGTCGCTGTGAACACAAGAGACGAGATAATCTAATCACCTTATGCTGGCTCCGACCAGGACTTGGGCTACTTTACTTTAACGTCCCAAGCCTTATGGACCAATTATTCTGTTGCCCACCTGTGCGGTTCATTTGAGAGAGCACGCTGTTATACATGTCACTGGAAAAAAGTAAGATGTGTTGATGAAGTTTATTGTCTTCGTGTTCTATCGTCTTTGTCTTGTCTCATAAACGGTCTCAGTTCATCATCATCATAAACCAGGCCACCTGTGCCCCCTTAAAAAAGCCTCCCGTATGTCCGAGGGTCGTAAGTATGTTCGAGAAGAGAAAGTAGGTGCAGAGCTGCAGCTCCGCGATCACCGTAATCCATAGGTGAAGGTCTCAAAAAAGAGTGTCGATTTAAACCCAGTTCCACTGGCCCTTGACGCGGCCCAAAGTCTGAGGTCCCATCGACTTCTCGAAGGCGGCGGGGGAAACGTCGAGATCGTTGTCGGCGCAGCCGTCGCAGCGACTGTGAAGAGTGTTAGTTGTGTAAGGAAGAGTGAAGGAAGAGTGAAGGAAGGGGAGGGAGCTTACTCAACGACGGTGACAATCACCTCACCAACATCACCCTTGAGCTTGATCTGCTTGCCGCAGTAGTCACCAGAGTCGTAGAGACCCTTTCCGATGGCAGCGACCATGTCAGCGTCGCCGTTGTCCTCCTCGCAGGCGCCCTTGCCGGGGCTGTAGAAGGTGATGCTGCCGAGGGTTTGGGGCTGGAGGGGAGCTGCGATAGCGAGGGTGGAGAGAGCGACGATGATGAGCTTGGAGAACATCTTGAAGGTGATGATAGTGGTTGTTTGCTGTGAAGAGAGTGTTTGTAGTAGTGGAAGAGAGTGTGTATGTTGTTTGAGTAAGTGAGTGTATGCTTGAAGAATGAGTGGAAGTGTGATGAGGAAGAAAGAAAGAGAGAGGAGAAGGGAAGAGAAGAGGATTCTTATAGTTGAGACTTGGCGGAGTGATTGCAAGAGTGATTGCGAGACTGTGATTCACTGATTCCCAGGCCTCATCGCAACTTCGATGCCTAGCACGACCTTTCCTCTCAACACCAACATTTGGACAACGCGCTTAAGTGTATCACACACACTCACGCACTGCAATGTCACGCACGCATAATTGGGATCATCAAGAGAGTTGCCGCGGCTATGGGCGTCAAGAATGTGCTTTAATTGGGGTTTCTGGGGAGAATGTTTCACGTGGAATTACTTGCATGTTTCATAGTGGCGGCGGTTGTGCTATCGAGTTGAAGTTGACGTGTGGGGAAGAGAGACATGAGATGGAGGGAGATCGTTTAGGTGTAGTGATTGGGGAGAGTACGGCTATCTTGTGTCTTGGAGTGATGATGCTATTATGTGTCGGAGAGTCTCACTTTGAGTGACAAGGGAGATGAGTTTTGTGTTAGTTGGGTGCCGTGGAGATAGCATGGCAATGAGGGAGGCCTCGGAGGTGAAGCTATTTACTAAATAGAAACCAACATACTTCAAAATTACTACCAAGAACAATACACCATGAACGAATTTGCTGGAGATGTCTACATCAGCTACTACATGACCACGACTCTTCTGCCATATTAGCATACTCGCTGACATCCTATGAGAGAAGTGTAAGCTGAGAATGATCACCGATTCAACTCCCTCTTTGACCACAATGGCTGCAGTTGTGCTTGATGAAGAGCCAATTGCGTTCCAAGGTACACGTAGTGGTGCTTTGTCGAACAGGAGAGTTGCTCAAGCCTTATTTGTGTTGTGGGATGTGGTGCGAGAAGAGACTTGGTGTTGTTTGACGAGGGGAAGTGTGTGACTATATATAATTTGATGAGACTAGAACGGCGACGAGAACAGCGATCACGAAGATCGTTGGTATCAAAGACATACATAACCTTTGACGAGATATAAAAGCCTGGAAAAGCATGGTGTCAGCTGTTAAAACACTCCCGCATATTGTATTGTTTCCTCTTTTCGCACGAGTTCCCCCAATCACTCTCCTCCAAGAAAACTATCTTCGTATTTGCGGGTTCCTGGCATTAGATCCTCGCACGCAACTCCCTCTTCACAAGTTCAGCAAATCAAAGGTCCAAGTTTATTCTCGCCACGAGAATAAAGTGCATGTGGAGAAACGTGTGTATGTATGCACGGGAAATATTGGTAGCACGATATGCTGACATGCGTTGTCGATCAGTGGTTGGTGTTACACATGTGGATGGCCTCAGGGGATGATCGGGATCTTCAGGTACGTAAGCGGGACATTCTATTTTGAGCTGAGAGGGAACATTGGAATGATGTTCTCCAGCCAAGACGGTTGGAAGCTGGGGAATTTGTAGATCTTGTCCGTAATTAGTCAAGTTACTGACGACGATCTTGCGTGGAGTTGAAGATAACCGTGAGTTAAGAGCCTCAAATAATGGGACGGAGGATATCCTTGCGATAGATATACCCTTGACCTTGTCAGCTGAGTTCAGCTTCACATCGAGTCCCGTTGACGACAAGGTTTCTATGCATGTGTCATTTCCACCTCGTAAAGTGACGGCCTGATATAGAAACAATTGACTGTACGGCTGAAGATGAGACATCAGTTTACTATGGAAAAGATACTATAAAAACGACCATTATCCCAGTGTCTATAATGATGGTCCAGAAGCAAATGCCAAGAGGTCGTCAAAGGGAAACTCCCCTTCAGAATCGTCGTCATGATGTTCAACTTCAAACTTCTCCTCTTCTGCCTCCAGGCATTTCTCACCCTCTCAAACGCTGCAGCATCACCATACCCACAATCCTCAGCAAACACCCCCGCCGCTCTAAACGCCTGCCTGGCCGACAAAAAGGTCCCCTACATCCCCCGAGACTCAGCCCAATGGACAAAGGAAATCAAGCCTTACAATCTTAGACTTTCATTCACTCCCTTAGCGATCGCCCTTCCTACCACTGTCAACCACATCCGCGACGCCGTCAAGTGCGGTAACCAGTACAAAGTCCGCGTCAGTGCCAAGAGCGGCGGTCATAGTTATGGCTCTTTTGGATATGGTGGTGAGAATGGGCATCTGGTCATTGTTGTGGATGCGATGGATAAGGTGACGCTGAACAAGGATCTGAGTTGCAACATTCAGGCGGGGGCGAGGTTGGGACATGTTGCTACTGAATTGTTCCAGTTTGGGCAGAGAGCGATTGCTCATGGATCGTGTCCTGGGTGAGTACATCACTACCATAACACAGCTTCAACTGACGATTATAGTGTCGGCATCGCTGGTCATGCTCTCCACGGAGGATACGGCTTCGCCTCACGAACCTACGGCCTCACTCTCGACAGATTCATCGGCGCCACCATCATTCTCGCCAACGGCACAATCCGATACACAGCAGACTGGGAGATGCCCGACCTGAACTGGGCTCTCCGTGGCGCCGGCTCCTCCTACGGTATCGTTGCAGAACTCGACTTCCAGACCTTTGCAGCGCCCGAGACAGTCACTCCGTTCAACATCGAACTGGACTGGAACGAGAAACAGGCTGTGGAAGGTTTGTTGGCGTTGCAGAAGTTTGGAGCGACAGCACCGAAGGAGCTGAACATGCAGATCTATATGGCGCCGACGGGGCAGACGATTCAAGGTGTTTATTATGGTACGCGAACTGCCTTGAACACAGCGTTGAAGCCCTTGCTGGGAGATCTGGGTGCTCAGATCACAACGGCGAGCACGGGCGGATGGATCCAGATGTTGAACAAGTACGCGAATGGTCAAGCGCTTGATCAAAGACGCCCTTACGACCAGGTAAGCTCACCGTCTTGCGAAGTGCAGCGATGATACTGACTCCTTGCAGCACAGCACCTTCTATAGCACCAGCCTCATGACCAAAGCCCTCACCCGCACCCAAGTCCAATCCTTCACCAGAACCCTCTACGACAATATCAACGATCCCGACGCGCGCCATACTTGGTACATTCTGATTGACCTCTTCGGCGGACCCAACTCAGCCATCACCAACGCCAAGAACCTCTTTACCAACCAGCCCCTCAACAGCGCCTTCCCGCACCGCGACAAGTTACTGCTCTACCAGTTCTCTGACCACGGAAACTATGCTACGCATGCGAACAACGGGTTCACTCTGTTGAAGCGGTTTAGGGAGAGTGTGACGAAGGGAATGGCGGATGGGGATTGGGGCATGTATGCGAACTACTTGGATACGCAGCTTGGGAATGAGGAGGCGACTAAGAGGTACTATGGAAAGAGTTTGCCGAGGTTGAAGCAGTTGAAGAAGGAGTATGATCCGAAGGACATGTTTTGGAATCCCCAGGGGATCAGGCCTGCTTAGAGGGGAGAAGGAGGAGGAGGAGGTTGAAGGGATGGGAGGGGGTGGCGAGAATGGTAAGAAACAGTGTTGACGTTCTTTGTATATATCTTCCATTTAGTTCTCGAATACTAGCCGAATCGACCAGTCAATCGCCGTGTCGTCTTCGAGTCCGAACCGGGCCGGCTGCCGTGAGAAGGAAGCATCTTTACCCGACGGCTTTTTACCCGACGGCATTGCCACTCAAGCTCACTCCGACGAGTTACGGACCCCGAGGCTCAAGGATACTTATGACATGAACTTCTGGCGATGCAGAATATAAAGAGTATGGAGGTGGCCCTGTCGACGTCTTGCGCAGCTGTCATTCTGCGACTTTCGACAACCCCTAGCCACACCAAAATTCCATCATACCAAACCTCCACTTACATCTCCCAAGCCGCAACTCCAAACACTCGATGGCGAAGCTAAGAGAAGACCCTATCGGACCCCCTCCAATCTCCCTTGAAGATCTTCTCATTCCAAAGCGGGTAGCCGGGTTAAAAGTCGATTTACCGTAGGACCTGGTGGAGTTTCCAGGAGGAGATACTCCAGTTTATCTCATTGGACAGCACTAACACAACACTAAGAGAAGCCGTGGAAAAGGCGATGAGTTAGGTAGTTACTCCAGGCAGTTAGCGCAGGTCAATGGGTACGCACCCGTAACTCGAATCCGTCATCGAGGAAAAGACCCGGATATGCTAAAGGTTATGCACAAGCATAAAACAGTATTATGTTCCTGTGGCATAAACGGGTGGCTGCATCCCGTGACGAACAGAGTTCACCGGTACAAGTGATTGACTTTACAGCTTGCCATGTTTGGTGGGCTAGGGAAAATAGAACAGTCAGACTTGGAATAGTCTACCCGCCCAACAGATCAACACTGCAGAAAGGACCCTGGAATTGGCAAGTCGACATGTTCACAGGCAAGGTATGGCTTGTGGCTGATGGTGGTTATGGTAGGTCAACGTCTTTACCTGAACTCTCTTGTTTAGGATACAGATCTAGAGGATATAACGGGTTTGTGTGCAAAACCCGGAGTCACCTGTCGTGTATAGGGTGGCTTTTACTATTCACGATATTACTGTTAGGTAATTTGAGGCAATGGCGAATAATTAGCCCAGATTGTCTGAGGACTTGGAGTGTGAATCCTACCCTATGCCTACAACAATTGTAGTTGTCAAGTGTATTGCAAAGATGAGTCAGTACAAAGCAGCAATACGGTGTTTAAGCCAATAATTATTCTAGTAATTATTTGCAAATTATCCATATTCCTTATGCAAGCATACTATCACATTCAAATATACCTCGTTCTGGTACCTGAAGTCATCTAGCAAAGTCAGTACTGAAGACAAAGATGTCGTGACAGACTCAATTGTGTCGAGTCGTGAGAAGTGGGACTCAGGTCTCGATTGACTCAAGGATCCTCTTTTCGCATGAATCTACCGTCGGCAATCTCAATTCCGGCATCCACTCTCCTGGTAAAGCCAGCCACCACTGTCATACTGGATCTGTCCAACACGGCGGTACTATGGAGAGGTACCGTCTCCATTATCCCAGGTACATGTTTGTTGAGAAAGAGTACATGGCATGCCAACAAGGTCTTTTCTTCTTTAAGCTCACTAAAAGTGGGAGATAGTCAGTCCAATGTTAAGATCGACATACTGTGGATGAGTTGATTTCCTATTCCAGGGCACGGATCGATTGGAGGTAGGCGGTGATCTACCAAATGCCGATCAGCTAAGGCCGGGCCCATAGAATTGGTCGCTAGGGCTGTCTTCCACTGTAGGGCCACTACACGTGGAGGCGGTCCAAGCACCGGGGAGGAGGATTAGGAGGCCTACGACGAGACGGGACAAGACACGATGTAAGACAAGTAAAGGCGGTCGAGGAACGGGAAGGAATGGTGCTGAAAATGCTTAATCTAGAGACTTGGCGGTGATGCTTAGCATTATGACGGAATTTGTGCTAGTTGACCTCTATTGACATCCATCCAATATGACAGCTTCGGCTTCTATACGATAGGTACTGTCCGTGGGATGCAATTGCGACATCTCAGCCTCCATTCCGACATCATCTTGCTCATCTCCCTCATTTCCAAACATATCCAAACTAGTTCAATCTGGTGAGAGTAAATGACACACCTGCAGTAGTATCGATTACTCTCCCTCAAAAAGAGTAACAATCGTCACAACATCGGACCTGAGCCTGCCTTAACGTTATCGAAACAAGACATTCGAAGTCCACCTCGAGGATTGACTCGTCAGAATTTAGTGCTAATGGTCCATCTCCCTTGTCGATCTGCAACTCGAAAACTGATTTGGTCATGATCGACATAGATACTGGTTTCCACTCCAGCTAGCTCTCCACTGTAATCTTCCGAAAAATAGGGTCAGAGATTGGCGCAGGGGGCAAGGGGAGAAATGCAGGCTGAGATAGACTGTTTGATAGCGTTGAAGATCAAATTTCAATACAACTACGTGTACATGCTAACTGCTCTACTATACTGCAAATTGCCCAAAGAGGTCAGCCCTAGGCAACTTTGACACCAAGATCTGCAGTAAACAAAAGACCCTTGTTTTTGGCAGCGAATTATACCGAAAGTTCAACCTCGCCCTTCCAAAACATTCTGTAGTTTGATAGTCTCAACAAACTACAAACCAAGGCTTTTGACGGTGATAACCACTCACAAAGCTCCGGGAGTTGAAAATGGAGACGTCGTGGGGAAAATGGACAAGGGGGCCACTATCCGAACTTTTTAGGACGCAAAGCTAAGCTCTCACGACTCAAGACTTTGAGAGTGATCGACATCATCACTAACATCCGAAGACATCGAATAATTTCGTTTGAGTGATCGACCATGTATCCATAGTCAGATACAGTAGCAAAAGAAAGGAAACCAAACCAAACCAAAGACTGAAGGATTTGTGTATATAAGGTCCTGTCTTGTCTGCTCAAATCTGTTCTCATCATCCTCATTAACATCTTCAACTCTCACACTCTACTCTCTACTCTACCACACACAACTCTACCACTCTTCTCTCTCAACCTCACAAATCATTCAAAATGAAGGCTGCTTTCTTCTCCATCTTCGCCCTGGCCACTGCCGCCATCGCCTCTCCCGTTCCCCAGGCCCAGGTCAACGCTGCTCCTTCCAAGACCGAGGTCACCCAGGCTCTTGGCCTCCTCGATGGCCTCCTCGGCCTCACTGGTACTAAGGAGGTCGCCAACAAGGCTACCAAGAACACTGCCATCAAGCGCGATGTCACTGATATCACCCAGCTGCTCTCCGTTCTCCAGTCCGGTGCCTCTGGCGTCAAGGACAAGACCTCTGGATTCGAGGGCATCGCCGACAAGGTCTCTGCTGGTGACCTGACCAAGGCCGAGGGTGCCGAGCTGGCCATCCCCGGCCTTGAGGGTCTCAACGCCGAGCTTACCCACATCGTTACCAGCCTTACCGGTGCTGCTGGTCTCCCCGTCGCTGACGGCGACGTCGACAAGGTCCTCAACCTCGTTACCATCCTCGTCAACGAGGTCCTCACTGCTGTCAACACCATTGTCACTGTCACCGGTCTCCAGCCCCAGCTCATCTCTGTCCTCCACTCCGTCTTCCAGATCCTCGCCAAGGTCCTCGTCCTCGTCATTGGTCTCGTTACTGGCCTCGTCCCCGGCCTCATCGTTGCTCTGACTCCTCTCCTTGCTGGTCTCGGTGCCGGTGTTCTCGCCCCTGTCCTAACCCCCGTCGTCGCTCTCCTCGCTGGCCTCGGTGCTGGTATCTAAGGAGTTTACCATCAATACCTAATTTGATATCTTGGAGATGATCTCCGATAATGCATGAGTTGTGGAAACGACTATGACCTATATGAATGGGTTAAAATGAGTTGGATGTGGGATTAATAGGAACGATAAAAGATTTTCGCTGTACATAGTTAACCGCTATCAAAAATATACTTGGCCAGTTATATTTACTTTTACTGTCTACCGCTCTTTGTGAAATGTTTAACCGGCTCTTGAATCTAGTATAACAAAACGACCTGATAGTATTGGCTCAAGAACAAAGCAGCAGATTACCATGAAAGGTAGTTAACTTTCAAAATGAATAGCCCCTATCTGTGATTGTTCATCTGTATGGGTACTTGTAGGACCTCAAAAAAGAAGAAGAAGAAACGCTCAAAATAGTAGTTCCTATCATTCTTATTGGGTAGTATTGCTGACATAAATCAATCTTGTTGCTACGCCCTGCAGTCGACGAAACCTACGTCACATTGAAATCTTATATCATAAGCAGAAGGAAAGAGGAAACCTTTATAGCCGGACCGGACTGCAACGCTGCCAATACCGTCTTCTTCGGCACAGACATGTCTCTACCAGGAAACAAACGCGAAAATTTCGAATACCTTTTAAATAACAACTATCAAGTTGTCAGCTCAGCATCCGTGGCGAAGGATCCTGAACTGCGAGCGAGAGAAACGTTGAAGTATCTTGAGGAAATGGTGGATGTGATTATGTTGCACCTAGGCGTTGATTTGATTGATGTTGGAACGTTTCCGTTGGCAAACGTGCCGAACTTTACGGGTGTTGAGTTTGAGGTTATGATGGGGGCATTGAGAGTCTTCCTTGGGAGTTCGAAGGTTACTGGGTTGACTGTCGCAGAAGTGAATCCTGATCATGATCCTGGTTTTGTGATGATTGAGAAGTTGGCTTCCCAGATTGCGGATATGCTGAGTGCGGGATCGACTTGAGGATCAAGAGAAGGTATGAACATGGTGGTTCAGATATCTAATAGGCCAGGGTATTCAGAGGATACTACGCTGATGTGGCGCAGAACCTTGAAGATTATTATGATACGGACATCCGTACCTACGCCGTGGGTAGAGTATAAATACCTCGCTAAATGTTAGCACTAGTAAATTTCGAGCTGCGTCCGTCACCACTATCGCGACTTTCTGAAACCATATCCCCGCCCTTTCCGTTCTTCTCCCAACCACTCAATAATTAAACACCAAATCATTGAAGCGCAATACTTACTATGGGCAACAACTACTCGCTCTTCGTGCCCCCAAAGCCTCAATTTACTGAAGAAAATCTTAAGCCGCAAAATGGCCGAGTATTTCTTGTCACAGGTGGCTACTCCGGCATTGGCTTCGAGCTGAGCCGTATGCTGTACCAAGCCGGCGGAACGGTTTATATCGCGGGTAGATCCCAAGAGAAAGGCGAAAATGCTATTGCCGAGCTGAAGCAGCAATATCCCAACTCAGCCGGAAGTCTTTCCTTTCTCAAAATATCTCTGGACGACCTGCCAACAATCAAGGCGGCTGCGGAGGAATTCATGTCAAAGGAACCAAGACTCGACGTTCTCTTCAACAACGCAGGCGTATCTATGCCCCCAGTAGGCTCAGTCTCAGCCCAAGGATACGAACTCAGCATGGCAACAAACGCTATTGGACCATGGTACCTTACACAACTCCTCGTCCCGACTCTTACCGAAACTGCAAAGAGCCAACCTCCGGCTTCAGTGCGAGTTGTATGGACAGCATCCATCGTGACAGATCTCTCTGTCCCCGAAGGAGGCGTCGACATGAAACAGGTCATCAACCCACCGGAAGATCAGGAAATCAACTACAAAAATTCAAAGACAGGAAACTGGTATCTCTCCAGCGTGCTAGCAGACCAGATCGGGTCGCAAGGTGTGTTGAGCGTGTGTCTCAACCCTGGAAACCTCCATTCTTCTCTTCTGCGCCATCTACCGTGGTGGGTTCGGTATCTGGTTTGGCCGATTTTATACCATGCTCGGTACGGAGCATACACGAACCTTTGGGCAGGGTTGTCGCCAGATTTACAGATTGAGGATGGAGGGAGGTTTATCTGGCCTTGGGGAAGATTTCATCCTTCTCCTAGGCAGGATCTTTTGGCAAATCTCAAGTCTAAAGAGCAAGGAGGGATTGGAACTGCTGCTGAGTTTGCAGAGTATTGTGATAAGGTTATTGCAGAGCATAGGTGACTTTCTTGCTTTGATATTGTATTCAGTTATTTAGGTTTGACGGTGAGACGTCTGAATTGATTTGATATTGTGTGTAGCTTGCAGTTCTTGGTATTTCCATCACAGCTCAGGTGTGTATCCAATAGCTTTGTTCAACGCATACACATCCCAATAAAACGGCATAATACTCTTGATAACACCAGCCTCCAAGTCAACCGTCATGACCTGGCACAAAGGGTATTTTAATTCTTCTCCCGTCTTCCTGACCCGCAAAACCAGATAGCTGAGAGAGATGATGCGGTTCGAACCCTCTCGCTCAAAGATCTCGGGAGTTTGCACATCGACCTTATCGAAGTAGCTGGCCATTTCCTGTGCCCATTTCTGAAATCCCTCGGGGCCAATGTAGTCACCGGGATAGGGTAGGCCAGAAGATTGTCTGAGTTTCACTTCTGGCGAAAGAGTGGCTGCCATGCCGCTAAAATCGCGTTCTTCGGGTGATGAGGCCATGTAAATGCGTTCGGCATCGTAGAACGATTCGAGGATTGATCGAGCTGTGTGCTTGGTGGACGACATGATGAAGAGTGAAGAATTGGTTGTTGACCTGTGACGAGTTTGAGGTGAATGCTACCATGATGTCAGTAGAAGCCAGTCACATATTTATACTCGACCAATACGAGGCTTATTAATTCGAAGGATGCAATCCTACGCTGATCAGATTGACTGCTTGATAGGTAAGCATTTAATGGCATCTCATTATCTCCAAGGAGCATTCTCCAGGAACTTTTGGTGCTGATAACCGAAACAGGCAATCAGAGGGCCGGAGTTTTCGGAGCGTGATCAGACCAGGGTGTCAGAAGAAATGACCGCTGTAGGCATAAGAGACGAAATAATTCAATCGTTTTATGCTAGGTTAGGCCAGCATTTAGGCTACTTTATTTTGACGCCCTAAACCTTAGGCCAGTTCTTCTGTTACCCACCTGTCAGAGTAACTTTGGGCAGTGATACGGGCTGGTAGGGCTGCCCCAGGCTCGGCCTGTCGCTTATCTTCCATACAGAACTCAATCTAATTAAAGTGAACAGTTATAAGGTCTTGAATCCCCGCATTCCAGCAGCTTGTTTTGCTTGGCGAAGCTTGACACTTGATGGCTGAGGGATAAAGACATAAGAATGCAGCCGATCTGGGTCTGTTTCTATTTACCCGAAAAACCTGTTGATCATGGTCGCAAATCGTGGATTTGACCGCTAATCGATCTCTCTCTGTAACCCTGTTATTTTTCACCAGTGCCTGAATCTGAACCTGGGCGTGACCTCATTCGGGTCCGAATTAATGGGGCGGCCGAATTGATAATGAGTCCTTGGGGCGAAATGACTATTCTAGAAATGCTCTAGACAATAAAATCCCCCGGTTTGAAAGGCCTTTTTTTCTTCCAATGACGCTGGGGCAACAATGACGCCATTGGTACAATTCTTATGGAGGGGTGACCGCCCAAATTTCTTTCCCACTTGGCTGCTACCTACCTAATTCCTGGGTCTCTTTGCTCTACTAAACTGCCACTACCACCGGTCTTCTAGTCCCAACTCAGAAGTATCCCGCTGCTTTGACTGCTGCCCACACGACCTAACCTGACCTGCAAAATCCCCCCCAAACCCAAGTCCAGACCTGACATAAACATGACATGACTGCCCATTCCACGATACAATGTCGAGCTCTGCAGAGCTGCAACGCGAACGCGAGGTGCAGAGTTACTTCCAAAGCTGGCAAATAGCACAAGGCTCGTCACTTAAAGTCGCCCGAAATGTTGATGGAATCTCTGCGCCCTCCCAGATCAATGACGCAAACACACCTCAGCCTTCCTCCGACAAGGCACTCTCCGCCTTTGCGCAGCTTGCTGTCCTCCGTCTCAACGTGAAGCGCGCTATGGTCTCGCTCATCGATACGAATAATCAGTATATCCTCGCCGAAGCCACGCGCAGTTTGCGACTGGGAACGTTGGAGGATGAGCAGAGCACACCCAACAACGCTCCCGATAACGCTCCCGATAACAAGAAAACTTCCAGCTTAGCCGATTATAATAGCGAACTGTGGTGTAAGTAGGATCTTTGTCCGCGGAACGACACATTTCCCATCTATGACTCTTGCTAACATGTTCGCAGTGGGAACATCGATCCTTAACCGACCAGATGCCGTTTGCGAACACTGCCTAAATAACACCTGCACCGGTCGAGATCCAGATGGAACCACATACACAGCCTCTGGTTTGATCGTACCCGACTGTCGTCTCGATGACCGATTTAAATCTCGCGTTTATGTCCAGTCCGAACCGGGTGTGCGCTTCTACGCTGGTGTACCTATATTCTCAAGGAAGGGTTACAAGATCGGAGCGTACGCTGTCTCAGATGAACGACCTCGCGATGGACTTTCGATTGAAGACGTAAAATTTATGCAGAGTGTTGCGCAAGCGGTCACAGAACACTTGGAATGGGCGCGCGATCGTGTGGATAGGTTCAAAGGTGAACGCATTGTGCGTGGCCTCGCCACATTCATCGAGGGATGTTCTAGCGACGACCCGACTCTATCCCGGGACGACCAACCCCAACGCCCTCCGATCAAACGTCCACCGGGTATGACTATCTCGGCAACGAGGCGCTCATCACTACATAACACTATGCGCAAAGTCGATCCCGATTCTACCAGGCGGTCACAGAAGGCGACATCGCCGCCCCGCAAGACCAAGCCGAAAACGGACGGGCTGTCGAGAATGTATCACCGAGCAGCCGATAATCTGCGATCGTCTATACTGGCAGATGGCGTTGTTCTCTTCGGCGCTACCGCCGCCCACATCCAAAACATGAGCAAATCTGTTCAAATAGACCACAGCGACAACAGCAGTTCCGAAGACTTACCGACGCAAGTGGCAGCTGAACCTGATGGCTTCAGTGCAGATAGTTCTGACTCTGAGTCTTCGCCAACTTCAAGGCCGTGTAAGTTGCTTGCCTATTCACTTGCTGATAAGGCCCAACCTTTGGATCTCGAACAAGGCCCGTCTTTCTCAATTGGAACACTCGAGAAATATTTTTCTCGCTTCCCCAAAGGAAAGGCTTTCACATTCACAGAAGAAGGAACCGGAATCTCTTCCGATGATGACAGTGCGAGCGATGGAGGCGCTATTGGGGGCGCCGCAGCTACAGCCGGGAAGCATAAGCGACGCAGGGACAAGGATAGGATGGACCATAAGGAACTTCTCAAAAAGATACCTGGTGCGAAGGCTATCGTGTTTCTTCCACTCTTTGACTATGTCGAGGACAAGTTGATGGGTGGATGTTTTCTTTGGACATCTGTCCCTGGTCGAATGATGAACTTGGACGAGGACCTATCCTACCTTCGAGCTTTCGGCAACAGCATCACAAGTCAAGTCGGGCGCATTAACACAAAAAAGAACGAAGCGGCGAAGACCACTTTCATAGCGAGCATGAGCCACGAATTGCGAAGTCCTCTGCACGGCATTCTGGGTGCCGCCGAATTTCTCAAGGACGCGGTAAGCGACTCGTACGAAGTAGGCTTGGTCAACTCGATCGCGACTTGCGGCAAGACACTTCTCGATACGTTAAATCATGTCCTCGACTTCAGCAAGATCAACAACCTTGGCAGTGGACAGATGAGGAAAGGAAAGCATGCCAAGATCATCAGTCTGTCTTCGGATTCGATGGAAAGCTTGAACATGACTGCGGCGGTGGATCTCTCTGTGCTTGTCGAGGAGGTTGTTGACGCTGTTGCGACAGGTCACAACTTCAAGAAAATGCCCAACAAAGCCGCACACCAAGGTGGCGAAGTGATAGGAGCAGACCAAAAAGCTGAAGGTCCAGGAACTGAGCATCCAGTGTCGATTCTTTTGGATATTACCCCGAGAACATCTTGGATGGTTAAGACGCAACCTGGTGCCCTCCGAAGAATTGTTATGAACTTGTTTGGCAACGCTTTGAAGTATACAGCATTTGGTTTCGTTTGTGTTTCGGTGCGAGCGCAAGAAATCAATGACGATTCAAGAATCCATGTTATAATTCGGGTTACCGATACCGGAAAAGGCATGTCCGAGGACTTCCAGCAGAACCGATTATTTGTCCCTTTCAGCCAAGAAGACTCTTTTCAACCTGGCACAGGTCTGGGTCTAAGCATCGTCAAGCAGATAGTGGACTCGCTTGGAGGAACTCTCGAGGTCAAGTCGGAGCAGGACAAAGGCACTGAAATCGAAGTTAGATTACGCCTTGAACCAGCTCCCGAAGAAGGATCCCCCAAGCCAGAAGATCCTCTGAATTCCATGAAGAAAAAGCTTCAAGGACATTCTCTGGTGCTTTTGGAAGCAAGCGAAACTTTCCACTCCAGTACCATCACCAAACAAGTGAAGGTGCGAAACGAAGCCCTGATCGAGATCTTCTCAAGCTGGTTCAACATGAAAGCTGCGAGAGAAATCGATACCAACCCTCCTGAAGCCGACTTTTACCTGTACTGCGAGCCGCCATCAGCAAAAACCTTGGAAAAGCGTTTCCAGGAGACAGCAGCGGAGACTACAACGAACAGGAAAACGCCTATTATCATCATTAGTTTGAATGAAGAGGAAGCGGCAAAGATAACAAGAGCACAGACGAAAGCCCTAGCCAGGTTGTCAGATGTGGTTGAAGTGATACCACAGCCGTAAGTTCTATGCACGTTTGTTTTGATAAAGTCAATATTAACACCAACTTAGATGTGGCCCAAGAAAGCTTGCCCAAGTATTTAGCCGATGCTTAAACCGAATTCAGGAAGTAAAAAATGATAACGACAATGACAACAACCTAGTCAGAAATGCCCATACGGATGAAAAGGAAAGAGGAGGAAGGGATCCCCCAGATCGTGAGTGTGCGACAGAACAGATGAACTCGAAGCTGCACCACCGAGACGGCAAACCTGATTATGAGAAGACGACTACCTCGCCTTTACCTCGAGGACAACAAGGCCAGCAAGGCTCCCAGGAGGATGGATATATCAGCAAGAAGGACCAAAGGAAGCAACAGAAGGAAGATGAGAAAAGTGACGGCAAGAGAAACGGCGAAAAAGACGACACCAAGGACGACCAGAAGAAGGAAGACAAGAGGCCTGACAGACAGGAAGATGGCCACATAGACGGTAACAAACAAGACGGCACAAAGGAGGAGAATGGCAAGCCAGCAAAGGGCACAACAAAACCAAACAAACCAGAAATGCCGAGCAAAGCCCACGTCCTTCTCGTCGACGACAACAAAATCAACCTCAACCTACTAACGATGTTTATGAAGAAGTGTGGTTTCACCTACCAGGAAGCTGAAAATGGAGAAGAAGCTGTCGAAACATTCAGAAAATCAACCATCGGCGACGCAGAAACTCCAGGTCCTACCAAGAAGCGGTTCGATTACATCTTGATGGACATCAGCATGCCTGTGATGAACGGTATCGAGGCAACGAAGAGGATCCGGAAGCTCGAGGCAAAATACAAAATTCCTCGGACGACGGTGTTTGCGTTGACAGGTCTTGCGAGTGCTGACGCAAGACTTGACGCCATGTCTGCGGGGGTTGATATGTTTTTGCCCAAGCCTGTCAAGTTTGCGGAGTTGAAGACGATGATTGAAAATAACTAGATGTATATACGACTTATGTGACCTTTACTTGTTTATGATAGATCTTTAATAGAGCACATGGACGATCAAATCGTTCTTGACGCTTGGGATTGTGTGTTTGTTTTTACTTCTTGTCATTGACTGTATGAGAAGCGTCGAGAGTATTTATGAAACTATCAAGACGGGTAGTAAGACAGCCTGTCAAAGGTTAGCTGTCAACTCAAAGCATATATCAAATCAACTCACTCAATCAAATTCCCATCTGGATCCCTGACATAAATACTCCTAATCCTCCCCACCGCCCCAGTCCTATCAACAACCTCACCACCCTCAAGCACCTTGATCCCCTCCCCTTCCAACTTCGTTTTCAAACCTTCCAAGTCGGTGCCATCTTCCACAATGAAACACAAATCAGCCGTTCCAGGTAGAGCAGTCCTAGCCTTGGGCTCAAACTCGGCACCACGCTGGTGGAGGTTGATCTTGTGCGTGCCGAAATTCAATGCATAGCGGGGATGGGATTCTGGGCCGAAGGTGGAGGATTTCATGCCGAGGTATTTGGTGTACCAGTCTATGGTGGCCTGAACATCGTGGCATGTTAGGACGAGGTGGTCTATGTCTTTTATTACGGCGAAGGACATTTTGAGAGTTGATACGTGATATGTGGTTGAGGAAGTGAAGTTATGACGTAGAGTGGGTGGGGTAGTTATTATACCGAGGAGAGTATATAAGTAAGTCGGCTTGGGGGCGATTTCGCCGAACGCTTCGGTTACTCAAGTTTGACACCCCAAACTTTCAAACTTTCTGATGCATGATTAAAGTCGAAGCGTGCGGTTTTGATATCAATACAAATCCGAACTTCTAAACCCTAGCCATCACATCGTCCCACTTCATGGCCTCATCCCCATCCTCCATATCTTCATCATTCTCATCCCCATGAAACGAATCCCACATGGCTCCTCCATCACTCTTATCAAAGAAGCACCATTGTCCGAGCCTCGCCTCACACTCGACGCCACGACCCTGCAGGAACTCCATAAATTTACCCGATGGCTCCGCCGGATCAGGCATCCCGTCATCAAGTATTCCAACAAAGATACCGTAAAGGTATACACGCTGTAGGGACCCTTCGCTATTGTCTGACTCCATGACTTTTCGTATCATCTTAAGGAGCTTCTTGCTTGCTTCGGGGATGGTTCTTTGTTCCATCCATTCATCCTCGCCGATCCCGTCATTTTCGATGTAGTCTGCTGCTGGACGCTGTTCGAGAACAAGCGTTGACAGTGTTGGTATGGATGCGATGAGAATCTTTTTCCAGTCGCTATAACATGCCTTTTCGGCGCGTGTCGACCAACTGTACTGGTCGAAGCTTGGTTCGTAGTCTGACTCGGAGGGCTGACAGAGGTAAAGATGCTTGAGCTTGGGAAGCTTTAATTCATTGTCGCCGTGGGATGTCAAGTAGCCTCCTAGAGGGCGTGGAATGACAGCCTCGCCGCTGAGGCTACCCCAGTCTGAAGCGTTGTCATCATCATCCTCCTCCTCACCATCCTCTTGGTGGCTGACCCTTTCGTGAGGGAGAGGCAGAAAACGACCTCTATCATTCATATTTGTTGAAATGGGACGATCCAGCATAAGAAGCTCAAGGCGCTCAAGAGTATCCGAGGCCCTGAGAGCCCATGCAGGAATAGATGCTGGCATGTACCCTTTCAATTTCACAAACCGCAGCTTCGGGGTAGGACCGGTAAGTTCCTGAACAGGATCCGGCTTAGTACGATGATTGTAAGTGTCCCCATGTAGCTCCAACGACTGTAAATTCGTCATGTAGGGCAACGTCTCCCAGACTGAAATGGCATCGGTATAAATCGCTTGGGAAGGCGTGCTTTTCGGTCGCCAACCGGGGCTGACATTTGCACATAGATGTTTGATACGCTTTGTGACGACTTCCAGCCGATCCGGTCTTTCCTTCTGAAGAGTCTGTAGCGTATTGAAGAAACGCTCTGCTCTCAATTCTACTATCCTGTATTGCACTCGGGGAAGATATGGCCGGCTGAGAGGATGGCGAACAGGAGGAGGGACGCTAAGTTCTCGTTGGGAGCCATGGTATCCGAGGACGTGAAGTTCAACATCGGTCCAGAATAGGGGCGTGACGATGTCATTGATATGTTTGGAAGTGCGGGCTAGTTGAGCGAGGTTGTGGGCTGGAAGGAAGGAGAAGATCCTGAGTTGAATCTCAGGGGGTATAGTATGCAGGATTGAAGAAGACATGGTTGATTATTGGGGTCGTTGAAGGGATCGTCGACGATGTGCAGGTGTTTTGTTTTATAGGGCTGTCCCACATTTGATTAGCGTAGGCAGGAAGACCCTCAAGCAATCTACCAAGTGGATATAAACAGTTGGTGCCTGGAGATAGTGTCAAATGAATCAGGCAGCATAACAGGGAGTAACGGGAAAATGGAGATGATAAATATCTTGATGACTAAGGCAGTGCGTGCAACCTATCACGAGCTAGATCACTGATTCCAATCCCTAGGCCAGCAGCAGCTATATGAAGCAACGGCGCCGCGTGAACGTGAACTAGGTTCTTATCGATGAGTTGAAACATCGCATTATTGAATTATTTACTATAGTTGCTACAATATGACATGGCCGACTTTCGATAAACAAGTTCTGGGAACATTGTGCATGTTTAGTTGTTTTCAAAAACTTGAAGTCAATGGTCCGTAAGAAAAGTATATCCACGAACTCTCATGCACTGAAGAGCAGCATGTGTTTGATCCTTCCAGAAAATAGAAGGTACAATTGATATATTGGGAGAGTAACGGACCAACAACTCGGTCTCGTGTGCTCAAAAGTCCTGTGCCTCTTTGTGTTAAAACATGGACGGGATGAAAGGAATCTCATCCAACATGGGACAGGTGCATCACAAGCTGATTAGTTGAAGACTCTCAGCTGATTATCCTCTCTTCCGATGAGCTTACCCTGGCATGATCCAGAAAGTGTCCGTTCGCCTCGTTATCTGGATAACAGAACATGGTACATACAGCCTCGATGTGTCCGTCTGTCTCCAACACAGAGGAATTGCGTATATAGGTCAGTGCAATTGTTTCAAACTATTTCCGGACAATCCCAAACCCAGCATTGATCACTATGGAAGTATTACCCGTCCCTGGATTGTGCATGATGAGCAACTGGGATAACCGTGAGCATTGACAGGTGATAGCAATAAACTTTGAGGCCTCTGATAGACGAGGCATGGATCAGGCAGAGGTCAATCTCCACAATGTTTGACCTGCCAAAACGGTTACAAGTTAAAGTTTACGACTAAAAAGCTGTTCCAGTAGAATCCGGAGATAGCCCAGAGTCACTGTAGATACAGACCACCAGGTGGCCAAGGCGTCCGGATGATGATCCGGAAGATACGATACGCGCGGAAGATCATACAACCTCAAATAATAACAAAGCGTATCTGACAAGGGGATTTAGGTTTAGCTTTGACTGTGGCTTGCAGGAGAATTATGAATCGAGTAGGTCGTAACGCTGAAGCAGCCCGAATCATTTGGGTGCAGCAAATTAGAGATGAGTTTGGGTTAGCGCAGCACCGCCTCAGAATGCCCGTAGGAGGTTAGCTGGATTAATCTCGGAGCCCGTTGGCCCGTTGAATTTGCAGTGACATTCCATGACCTCTGACCTCCAAACAAGCGCACTTTTGCGGGCGCTGAAGAGTCTGGGGTACATGATATGTCGGTACTCGTTCGCAAAATAAGCTCAATGAGGATGGAAGGAGAATGTTTCATGGTGATTCAACGCGTCTTTAATTATTCCGTGACTGTGTTTGAGTTCATGTCAATCCAAGTTTGACAGCTGGAGACACCGTAGGAAATGGAGATTCCCGGAGGCCCTAAGACACGGGACGTTTGCTCTAAAACTCTAACGCTGCACGTCGCGAGTCATTTCTTCCCTCCTCTTGCGAATTCACCTGCTCTGCTCCGTTGGACCTGAGACTCACTGACGAAATAACATTTTTACCTGTTTTAACCGTAAACTCTAAATAGCGGGACCCTGTAGAGCTCCTTTTGAAAATGGATACAGCTTCCAAACTTGGACCTGGAAAGTTGACAATTGTTGGTGGTTGTACGTTGGACGGACCGATACAGAGGAATAGTTTCAGCTTGGCAGCATCGCCAAGACCTGTCGGGTCTTTTCCAGGGGCGGGCGGTTGGCGCGGTCTTGAGTTTGGTAGGGAGGAACAGGGACTTTTAGCCAAAACTCAGCTGGAGCCCATGACCGTGTCATTGGAAAGGGAGGAATGTTGACTGCCGTCTTGGCCAAGGATCCATGTCTAGTTTTTTATGAAACCTCTATTCTACTGGTCGTCAATGGCGATATCCTTCTGACCATTTGTCAACCATGTGTCATAGCTATTGGATTCGAGGAAAGAAAACAAATGTTTGACAACCCACTAGAGCGTGAATATGGGCTGAATCATGAACCGTCAAGGCGCTATTAGCGGAACCATCCATGCGCAATGCAGGGGCGGAACATGACGATTCTCGCTAGGTCCGGATACCAACACGACCACCCCCAGAATGACGCGCTACTGTACCGATACAGATGATCATCCCTAAAGCTGAATGAATGAAAGCTTACCTGCCCCCTCTTGTTTTTTTACTCTCTTTCCTTGCTTCAGCGTTTCATCGTGCATCTTATCGCCAAGACCTGTCAATCCTTGATACGACCCGACCCGAACATATACGACATGGGATCTGGACTCAATTAATTCCGACAAAACTTTACTTCTTACCATCTGGCCATGACCGTCGTAGGTCCGTCGACAGCTCAATCATGGCAGTTTCCAGCGGAGAGACCGGTCCCATCGCCGGGGTGTCACTCGCCGTGAACATGACCATATCTGGTCTGTTTGCAATCGCGATTTGGAACTGTCTCGAGATTCTCATCTCTCTACTCTCACGCTTTAAGCGTCACGACAACCTTTACTTCTGGAGTATGATGGTAGCGACGCTGGGAATAATACTACACTCCATTGTCGTACTTCTGCGGTACTACAGCCTGGGACCAAACTTCTTACTATGCGTGTTGACATGCGTGGGATGGTATGGCATGGTCACGGGTCAATCCGTCGTTCTTTACTCACGCCTTCATCTTATCGTGGAAGACAAGTCCAAAACACGATGGGTGTTATACATGATCATTATTAATTTCTTTATCCTCCACGTCCCGACAACAATACTCTTCCTCGGCGCCAACACCCGCCATTCGAGTCGCTTCATCGGCCCATTCAACGTTTACGAGCGCATTCAATTAGCAGGCTTCTGCATCCAAGAAGCCATAATCTCGGGTCTCTACATCTGGGAAACAGCGCGAGGCTTAAAGCCCATTTTCGCAGTGCGCAAAGCCATGGAGCGCAAGATCATTCGATATCTCGTCATCGCAAACATTCTCGTCATTTTTCTCGACATTAGCCTCATTGTAACGCAGTACATGAGCCATTTCAACATCCAGACGACGTACAAGCCCGTCGTGTACAGCATCAAGCTCAAGATGGAGTTTGTGGTGCTGAACAAGTTACTTCTGCTGGTGCAGCACAGCGACTGCAATTGCATGCACATTGTCGGCGAGCCAGAAAACACAGCGCCGGATCCGGAACGACTGGAGTGTCAGTCAATTGAGAGAGGACCATCTACGAGAACGGGCAGCGATGTGCCCATGCAACCAAACGGCGTACGACACTTTGGCAGCGACGCTTCAGCGCCATTGGAACATAAGAAAAAGGCGAGACCTCTACAGTTTCTCGACCTGACTCCATATTGTACGTTTTCTCGCGCCAAATCATGAGACTTGTTCCTGACCGGCTTTAGGAAGCTCGCCCCAACAACAAATAAAGTTTATACCCAGCCTCGAAGCCACCTGAGCACGACCCTCACCGCTAAAGAGGCGCAAAGCCACTGGCGTTACTCCTGGCTAAACTTACGAACATCGTCGGACGTGGCTTTGTTTCATCGCATTGCCGTCATAGGCGCTTGAGTTACGGCAATTGTTAGGGGTCTTTCGATCCAGGTCGACAATGGCTTGGTTAAGAATTAGCCAGTCGCGAGACTGCTCGATTTATTCATTTGTCACGTAGCGCGACCGCGCCAAGCTGTTAGACGCATCCCCAGGAATGCATATAACGTCTACGGCAACAAATATTTGCATTATTACAGGAAATCATTGGGAGGAGTTCAGGAATAGGTAATTGGGGAGGGGAACTACGGTACCCTCATCATTCGGAACAGCAACATTACGATACCCTTTGTTATATACTTGAGTCAATTTTATATAGGCAGATAAACTCTGCAATCCGCATACCATTATGCGCCTAGCTAAAAAGCATTTTTCTTTTATTCGTCTTCACGGTATCGTTCCATTCAAGACCAAATTGCTGATCCCGATCTTGTGCCACCCGACGCCATACCCGTAGTAGCTCTTCAATGGGCGGTTGGAGCTTCTTCCCCACGATTCTCATGCAAGGATTGACCCTTTTACTTGTGTAACACACTTTGTAGCCGCCCACGACGCCAACGTTGATATCCATCCTTCTCAAACGGGGCATGTGTGATGCTGTTCGCCCAGCGGTGCAGAGCAAACGGTGCGCATAGTCTGGTTCTATCGGGCCTCTGAACTCATTCGTGTCGAATAATGAGAGACAACTTCTTTGGGGCTCACTTGGAGGGCCCCACCGTTCGTCTCGGAAACTATCGGTGTTGGGAGTGTCCGTGAAAGCCATGGCTAACCATTGTCCGGATGGAGTAATGGCCAGGAAGCCAACGTCGTAGGTTTCCAGTTTCGGCCAACCATTGCTTGCAGCTATGGCCTTCTCCGATGTCCCTAAGATGTTAAGGTCGAAGCTTCCCTTGGCTGAGAACCGCAACAAGTTTTGTCGTTGGGAAAAGTTGAATAATGCCTTACTGAGAAGGTCGTGCTTTTCATCTGGCGGTACTATGCTTGCAGGCCCATGTGAATGGTCTCGAGGGACGCGTCTGGAGTATCGTAATTCAAAGTCCAGCACACCTTGTGGTAACAACGGCAATGAGCTGGCGAAGTCTACAAAATCTAGTCAGTTTCAAAGAGCATTCTTCCAGTTTCTTATGAACTTACGCTCTCTCAGCCCGACCCTCAAATCTGGATTTCGCCATTCCATATCGCTGAGATGCATCTTTATTTTCCGACGGCGAGGCATCTTGCTGGCTAATTTGCAGACTGCCTCGGGTGCAAAGAATAGACTCCAAGATACAAGATCAAAACTGCATGACGCTATCACCGGTAGCTCTGGTAGTTCGTCTTGATTGAACCCCAGATCGAGATATAAAGGGCTACACCATCCAACTTCAAGACGTTCAGCTTCCAGCTCTTCGATCCCGTTTGAAAAGCACCATCCATATTCTCTGGGAACCGGGAATCCAAGTTGAAGGTTGATATATGGTTGTCCGTTTTCATGTACAGGCGCCAATTTCAATACCCGAAATAGTGACCTGATAATTGCTGTGAACAACTTGTCATAACCTCTCTCTTCTGGTGGCTGCATGTCGTCTTCCACATCCATATACCCATCATTATCCAGATCTTCATCGTTGGTTGCCTCGCTTCCTTCAACGTCTTCCCATGCAGCTCCGTTTCCGTCGGCCAACTCATCCCCCTCGACTGTTTTCTGATCCTCCCCATCGTCAATTTCAGATGGAGGAGGCCATTCACCTACTTGAGCGAAAACAATCGGAACATCCCATGGCCACGGAAGCGGAAATGTAATGGGAACAGCAAGATAGCGAATACATCCCAGCCGCCGCGGGGTCAGATACCCTTGTCTCTCAGCCTGCACTATCCTCTTAGGTGACAGAACCAGCGTATGGAATGTAAAGGGCTCAAAGGCAAGCTGCCAATCACGAGAAACCGCAGCGCATGAAGCCAGGGAATTCTCTTTTGGTTTTCCGCTTCCTGGAAACTTGGGCTTGTCGTGAAGAGTCCAGACGTCGTAAACTGTGCTCAAATCAATCTGAGGTCCCGACGACGCGGCAGCTGCTGCGATTAGAGAAAGAATCTCAATCGACAGCCGGTCCATTTTGTAGTAAATCTTTAAATCTGTAAATTTGTAAAAGGCTGAAGTTTCGAGAATCGGTTGAGCGTGCGATTGGATCTCACGACGTAAGACCACGTGACCGAATTGACGTCACATAGGTAGATTCAAAAGTGAGAAGGCACAACTCAGATGGGGATAAAATTCATGAAGGAAAGGGAGATGAAGCAGGCCGAGAGGTTTTGGCAAGAGCGAGGGAAGAGGTGCTCATATCTCATATTCTCGGTTGCTGAATTCCATCCAAGTTCCAAAACTGTCACATTCTTTCACTTCTACCATGCAATCATTGTATCCAACACTATCGCCGTCGTTGAAACAACAGGGTGTTTTTCTCTTCATATTCAACTTAACGTACAGATCGGATGTCATTTTAATGGAAGGATGAAAAGCATTTCTAGCCAGTCAGAGGGGAGCAAAACGATGCTGAATACCCCTGTTCGGGGAAAATGCTAATGCGGTATTCAAGACATTTTCAAGCCTTCTGAGGCTGAGTCTCTGCCACCAACAGTGTGTTAGAATAGAATCGATATAATGTGACGCAGCAACTGGAAATACCATTTGTTATCCTCTTCAAAGCAAAAGAGCTTAGTTTATCGCACCTGAGGAAGAACACCAGCCTCAAGCTTTCGACTGTCCGGCAAGAATCTTCACAACGGAAGTGATGGTTTTCAACACGTCCAGTAACACAAGGCCACAGCCGAGTCATTGCAATACGATCGAAACCCGGCAGAAAGGAGGCGCCGAGGCTGTGTTTGTCTGTACAGCCTGATAATCATGCTCAGCCGCACCAAAGCTCAATACAACGACAGCATTGGTGGCCTCATTTTCAACACAAATAGAAGCTGAATCCCTAGATCAGGCCCTGGGACAGACTTCAACTCTACACCACCACATTTCCCCTCTTGTTGTTGATCGAGTTGTTCAAACTTGACATAGGAGCAAGCCATGACGAGGTCAAACTCGTCTGTCATTACCCAGCCATTCAACGTCTCCGTTGTGACCAATAATGGAACCGATGAACTCAGGAGGCTTGTCGCTCCGTCGTGGGTAAATGATCCAAATGTTCGTGGGACGATGAGCATATTGCAAAGCTGTGTCCTGACCCTTGTTGCGTGTATTTACACGGCTCTACATCTTGACGTCCCTAGGAAGACGACATGGTACCACCTACTATGGCAAAAGACAAAATGGGTTCTTATAGCTCTCTTTGCACCCGAGCTCGCGGTGTTCGTCGCAGCGTCGCAACTGCGCTATGCCTGGAAACTGAGATCAGAACTTCGAAAAATACAAAAAGAAAAGCAGGCTTCTAACTGGAAACGTGATGCAGACGTAAGAGTTGGCCCGATCTTGACAATTATAGAATACTGACTTCTCAGTTCGAAATCAATCTGAAATATGCTTTCTGTATCGTTATGGGAGCAGTTCGCTTCGACATTCACGACATCCTTTCACTTGGTGATCTCAACGGATCTGATCGCGACTACTTTCGAGACACTGGTCTTCGGAGACGCTCCGTTCGACCCGGCCCTGCAGCGATCATTCAGCTTGCTGAACGTGGTCACTGGATACAGATTCCAAAGCAAGACATTGACGATAAAAGCAAAGCTGACACAATCCAAAAGACACTTGTAGTAATACAAGTTCTGTGGATGGTCACACAATGCATAGCAAGACGCATATACGACCTTCCATTGTCTCTGCTGGAAATCCATACAATTGTCCATGTCGTCTGCGCCGTTTGCCTTTATGCTTGCTGGTTTGAAGTAGGTTAGATTTTGATCTTTGGCGCAGTCTTCATGCTAAACGCATTTAGAAACCACTGAATATCCAGGAAGCCCTGATTATCGAAACACAAAGCTTCAGAGGAGATATTGCCGCGATGCTACAGCGACAGTTCTATAGCGAAATATCGAGCAAGATGGCACTGTTTGCACCCATCAAGGAAAACGACATTGCACCATTAGAGACAAGTGGGGAGTCTATGCGACGACTTGAACCTATACCGGGATTAAGGATGTGTGAGGGTGATATTTTACCATCAGGACTTGCACTATCCAAGTCAAAGGTGAAGAAACGCCGGGGCTCACTGACTTACCACCTTGACGCGAAAGGTGAGTCTACGGGTGCCTCGTTTCTCTTGGAACATGAATTTCTGGCGCGCTGGGAAGCCATCCTTTCAACTTTCCCTTTCGAAGGTCGGGAGAACCTGGCTAGAGAGTCCGAAAGGATTATAATTCCGAACATTGATCGACGGCATGAGCCGCATGATGGTAATTCCGACCAGAAGGTCTTGTTCATTCCACTCTTGGAGGAATTGGAGCCGAAGTCACTCAGCGATTGGGAGAAGATGTTTTGGGAGGGACAATCAATCGTCCATCTATCTACTGAAAGCAGTGAAACGGGGAAAACCGGAACTATTAAGGAAGCAATAACCACTCCAGATGTGGGGCTCACGTCCTCGACATTTGCCATACTTGCCATAGCTCTATCTGGCTTGTATGGTGGTGTTCATTTAACGTTGTGGGGCCAATCCTTTCCTTCATATGTGGAAGAGGTTATGTGGAAGGTTAGTTGCTTGCTCATCATCTGCTGTATTCCTTCCACTATAGCTTCTATCGTGTTCTTCATCCGTTTGGAAGATGCCCTCAAACCTCTGACGACTAAAAGTCTTCACGATATCTTCATAGTTTTGGATGCAATCATTGTTGTATTACTCTCTCTCGTCGCCTTTTTATATCTGGCGGCGCGGGTGTTTATTATCGTTGAGTCGTTTCTAAGCCTGCGCCAGTCGCCGGTTGGGGTTTTCCTGTCTCCTGAATGGGTTGAACTTTTCCCTCATTTCTAGTACTCTCTATCTGTCTATAGTGTTTTACTTAGTCGCGTTTCCGGTTTGAACTTATGGTGCCAATTGCTACAGAGCGAGTTGAACATATTTGAACCTAGACTAGTCGTAACGAAGGTGAATAATACTCATAGTGCCAGAATGTCACTCAAAATATGATGCGTTGATGTAGACCACAGCCTTTTCCAACATTGACATCAGATGTCATTACATAGCCGCGACAGAGTAAGGGCCCGAGAACGTCTTGCGTGACCGCTATATTCGACCCAGGGAGTTTGAGTGAGGTTAATAGGATTGGTTCGCTAGAGCCGAGGCCATCATGGTGCAAGTAAAGCGGCTCTGTGAGACGGACGTTGACGACGTGTCATGACAAGATCTAGTGCTATAGACGCCACCCAATAACTTGCCAGTGAGCGAGGAATTACTGCGCTGCTCGGTCACGGGAAACTTAGCTGCTGCGAGCATAAGGGACGAAATACGCAGGTCATTTTATGTCAATTTAGACTACATTATCTAGCCTTTAGACAATCTGGCCAGACTGCATTGGGCCTCACACAAGTTCACGTGTGATGGAACTGCAGAAGTACCCAATGAATCCTCGTTCTATTAACAGTATTATCCAATTATATACGCACTCATATCGTGCTGATGAAGTGAAAACTCAGCCCTAGTTGGTACAAGCAGCCGCGCCCTTGCTAGTCCTCGTCGCCCAAACAGTCTTTGTCTCCTTGACAACAGACGTAGTAGTCTTGGACACAGTACTCCTCACAGTCACCGTACTAGAGGGCTTCAAAGTAGACTTGACAGTCGTCCAGTTCGTAACAGTCTTCTGATCCAGAGTAACAGGGGATGTCTGCTTGACGGTGCTAGTCGTGGTGACCTTGACGGTTCCAGCGGGCAGGGTTGTAGTGAGGGTCTTCAACACAGTTACTGTGCTTGCTGGGGCTGTGGAGGTCTTCTTATCGGTGACGACAGATGTCGATGCGACGACGACAGTGGTGGTAGCGGCCTTGAGGGTCGTTGTCTTGCCTGTTTCCTTGGTGGTCACGGTAGTCGTGGTTGATGTTGATCCAGGAATGGTAGAGGTGACATATTTTGTTGCGACAGAGGTTGATGCGTCAATGACAGTGGCAGGCTTGAGAGTGCTCGTCTTTCCAATTGTCTTGGTCGTGATGACCTGAGTGGTCGCAGTGCTACCAGGGATCGTCATGATTGAAGTTTTGACGTTGGTAGTAAAAGTTGAAACAACGGTGACTGTAACGGTGGAAAGACCAGCTGCACGAGCCTCAAGATTTATAGACCCTAGGTCAAGGTCACGCCGTGTCAGGCCAGAAGCGAGGTCAAAAGATGGGTTGCCGAACACGACAGCAGCGCGGGGCCTGAGAATTGCCACGTCACCGCCCAAGTCTCGCTTGTCCTGAGTAGGGACACATTTCAGTGTAGTGGTCTTGCTGACAATCTTGACAGAAGTCGTTACAGTAGTCGATAGAACAGTAGTAGCCTTCAAGGAAGTTGTTGTAGTGCCGCCAGTACCTATTACCACAGTCGTGGTGCTCTTGACAGTAATGGGCTTGGGGGTGGTCGTCGTACTGATCACCACTGTCGTCCGCTCCACAACGTTCTCAGTTACTGACTTAGGAGTAACAGTAGCGCCCATGGTTGTTGAAGTCGTGGTGACTGCCTTGGCAGGCTTTGTAACCCAAGAAGTGACAGTAGCATCAAAGACCTGGGTTGAAGTCTCAGTAACGACAGCAGGCGTAACAGTCTTGCCAACATCCACAACCTCGGTCGACTTGACGGTGACTAGCTTGTCGGCCTGGGTAACTTGAGCTGTTTCGGTCACTGTCGCCTTCTCAATCACAGTCTTGGTTGTCGGGTCTGGTGTAATGGTAGTACCAATATCCTGAGTAGATGTGGACTTCTCAGTAATGGTCACCTCGACACCCGTCAATGTGGTGAACAGAGTCTGAGAAGACGTGACAGTCTGAGTGGTGTAGACAGTGGTCGAGCTGAATGTCTGCGTGGCAGCTACAGCTGCGTCAAAGGGAGTCGCGTGAACGAGCGTCATGTTGATCCAGCTTGTGGAAGGGAAGAAAGTGCCCAATTGAAACTGGGCAACCTCGTCATCCGAAAGCTGTTTGGCGAAAGATGCACGACTACTAGTCGAAGCTCCAGGACCAGTGTTGTCGTATTCACCAAAAATGACGTTTTCGGTCCTAGGATCACTCTTAGTCCAACCAGTCCAGCCGACAGCAGCGATTGATGCACTGAGCTCAGACTGGATATAGGCAACACGAGCGAATTGATCCCACGGTCGGCCTAGATAGATAGTCGAGAACGACGCCTCATCGGCAGGAGTGATGGTGCACTGGTCGAAGACGAAACCATTGGGACCAGTGTTGGTTCCTTTCTTGTTCGCCGTCAACGCAATCTTATCCTTATTCGGCGCGATGGTGGACTTGAGGAAGTATCCAGCTCCGGAACCCCAAATCATGTCAATATTGCCGGTGAAAAGACTATTGTATGCGAAAAGGTTGCCATTGATCAGGAGAGCGTCCTGATTTCCATAGACCTGGCAGCCATAGAGTGAAGCAAACTTGCTGCTCTTGACCGCAAAGCCAAGGCTGGCGTAGCTGTCGATATGTCAGTATATCCCACATATCTAAATTGTGTGCACTTACTTGTTGGTTGTACCGAATGAGTTCTCGAAGTTGATGTTCACAGCCTGGAAATAATTTCCGGTGGCATAGAATGTGGCCGAATCGGAGTTGGACGCATCCGCCTGTGTGTCGATTCCCTTGTCATATGTGATAGTGACCTGGTTTTTGGAGTTGTCATCTGGCGATTCAGAATATCCGATGAAGAAGGTTGTGCCAGCGCGACTGAGGACAATCTGCTCCTTGTATGTACCGGGGTAGATGAAAACAGTGGGTGTGACCTTGCTCGAGACGGGAAGGGCATCAATCGCAGCTTGAATCGTGTTGTAAGTGGCGACACCCTCAATAGCTTCCTTGGAGACAATGAAAGCGCCTGGGGGTGGAGTCTTGCCACTGTAAACAGCGTTGGGATCAGGAACAGGGACGACAGGTGTGGTGGGCTCTGGTGTCACGATCGAGTCCCAGAATGTCGTGTCAATCCAGTCAGTGCTATCCATCACAGAAGCAAGAGAGTAGTCGTCCTTGGTCAGAAGAGTAGCGAAACCAAAAGCCTCACGTGCCGCCGAATTCTTCTCCCAGCTTCCAGGACCCTCGTTGGCATATTCCGCAAAGGTAATATGATCAGTGCGAGGATCGCTGGTAGACCAGATCTTCCAACCAGCGGGCTGGATGACAGAATCCAGATAACTGTTCTTCACTACCACGAGAGCGTAGCCGCTGTAAGGGCGGCCTAGGTAAACCTGCCCTGTCAGATCAACCGTGGATGAAGCAGCCTCGGTGAAAAGACATTGATCAAAGATATATCCTCCGACTGCAGTTGCGTCTTTGCGGCTGTGCGCGGTGATGGCTGATTTAGCCCGCTTGGCAGCAATGGTACAGCCCTTGAAGTAGGCCTTACTGTAACCCCAGACTAAGTTTTGGTTAGTAGTAGCCCTTTCTGCGGGTAATAAGAACTCACTAAAATCGATTGCCCCATCAATGTAGCAGCTCTCGTAATACTGATAGCCGGCAGTGGCACCTGTCAATAAGGTATCCTGCCATCCGATCATTTCGCAGCCATAAAAGCCGATCTTGTCGCCATACACACTGGCAGCGAGAGTCACGTAACTAGGTGTCGCACCGTCAAGATTGTCAGTGTTGATGAACTTGACGTTGTAAAAGGCGATCTTAGTGCTGGCTGTTGCGATAGTCGCTGTGTCCGCATTACTGCGACCGGCAGGAATTGTTCCCGCAACCGAGAGTCCCTTAGCTTGAGTAATCGTGACTTGGTTGCTTTTGTATGTCTTTCCGGGCTCGGTATCGGTGTATCCGATGATGGTGACAGGGCCAGGTCGGTTGATTGATGGCACCTGCTCTTCGTATGTTCCAGGATATATGAAGATGACTTGAGGAGTCGAGTCCTTGGGAAGGCTCTTGAGCGCGTCTGTGAGACTTGAGTATGAACCAGACTTCTCTCCACCAACAGACACGACAACTGCATCCTTGGGAGGTGTCGTGCCATCTGAAGGGTGTGATGGCCAGGAGACTTCTGGTTCTGGGTCGGCAGCAGCGGAGTCGCCAATTGTGTAACTAGGCACAAGATTGTATGCCTTCATGTCCAACCAACTGGTGCTTCCGATAAAACCGCCCAGAGTATAAGCAGCGGCTTGGGACTCGGTGAGCTTTGTTGCGAAGCTTGCTCGGGAAGATGCCGTCCAGTTTCCCGGACCTGTGTTGTTGAACTCTCCGAAGAGTACATCCTATTTGTTGTTAGTATGCCTCTAGATACTTCTCGGGTATATGAAGATATGGGAATCTGCCAGAATACGACCGGGGACTTATTGTGGATCATAAGCCCGCGACGATCCTTAGACAACCTTAGGTAAGGATAGCCATGGTATCCTAAGTGTTTGCAAACTTACCGAAGTCTGAGGGTTGCTTGTTGACCAAGCCGACCAACCGGCCTTGGAAATATGCTTATCCAGGAACGAATTCATATACACCACAAGCGCATACTGGGACCAAGGCCGACCAAGACCGTGTTACCAAAGTCAGTGCCATAGCTATCAGTGTATGTGACCTTGCAAGTATCAAACACAAAGCCGCCAGCCCAGGAAGAAGACTTTCGGTTCTGCGCTGTGATGTAGGCATTGGGTGTGTTCGAAGCGATGTAACACTGGTGGAAGTAGGTTTTGCTGTAGCCCCAGATGAAATCCACGCTGCCAGAGATGTAAGAGTTGGAGAACACCTGGACACCCTGGTTCACCAGTAGCGTATCTTGGAAGCCTTCAAACGAACAGCCGTATGCCGCCATCTCATTCCCGAAGAAATCCGCGGCGAGGGCAGCCGTATCCCGCGTTTGAGGGTAGGTATTGGTGAAGTTGAGATTGTACAGCGCGAGACCACCTGTTGCGGTGGTGGTCTTCCAGAAAAGAACTGGAGTCTCTTCATTGCGCGACGCTCCAGTGCTATAACCCAACTTGAACCAGATGAGAACCTGGTTCTGGGTAAAGTCATTTTCGAAGCTGGTCTCACCACGAAGAGTGACACGACCCCGACCCCGATTGAGGTTGAGTTGCTCGTTATAGGAACCAGCTTTGATGAAGACCGTGTAGTCCTCACCATCATCCGGGATAGCCGCAAGGGCAGATGCGACGGTCTTGAACTGATCACCTGTTGGCGAGGGGGCGACTGTCAGGGTAGAGCCAACTTCCGATGCACTCGTAGTTGCGGAGGCAGTTGCGGTAGCAGTATCGGAAGCTGAAGTTGTAGTCGCATCCTGAACATACTTGGAGTCAGGCCATCCTTGAAAAGGCGCGATCGCGGCTTTGTCAATCCAAGCATCTCCACCAAGGATAGCAGCGGCGTTGATCGAAGAAGTGTCCTTCACGATTGTAGCAGCAGACATCCGAGATGAAGAATCCCATCCAGGGCCCGTGTTGTTTCCCTCGGTGAATGAGCCAGCGAAGGTTGAAGGGGAAGAGACCTTCCAGCCTGACGGGGCAATATGGCCATCGAGATAGGAATTGACAAAAGCGACGTTTGACTTGGCGCTGTAATCGCGACCAAGGAATGTACTACCCTCGGGGACAGAGCTGGATTCAGGTACAACGGCGCAAAGATCGAAGACAAATCGCGAACCACCGTATTGGCCTTGGAACTTGTGTGCGGTGATGGCCTGGCCTGTTGTCGTCCCTTTTGAAACAACAACCGAGTTATACACATAGCCAGCACCCTGTCCCCACAGGAAGTCCGTCGTGCCGCGAAGGATAGAATGACTGATGAAGAAGTTGCCATAGTCGAGATACAGAGTGCCCTGCGATGAGCTGATGTCGCATCCATAGAAAGCAACCTTCGTTCCCTTAGCGAAAATAGCCAAGGCGACGGTGTTGGCCGCCGCTTCAAACGCATTCTCAAAGTTGATGTTGTAGAAGGAAACTAGCTTCGCCTCGTACTGGTTGGCAGAAAAAGTAGCTGTGCCCGAGGATCCGCCGTTGTTTGAAAGGACGCCATTGCTGGAGGTGATCGTGACCTTGTTGTTCTTGGCCGAGTTTCCATCGGTGGTTTGACCCCGGACGATAGTTGCACCGACGCGCTGGATGGTAACCTTCTCTTGATATTTTCCGGCGAGGATGTAGATGTGTTGTGTGGTATCATCCTTGGGCAACGCGGCAACGGCAGAAGCGACAGTATCGTAAGAGGCACACGGGTTGGATTTGGGGCCAACGACGAGGGCCGTGCTGGGGACAGCAGATGGGAAGGCGCATGAATCAGAGGTCGTGGTGGTCAGTGATTCAGAGGTTGTAGTGGTCAGTGAATCAGAGGCGGTAGTGGTCAGTGAATCAGAGGCGGTGGTGATCAGTGATTCAGAGGTTGTAGTAATCAGTGATCCAGAGGTCGTGGTGGTCAGTGAATCAGAGGTCGTGGTAGCGATGCCAGCAGAAGTTGTCTCGGCTTCTTTTGAGTCCTTAGCGTTGCTCGCCTTGATAGCACTCAAAACAGAAGAGTCCACCCAATCCACCGACGATACAGCCACACTAGGGAAGACTCCCTTAAAGAAGGCAGAAATCTCATAAGGCGACAGATCCTTAGGGTCTGTGACCAAGGTCATATACTTGGAGCGATCCGACACATCGCCAGTCGTACCGAACTCGACATAGCGGTTCAGAGGTGACTGCGTTTTGGTATCGACGTAAACGCCTGAGGCAGCCAAGAAGCCTGAGGCGAAGTTGGTATCGCGGAAGACGGCAACTGAGCCATCACCATTTCCTGCCGCGAGGAAGACGCGGGTATTCTTGGCCCCACTCTTCTGGACAACTTCGCAGGTGTCGAAGACGATGGTTGAGTTGTAGAGGGTGCTTCCGGAAGTGGCACCTTTGTTGTAGACGAGCAGCGCATTGGAGTTGGTAGCGGTGATTGTCGTTCCGTAGAGATAAAGCGAGGGATAATCGTAGAAAACTTTATCTTGAGCTTCGATGTACGAGTTTGCGATGATGGCAGATGCATAACTGCCGGTGATAGCGGCGATACCAGCAGAAACAAATTCGCAGTTATAGAAAGCATTCTTCGAGCCCCGGAGGAATACGGCGCCGGCAGAATTTCCGGTCAAAGGGTTGGAAAATTTGATGTTTTTCCAGCTGATGCCTGCTGCCGCATCGGTATTGAAGGAAAGCGCAGGATTGTTGTTATCACTAGGCGCTTCGATAACGACCCCAGAAGCACCGTCGCGCTTCTTGGATATTTTACCGGCGATGGTGACAGCTGCTGTGGCTTTAATGACGACATTCTCGGTGTAAGTACCCGCCAGAACAGTGACGGTTGGGTAACCGCTTGTTTGAGCGGCTTTAATGGCATCGTTGATGGCTGTGTAGTCTCCGCTGCCGTCGGCGGCTACTGTGAGCACTAAAGGAGAGTCAGTCGATGTTACAACCACACTCTCCGATGATGATGTTGGGTCTGATGAAACGAGTGTAGAAGAAGGAAATTCGGTTAAGGAAAGTGAAGCCTCTGAAGAGGATGTGTATGAAGGGAATTCGATCGAGGACAGTGAAGCCTCTGAGGAGAACGTGGATGTGTCGCTTGTCTCAGTAGAGGCAGCTTTTGCTCTGAGCTCAAAGGTCGTGTCGGTTGATGAGGCTGGAGAAGATGTGGCTAACGCCTGCTGTGCACTTGACTCTGTGAACGAGGTCTCTGACTCAAGGCTGACAGCGGTGGTACTGGTCAGTTCCCGGGCAAGGGATCCAGTTGTGGTCGTGGCATCACTAGAGGAGTCCGAGGTGGCACCCAGTGTCGACGAGCTGCCACTAGTTTCGGTTTGCGTAAGGGCGAGTGTAGATGTGGTGGTTTCAGAGCCTAACGTTTCACTCGAGGTGGTACCCGAAGACGGTGTTGCCTCAACTACCTCCTTGCCATCGAGACCACTGACAGTGGACGTCGATGCCTCATCAGAATTTGTATGCGTACTGACAGCACTGGAGATGGTACTGGAAGTTGACTCCACAACACTTCCAGAAGTCAATCGGGATGTCTCACCGGTTGTCGTATAGGCACTGATGACACTGGAGACGACACTGGAAGTCGATTCGACAACACTCTCAGAATTCGATGTGGTTGTCTCATCGGTTGTTGTGTAGGTACTGGCAGCACTAGAGGCGGCACTGGAGACGACAGTGGAAGTCAACTTCAGAGCACTCTTAGAGGTCGATCCGGATATAACAGATCCGGAACTCGTTGCGACACCAAATTGATCACCGGTAGTCGTAACTGACTGAAATGTAGCAGCCAAAGAGTCGGCGATCACAGGGCCACCCAAAGGCGCTCGAGGCTTACATGCCGACGATCGTCGAACCAGTGGATTGATTTGAGGAGGGAAAGACGACCCAGTATCTCTATCACTGAGATGGTTCAAAGGAGTGACAGGAAGGGAATGAGTGTAAGAGCCAGAGGCGGAATTAACGAAAGGATGGGCAACGGAACCTTCTTTTGCAAGACTGCTTCCAACAAATGGAAGCAGTAACCAGAGGAATCTGGCCATCGTGAACCGTATTTTCCAACAACAGCACAAAGAAACAACAGAAGAGACGACGAACGAGAGAAATACGTGAATAGGTAGGTTACATTGCTACCGGGGTTTCAGGTAGTGATATTAAATTAATCGACTGATCACATACAAAGCCTCGACTCCCGACGAGAAGGCGATAACTGTCACAGGATGGAAAGTCCATCAAGTTCTGGATTACTCGCTTCGCCCGCAGGCAATACGTAGTCTCGGGCACAAGGACAGCTGAATCTAAGGGTTTAATAGACTATCGAATTTTAGAACCGAAGTAGACGAACTAGATTTGAAGCAAGCGAATGAAACATTTGGATCAAGTTACAATGGTCAGGGGTCGACTCGGCCGTGATCGTGTTAGCTCCGGAAGAATTATGTCAAGACGGACAAATATGCCTGTTTGGGAATGAGCTCAACGGTGTAGTTGAATCTTCTGGTGTTCTAGTCAGGGACTAAGACCAATTAGATTTTGTTAGTGACGGCCGTTTGGGAGGAACCAGACGGTTGGTAAACTTAAGCGTTTGATCAGAGATCGCTAAGAAGAGGCTTCTCGGGAGGCTTTCATCCACATCACGAAGGGCATGTAGGTCACTGATACCAGTCATGAAATTTCTGTGATTTTGACCCTTTGTCTGTTAGGCGTTCAATAGCACCAAGTAGTCCAAGATCAAGTTTAAATGCTAGAAGAGTTTAAGCACACGACTGCCCTCCTCTATTTACCCTATGTCCAGCACAAATCCATCCCAATAACCCCCATTCTCCTCCGCCTTCTTAGCGGACCCCCAATCCTTTTTGCTACTTACCTTACTCTGGCTTATCATGTTCAACTTCGGTTCCACATATGCCCTCCCCTTAATTGGGTCGCTTCATAAAAATTCTGTACCAAACCACTCACAGTGACAACAACGTCACGGCCAAATACAGGGGTGCTCACTTAGAACTATCGAATTCCGCCTCTGGAAATAGTAAGACGCGCCGTTACGGCTGTTCTCAGAGGCTCCGTTGGTTCCGGAGCTAACACCCATCAAGAAAGCTTGTCCTGAACGCCACCACTAGGTCAGAAAAAGTAGATGTCGCGAGATTGAGATTTTGACAGCTAAGCTAAGGCAGTCCACGTGGACTTCGCCTATCTCGTTGGGTCTAAGCTGGATGCCGAAGACCCCTGACCTTGTCATGGTTTAGGTTAGTTTCTACTCAAGCCATGTTGACCTACTTCACGGCAATGCTTGTTACCCTACACGTCTTTTTGTGGTAGTCACTCAGCTTGTATAGAGAACCGATATATCAATGTCTTACTGTTTCCGTTGAATGCGACCATTAGGTACCTACTTAATGATATACGCCTTCCTTGATTGTACCGGTGACAGGCAGTGTTCGACATATTTTCCATTGGTGACGTTACTTGATACGATGTATTTCTGATCAGCGTCGAGACTTGAACCACAAAAGCCCAGAGATAAATAATGCTTTCTAAGCTTCGAGATAGGGAGAGTAACTTGGAATCTATCAGTTGTTCAATGGCACACCCAGATACAGAGCCTACAGAGACGACCCTTTCACCACACAGTCTAATATATTTTGAGCAAATATCCTTTCAATATCTCTTTGAACCGTTATTTATTAATTCCTTAATGTAATTCCAATTATTCTGAGCCCGCACACTGCCATCAGCATCATATTTATTTGCCCAGGATTGTACTGTGGACACTTAAGAGAGCACGTTTTCAAGCCAGAAATTCAGCATTCTCGCTCGCCGCTCGACTGGTTCTTGGCCTGTAAGCCTGGCACCAGGAGCTCCTTCTCAAAGTACTTAAGCTAGGTGGGTAACAGAAGAAATATCCTCTAAGACTTAGGCTACAGAAATAAAGTAGCCTAAACGCTATCCTAAGCTGGCATAAGATAACTAAATTATTTCATCTCTTATACTTTTAGCGGTTAATTCTTCTGATACCCTACGGCTAAGGAAGGAGCCAGCCAGTGCTGAGAGGTGGGTGCCTCAGGACCCACTTCACGAGATCTTCCGTGAAGCTCTCTAGCTCCCTTCCTTCATCATCACACACCCGATAACCCGAATACATACGCATCACTTTCAGACGATGGAACGAAATTCTTCAGTTCAACATTCTGAGGGCTGGGGGTGGCCTGAAGGATGCGACGACATGGCCATCGATGAGAAAGAACTGGAACTCCCCGTTCCTGAAGACATCGCGCCTGCCCCCATTGTTCCTTGTAAGTTACTCAACCAACCAAGCTCTATACTCTTCCTAGGTATCTATAACTTACACGTTAGCATATCTGACTGTTATATAGGGCAAGAGCTGCAGCAGCAGAAGGACCGGAAGGAGAAGAAGTTGAATGAATTGCGCCGTGAGGCCAGCTACGAATGGCGAAGACTATGCCGACCTCCCACACACGGAGGTAGATTGGGCCCTTGACGCCGTCACGTCTGTCATGTTCCGCGGTGTCCGAGGTTTGGAGTGGAGACGACTTCTCCAAAATCTGCAAGCTCAAGGCGCACCTGCGCAGTAATGCGCATAGGGTAGCTATATCAATACCGGGTTACATTCTTTTCTAATTCCGTTCTAGGAGCTTAACCAATAGTATGGGGCCCAGGTCGCCGTTTTCTCGCCGGGCCCCCGGAGCCCCACCCCCGAGCTCTTCGGGCATTATGGTGTTCTGCCTCCGCCGGATCCTCCTCTCTTTGCTTAGGACACAGAGGTTGAGGACTCGGAGCCTGAGCGAGAGGCTCAACGCCAGAAGAAAGTCCAAGAGGAGAACCGAACGAACGAGCCACTATCGCGAAGGACGCGCGCCCGGAAACTCAAACAAGATTCTTGCCACGTCCCTTTTTGGCTTTTTGCTTCTCAACGATTGTGGAGAGCCACCTTGGCTCCCGTGAGCACAAAGTATATATCTCAACGTCATTCTATATCCTTTTCTAACTAGGCTAAAGGCCCTGATGAATGGTATGAGTCCGAGGTCCCTGCTTTCTCGCCAGGCCCCCGGCATCCAAGGGTCCCTCTCTTGGACAGTGACTCTGGCGCCGGTAAGTACTCTACAAACAGTATTATTATATCATAGGATCAAGTTAACAAACTCCTTATCATAGACCAAGAAATGGACGAACCGCCCATGCTTAGCAACAGGGGCATAACAGCCACTTCAAACCCCAGGCCCCGAAGCCCAAGCCTCGAGCTTTTCGGGTATATTTCTTCCGCTGAAACCTCTTCTTTGCTTAAGACGCAGAGATCTCGGATTCTAAGTCGAAACGAGAAGCTCGGCACTAGAGCCAACGGCGAAATTGAGAGGATGATCACCAGAGGCGTCAGGTAGGCAACGGGAGAATTATCTTCTAAGGCTTAGGATACTAAAATAAAGTAGCCTAAGTGCTAGTCTAAGCTTGCATAGGAAGACTAAAGTCTTTCGTCTCTTATGCTTTTGCATAAAGATGAACTTGCTAATAAGCCGCCGTCACGACGGACGCGCTCCCAGAAGCTCAAACAAGACTATATGCGCAAGCACATACTACGCAGACGGCTACCATTCATGACAAGGTCAACCCATGATGACCCGTCTCAATTTCTTCTCCTCGCTATCTCCCGCACTTGTACACATCCTCCTAAACGCACCATCTCTCTCCCACAACTCCCTTGGTGTCCCAAACTCCACCATCCGCCCTCCATCAAGCACGAGGACCTTATCAAAGTCGGCAACAGTACTCAGCCGGTGCGCGATAACGATCATGGTTCTGTCCGTGAACCATTCGCGAATACTCTTTTGTATCAAGACGTCGGTGGCCATGTCAATAGCAGACGTCGCTTCGTCAAGAACAATGATCTTCGAAGCAGCAAGGAGAGCGCGCGCGATGCAGAGGAGTTGTTGTTGGCCTTGGGAGAGGTTACTGCCAGACTCGGAGATGGGACTTGACAAATCGTTGAAGATGCTGCTGCTTGATGTATCGTCTTGGCCTATGAGATGGACCCTGACAAGGGCCTCGTAGAGTTGGATGTCGGTGTGTTCGCCGAAAGGGTCTAGGTTGGAGCGGATGGTGCCAGAGAAGAGGACAGGGTGCTGAGGACTTGTTAGTTGCATGCAGTCAAATGAAAGGGATGATCCTACCTGAGGAATGATGGACATCTTTGACCTCAAGTCCGTCAATTTGAGCATCGATATATCGACGCCATCAATAGCAATACTCCCCGACTTCGCCTCCAGGAATCGGAAGAGAGCCAGAGTCAGCGACGACTTGCCAGCACCGGTCCGACCCACCACACCAATACGCTCGCCATGTCTGATACTGAAGCTCAACCCCTTCAGCACAGGCGGCAGATCAGAAGCATACGCAACCTCCAAGTCCTTCACTTCAAGGCTGGCTGAGCTTGGCCAAGCTGCAGCAGCATTCAAGCCACCAAGGTATTCCGTTTCGAGGTTCATATACTCCACCACTCGCTCCATAGAGTTCATTTCCAACTCCATATCTCCGTATGATCGGATTGTCCAGCGAAGACTTTCGGAAAAGTCCAATATGAATGAGAGGGCCAGGCCAGCTAGCGCGGCGTCAATTGACTTCGCGATAATGACGACACCAACAGTTATGCTGAAGAGAGCGGTAATTAGAGCCATTCGGAAGCTCATCCATCGATTAGCCAGAGCGATGTAAAATGTGGTCATCGTCCAAGCGTTCAGATTACCGTGCATCTGCTCAAGATACGTCTGAGTCTTCCGAAACGCGCGGATAGTGGCAATACCTGCCAATGTCGTGTTGAACAACTCAAACACAGGTGACTTGGCATTGCTTTCGAGTCGCTTTAGAGGCCGACTAGCAATGAGGTATCTGTTACCGATGACAGCACCGATGGCTAACAGCACAACGGCTGGAGGGATGAGATACACTGAAGCGAAACAGGAGGCGATGCAGATACTGACGAGTCTCAGGAGATGTGAGAAGAACATACTCCAGCTCATCGCAAGTCTCTCATCAATGATATTAAAGTCTGCCGTGAAGCGGTTCAGAATCCGGCCGGTATGGACTGTGTCGAGCCATCGAAGAGGCGCACGCATGACAGCGAAAAGCATCTTCTCGAAAAGGGACTTGCTGGCTCTGACTGCAAGGTAGTAGGATGACAAGTACCTCAGGATCCCTACACTTGCGGTGGCCACAGAAATCGCGATGTAGAGCTTCAGATAGAAGATGACATCGGGATCTAGTTCAATCTGTGCGGAAGACCGGTAGAGAAGTTGTTGTGTTGAGAATGTCGAACTAGCAATGTGATGGACACTGTCAGCGCCTGCAGTGGATCTGGCAGTCCAAATACGAAGAACCCAAGCTCTTCCTAAGATTCCAGCTTGATATGCAAGGTAAACGGCGATGCAGATAATCCATGGGCCAACACCACCGCTCCCTTTGACATATGCCAGATAAACTCCCCCCTTCACATTGCCTTTTTGACGCGTTTCCTCTTGCATGAACTTCTTTGGCGCATCTTCTGGCTTAGAAGGCTGGTTTTCGCCTCCAACGGTAGAAACTGAGGATTGACGGCGACCTGAGAAATTATGGGAGCCGTTGCCCACTTTTGCAGTGTCCTGAGTATCTGCACTCAGTGCTTCTGGGGAGTCCAACTGACCGTCCGACAGCTCGAATTGACTCTTAGGAGGCCCAGAGTACAAAACGCCGCCGTCACCAAGCTCAACAAAGAAGCTAGCACCAGGCATAACAAGACCCAAATGATGAGTGACGACGATCCTCGTCCTTCCATGACAGATACCCCCAGTAAGGCATTTGTCATAGATGGAAGCCCCGACATGAGAATCCACAGCGCTGAAAATGTCCTCCATCAAGAGAATCTCTGCACGTGAATATACAGCTCGCGCAAGAGTAACACGCCATTTCTGGCCGCCGCTTAGATTGACACCGTTTGCTCCAATTTCAGTATCGTCGCCGTCTTGTAGTAAGGAAAGATCTTCCCTCAAAGCGCAGGCTTCTAAGACTTTATTGTATCTTGACTTGTCCATCGGGAGACCGAAGAGGATGTTGTCTCGAAGGGAAGCGTTCTCTAGCCATGGGGTCTGACTGACGTAGGCAATTGAACCTGGGATGATCCAGTTTCTGGTCTCAATCGGCTGTTTTCTTGGCACGTAGATTGAGCCACTTAGTAGATCGGCTTCACCTAAGATGGCAGATAACAGGAGGGTCTTGCCTGTGCCGACCTTGCCAGACACGACGGAGAGCGCATGGTTGGGAAATGACAGACTAAGCTTGGAGAGAGCAAAGTCGCCTTCCATCGACTTCTCGGAAGCACTAGGCCAGGCAACAGAAGCATTGTGGAAGCTGATGCGATCGCCCACGAGCAACTCAGTTTCTTTCTCTGGCTCATCAAGATAGGTACTGATTCGCCTCAGCGATACCAACGAGTCTAGTCCCAAGGTGAAGAGTTCGGGAAGAGAACCCAGCGTTGTCTCAAGCGTATTAAATATTCCGATACTGACAAACGCGACGGAAGGCAATAGTGTACCATGAACAAGTACATATGCAGTCAGCGCCGCGACAGCCAACAAGATCGGACTAATAACCCAACACGCAAACAGTCCGCTATCAGCAAGGAAGAACTTCCACAACGTCGCCAACTCAGCGTTTCGCAGAGCTAGAATTCTCTGTTCCCATTGTGCTTCTAGAGCGGAGAACTTGATCTGTCGCAGACCAGTAAGAACCTCGCTGATCTTTGACAACTTGACGTCGCGATGTCTCATCAATGTTCTCGACTCTGCGAGTACTTTGCCCGAGAACCAGGTATTGAAGGGCAACGTGAGGGCCCATGCTACGATACCTGCGATGAGAGGAAGCCATCCTAGGATGCGAAGAAGGAAGATTGAGAAGATGATGAGTTTGACAACGCCTGCTATGATGAGGAAGTGGTATTGGAGGAAGTAGAAGAGACGTTCCGTGTCAATACCGACTAAATTGACGATTGCTTGGTGAGACTTGAGGGAAGTCTCGTCTTCCTCCGACGTGGCATCTGACTCGGAGGCAGAGTCATCGCCACCCGCAGTTCTGATATTCTTCCTCAATAGGACCTTGCCAAAGATGAGGCCTGAGATCTGAGATCTAATTGGCAAGGCGAGGCTCTCAAGGGCATACCAATATGCCCAACCCTCCATCCACTAAAAGCTGTTAGTCCATGGTCGTATCGCAAAGCACGCTGAAGGACTTACCGAATCTGATAAGTTCGAAAGTGCCATGCCCAAGACAAACACCATCAACTTCCTGTTATCTGACGGTGTCGTGCAATCTTCAAGGACATTGATGATCTTGAGCATAAACCAGAACGGAAGAATGCTAACCGCACACCGAACTAGAGTTGCTACCCATAAAAAGACGAGCCTGCCTTTATACAGGGTCACTATGTAACGGAACAGTGAGTCGTGTCGTGGTTGTTGATCCCACTGTTTCTTCAGCTCCTGCGATCGCAACCGTGAATCCGCTTGAGGCACATCTTTCGTGTCCAAGTCATGTTGTCGCGCAGCATGACGCAGAAGAGGTTGAACCCACGCCCAGGTCAAACGTCCCAGCAAGGAAGTGGTCCATTGCCGATCGACAGCGACGTTTTTGTGGAAGACATCTGGTCGTCTCGGGAGACAGGTGCTGGCGAAAGTCAACGCAATGGCGGACAAGGTGTTGATGACGGTAAGAACGATCGCGCTCGTAGAGGCTTGAGTGGGATTCGTGTATAACTGGCTGAGTTGAGGCAGCGATGAGGCTGTCAAGGCTAGAGCAGTGGCTAGTAACAAGATTCCCAGCTTGTGAGATGCAACTGATGAGTGCTGGACAGCGATGCAAATGCCATGAACAAAGGCCAGTATCTAGACACGTTAGATCGTGTAAACTAGTCAGAAGACATAACTTACCCAAGCAGCAACATTTAATACAGCCACGATAACCGACCCATGGTGAAGGGTAGTAAAGATCAAATTAGCAATGGATGTCCCGGCGCCAATTGCAGAAACCGCGATAACGAAGCCTTTGGGGCCCTTATTCGTAAATCTTGCAAGAGTTTCTGGGGAGGCGCATCCATCAGCATCTTCGAAGAATTGATCTCTAGCTTTCCCGTTCCTCGACTGGGTAAAGGCCGATTGCAACGCAACAGAACAAGAGAGTAACGATACAGCCAGCGCAACGCTGCCTAGAGACAGTGGAAAGGTTTGACTCATGGTTCAAGCATTGGAGTATTCACCAGAGTTGTGTAAGATGAGATGCTGAAAGCCCAAGCATGGCTGATCTAGCGTCTAGCGATATACAGCTCCCTTCAAACCTCAACCACATATGTGTCGCAGTAAATGATTACAGATTGCCAATTTTCTCATAGCTATGTCATCGAGATTGATTGAGCTAGGGACTTGAGTGCATCAGACCCCTGCTGCGATCTACGAGACTATCGATGAAGAGGCCCGAGAGTTTGGTCCACCTCCCCGAGACACGGGATGATGAGGCCGGCCAATGCCTGGATGTCTCACCGTCATTTTATAGCAGAGAAACAAACAGTGGAGTAAGCTAGGGGGGAAAGAAAACTAGGCCGATCTGGCCACACAAATTGTATGGGATCATCGGTCTTGTTTTTCTTTCCCCCGAGGGTAAGGTAAGTGCTAGGTAGCTATGGAGTGAAGGAAATGTTATCTAAGACACGAGACATGACATATGCGAGGCTGCCCTTGACATGTATCATAGCAGGAATTTCATCCAATACTGATGTTAAAATAAGCAAAATTCATTCGCGATTAAGCCGTGCTTGGGTGAATAAGTCGACGCATCATACGATAGATTCAGATTCTATGCAACACCAAGGGATGTCGCTCGTACTACTTTCTCATAACGGAACAAAGCCACGATCCACCAGAAGACACTGCAACAATGCGTCCTCCACTAGCTCTCCAAGTGCCAAGTCCCAATAGTTTACCATGAGCGACATGGTATGTGCCGACGAGAGGATATTGCACCATCCCTTCTGAGGCACGTAGTACAAGATTATAGTTGCGGGGAATGATGCGCCGCTGCACGACACATGATACACCGGGGACGATATTAGCAGAGGTCAAACCTTCGAGACGGGACGTCCATTCGTCAGCCGTCAAGTCATCGCCAAAAATGATCCCATCGCCCTTGCCGCTACGAATAGGCTTAAGAATGAAGCCGTGTCGTAGTTGGGGAGTACTGCGCGATTCTTGGATGAGGTCGTTCAACTCATTGGAGCCAGGAAGGATTGTATCAACGATACCACTTCTCAAAACCTCAGCTTGCGAATCTGTCAGAACGCCACGTACCAACATCTGCGGCAATTCTTGCCTGATGATTCCCAGCATGCGTTTGTCGTGCACAAGTAACACGGTACGCATATCGTTGAAGCATCGGAGGCTGACCTGTCGTAACACCTCCAGGTCCAATGAGTCAAGTTCTCGCTGGTGGAGTTCCAATCCAACCTGGTGGATTTCTTCCCAGACCTCGCCGCTCTTGGCTGTGAATCTCCAAGCATTGATCGCCGGCTCATCGAGGCCCTTGACGACACAACATAGTCTGTACCCCGTCTTGCTGCGTGAATCCGGGAGTAGTCTCAGCTGTGCCGGGGTTATCAGCCTAGGCTTAATGCCGAAGCGACGCCAGACAACCTCAATAAACATGTGAATATCAATGCCCTTTTCGTCACCCTTCAGCAGATGCAGGGGATAGTTCGGATCGAACAAGCTGAACAACCCCTGCAGAATCTACATTTCTGTCAGAATACAGGGTAGTACAATGTGGGGTTGAATGTCTTAAAAAAACTTACCATCTCAGGGTCCGTGGCACCAACAAGCCCTGTTGTTTCACCGCGAACACTCCGATTGATGGCTTCTTGACCGTATGCCTCATGCATGAACCCATTGAAGGAGAATCGCGCGTTGATTTCGGTGATGCAATATGATTCTTCGCGCTGGGGGGTCTCTTCCACCAGGAAGTCTGGGCGCCATGAGCCTAGACACTTCGCAAAATGAGGCAGGTTGCCGATCGCGACTTGTTTCTCGATCCACTGGATGTCTTGTTAACTCTATCCCTGCGAATATTCCTCAGGGTGTCATAAGAATTAGCCCTCGAGAGCATAAGAGACGAAATAATTTGATCATCTTAGGCCAGTACTTAGGCTACTTTATTTATGTAGCCTAAGTCTTGGAGGACATTTCTTCTGACACCCACCTGGTATTCTGTCTCATATCGGTACTCACCTGCAGCAGTTCTTCTTCTCTAGCCTCCAATGGCATGCGTTCTGGGAACCGGGCTTCTGTGTCGCTCCACCAGCGTTGCACAATATCCGTAATGGCTGCTGTCAAAGCCTCATGCAGATCTTGCATCTGCTGCTGGTGATGTTCGCCCACAAGAACAGGACGTGGGCAACCTGAGGCATAGGAACCATTGTGCCAGAGGTTCGCGGGGCATAGCTTCAGGACTGATTCCTGTAGCTGAGCTTCCTCGCGCGCAAAGGCAGCCACATCCATGTTGTGGGGGACAGGTACAACATCATCAGCACCAGGACCGACGGAAATATGAGTGAGCTGTTGAGTGTGCATTGTGAGATTGGAGGGCTGAGGATTGAAGGTGGTTTGGTTTGCTGGATCATGGTCAGGCCCGGGAAAGAAGGATCATTGCAAGGCTATTTATGCACGGAGAGAGAAGATCTGGCATTGGCAACGAAAATAGGTAACTTCAGGTCAGTCAAGACAGGCAGGTGGTTCAAGTGGGCGGATGTCATTGCACCTTCCCTGGTCGTGTAGTGGGTACCATCGAAGACATCAAACTTAACAGTGGCAGGAACGATACGTATAATGATGCAGGTTGACTCTTCATGTCTTGACATGGGAAGGTGCTTCTCAACAAACTTGTACCCAGACAAAGTCACTCTGGACGCATTCTCCATGGGCACTGTTAATAAGCCCGAAGCCCCATCAGGGTCTTAGGTAGTCATTTCCTCGTCTTCATCATTCGCCCATCATGATTTTCTCAAGTACTGCTCGCCTTCTTCGACCCTTTGCGTCAAATCATTCTTCCCTCTCAGCCCGTGGACTTGCGACGCTGGCTTCTCAGCACACACTCCAAGTCCTAGAGGCCCCGAACCTTTCATATGCCCAGCAACGCGACCACGTCGACCGAGTGTCGGCGCAGCTAGAACGTACAGGCATGCTCAAGATCAGTCTTGGCTTTCCCGATACCTCAAGCTCTTATCTCAAGCAACTTCTTGTCAGTCTGCATGAGTACCACAACCATCGCCTACCTATATCGCATAGCGCTAAGCGTGGCTGGTTTTGGGATGTTCGACCAAATGAGAATACGTTCCAGGCCGGTAACCACCAAGTATGTTCATCCTTTTAACACTTATTTGACTCTTCTAACTGGTTCTTTAGGCTCGATCGGAAACTATGAATGAGTTCCCGCAAGTACTGCCCTCTTACATAAACCTCTAGTCAGATACTAACATTTAAAAAGTTGGCATACTGATTGTAGCTATGAGTCCGAGCTACCTCGGTATTTTGCTCTTCAGGTCCTTCAGCACGATCGCTACGGTGGAGGAACTCTCTCTGTGATGAACGTTGAGAAGCTCAACGAACTTCTGTCCCCAGAAAGCAAAGCTGCTCTCATGGCACCCGAGTTCCGCATTGAGGTCCCACCGGAATTTATCAAGGATCAGGACAGGAAACACATCACGGGTAGTATCCTCATGTCGAATGGTCAATCGACCATGATCAGATTCAGAGAAGACATCGTCACGCCATTGACGTCCCGAGCAAAAGTAGCGCTGCAAGAGCTTCGTACAGCACTCATGCAGCAGGAGGTACAAGCGCATACAACTGTGCATCTAAAATCGTCGGATTTACCTAAGGGATCCATTATTCTGATGGACAATCGTCGTTGGCTACACGCTCGGAACAATATCAAGGATCCTGAGCGTCATCTTCGCAGGGTGAGATGGGATGCATGTGCTTTCGATAGTTCCAACTAGGGTGTTAAGAGGGGCAAGGATACGTCATGTCGTATAGCTGAGTTTGTACTTGATCTTGCATGCAGGATGCATACATAAAATATCTTACTTTGCGCTACGTCTCACCGATTTACTGTGCTGCAAGGGCCTCTAAACCTTAGGCTACGAAGATAAAGTAGTCTAAGTGCTACTCTAAGCTGGCATAAAGTGACCAATTTATTTCGTCTCTCATGATTTTGGCAGCCAATTCTTCTGACGCCCTGACGACTGGATTAAACCTCGTCCATCGTTAGTCATAGTTAAGCACGTCAATGAACAGATTGATGGCATTCTCCGTCAAAATCCCGGCCCCCGAACTCAGTTGAACGCAAGGGTGTCATCACTCCATCCCAATGTCTCGGTATATCATCAACCCAGCTCTCGTCAGCAATCTTGTCCAGCAAGCCTCATTCCTTGCCCGTCCCGTCCCGCTTTAGCCCTTGCTGTTCTCCTGCACGACCCTTGCTAGCGTCCGTCCGCAATCCCGGCGTGGCAGGATCTCGAGACCCGATTCGATGGGTTCACAGATTACTGCCGCGGCTACTTACATTCTTGAAAGTTCCGAGTCAATTGGCCTCCCTGGGAATTTTGTGTTCAAGGGCTGCTTCAATTGACAGCCCGTCGGATGTCTTGATCTTCGCTCGTCATCTGAGACAGCTGAAGTGAGCACACATTAGCCAATTGTAATTACTCAACACATTGGGGCCAGGGCGAGTGTTGGAGGGATGTTGCGTGGGGAGGCAGTATTGGAGCTGCTCAGTCGGCCGCTCTCATCTACTGATGACAGCCTACCTCTGCAGAAGGGTACTCTATACATGTACATGCATATATAAGAGTCCAAGTTGGGTTACGCGGCTGTTAGAAGCATTGTCACTGAGAGACTCAGATACCAAATATTCGTCCTCCAACAGAATCGAGAGAATGGACCCTAGCACCATGTATACACTAGCCGACGTTCTGGCGGTCGCAAACATACATCCGTTCTATTCGGATGCAGAATACCCGCCAGGAGATGAAGCTGTCCGCGCGGCCAGAAAGAAGGCTGCTGTAGAGAGCAGTGAAGCCAGATATCCAGGCAGAAGCTTGATCAAGCCGCTATTCAACCTGCTTCCTTTTGGAGGTCGGGAGAGGCCTGAGCAAGTCGGTCTGAAAGCACATCCTCTCCTTCATAAGAAAGACCTGTAAGTGGCCTACTGACTTCGATGATCGCGTCTAACTTTCCCAGATACAAAGTAATTGAGAGGCTGGTCAATGATACCAGTCCGGAGAACACGTACCGTCACAATGTATACACGAGTGTGACAGGTGGTGGAAGCACTCTGTCAGTGCCATTGTTCTTTGCGACCAATGCTCTTGAGAACCGTCAGCAAAGAACTTATTTTGGGGAGTTCTTAAAGAAGATCGGTCTTATTGAGCGTGGCGACTGGGTTTTGTCGACTCATCATGGAGGCGGTCTTTATAGGTAGGCGAATACTCAGGCGCAAGGCCCAATAGGCACGACGCTTACAGTGTACAGATCCCTCGACTTGACGTGCGAGATTATGGAGAACGCCGGCGCTTCCGTTCTCGCTGCTGGGAACATCGTTCCTAGTCGGGCGGTGCAATGGCTACAGGAGTTTTCTGTAAATGCCATCACAGGGTAAGTCTCATTCTATACGCTTCGTATGTCAAGATTGGAGTCTGACCCTCACAGTGACGGGAGTCAAATCGTTGCACTGGTTCATCATATCTCAACTCTGAAAGAGGGCAGAGACAAGATTAAACTTGACAAAATCATCTACACTTCGGAAGGACTCACAGTCGCGCAAAGAGCGCATATCTATGAAGTTTTGGGACCTGTCAAGATCTGCTCTATCCTAGGCAGCGCAGAAGCTGGCCCATACGGAGCGAACACTCCTGATCTTACTCCTACTGAGCCAGGTGCCGCATACAGCGACTTCGTATTTGACATTCGCATGATTCTGATTGAGATCCTGCCGCTTGACTACGACGAGACCCAAGGTGATGCAGCTCCAGAGACTCTTCCTGAGGGAGAAACAGGTGTGATTACACAAACTGTTCTCGCGCGCTTACGAAACCCTGTCGTTCGGTATATAAACGGCGACATAGGTTCCGTTCATCCTCTCCCCAAACAGTGCCACTCGCGGATTCCCCAGGAAGACCTACCCTACTTCCGCATTCTTCGCCTGCACGGCCGCGACCAGCGCTTCAGCTTCACTTGGGATGGTTTCGATACTAGGTTCGACACTCTCACTACCATACTGTCAAAGGAGGAATACGGTGTTCTTCAATGGCAGGTTATCTTGGATAAGGTGGAGCCATCCATGGAGGTCTTTCTTGAGATTCGCGTACTTTGTAAAGATGATGCGGGATCTGGATCCCGAGAGGCTTTAATTGCCCGCATGAGGACGCTTTTTGACTACAATCCTGTTAATCAGCACAGATTTAAGGTGGCCTTTGTTGAAGGGATTGACGGATTTGAGTTGAGTAAGACAGGACAGAAGGTCATCAAATTGGTTGATAGATCTGACTAAACCGGGCTGCCAAGGACACTATCTCCACCGAATGGTGGGCTTTCATTTATAGTAAATGCAGACTCAAGTCATTAAGAATACAGTCGAGTCATAATTCATAAGCCATTCCGTCCCTAATCCAGTCATCGCATAATTGCTGTGCTCTTGAATACATTGTTAGACATCAACGCTTACTGTCTCGGTACCAAGATGGAAGCTGTATCCCGTGATGCTCAACGCCAGACGCAATCTCACGATAAGATCTTATCAGATCAACCGCGCCGCACTAACGCCAAATCTCACTTAGCAATAAAAAGAATCCACATTCAAGGCAGCAACGGCGATTTCTTCTTCTTAGCTTCTGAATATGTGATAAATAGCCTGTCAGCTGCAATCAAATTGATTTGTTCTTCTTTTCATCATTTTTAGCATCTCAAAATGACTTGGAACCATCATTCTGTGGGTGAAAGGCTCCCAAGTGGAGCATCGCGACGATCTTCTTCTGCTTCGGAAAGATCGACACAGGCATCCCTAGCCAACGGACCTGCGTCTTCTCAGACTTCGAATCACAACTCTGAAGATGAACAAGATGAAAGTGATGATGAGGAGGAGGAGGGGAGTGAGGCTGGCTCTGAAGTTGCCAGACCAGCTTACACTGTTCAAGAATTGGTGGCCATTATCCTCGACTTTTACCAATTCTTGACAACTCTTCACTTTAACCCCGAAGATCTCAAAGTCGCCCCACCAGGAGGATGGCCTAGTCTCACACCTGAGCTTCTATCAGGGCTTGACAAGTCCGACAAAGTTATCGAATTCATGCGTCACGTTCCCTACTTCAAACAGCGCGATTGGCCAGTCGGTTTTCACTACAAGTCCCAACTGTGTGACATCCCAGAGTACACGGAAGACGACATCGAAGAAGAGATGAGCTGGGGAAGGGACTACGACTTCGACTGGGAAGATGCTGAGCCCGACCAAAAACATTACATTCGTCTCACTGACGGTATGGAAAGCGGAGCGCATGTATTGTGGCTCAACGTCAAAGATGGCATGATTGTCGACTATGAGTTGAAAGGCGACAGCGAAGATCCTGTGGATATTCAGGTGTACTTCAACCATCTGAAGGACCAATACCGAAGATTGGTATTGGTTCCCGGACCTCCCGGGATAATCACTGCCGACTGGGAAGAGATCGACGAGGTTGAGGATGATGAGGTGATTACTGAGGAGCAGTTTCTGGCGCAGGACGAGGAAATCAGTCGTTATGAGAATGTTCCGTTTGCGAGGAAGTTGTATCGTAATTTTGGATGGCCGGATGCTTTCAGAAGGGAAGAGTGTTGGGCAGAGGTCGAAAGGTTGCAGGGCGCTATGGAAGAGATGGATGAAGATATCTGGGAGGGTTCACCTTTAAGTACTCGGCACACTTGAGCACTCAACGCTGATTTGGACAAGTTGAGAGTGCCATATAGGAACTTATTTGCAATTATGCCGTTACTAAGAGTATAGAACAGCCATGAACATAGACGCCCGGTTGCACTCTTCATGTTTGGGCAACTTTATCAAGGATTTTCAAGTCCCTTTGAAAGTGATGTATTTTTATTCCCCTTCTCCATAACTATCCCATTGATATCTCATAACACAGACCTCCCTAGTTCCTTCTTATCACCTAGCCGAACGTAGCCCCTACAGCCACTCTTGTTACTGAAAGCCCAACACAGTCCCTTGGTTGAATGAACTCATAAGCGATCATGGTCTAGTCCAATAGAAGGCGAACATATGATTGCCCAGGCCGAACGGCTTGTCAATAACCTGAAATTTTCCGTTCCTGAGAGGTTTTCCAATGGCGAGTTGTTCGCTCATATCTTTCAAAAACGCCTCGCTTCGATCGCTTGCAACAACAGCCAGGCCTAAAGCCCAGATCCGAGCTGTAGCGGGGACTCCAGGAGCAAACCCGACGTCTTGGCCGTCTGCTAGTCTCTTCACGTCGCTAAAGAGGCGGTTGCTGAATTCTTTGTTTGTCTCCGTGGACCGAAGACATCTAAGCTGAATCAACGCAACGTTGTTTCCGTGGCTAATCCATACGTCAAGCGGCAGTTTCGGGCAAAGAATATGGTAATGCAACCAAAAGCCAAAAGAGACAAGACCATACTGGATTAAATCTACAAGTTCTGTATACTATAAAGCCATCATATAGTAATATCTATTTCCCTTCCCCTTTCTCTGCCTTATCTTCCTTGTCCCATCAGGCAGAACCTCAAGATATTCATTCAGCCCAGGTAAATAACCAAGCTCTTTCTGCTTCTGTTTAGAGATCTTATCCGCGTCCTTCTCGGCAGGTGTAAGTGGCCTTGTAGGAAGAGGGACTTTGCGCTTACGAGCATCTTCGACAGCCAGATAAAAACCTAGATCATCCTGTATCTGACTTATTTGCTCCGAAGATAATGTTGAAAGTTGCTTCTGGACTTCGATTGGTAGCGCAGGTTCCGATGAGGATGATGGTGCATAGGATGGCTGTGTGTGGTAGAATTCTGGTAGATCATCTCGAATCCTCTCGCAGATCCAGCAACAGCACTGATTTGATCCAAGCGGCTCATCTTCCCCATCCAAGATGAGTTTCAGATCCTCTTTCGAATCCTCGATTTTGTTTTTCCGAATCTCCACCAAAAAGGCTTTATATTGTCGTGGAAATAATCGGTGCGTCCACAAAAACAGCCGAATCCCAAAGGACAGGCTCTCCAATACATCTTCCTCAACAGCATTAGGCTCTCGGAGGTGAAAGTCTAGATATTCCCCGCCCGCGCGTCCCAGGGACCCGTGTAAAGCGGGGGATCGTATCCATAGACGCTGATGAGACTCATCGATAAAGCTGTCATACTTCTTAACTTCGCTGAATAAATCAATCTTGAACTTCGTTTTACCAGAATCAGTGTATGCCGGAGGGCTGTTGAGATAGGTGAGAATATCGCAAGATTGCTCTGATAGGTTTGTGAACAGATTTTGAGCAGCACGGGGCAAAGTGTATTCCATCTTATCCATATCAATAACGTCACGTATCGCAGGCCACGGAAAGCAGAGGTTCTTGAGCCGTGCAATATTGCCGTCATGGGCTTGGCATGCAGCCTCATAAGCCTCTGCATTCAGCATCAGAGCGTACCACACCAAAAGTATATCCAAAGGTGGCAAATAATCTTTCGTTAGCTGAAGAGCAACTTGACTCCCAGCATGGTGCGAATAAACGCTGGCATGGTTTAAAACCATGTCAATATTTGACCACCAAGCCGTAAAGCGCGTGATGGCCAACTTGATGAGAAAATCCCATCTTTGCGACTCAGGCAGAGGCGCAGTTTCTGACGATGAACCAGCCGTGGATTTCTCGACATATGAAGGTGGGTGAATGAGGATTACGTCAAGAGCTCTAGCGCTAGCTCTCAAATCCCGAAAACACTCCAGCAGAGCCAGATGAACTGCGGCATGGCTTGCATCTGGATAAGCGAGCAGGGTTTCAATCCTCACAGATTCGAACTCTGTCGGGATAGAGAACACGTTGGCAAAAACCTTTGGGTTCGGAATTATGGTTGGCTTTGATCCTGGCTGAGAAGTTGCGTACGAGGAAGGAAGCTTCCATGTATGTGGATCCAGCGTTGATTGGTCTGGGCCTTGTTCTGGGAATTTTCCCTTGCGTAGACGAGAGAAAAGATTCATTGGGATTTATGTTTATTGGAAGGGAAAACTGAGAATATTTCAAAATCTCAAGATGAATGAAGTCAAAGGGTTAAGGTTTAAAATACAGTCTGCCTAGTGTTCTGCCCAATGGATTCCGTGCAGAGGCGCGGCTGGCTCAGCCCCATGAACCTTATTGGTCACAGCCCAGGCAAGTCAGGTGACTACCTTGAACGACAACATCTTGTATAAAATGATGGAACCCTGCATTGATTGCAAGATACAAATCATCTCAGATGTAAAGAATTTCCAGCATGTGTAGTCTGTCTCGTGAGTCTAAGATTATGTACTTCAAAGTGTAGAGGACTACTTCTACAAGCTTGTACTTACAGTACCATGACTTGGCCACAGGGTATCAAGGTTTGCACACAATAAGCTCACATCAATCACAGAAAGAGACGTGGCAAGTCACCATTCAATTCAAAATGTTAACTAGACACGGATTTTCAAAGTCCTGTGTGCTCTATGGCTTGAATGCCGTTTCCTCCTAACCCTGCCAAATACTGAATCTTGATTTCTTCTTCCAACCATCACAATAAATTACAAATCGATTTTCACAATACACTATTTTCCCTGGGAAGCCCCCACGAGTATCATATTTCCATCGCAAAAAGTAGCAAAGATGTTTCCCCATCAGTAAGTGTCATGTATTCGTTGGAAGACCGGTATACATGGTTCATTGTCTGCCCAGCCTCCCACCAGCTCCGTTTGATACCATTATATCACTAACCCTTGGCACCCAACAGACCGTTCAGCTTCACACTCGAGCAGTGGATCGGAACAGCTATCATGTTCCCCATCCTAACCGTGCTTTTCTACAGAGGCCTCTACAACGAATCACCGGCTCATGTACACGATGCCACGTCAGATGTTGCTGCGGCCATGGTGAAGAACAGATAAACTTGATCAAATATCACCGACGCAAAGATATGTATCGGACTATCTTGGTAATAGTAGGAGCGAGCACCGATGCCATTATATTCAGCTGGCTGACTATCTCTCAGAGTTTTCGGAAGGAGTAGCTCGAGCGTACGATATCGTGCCTGTTCAATCAAACAAATTCAAATCCGACTCCGAGATATCCTCCGAACTTTCCTGTCCCTCCTTCTTGATCGTAGACGGCCGTACACGCGGAACAGGCTTCGGATAACACTCCTCGCACGCCGGATAGCCGTGACATCGTCTCGTCCATGGTTTTCGTTGTCGGACAGGCCGTCCAGGTGCAGGCTCACAAGCCAAGACCCTAAACATCGAGAAATCCCACAAGTTTATGTGACCGGTGATCATGTCAAGCATGTCAAATGCGTGATGGTTTTCGCCGTCATAGGCTTTCTCGTAGTCACTGAACTGCCAGAGGGTACCTATGTCTTCTCTCTTGACTTCGGTGTAGATGCAGTCGTCTGAGCGAAATGTTTCTCTGGCAGCTTGTGGGCTTTCACCTTCTTTCGCTTCGCCGTGAGACTCGTCTCCGGGGGCTTTCCGGACTGGTACTAGAGCATGGTCGATAAACCAAACCCTCCTCTTGGAAGTCGTGGTCAAGGACCAAACCATGTCGATCAAGTTCGATAAAGATGCCTCCAGGTTTTTCTGGCGATAGTGTCTACTCTTTGACATAAGTGTGTCGCTTATAGACCGGTCGTAGTCAAGCGCGACATCGTCTCCCGCAAAGCCAGGCTCGGGGATTTGAGGAGTAAATGTAACGATTCTATCATCGAAGATTGGAATGAAGTCGCTCTTGAGGTAATGAAACCAGTCAATATCCATCAGATATCGAGGATCGAGATAAATGAGATCCTTTCGATGGTCCATGGTGATATGCTTGATGGTCCCATCATAACCTTTGTATGAAGCCGTATGAGTAGCACCCTCTTGTCCAAGATACCGACCCGGCTCGGCTGAACGTTTCGGATGAAAAGGTGCTTTCTCTTTTGACCACCACTCATTCTTATTGAATCTTCTCTCCATAGCCTGGCGTGACTCTTTGCACACGGTCCAAAGAGAACTGTCGGATAGATAAACAGAATCATTGGAATTGCCGTCTACGTCATCTTGGGGTATAGCTAAGGAAAGACCAGTAGAGTGGTTGAAGGAATCATAGGCGTGATTTTTGACGCGTAGGAGATTCAAAAATGGGGCTTTGATGTTTTGCAGAGGAGCTGGGTGTTTGAGGTGATAGTCTGCGAGGAAGAAGCGATGAACGTGTCGGTCGCCTGGGACTGGGCGGACGGCGGCTTCCCAGATGAGCATCCGGATCTCTTTGGGGAGTTTGGGGAATTGCGGGAATGTTTCCGGTGCCATTTTCACATGCTGATCCAAATAAATCCTGCTGAATGAAGGTCAAGATTCAAGTTCCAGAGCGAGGCTCCTGCCTAGAGGAAGTCGAATAACATCACGTGAGTTCACGCCGGATGTGTCATCTCAATGCTCTTGCACTGCGAGGCACATCACAATGTATTGATTAACTTGGTATAGCATTCATTACATTACCAAAGCCGACTGCGGGTCAAAGTTAATACTGAGTATCCGACTGAAGCGACGAATCGTGAGGTATTCCTTTCTAGCCCGGCCCCCATTTTCGGTTCCGAAGCCACCGTCCGCCGTGCCGCGCGGGAGTGTACTCGACCTTCCGACTCTAGCTCCTTGATTATCAACAATCAAAAGTGCCCACATATTCTGCATCAAAGAATAAGCATGCGCGCGGGGAGGTTTTAAATCAGTAAGCATGGTGGTGCTTCTTCTTCGGTGAGGCACATCATTGGTATTTCAAATCTTGGATGAGTATATATATCCGTTTTGTATTATGGCTGTTCATATATCTCGACACAGCTCCAGGTCTTTGATTCTTCTATTTCATAAACAGAATCTCCCACGTCTTTCTTCTTTTCAATACAAACTACAAATAAATCCTTTCTCAGACTTTCGTCTCAAATATTCTACCGCAAAAACAAATTTACCCAAAGACACGATGGGTGACCACGTTAGTGCATCATTCATCCTATTCGCATTTGACTGTACTAATACCTTTGAAGGTGGATGAGATTAGGATTAAGCCAACTAAAGACGGCTCTTTCGTCCGTCCGACGAGCACTTTTCGTCACTTTATTTCCAACGAACCCGGCTCTCGCTTCCCAGCTGAGAAGAATCGATATGTTCTCTATCTCAGCCCAGGCTGCCCATGGGTACGTCACCGTCAGAGTATCAGAAGGATTGGCCGCCGAGAGCATAAGAGATGAAATGTTCTGGTCACCTTATACCAGCTTAGGCTAGCATGAAGGTACTTTACTTCTGTAGCCTCAGCCTTAGGGGACATTTCTTTTGATACATACCTGGCCACCTCTCACCTACTTCCAACCAAGTACTGACCGTTACCTAGTCTCATCGCGCTATGATAATCAGAAGTCTCAAAGGCCTTGAAGACATGATCGATTTATACATGTGCTCACTCCACATGGGCAAAGAAGGCTGGATGTTTGAAGAGGATCCTGAAGTAGCCAAATACGGAAGTCTGCCCAAGGATCCTCTTTATGGTTTTGATACTCTGAAGAAACTGTATCTCAAGGCGAACCCAAACTACGAAGGAAGATATACTGTACCGGTTCTCTGGGATACTAAGACTCACACTATGGTGAACAACGAATCCAGCGATATCATCAGGATGCTCTTCACCGAATTTGACCATTTTCTCCCTGAGGAGCGCCGCGAAGTCAACAAGCCTGGCGGTGGTTTGTATCCAGAACATTTACGACAAGAAATCGATGAACTCAACGAGTGGGTCTACAATGATATCAATAACGGTGTCTACAAAACAGGCTTCGCCATGTCCCAAAAGGCCTATGAAGAGAACGTCGATAAAGTCTTCAAAGCACTCGATCGAGTGGAAAAGGTCCTTGAAAAGGGCCCCTTCCTTCTCGGCGAACACACTACAGAAGCAGATCTCCGTTTATACCCAACTATCCTTCGCTTCGACACCGCGTATGTGCCGATATTCATGTGTAATTTGGGCACTATCAGGGATCATTACCCAAACTTGCATTTATGGGTGAGGAGGTTGTACTGGGATGACAGTACGAGAACCCATGGGGCTTTCCGAAAGACTGCTGAGACTTGGATTGATCAATCCAAGATTTTGTATGCGAAGGCTAGACGAAGAGTTTTGGGGCTGACGGATCTTGATATTATTCCCAAAGGGCCGTTGGTGGCAATTCATGAGTTGAGAGAAGGAGAGGCTCTGGAAAGGTTGTAACACTCAACAGTACAATTCTAGTTACAATTTGAGTATCAGTATCACACTTCAAGAACAGTATGCACTTTAGCCGAGATAATATTTCAGTAACGTTACCCTGGAGGGTCACAGGGCCATTGGGCTCAGACACTTCTCTATACGGGCGACCTCTGGCGATCAGACCCTTGAATCTAGGCGTCCAATAGGGTAGAGCGCTTTGCAAAAGATCTTCACGTCGTATTCATAGCCTTGTGGGGACTGGCCAGTCCCTTGCAGCTTGAGGGATAGCGCTTGATGCTCGTCTGGGTTTTTATAGGATACAATCCCATCAAGTTGCAGTGTTAAGGATATTTATAGAACTTGAACAGACTTTGAATTACCTTAAAGGCTTTAGTCAACTCGAAAGTCGGCAATATCACGGCCTTGGGCTCAGCTGTCTATCCGGAAGTGTTGTCAAGTGCTCCACCGTGTAGCTTAGATCCATCCATATTTTCATTCTAGACTCTCGTCTTTACGCCTTCATAACCTTCTAGCGTCATGTGATACTTAAATAAGGATCTGACATTCCCGCGCATGACGCTTTACCTAAATTAGAAGACTAATTGGTCATCTTGAGTCGAGATCAAAAATTTATTGACGGCACTTGTGTCTGAGCGTTGCGCACGGGTTTTGAACACGGAACAAGCGCGTCTGTTTGCATGAAAGATATTGTGTCGCTGACTCTAGTTACATTACGGGTTATTAGGTAATGCATCGTAGCAATTCACCTAAAATATCTTATTCTGGATGTCGTATCTCACAATTCATGACTTTGAGTCGAAGTTGCAATTGCTCTCTTGCCTTGACTTGGCGATATCCTCTTTGAGTTTCTAATGCTACGTCCGGCACTTTTAACCCGAATATCTAAAATTAGATGAACCCGCATTGACTTGATGGACCAGTAATGCATAATCAAGTGCCTGTCATTGGCCCGCCTTACATTGAGATTAAAGACCCTTGGCTAGGGGCTAAAGAATAAACCGGGCTTGATCACACCAAAATACGCCGGGGCTTTTCTTTCTTGGCCTGGGTCTCTGGTCCCTTATTAGCATATCTGTACCAAGGAAAAAAAAGTCCACTCGTATTCTTTCTTGGCCTGGACCCTATTATCGACGATCACACGGGCAGGCCGGGTACCTTGCGCAGAAAGTGGAACTTTTCCGCAAAGCATTTCTCGTATAGCCCAAGATTGCTTGCAAGGAGTGAAACAAGCTAAGTAGAGTAGATGGAAATGTAATTAGTATAAGATAGCTCATATATCTCAGAGACACAAAGGTATTATTCTCATCATCTCACTCTCGTCACTCGCTTCATCATGAAAGGCACCACTGTCGCTATCGCTCTCGCTCCTTTGGCGGCTGCTAAGCAGCTCGTCTGGCCTTCAAAATGGGATTACGTTGAGGATCTCCAGAACAACCTTGGTGGATACAACAAGGCGGGTTTCATGGATGGTAAGTCATCAGCAATACATTACTCCAAACTGAAGCAATGCTAACAACACACATAGCCATCATTAGCTGTGACTTCGGAAACGGCATCGACGGGCGACAAAACTCGGCCGAATGGATCCGAACAGCTTTCCACGATGCTGTAACTCACGATAAGGCCGCTGGTACCGGAGGTGTCGACGGTTCTATCTTCTGGGAGCTTGCCCGTGCCGAGAACAAGGGAGACGCCTTCCAGAACACCTTCAGTTTCTTCAGCGGTTTCCACAACCAGCGCGCCAGTGCAGCGGATCTTATCGCTCTAGGCACTGTTGTCGCTACTGGAGGATGTGGCGGTCCTCAGGTTCCTTTCCGAGCTGGTCGTGTCGACGCCTACAAGGCTGGACCCTCAGGTGTTCCTGAGGCTCACACCAACCTGAAGGATACCTTCGCCCGCTTCACAAGGGCCGGCTTCACCAAGGAGGATATGACTGCCCTGGTTGCTTGTGGTCACGCCGTTGGTGGTGTTCACCACGTTGACCACCCTGAGATCACCGGTCAAGAGGTTTCTGCTGATAACTACACCTCCGTTCCTTTCCAAACCAACTTCCGCAGCTTCAACAACGGCGTTGCTACCGAGTACTTGTCTGGCAAGACCAAAAACCCTCTCATCGTTGCCAAGAACGCTACTCTCCGATCCGACAAGCGTATCTTTGACAACGACAAGGCTACCATGAAGACTCTCGCTACCAAGGAGGGCTTCAACAAGGTCTGCCCCCAGGTCTTCGCCCGCATGATCGACACCGTCCCCAAGAGCGTCAAGCTGACCGAGGTCATCGACGCCTACGAGGTCAAGCCCTACATCAACGATATGTCCCTCGACAGCAAGGGCAAGATTCATTTCGCCGGTGCCATTCGCCTTTTGCTTACCAAGGAGGAAACTAACAAGCTCGATGGAATTTCCGCCAAGCTCATTTACGTCGGTCGCGACGGCAAGAAGGTCACTGTTCCCACCAACCAGGCCATATGGCAGGGTGGTCGCACCCTGGGCAGCTACCACGACTTCATCAACTACGAGTTCGACACCACCATCGATGCCAAGAATGGAATCACCAAGTTCTGGGTCCAGGTGACAAAGAACAACGCCGTCAAGACCTACGATAACCAGGGAACAGGTGGCTACCCCGTCGATGACACTGTTCTTTACCAGCCTAAGCAGTCCTGCCTCAACTTCGCCAAGTTGCCCGCCGCGCCGATGAAAATCGTCGCAATGGTAAGGGATGGCCGAGCCAAGGACCCTCTCAGTCTCAACATTGTCAACAAGGTTCCCATCAAGGGTGTCGATGTGCCTGCACTCAAGAACGCTAGTTCCAAGTTCAAGGCTACTGGCAAGAAGTCTAGTGGATACACTGCTTTCCAGGCCGAGATCAAGGTTGTTCATCAGACCGAGCATTTTGACATTGTCCTTGGTGGCAAGACTGCTGCTGGCGTTTATTTCAAAGACGCTTTGTCTCTGGATGATTGTAGTAACTAGATTTGATAGATTTGGCGTTGGGATTTCGATTAGCGATTTGCACATTTGTTTTTAATATCTTGCATCTCAATACCTTTTGACTATTAGTTACTTCCAATGCTTCCAAAGAACTGTATGTGACTTACAATGCGAATGAACAAAGACATAGACTAATGCCACAATTCTCCAACGGCGTAAACTGCGCTTATCATGACAAAGTTTTATCGTTGCCGTTACATGGTTCTCAGCGTTTCCCTTATCAAGTGTATAACAGGTCATAGTACCTGCTTTGTAAATAACTCGTGGACCATATGACAGTAACTAAACACTTCAGACGGGCATGTGTTCGAGGACGGTTCGTGGTATCGTGCCACATAGCGGAGCAAAGTCGACAATTTCCCAAGGCATCGAGATCGTCAGGTCCTGATATCGCTTTATCGCCTGCGCTCTCCTCAGTAGTCGACACAGGATATCCCATCGTGATCTGTGTCAGTGGTCTGTATGTATCACCGAGAAGGTGCACGAGATTCATCGTCGATACCGGTTCTGCCGCGAGTCTCGAGTTGCCGAATCTTGTGCTTGTGTCCTGAGCAACACCAAGTTCAACATCGATGCGGTAGTTCTTGTGAAGCTGAGTGAGGTTTCACCCGATGCCAACCGCTGAAGGTATACATAGTATTCGAAAGGCTGGTTCGGTCCAGGTGTGAAGGGGCTGAACAAAAATGCATGTTAAGTGGCGGTAGGATGGGGATGGCGACTTGTGCATGTCTTTCCAGTAGAATTCCATCATGACTATGTTGTTATCGAGGAGGACGAATGACTTTTGTCTTCTTATGATGGGACGATATCGCAGTAGTGCATTGTAGTATAGATCGAGGGACGGTCGGCATACGGGAGGGCAACAACGTGACAGAGGAAAGAGACGTCTGACTTGATATTTACTCGACGCTCATGGGCTGGGTCGACATGTTATTGAGCAAGAAGCCAAGTTCGAAGCTACTGGTCTCGTTAGAGGTAGTCCGGTCGGAGGACTAGATGGAAGGAGCTTCGTCGGACACTGGCGTGGTGTTTGATTCAGGCATCTCTAAAAGCCCAGTCGCTCCATCCCTTAGAGAAAGAGCAACAAACATCTCGCAAAACACATCAAACAAGCAATCAAAAAGAAAGAAGACCCCAATTGCCCATGGCCAGAGGCAATCGCTGGTAATAGAGGATTTACTGATTCCCTTTGTCCGGTTCCCTGGCTGTTCCCTCGGCCCATTCACCCGAGGAGGTGAAGGTGACACTTAGCCGAAACACCATAGATACGTGATTTAACATCAATACATAGATATCAATCGATATAGACAACAATTTGCGTAGCTCAGAATATGGTATACATCCATCCGTTATCAGATTGATGAGTTCCATAACAATAGTGTCCCCCTGAGTCGGCAGAGGCAGACAAAATCTGGACCAAACCACCAGCTGAAACCTACTGCATGTGGCCATGAAAGATTACGAATAATATCTTCAAATCTTGAATAGGTTTACCAATAGCAAAATGGCTCTTTGTGTTGTATTAACCAAACCTTGTCAAAGCGTGCGTAGCCAAGAAAACACAACCTCCATCCCAAAAAGCCACAGGATTCTGCATTTCGCATCTGAAGACTACAAGATGTCTCGAGATCATCTTCTAGATAAAGACATGCTCTCGGACATCGGCGGTCGCAGGCGAGACCGCAATGTTTTCAGGTCCAGACCATTGCGGATGGTGTGTAGATACTCAGCCTGAAGCAGGATTTGACGTGCATCTTGTCAATGTGTGACCAATCGCTCCTCATCCTCCGACTGATGGCACGATTGTGGCTCTTGTCTTCGGTATACGCGCGGTCACCGAAGAAGCGAGCAAGAAAAGCTGAGCCTGTTGGTCTTCAGTCTTGGCAGGGAGAAACTCTTGGCAGATTGCGTGCATTTCTACTCCAAAAGGAGAGTATGATACTCCATGCCTCCCCGGATTTCTCAACAAGTCTGTCTGGGGTTGTTTTGCCCCGCCAGCGCTATGGATGCGATGTATAATTGATTGAGGATAGCTTAGACTGGGATGTCTCTTGTGGTATGGAGGCAACTCTCAACCTCTGTGCTGCCCTTCAGCCAGTCAGCACTTGAGGGTTTCACATCGAGTTTGGCTATGATTAATTGATGATCTGATCTTTTAGAGCACTGGTAAATTGTTCACTCATGCTCGGAGCTTCACCGAGTGATAGATAATTGTTATAGAAGTTGGTGTCGAGAAGACGGTATCGCGAACCGAGCAACTCCGAGCCAAGCCATCTTCTCCAAGTTTGAAGATGTTGGTCGCGTGTACATGAACATCCCAACTCCAAACAAAAGGTCAACTTTAGCCGCTGCGCTAAGTCAAGGCAGCCATGATCCCAGAGCTGAACCTGGGGTAAGCCAGTTCATCAAACGTGGGGTAGAGAGTCTGAACATTGAAGGCCGAAATGGTGTGGTTCCGACGTCTATCGGGCGTGCCGTTTTCTTTACTAGCGATACTCTAAACGCTTGCTAAATGGCCAAGATACCGATCCATGTCGAGAAAGTCTCCGGTGTCCGGTCAAGTCCCCGCAGTCTTGGTACTGTAGTGTTGGAGTTAATTCATGCGGATAGCTCGGAGAGCCAAGCGTTGGCGTTGGAGATTGTGTAAAGATACGATACCCTGCCATGGTTCGATGGAACTTCTACGAGGGAGTACAGCAGGAAAAAGAAACGGGCTAGAGCCGACGAGGCAGGCCCAACAGGATGGCACACAATTGCAATCTTCAACTTGCTTATCTGCAGATTCCACATGGCCGTAGATATGCGCTGACGAAGAATGCACTGATAAACAATAAGATCTTAGAGATACCGAGTCAAAATGGAGGGTTACATCTCAACAAAGCGTTCTATTGGCAGTGACATATCAACACACAGAATGAAACGCCATCCGGCTGCCCGATGACGAGCAGAAGTCTGCCAAGTTCTTCTAAAAACATTCGCATGCATACAGAGTGGCATCCATTTGACGATGGGCGGAATAAACCAATAGCGGGAGGCAAAAAGTGCGGAATGAAACCTAAGGTGATGATGATCTGAGGAGGGCAGTGAAAAACGTGGTTTTGGGAGCGTCGCTTCAGGGCATGACGAGTGCTGATAGGCTAGCGCTTAAGTAATGGTGCTGTCCTTGGTGACGTTGGGGGCGGCTGTGACCGAGATGGAGGATCTATCGGGGGGCGAAAGAGGAGATTCATGAACTAAGAGTCAGTAGTCAATTACTTAGATTCGTCTAGTCGTGTCTAAAGGAGTTTATTTCCCGGTTTATTGCTTCTGTTGCCTGGGGTAAAGAGTAAAGAGTGCGGAGTAGTGGACGAGACAATACCAAAGGGGTGAGATTGAGATGAGACATACAGAGAGATCCATATAGGATGAAAACTCTGATTCTGTCGGTACTTGACTCATCCTCAGACCATTTACTCAAGATATGGCCTCATAGCATGGATGGCCAGCAAAACAGAGACATCACCTAGAGTCGTCATCATCCGAATTATCTACCGGTTTTTAGCAGCCACCGGCGTCGGAGATCAGTGGATACCGCTATCAAGCTTAACTTCTAGAATGAGGGACTGCCATGTGATTAGAAGAGATTGTATGTCCTGCTCAACAAACTGTATCTTGGCCGGGATACGACATCGCATTAGTGGTGCAGCCCTCCATGTTCTTAGTGTACCTTTTGGAGTCGGGTCTCTTCTCCAAGTTTGGGGGAGACGATTAGGCGGTAAGAGGAGAGGAGAGTAGGTACTTGGAGAATGTTGCTTTAGCCGAGGGTATAGACGACTAATGCACCGGACGTGCGGAGGACTGCAGTAGATGCCTCCAATAATTGCACCATTCAGTGAAGCCATCACAGAGTATCACTGTAAATGTCAAAACGGACACAAACCGAGCTGCCAAAATGTACCCCGTATTTTCAACAGGCTTCCCCAGAATCAATCTTGCTTCTTTCCCCGGAATCTAACATCTACAGTCCCTTCATCTTCCGTTCCCCAGATTTTGTCCTTATTAGATGGGGCCATTACTTCGGGAGTCGACCGGTCGATGGAGAAAGTGGAAGCACCACCAACTATAGAGAGTAAAACAGTGGCGGACCACTAGAGACCCCCTTGTAAAAGAGACATGCAGGCGCGGTAATCAGTCCAAGTTTGGAGACCCCGCATGGTACTAGGATTAGACGGCGAGATTACTCTACCAACCACCACCATGATAATGACAATTACATACAATCCATCCTTTTTACCCCCGACACTATCTTTTAGCTCCCACTTCTTCCATTCCCCTCAGTTGCCATGTGCGTGGCGTCCCAAGTCCATCTCTAAACTTAACCATAACAAGAGACTAAGTCGAAAATGGTCGTCTTCCATTGATCCGACGTGAACTACGGCTGTCACGATAGCCGAAGCCGTTGGAGGCAAGCCCCCTTCATGAGATGAGGCTCTTGGACTGTGTCTTGTTCCCCTGATGAATCTGACATCTCCTATCGTAGATCTAGGTATTGCCTGGAAATTTGGAGAAATGTTTGTCTAGGCACGGTTTCTTGGGCAGTCCCGACTTGGCGGTGGATGGAACCTCGTCCCTGGGAATTAATTACACGATGCATTGAATCTAGACCTTCACGTCTTGCTATTGCATCTTACGAAATTTCCCAGGCAAACATTATCTTGATTGCAGATTTCAGTGCTGAATGTAGAGGGTGCGATGCCATGTGTCGCATGCAACCATTTACGAGGGTGCCTCTCGGGATAGACGGCAAATTCGTTCTCTTACGCGTGATGCTGGCCTCAGCCTGACTTATGGAGGGCGCACGGCTCCAGGGCAATTCACTGCAATTTCTATCAATGTAGGCTACACTTACACTGTACCAGTTACTGTAATGGAGATCGCCCACGAGACACGGTGCTCGAACAAGATCGACGATTGTGAAATAGTGAACGACAATGGGAAAGCCGAAGCCACAAGCAGTACAAGACCACGAATCTTGTTGGCGGCACAGCGTATATTATCCACTAGACCAGTACCGACTTGGCAACAGACAACCCCATCAGCCAAGGATACCCTCCCGTATCAAGCTTTTTGTCGAGCTTGGCTGACAGCTTGGAAATCTCTTGGGTACTTTCTCTGTTTGTACAAGATCGGCAGAGTGGTTTACCGTTTCCCACCAACAGAGAATTGATCCTCGTACGGTGAAACAAAATTAGCAGCGCCAGAATATGTTTGTGCTACTGTACAAGGACAACCAACAACTCCAACCCTTGCGAGAGAAAGATACGAAGGTCTGGACAAGTGTGGACCTTTCCTTGGCAAAAAGTAAAAGGTGTCTTTGGGGGTCGGCGATTAGGTCCGGTCTCGTCGCCATCGTCAAGGGCGGGGGAACATTAGAGACAGAGACAGAGGCAAGAAGCATGGGGTAAATAGTCCAGTCCACTAGCTTGTAATATGGAGACATGGGGTAAGAATGGGTGTGAGTGGAGATGCAAGTACAACCACCCTTGTTTTGTTGGAGGCCATTCTCTCTCTCTCTTGACACTCTACTGTATCTTGACCCTTGCCATTCGTGCGGAAAGCCGACAACCACTACGGAGGCTTTGCGAAAAGGGTTTGGTCTGGATTAAATGGCATAGCGCACAGTCCTTACTTGGATCTGGGGAAAGACATGGGGACAGGATTCATTATATTCTTATTACTCTGTCTATCAGTATAAAGTCCTGACTCTTCCCCAGGTTTTCCCCCAGGTCCCTTCTTCAGATCAGAAGCCTTTGTCTCCTCCTCTCTCATACTCCTTCTCTTGAGGTTCCTACTTCCTCCCTCTTCATTGCCCACAATGCTTGGCCACAACGAGAACAAGGTGGCAACCCACCAAACAGACAACTCCTCCACCGAAAAGGTCGACTATGAAAAGGCCGTCTCTCTCCACGAAGATGCCTCCCAGGAAGTCTTTGACGAGCCCGCCACCAAGCGTCTCCTGCGCAAGATGGACGTCAAGCTCCTCCCCTTCCTAGCTCTCCTCTACCTCCTCTCATTCCTCGACCGAACAAACATTGGCAATGCAAAGCTCGCCGGCCTAGAAGAGGCTTTGGGTATGACGGGCAAGTGGGATTACAACATCGCCGTCGCTGTCTTCTTCCCCTTCTACGTCGCCGCTGAGATCCCATCCAACATGGCCATGAAGCGCTTCCGTCCTTCCATCTGGATTCCTTCCATCATGGTTGCTTGGGCTATCTGCACTACCCTTATGGGTATCACTCACAACTTTGGCGGTTTCCTTGCTTCGCGTATGGCTCTGGGTCTTGCTGAGGGTGGTCTGTTCCCTGGTATCACCTACTACATTACTCTCTGGTACAAGCGTCACGAGTGCGGTCTTCGCATGGCTATCTTCTTCTCTGCTGCTACTGCCGCTGGTGCCTTTGGCGGTCTCTTCGCCCGTGGTGTCATGGAGATGGATGGTGTTGGTGGTCTTGATGGTTGGGCTTGGATCTTCATTATTGAGGGTCTTCTCACCTTCATCTTTGCTGTCATGGCTTTCTTTGTCATGCACGACTACCCCGACACTGCCAAGTTCCTCAACGACTCTGAGCGCAAAGAGGTTCTTCGACGTCTTGAGGAGGATCGCTCTGTCCTCTCTGATGCTTTTGACATCAAGTTCGCCAAGGATGCTCTCAAGGACTGGAAGATCTGGGTGCACATGATCATCACCATCGGCATCTACACTCCTCTTTACTCCATCTCCATCTTCCTTCCCACTATTGTCAAGTCTCTTGGCTACACCAACGAGGTTGCTCAGCTCATGACTGTCCCTCCCTACGTTGTTGCCTGTCTCTTCACCATCGGTGGTGGTTTCGCTGCTGATAGGCACGGCCAGCGTGGTATCTACATGATTGGTTTCTGCATTGTCGCGTAAGTTGACCTCACTCTTATTCAGGATACAATTCACTAACATTCTGTAGCATCATCGGTTTCATCATCCTCGCCACTGTCGACTCCCACGGTGCCAAGTACTTCGCCGCTTTCATGATCACCTGCGGTATCTACCCCAACGTTCCTCAAGGTGTCGCCTGGAACGGCAACAACATCGGAGGTTCCCTCAAGCGCGGTGTCGGTATTGCCATGCACGTCGGCTTCGGTAACCTCGGTGGTGCCGTCTCCGGTTTCGTCTACCGCAAGGACGACGCTCCCAACTACCGATCTGGTCACTGGACTCTTGTCGCTACAACCACCATGAGCTGCATCCTCAGCATCTTCATGACCATCTACCTCCGCCGCGAGAACGCCCGCCGTGATGCCACTCACAAGGCTCCTCATGAGTACACCCGCGCTGAGAAGGAGTTGGAGCAGAACTCTGGCGATAACGCCACCTTCTTCCGATACACTGTTTAAGTTATTGGAAGCGATATCTTGCAGAACATCTTACAAGACAATCGCATTTTTATATATGAAGCGTATTTTTTGGTAAAAAGGTCACGATTAAGAAAGAGCATGGAGTCAAAATTGGAAGGCTTGTTACTTGGGAAAATTCTGTTTCTCTAGAGTTTGTTAGACATTTTGACAATTCAACAATCCTCATGTTAGAGCTCTTACAATACTCTCATTCTATGCAACTGTGACATCTGTTTACATTGGATCTCAGTGAGTGGCTTACTGTTGGCCCCCGATGAAACACATAATAAAAGCCACGAATAAAACAACTTCCACCAACAACTAACCTATCGGAAAGAAAAGCCACGGCACTGCATATTCAGGATCACACAGGACTCAAAACACGGGCTAAAATAAGACAATAAGGGACCTTTTGTGACAGTCTAGACCCTGCAGGGATTGTCAAAGATGAAGATCTGCCTACCCCAGTCAAGAATGAATGCCGTCTTATCCGCTGTCTGCGAGAGTAAGACACGTCGCAATAGCCTATTCACCCAGTAGTTCATTCCTGATCGACGGCCAGCCATAAGCTTAAGTTGAAGGTAATTATGCTTACTGACTCATACTGCACTTCACAATGATAAGAGAGTCTGTGGTTTGTTTGCAGGGCTGCTCTTTCAGCTCGAGCAGCCACCCGTCAGAGTCGTATTTCTCACTGCATTACATGGATTATGTACGGTACTTCAGTTTGTATCACTGTTGGTTACTTGTGTTTATCCAGGCTGTCGGAGGCGCGTTTTCCGATGTCGATCTTTTCAGTATGGCGTTTTTGTGAATTGTCGTGGTGGCTTTCTTTCCACCTACCAACAGAGTGACACACTCCTTGTCCGGGTAATAACCCGTCTGCATGTAAGAGTTATAGGCTACTAGAATAGATAGCTGCCTGCGAGATGCATCTCAACTATTTCCACGTCTGGATAATCTCCCGAAAGCTTGAATTGGAATGCTGCAACCAACGGAGCGCTAATACGAGACAGTCTAGATAATGTATGTACGTATTTAACCGGTCAAAGAGTAAGGCTCTGATTGGTAAGGCTCTGATTAAGATGGCGGGTATTCAGAGTGGATATTGAGATACAGTGTCTGTTTGTGGCATAGACTTCTATTATTGAGATGGCTGGTTTCTCCAATTTCTCTGTCTCTGTCTCCCCGCATGACTCCAAATTGAAGTCCGATGTTTCGGTGCCGTGGGCTCCAGTTTTCCCGGTGAAGCGTCGGGATGGAATGCCGATTGATTTGACTGACAGTGAAGACATTTACTTACGTGTTCTGTTAATAGTGTCGCAGTGATTATCAGGATGCAAAATTAATAATGAAGACACTGGCCATGTCCTATTTCCTGCAGTCCATCACCAGGCTCTCCAATTTTGCGTCACGTCCCTGGATACACATGCAGCCAAGAGTAGCCAAGCTGCACTTTACTAACGCGTCGCTTGAAGAGAACTGAGACAGACTCTTCATGGTCACTGCATACTATTCCCTCCGTTCTGTCGTGAAAGCTAAAGTAGATCAAGCGATCCAGCAACTCACAGTCACGTCTCTGATTGAGTGTAGTGTATGGTAACATTGACTCGGATGAAGCCGAGGATCTGCACTTGTTCAATTTACCACGTGGCCGAGGGGTTACGTCGTACTCTTATAGGTGTCAATCTTGGCGATCGATCTTTGTTCTTGCATTAGCTGCCATACTGTACCGATCGCCATTCATAGATCAATTCGTCGGGTCCTTATTTAGGGCACGATGGCATTGCATTCGAGACCTCGGTCAAACCAGTCGCTGGCCTGCTAAGAGCAAGCCACTACAGTTTTCCTTGTACCGCAGGTTCACAAAGGTATGTAGAACAAGACAGATATTGAAGAGACGTAAAAGTCTATATTGTAAGTCTAAATATACTGTCTATAGAGCGCAGTAAGTATCTATCATGCCTCCATCTCTTCAACGATCTGCGAATGCGAACCGTTTAAATGCTGATAACACCAGCACCAGCCTTAGCCTTAACAAGCTCACAAACACAGTCCGCAGGGGAGGTAGTGTACTCGTAGGGAGGAGTAAAGTCCTTCTCCTGAGTAATAGCAGTCTCACTGTTCTCAAACAGGTTGTTCCTCTCAACAGCGAATCCATCTTCTCGCGAATCAAGGTTGGTAATGATAGGTCGTCTCACGTTAACGAAAGCAGTCGACTCAACAAGAACCTTGGCGCCCATGCGAGAGTTCACTCCAGAGGTAGGAAGATCCTCGTAGCAGCTGCTGTAGATGTGCGCGGTTCCGAAACGGATGGAGGGGGCACGGCTGTTGATGTTGCTCCAGTAGTTGTGGTGATAAGTAACGTGCAGCTTGCCCTCATCCTGAGAACCGTTGTCGTCGCTGTGGCCGATCAGGGAAGCCTTCCAGTGGTCGGCGAACTTGTTCCATGAGAAGGTGAGGAAGTCGGAGGCACGCTTGGCGTCGAGGAGACCGTCGAAGTAGTCCTTGTCGGTACCGTCGATGCCTTCGGTGGCGAAGTCGTTGTGGTCAATCCAGACGTAGGTGGAGGTTTCGATGTCAATGCAGTCCATCTCCTTGGGAGGGTTGCGCATGACGAGGTTACGGATGATGACGTTGTTGGACTTGACGATACGGAAACCACCGTTGGTGAGACCTGAGGGAATGTCTGTTAGTTTGTGTTGTTCAGTTTGGGTGGTGTTTACTTACCTGAGTTGTAGCCAACACCCAGAATGGTGGTGTCGCTAGGAACCTTCATAAGATCACAGCCGTCAAGCATGCCATCGATGTGGATAACACCACCCTTGCCAAGAGCGGACTTGAGCTCAGAGCAAGACTTGACGACAACAGGCGCACCGGAACCTCCAGTGGTGCCGTATCCGTAACCAATAATCTCATCAATTTTAGCAGCGCTACAGCTACCAGCAGCAGCGCCAGTATCAGCTGGGGCGGAATTGGCAGGCTCCTCAACAGTGGCCTTGGGAGCAGCAGAGGCAACTCGGGTAGCAAGAGTAGTAGCAGCGGGGGCGGGAGCGGGAGCCTCAGCATCACCGCCGGCAGTGTACTGACACTTGCACTCCTTGACAAGGCTCTTGATAGAGCAACCAGCAGCCCACTCAGGAACAGATGAAGAATCGTTCACATCAGCGCAGCCCGCAACGTTGGCAGCGACGGCTTTGGCGCATGGGTTGGACTTGATGTTGGCGCAGCCCAACACGACGGGAATGAGAGAGATGAGAACGGATCGCTTCATGATGACGACTTCGGCACGGCCGGGTTAACGATAGACAGAGTAAAGAACGAAAGGTAAAAACAAGAAAGAATGTGGTTGAAAGAGAGTGAGTTATCGAAACGTCAAAAGATCAGACGAACAAGACATATATAAACCAACATATCCCCCATACTAAAGATCTTTAAGATTAAAGTATAGCAGCCAAGAATATTACGAGTAATACTCGAGGATTATGTATGGAGGACAGCAAATTCCCGCCTGGGCAGCTTCTCGCAGCTGGCGCCAAGAGGAGTGTTCTCCATATTCCCGAGAAAAACAGTGGAAACAATGAAACGTCTGGGCGGAAATAACTCTTGGCTGCGTTTCAAGATGTTCTTGGGCCTATTGCGTTAATCATCGAATGACATGACGTGGAGCGTTTAATGAAAGCTTGGCTCAGAGGTGGATTAAGCGCTCCGCTACAAACGCTTGTTTAAGGATATTACAAAAGCTTGGTTGCGCGTCTGACGTTCATGATCGGAAAGATTGATAAGAAGGAAGTTTTTGAAATTATTTAATTAAATGAATATTTGTCCTCGAGTTGTCTCGATCAAGGCGACATGGTAGGCTACATCTCTGAAGTTCATCAAGATACACACTTGAAGCAGTTCCTGTCATAGAACTTATCACCCGATGTTGGATTATAGACCAACTCCAGTCCAGCAGGTCCAGCAGTGAAAATATTGCACAGAGTAGTGCTCTTTCGGAAGAGGAAGCCCTCACACTCTGTACGCTGCAGACACTCAAGGGCGCATCTCTCAAGGGATCCAACTTGCTTGGCCGTGTAGCCCTCAATCATCTTGGACTGGGCGGAGTTGCTCACACCAGGGATACCACAGGTGACATTGTCACTGAGAGAAGCAGAGGGTACTGTGCAGGTCGTGGGTTCGTTCTGCGGGACACTAGAAGTTGTAGCGACCGAGCCTTCCGACGCGGATGTGGTGGTAGCAGCAGTGGTGATGGCCCCTTCGAAAATAGAACGAGTAAAGGTCCGCATAGTTGTAGGAGTCTCGGTAGGCTGAGGAAAGTAAGACATGCTCTCAGTTCCGGTGGGATCCTCTCGCTGAGGCTCCTTGCACAGCCCTGAGCAGTCAAAGCATGCGTTATCGTTATACCATATCTTGCTACCATCTTGGAATCTGTACCCAGCGTCCTGAAGAGATGTGCTGAAGAACTCGCAGAGCTTAGTATCTGTGTTATAGGCCGAGGACTTACAGTTCTCAAGTTGCAAGCATGTCTCCGTACACTGAATCTCGGACTTTTGGTGTGGCCAGGTGGTGATATCTGCCGAGAAGGGCTCTCCAAGAGTGACCTTGCCGTTGGAGTGACAAGTGTAGCCATTAACTCCTCTTCCATTACTACCGATAGGCCACTCGCCGTTTTGCTTGTATCTGCAGCCAGCGTTGATGGTAAGAGGCTGGCAGCCCAACTCGGGTGGCGAAGGCGTAGGATCCTCCTTCTCACCACACATCATGCAGGTCATACACTTCATATCGAACCACATAGCGTTGTATCCGGATTGCTGTTCGGCAACAGAGGCATCTTCCAAGTCTGATGAGATGAGGGCACACTTGAGTCTAGGCTGGCTATCATCAAAGCCAAAAGCCAGACACCCATGATCTTCCTTGCAAATAACGGCACAATCTTCGATGGATCGCTGGTTGGGACGATCTTCGAGACCGTAGCCATAGGCATCGGTGAGCTGGGGCCAGCCACGCTTTCCACAGAGGGCTCTGTCTGGGGCCGGGTTGATGATGGAGCAGAACCCTGGGGATGGGATGCCATTGGGACAGACTGAGACTGTGGCAGGTGGGAGTGTGGTAGTCGGGCTGGGCGCAGTTGTAGGGATCATGCTGTTGTTCTCAGTTGGGGCAGCGCTGGCGCTGGTGATTTCAACAACACTGGAAGTAGTCGCAGCGTCAGGCTTTGCAGTTGTCGAGATGGCCAATAGCGAGGAAGTTTTCTTCTCTTCAACGGGGCATGTCCACTCAGGCATAGTCGCGGGATCTTGGCCACGGGGGATGTAATCAAAGTACGCGTTGCCCGCTCCACAAGCATGGCAGTCCATATCGTAAAAGAAGCTATAAGCATCCGCAGGTTCCGCAACCTCGGACGATCTAGCATCGTATAGACTGCAGCGACCAAAGGTAGCCGAGTAAGACTTGCAAGAAGGGTACTTGGCGCAAAGGTCTCGACACTCGTTTGTAAGACCGCAAAGTCCGTTGGTAGGAGCTGTGAGGAAGGGCTTCGCGCACGCCTTGGCAACACCTTGGAAACGAGTACAGGACTTGGCAGGGGTATCAGCATTGACGTTGACACAGACGGTGCCGGCAGGCTGCTCAGAGCATTCATCCTCGTGAATGCAACTTCGGTCGTATGCCCAAGCGGAATCGGAACCACCGTTGGTAGGAATGTCGCCCAACTCGGCAGTGAAGAGGTTACATGAGTTTGAACAGCCGTTGCCCCAGTAGAGCCATTCGAAACTCATACATTGTGAATCTGCGAGACAGAGGGCGGCGCACTGCTCTTTGGTGATCTTGCTTCCGCCGAACCGCTTGTATCCTTGCTTGCTGCTATAAGGACGCTTGGCGCAACCTCGACCAGCAGCACCAGCACCGAGTTTGACGCAGACCTTGGGGCCAGATGGAGTGTCTTCGTCTTCATCGGTAGAAGCGGACGATGTTGCAGCTGTAGGCGCGGCCTCGGTGGTCTTGTCTGTTGCTGGAGCTTCGTCTGTGGTGGTAGGTGCTTCCAAAGGCTGAGTTGTAGGGGCATCAGATGTCTCGATGTTGTCGCTGCTAGTCACGGCAGTGTCGATGGGAAGAGCAGTGCTGGTCTCGGCTGGGCCAACGGTAGCAGCATGCTTGGAGGTAGGGAAGAACAGCGAAATACCATCAACCCATTCATCACCGATCTTGTTGGACACAAAGACCTGGTCAAAGTAAGCCTCAGCAGAGCCTCCATTGACACAAACAAGCTCAAATCGAATCATTCCACTGTTTGTGGTGACAGCCATGCTGTCAACAAACTCCAACCAATTGTCACCGCCATCGTTAACGACAGGGAAGTAAGGTGTGGCTCCAAACTGTTCGCTACCATAGTATCCCTCAATGCGGCACGCATCAGCGACAGAGTTCTGTACGATAGCGTACCAGAAGCGAACGGTGTAGTCGCTGGGCTCCATGTCCTGAAGCTGCTGTTGGATCCAAGGGTTCTCAGGAGGTGTTTGTCGCTTTCGGGTGAGGCCCGTCTTGAGCTGTACGCAGTTCCTCTCGTCAGATTGGCCTGGGTGCCCAGGGCCTTGGAGGAGTTTGGCATTGCCGCCGGCCTGGAAGGCGTAGATGCCGCCGTCAGCAGAAGGATCGTAGCCTCCAAAGTCGCCGTTGGTCACAGCATTTGTGATGATGACGGGGCCTTCGGTAGTTTGCGAAGAAGGTATCGATTTTGTTGCGGTTCCAGTGGTAATCGAAGCAGACTGTGCTGTCTTGTCGGTTTGAAGGGGAGAAGAGGGCTTACAATTACCCGCTGTCGCAAGTTCAAAGGAACCCGCAACGGCCAAAGCCAGAAGCGCAGAGACAGAGCGCATCCTGTTGAATAACGAACGGATGAGCCAGACAGAGGCTCTAAATGAAAGACAATTGTAGAGGTCAGTACCTGACACACCATCCTCGACATGAGAAGCCCCATGATATATACCATCTAGAGGCGTCGGCCTCCCGAAGCCTTACCCGAAGCCAAAGACCCTACTGCCCCTGACATTATCGGAAATTTCTATCGGGCTTGGCCATGTGCTTTTTCGTCGATAGCTTTTCAGCTGATGTTCGATAGTTCCAACGGGGTTTCCTTTTTCGCTTGTAAACCGAGTCTAGATTGGTTTGGTTTGCAAGACTATTGAACGCCTTGTGGATTTTTTGGGTAAGCGAATAATTCGCCGATGGGGGCGAGCGCTGACTTTGCTCCGGTTGGTAAATATGAGACGATATTGAAATGGGATGAATTTGCTCTCTGACTTTTGCTATGCGTGATTCAAGTATGGACTTCTTTTTTTGGAGGACGGCATTCTCTTGGTCTCCTGCCTGACGGGAGATCTCCAGATTAGTCATCCTGTACCACGCCGCTGGACGCAAGTAAACGTTGCTGTATTAATACAACTCAGTTAGACAGTATTGATGTGCACGAAAACTAATATGAGAGTACCTTGGTCCCTTTTGCCAAGAGCTTCAAAGTCTACCTCAGCAGTTAGTTCAGTCTTCAAAGATTGCATATCTCTACCGAGCGATAGACTATATTGCGAATAAGTTAAACCTTCAATACAACTACAGCATACTGCGCGAAGTTGCCAGACTAAACATGCCCTGGCGAGAATAAAAGTGTGCCTCATTATCGTTTGCAGCTAATACCTGGATCCAACAGATTCCTGTGTTGCTCTCCGCTCCATCTGCTCTCGAACCTGACCCAACTTATCTAAACGCATTGGGTGAGTCGGTTAAACTTTGCTTGCGAAAAGTTCCTATGAGGGCTGCGAATCCGACAGCAATGACAGAGCCGTTATTACCATGGCGAAAGTAAGTTTCATTATATGCAGTGAAAAGTGCATGAGGTTTCTCGCCGAAGCAGTACCGTTCCCTCGTTCGATGATAACGGCGGACGGCCAATCCACAGCGGAACTTCGACTTGTCACGGGTCACCCAATACGCGTTCGCTCATCTGGTAGACCAACTTTGTGTGCTCTAAGCTCAACAGCAGTATAAATATTCGACTTTAGCTGCAAGCGACATCCTGGTCAGGGATTTCCGCCTAGTTACAGGCACTATCATTAACAACACTGACCATGTTCTGCTGCATCAGATCTTGAGCATTGCCCATTGGCCTTAGTAGCCTTATTAAGCCGCTTGATCAAACAGAATTAAGACTGGCTCGAGTTGACGGCTCGATAGCGTCGTAGCTGAGGATAGTACCGTTGAGGCTCGGACTCAGTGTACTCGTCAACGTACTCTTGCCGGAGCTGGGCGCACCAGGCTTCTGGATCAACATTCTGGCTGCCTAAGATGGTGATCCATGAGAACGAGACATCATTGATGCCTGAATTTAAGAAGGCAACATGTCGTGGTTGCTCCAATATGACGGATGAATGTGTGCGTAAAGCTATGAGAAACTGGGATCTGGATCGGCCAACAAACCTTTTGCATGGTATCAATTCTCTTGCGAACAATATCTCCAAAGGTCCCCGTGTTGACTACGAGATCCCTTAAGCATATACTCTCTCTTGCCTACAGTGACACTTGGGGGTGGACAAATGGGTGTTGGAGCTTGCAAAAAGGTTTCGAGGGTGTTGACGGTGATACCGTGAACTCTCGTTCTTCTTTCACTCTTGAACCAAAGGTATCCTACCACTGTGGAGTGAATGTAAGCGTCCTCTAGGCTTTTGGGCAACAATGATATACGGCCTAATGTTAAGCTCTGACCTGGATGAGGTATCCAAAGTACTTCGTCCCTTGCCGTCTACATTCCTTTCCTAAAATCTCACAGTACCGACAACCCTAAGTTCGTTGTGCCAAGGTAAGGTGATGTACGTTCCCAGGCTTCCAAGCCCCTGGGTGTCATGGGTTTCCCGGCATAGGTCGCTAGGTTGTCTGTCCGGGAGAGCGTTGTCACAGACATAATAAAGGAAAGATAAAGCACAAGCCCCGATGGCATATGATCATACGGGACATCTTGATAGCCGACCGGTGTAATAGGTGGTGTCTCATGAGGAGTTCAAAATGTCTGTCCATACACTCAGGTGCCAAACGTGCAGCCAAAAGTATGGGCAGCGAACAGATCGACGGAGGCGTATACAGACTTCCAGGTTTGAACATGCCATTGTAGAGACCATGAGTTAGGCGGCTGCTAGGTAAAAAAGAATTGTTCTCCGAGCGGCAAAAATGAGGTTCTGCCCGGGCTCGAACCGGGGACCTTCTCGGTGTTAACGAGATGTCATGACCAACTAGACCACAGTACCAAGCTGTTTTTGTTGAAGGCTAGAGCGTAGCTTTGCCCCATGTAGTTGAGGGCTGCCGACGCATCTGCCCGCTTTCGATCCATTAGCCAGGTTTGACATAGACTGTTTCCGGGATGATGTTGTCTCAATCCTGGTCTGTGACTGGTGGATGATTTTTGGGAATGGTACCCATTTTAGGCAATTCGGAGCCATCTGCCGAAGGACATACAAATACACGAGATGTTTAAAAAGATCGAATATCCCCCAGAAACTGTTTCAAGGAAGCTGATAACTATTCTAGTCAATTGGTTGAATCGACTTTGGCGGTGGTCCATTTTTTTGTCTATAAAGCCACGATCAAGATGAAGTTCCTCACCCTGACATGCTTGATCAGTGCTGTCACGGCCGCCAAAGCACAGGTAAGCCTAGCCAGGACTAAAAAGAGAAAAGCTTGTCTAATTTTTATATCTAGAACTACCGATTTGTTGGCAGAGTCAATCCGGCGACTAAGCAACTTACATGGCCAAGCACTGGTGTCGCCTTTACTTTCACTGGAACCCAGGCTTCCATCAACATCAAGGATATCACTGGAACCTCAAGTGCTGACTTGATCATTGATGGCAAGGCCCCAATTGTCATTTCCAACGTGAAGGGCAGCTCAATCTCGATTCCCAAACAAACAAAGGGAACTCACACCGTTGAGCTACGTAAGCGGTCTGAGACCAACTTCGGTACCTTTGTCATCAACGATGTTACCACTGATGGTACATTGGTAAACACAGAGCCGCCAAAGCGCAAGATTGAGATCATTGGCGACTCCATTACCGTCGGCTACGGTCTTGATGGTGTTCTGCCTTGCGTTGATACTGCTGCTCTGCAGAACAATGGCAAGACATACGGTGCCGTCGCTGCTCGAGCTCTCAACGCAGACTACAGCGTTGTAGCTTGGAGTGGAAAGGGTCTTATCCGCAATTACGCCTCCAACCCTCCCGACACCTCACCCCCAATGCCCCTTCTCTACACTCGCTACGGTGCCAACGACAAGGACAACAGTTTCACGTTCCCCAAATCCTGGGTGCCTGATGCTGTGGTTATCAACCTCGGCACAAACGACTTCAGCTATCTCAATGTTCGCGATCCGGTCGACCCTGCGGACCTTACTACCGCGCTCGTCAAGTTGGTCAAGAGCATCCAATCTCACTACACTAAGGCAGAGTTCTTCTTTGTTTCTTCGCCTCTGCTTAATGACGATTATCCTTCACGTGCTGATGCGCAGAAGACTACTCATATTAAGGTGCTCAAGGATGCGATGAAGCAGCTTAGTGGCGTCAAGACTCATTTTGTGGACTGGCCGAGTCAGGGTGCGGAAGCTGGTTGTGATTACCATCCCAATGCTGCTACCCAGGCGATTGGTGGAAAGTTGCTCGCTGATTCTATCAAGGCTGCTCTGAAGTGGTAGGGTGCAATCTAGGTGGAGTGGGATCAGATCCTTGCTACTATATGGTTAAAGACATCATGTTATATTTACCCACATCTTTCATCTATATCTGGGGAGCATTGGATAAGCTTCAATATAACCATATCCATCCACAACTCTCGAGATCGCTCGCATTTGCAGTGGTATGAACAAGAAGGGTTCTATTCCACTACGGCAGCAAAAGTTCTCTCGGTTACAATTGTGGAACAATTTAACACATCAAAGAGTCCACTTCTCATTAGAGAAGCGAAATACTCTCATGCTATCCACAAGCTCGGACCTAGCCTAGCACAACTCATAAGTGGATCTTGGAAGTAAGCTAGAACAACGAGAAGATTTTGCCTGAGAACGCCAAGTACTTGGCTCTGACATTCATTGTCTATAGTTGTCGTCTCACTTATAGAAGTGCGCTGTGTTGTTCAACCATCTTTTGTTGGTTCCTTCGAGTATCGTCAACCTGCCCGGCTCATGGCCTCAAGTTGAAACAGCGGCTGCGAGAATCGGCCCTATCGGTGTAGAAAACCCCTGTGCTCTCAGACGCTAGTGACCAACAACGTTGAATGATCTTCGCGAAGCCAACATCAATGAATCGTTCATAGATTAAGGGGATCCATCCCAAAATGTTAAATTTCTAAGAAGTCCTTCGACATCTCAGAACTACCCCAAACAAGACGATGCTTTTCACAAACCCAGCGACGATCGTCCTTTGGACGACCATATGCCTAGCTACAGCCCTGCCCGGACCATTACGACCCGGTCAACAACATCCGATCCAATCTCCAGTTCTCGGTAGAGTCAGTCAGCAAGGCTGCTTCAGTTCAATCCCAATCACTATAGGATCACCCAAGCCCTCGTCACATAACTCATGGGGCTCTTGTAGCAGGAGGTGCAGGGATGAAGAAAACAAACCCGTAGCACTTGTCCGTGGCAGATTTTGCTACTGCGCCGCTACATACCCTCCGATCAACACCCTAGTGGAGGACGAGCATTGTGATGACCCATGTCCTGGATTTTCTTTCTATGCATGCGGCTCGACGCGCGAGAAGGACTACTACACTGTTACCAACACTGGTCTCGAGCTCGACCCAGGCTATGCGCAACACCAACCTATGAGTCTGCGTCGAATTGAAAGGCAACCTGCGGGTCTCCAGAAGTACCTAGGCTGTTATGCCGGCTTACCCAAGGAGATTGAAAGACATGGACGTGTGGCATGGAATAGTCCTAGGAGATGTCATCAGCTCTGCAAGGAAGGGAATAAGCGGTATCTGATAATGACTGAGGGCAGATGCGACTGCACTGATGTCCAGCCGCCTGCTGATATGCAAGTCTCTGACGAAAAGTGCGATGAGAAATGTAGGAATACCGAAGATAGTTGTGGTGGTTATGGCGTTGAGGGCAGACAGAACGTCTACAGTATCTACGATACGGGTCTGTCAAGGGGTGAAGACATGCACGACGATGGAGACAGTTCTGCATCCTCTTCCATCGTGATCCCATCATCCCCCGAGACAACTTCGTGGACTTCACCTGGTCTATCTAAGGCCATCGACCAGGACGACAAAACTTACACTCTCATCCCTAGCGAGATTGTCGCTCACATTTACCAGTTCATCGGCACTTTGAACGCCTACTGGCAATATCTCATATACCACGTCGGCTGGTTTGAGCCAAAGGAGGACAAATACGATAGAAAGGACTTGGATCTTTAGATAAAAACTAGCCGTATAAAAGACAGGGACACACAGAAGTTATCATAATCTAGCATCCTTGCAAAGTGTTTTGTGGTGTGACAAAAAGGAAATCCATCCCTTCCGGGCTTGTGTAACGGGCATGCAAAAAGTGAGGTTACGCCCGGGCTCGAACCGGGGACCTTCTCGGTGTGAGCGAGATGCCATAACCAGCTAGACCACGAAACCTTTGCTTTTATCTGATTGAAAGAACCTGGCCATCAGTCTGACATAAGTCAATGACTTGGTGATGCCTGAGGGAAGCAGAACTTGATGCGATTCATAACATCAACAGCATGAGTGCATGACTGAATAATGGCTCATAGTAACCATAAGTGACCGAATACGGAGTGGAGGAGCCCATTTTGTTCGGGCTAACTCCACTGGACACTTTTGGCTAGATGACCATGCACTCACATCATTGTTCAGCAAGTTTGCCCAGGCTTGTCAACACCAAAGCTCCCCAATGACGCGACATATCTCACATATCGATCATTTGAAAGAACGGGAAATATTCAGATCAATGTTTTCATCAATTAAATACCAAAAGAGTATTGTTCTTCTCGTCTGAGTCTTTCATCCTTTGTTTGACGCGTCGTTGTTCGCAGACGCGACCTTACCCTGGATGTGAGAACAGCCTCTTCCTTCTCCACCAATCAATTGCCAAGCTTGCCAAGCCATAACAAGGAAAACGATTGCCGATCACTTGTCGCGTACCATTACTTCGATTATACATACGTCATTGTTACAGCGCCCAGAACTTCATCCATTTCGGCCCTTGTTTCAATCACCATCGCGCTCGAATATGATGCCACTTTCTCAAGACTTCTTCCTCAGAACTGGCTGCGTGGATATTGGTCTTGGCAAGGTCACCGGTTCAATCCCGGGCACAATCACATTTTGCTCATTTGTCTTGTGAACTCAATCTCAATATTTATGTATCCTAAATACACAGATAGCTATCGCTTGTGCTATCTATAGCTCATATAGCTTGTAATAATTACAATTCGCCGGCAGTCTCATCCTCACGGGACTTGTAAAAGTCAGGCTTGGTAATAACCTCGTTATCAGCATCCTTGATCTTATCCCAGAACTTCTCAGCGTTCTTGGGGTCGTTGGCAAACAGGGTGTCAATGACCTGCTTCTTAGGTGTCTCACCCATCCACTGGAAGAGAGAAATATCTCTAAACTCATCAGAGCGGAAAACTTCAAGCATCTCAACAGGCTCGTCACCAATGTTCTCAACAAAGTGACCCATGTTGCGGGGAACGATGCCGACATCACCGGGGACGTAGTCAAAGGTTCTGGCAGTACCTTCAGCAGCAAAGATGGTGACTCTGGCACGACCCTTGATGAAGAAAGACCACTCGTCAGCGGAAGGGTGCCAGTGCATCTCACGGATAGCACCGGGCTCGATGATGGCGTGGGCTGCAGCCACGGTCTTGGAGATGGGGAAGTTCTTGGAATCAGTGATACGGACTTCGCCGCCGCTGGTCTTGAGAGGAGTTTGGTCGAGCATGCGGTGGGTGAAGTTGTATTTTGACTTCTTGGCCTTCTTGCCCTTGGGGGCCTCGTCTGAGATCTTGCCGGGGTTGCGGCCTTGGAAAATGTACTTTTCTCCCTTGGGGATGTTCTTGAAGACTTCTGGGTCCAGGTCGAAGTTCTTAGCGATGACGGACTTGGGTGTGTGTGCTGGTCTTGTTAGCAATATAATTTCGGGGAGTATCGGTGAGCTACATACCAAGCCAGTCTGAGAGAACAAAGGTAGACTCCTCAGAGAAGCGTCCATCGTCAAAGATGAGAAGGAACTCAGTTCCGTTGGGGCTGAGACCCTGGAGAGAGTGAGGAACACCGCTGGGGAAATACTGCAAATCTGTCAGACGTTTCTTGCCGCGAGAATCATTTTACTTACCCAGAGATCACCCTTCTTGAGGTCATCAATGAAGTTTCCGCCCTCGTAATCGAGAGCTGTCACTCGCACCTCTCCATCGAGAACGTAAGCCCATTCGGCCTCTTTGTGCCAGTGAAGCTCACGGTAGACGCCTTCACCAAGACGCATGTTCACAGAAGCAAGCTCAACACTTGTGGGAAGCTCGCGAACAGTGGTCTGACGGGTCCATCCGCCCTCCTGTTCCAGATCAGCGTGTATCAAATTGCTGAGAACGATTTCCGTACCTCAATGCGGATGTGGGAGTCAGCAAAACTCCAGCGCATGTTGGCAAGATTGCCATGGTCAGTGCTGGGAGGTCTGACAAGATCAGGGCTCTGTCGCGATCGCGCCTCATTCCAAGGCCCAAGGACAGAAGCTCCTAGACCATTGCGCCAGGGAAGAGGATCAAGATCATCCCCGACAGCGTCAACAGCTGAGTCGTAGGGGTCTCTGTGGCCGGGTGTGAAGGGAACCTTCTTGCCGCCAGTCACACCTCGGTAGTTGTCTGGGATTCCAAGACCTTTGAGAAGTCTCTCACGAGGACTATCCTGGACTGGCACACCAGCGCAGATGTCCAACAGGACAGAGAGAAAGGCAATTTGAGTAAGATGCATGGTCAAAAAGAATGACGTCAACGACGATAGAGAACAATTGGGTTGTGCTAGTGTCTCTTGCTGACACAATTGAGTGGGTGAAGCAGCTCAATTGCTTAATCAACTCTGATGTTAAGTATTCTTTTGAAGTTGTCTGGGAAACATCGCCAAGCTCTCGGCTCCAGAAGTTCATGACGCCGAGAATGCGATGGCCGGTGGATCACCGAAGTATCACCTCTCAAACAGGCTTACGAGACCTGGCCAAGGTAGCATTGACCCCCCGCGAATGCTGACGACTGCCGTGTGGACGGATATCCGGCACATAGCGTCCTGCAAACACGCGGCGCGCACATGGTGGGAAATTGTCCGACTTGAAGGCAAAGGTATAATCTGGAGGGTGAATATCAACTCTTACAGGCTGTTGCTTTGCATCTGGGTGTGGTCGTGTTACTTTCATGCGCTGAAAGCAGTTAAAATGAGGGGAAACGACAGTGATGATGCTGAGAGGGGTACAGTCTAGACAGTAGAGTTTCGCCAACGAGATGACGCGGAATTAACGTTAATAAAATCAAGACGAAAGCATAACAAGGCCAAGCCTCCAAGTAAAGCTTGGAGCTTCCGGTAATAAGCACAACTCCACTACTTCCCCGCTTATCAAAGCTGAATAATGGGTGTTGATCTTGGCGATTTTAGTACCAGCCCAAAAGCCGGAACTAACGGCGTAGAGCAAGAAGCTTTGCCAAGGTGAGTAAAATCCTGGTCGACAAGTCTGGATTGTGGCAGAGTGCACACCTCGGTGATCACGCGGGGTTAGAGTTGCGTCCCGCGGCAACTATAGACGTTGGACTCGAGCTATGAAGATGAACTAAACTCCATGTTGACGGACATATCTTGGCGATTAAGTTGCGGGAGCTATCGTAGTTTGTGCCTTTGACCAGCTGCTTATTTACCCCTCTCAGAGCCTTAAAGATCGACCGATAATTCCAAGTCAGAAGACCATTTACCTTTACCAGTTAACACTCACCAAGCTCTTATTCATCATGTCCCAACACTACGGCACAGTCTCCAACGGCGAAAGCAGAGCAGAAAACGGCATCTCTGCTCACAATGACGAAACCCAGGCTCTGCTTGCCCCAAAGCCGGGATCTAGATCTTGGGTGCGCAGCAGATTAGGTTCTGATGTTCGTCGAGATTGGGCAGATGTTATGCTGCTTGCCTGCTATATCATAACAGGCATTCTGGATAGCGCTTCCATTTCCACGTGGGGTGCCTTCGTGTCTATGCAGACAGGTACAGTAACAGTCGTCTCTTGCCACAGTTCATATTAACGAATATCAAGGCAACACGGTCTATCTGGGCCTGGGTCCAACGGCTGGGACGAACCGCTGGAAAAAGTCTGGAACTTCAATTCTGTCTTTTGCCATCGGCTCGTTTCTGTTTAGTCGTCTGCACAGAGTCTTTACTACCAGCCCGCGCCGCAAATGGGTCTTTTGCGTCTCGTTTGGCATCCAGACAGCTTTCATCGTGGCAGCAGCAGCAATTCTAACTTGGGGACCAAAAGGTGCAGGTCCAGACGAGGTGCCATGGTACGTACTCGTGCCAATCGCGCTCGTGGCCTTCCAGTCCTGCGGCCAAGCCGTTGCCAGCAGAGCGCTCAAGTTCAACGCCCTCACCAGCGTTGTCCTTACGAGCATCTACTGCGATCTGTTTTCAGATGCGGGGTTGTTTGAGGGAATCACTCGGAATGTGGAGAGGAACCGTCGGGTGGCTGCACCAGTGCTCCTTCTCATTGGTGCTATAATTGGAGGAGTTATTGCGAAGAGCGAGTTTGGAACGTCGGGAGCGCTGTGGGTTGCTGCGCTGCTCAAACTACTTGTTATGTTTGGTTGGGCTGTGTGGCCTGAAGATGAGGGGTCTAACTGAATGACGATGACGATGTAACTACATGTGTAGCCTAGCACAGGGGAGGGGGATGGAGATCTAGAACGCTGCAACCTGTTTACTTTAGGCAGTTGGCTCATAGATACTCCATTGTAGATACGCTGATAGCAAAGGTTCTTGATGACTCAGTAATGAATTCTTCCAAGGGGTCAACAAAGTTCACGTCTAGTCATGATATCTGGCCGAATTGCCGTGTAAGCGCACTCCTCTACTTGAAAAGGTACCGAAAGTGTTTCAGAGACCCATGTCCCGGAGAAAAGTGCCAAGCATGGGTCCTAAAGAGGCGGGAGATCGACCAAGGACCGCTGTACTGTAAGCGAAGCTCGTGTCTGAGTTCGCCTAGCTTCGTTCCCCCGCGTTTTCTCTACGGCCTAGCCAATGCCTTTAGACCGAATTCATATAGGTTTGTCATATCATGTAGCCAGTAGGAACGGCCTGCGAGTCAGCGTAACCCACCCTTACGTTGGTGACACGACCACTGGGAACGTATTCCATGTAAGTCAGCTTACAGGATTGGGACTTGACAGAAACAATGATATCCAAATCTAGGGTCCGAAAATAACATGGCGTCAACGTTTATCGAGTCAGGGGCGACAGGTGGTCACATAGTTTCGCTTCGAGTGGCTGCAGCGTCCTACTTTCTGTCACCTCGAACACCATCTTCGGGAATACACTCCCCTCAAACCCCATCCAACTATCTTGTTGTCATCGGGCAATCTGGATATCTGTCGGTATTCGGTGTCCATGCAGATGATTTCCTGGATGAGGTTATACGCCCGTAACATCCAGTGTTACACTTATAAAGGCGCCCAATCCGCTGTGCAGCGAGGCCGGGAAAGGGTGTACGGCGAATGGTTACCGAGAGTAGTGAGATGTGATACACTTTGGATCTTGACGATTAGCAATTCTGTCTATCTATGCAATGTAGCACATGACGGAGAGATAGCGTTGATGCATTCGGTAGTATGGTTCCACGCCCAACTATCTGTTGTTGGACCTTTGTGTGTGTAGTGAAAGTCTATATCAACCCCATGAGAATCTCTAGTTGAATCGAACTGTTCCTATTCAGATCAGCTCAACACTCTTCTATCACTTTGAGCACATCATCATGAAATACCTTGACAAGGCCAAGTCAGACCTTCGCAATGACGCCACTTGGAACAGAGCAGCTCGAGTGACCGTCCAAGGAGCCAAAGCTCTTCCTTCAGGCACAGTTCAATACATCTCCGATAAAGTCCCCATTGTTGGCTGGTTGCCCAAGTATAACCCACGATGGCTTGTCAATGATCTTATTGCCGGACTCACCCTGGGTCTAATGCTCATTCCTCAGGGTCTGTCCTATGCTAAGATCGCCAACATTCCTGTTGAGTATGGCTTGATGTCAAGTTGGCTTCCAGCAGTCATCTATGCATTCATGGGATCGACCAAAGGTGAGAACCAACAGCACCTTCATCTTTCCTGTTGTAAGCTAATAGCTTGTAGATGTTTCCACCGGTCCAACCTCCCTCATCGGCCTCCTCACTTCCGAGAACGTACATGCTTTGCAAGATCGATGGACTCCATCTGAAATCGCCTCCGCAACAGCGATGATGATGGGCATCTACGGCATGATCCTCGGTTTCCTCAAGCTCGGTTTCCTCCTCGAATTCATATCCCTCCCAGTCCTTAGTGGTTTCATCACTGCTATTGCCATCACAATCATTCTTAACCAGATGGACTCTCTGCTCGGTGAAGAGAATGTCCGTGACGGTGCAGCCAAGCAAATCCATGATATCTTCAGTGAACTCCCCAACGCGAACGGTTGGGCATGTCTCATTGGCTTCAGTGGAATTCTGTTCCTTACAATCCTCGAGAAATCTGGAAAGAGGTGGAGTAAGAACAACAGAGTCATTTGGCTTCTCTCTACAACAAGAGCTTTCTTGACGCTGGTGCTGTTCACTGGTATCAGCTATGCTGTCAACAAGAACAGAGGAGATGACTTTCTCTTCGATGTTGTCAAGGTCCAATCCCAAGGCCAGCAAGCCCCGAAGATGCCTCGAGCAGATCTTATTCCTGAAGTAGCTGGCCGCAGTATTGCCGTCTTCATCGGTTCGGCAGTCGAGCACTTGGCCATTGCTCGTGCTTTCGCTGTCAAGAACAACTACAGCTCTGACCAGAGTCAAGAACTCTGCTATCTTGGTATCACCAACTTCTTCAACAGTTTCTTCCATGCCATGGGTGTTGGTGGTGCCATGTCCCGTACCGCTGTCAACTCTTCATGCAACGTCAAGTCTCCTCTCTCCGGTGTTGTGACCATGGCTGTTGTTCTCGTGTGCGTGTATGAGCTTGTTGGAACACTCTACTGGATCCCCAAAGCTACCCTTGCTGCTATCATCATCACCGCTGTGTGGGGTCTCATCTCTCCACCCTCGACCTTCTACCGCTACTGGAAGACTTCCTTGGCCGACTTCATCGCGTCCATGCTTGCACTCTGGGTTACACTCTTCCACTCCAGTGAAGTCGGCATTGGTGTTGCTGTCGGCTTCAACATTGTATACATCCTTCTACGTCAAGTGTTCACCCGTCTTACCTCAACCGGTGCCGATGTCGAGTCCAACCGTCGACCCGCTTGGGCACTGGACGTCTCGAACACGTCCACACTCAATATTCCCGAAGACACCCGAATCTTTACCTTCAATGAATCCCTCATCTTCCCCAACGCCTTCTCCAACACATCAAAGGTTCTTGACGAAATCCAAACCTTCCATCAACCTTACTACAGTGGTAGCCAGGGACCCGAGGCCGAACGTAACTGGTCTGTTGTTGGTGAAAAGAGAATCGCCCGTCTTCGTAAGAAGGCCAACATCAGTGACCCCTCCTCCCTTCCAGAGATCGGCTTGGTTGTACTTGACTTCTCCCGAGTCAACATGCTCGACACAACAGCTGTCACATACTTGAATAACCTTGCCCGCAACATCAAGACCTATGGTGGAGATAGAGTTGAGGTGAGGTTCGCTAACATGAATGCTGTTTGTCGAGAGCGAGTCGGTCGAGCGGGCTGGAACATCATCCAAGTCGGTTGCGATGATGAGTTACGTGGTGACTTGGACAATGAGACTGAGGCTACCTATCTATACTATGACGTGAGGGCGGCTGTGATGGCGCCAAGAAGGAGAGGGTCGGTGTTGAGTGACGACGGGAAAGGACGCGCGTTACACGAGGAGAAGGCAGAAGAGGCTTGAACAGGAATGTCTCGAAGTCTGGTACATAGTCATGTTAGCACGTTCGTTCAGTCCATATAATACCACCTAGTAAATTGATCTTTCGCTATATCTGAAATTCAACGCTCTTTGTATGTTCTATCCCAGTGACACAGACCCTAGCCGCCTGCTTTCAACATAAAGTCGTGTCAGATACATGGCCGCAAGTAGAAGTCCTTGACCCTAAGAGATCTCGATGTTGATGATTAGATCCTGTGAGTCGATATAGCCCTTGGGCTTAAGATCGTGGAGAGATATGTGCCCACCTCGTGTCTCTTTCGTGTTGCCCAGTGGCAATCTCAGAAATAACGGACACCCAGCACCTCGAACAGCAGGCGATCCGGGAAATTACAGACGGGCTCAGCGGGAACCTGTCATTGGCGGATGGCCATTCAGGCATTACCATCGGCAGCACATTACCATAAATCCATCTTTATTTAAAATAGCAATGTTGACTTGAACTGTCGAGCGCTCAACTGTTCATTTCCTACATGGAGAAAATATCGACGTGCCTCGACGCAATACAATATTCAGAATCTCTTATGCCCGCTACATATATAACAAAGTCAAGAACGCAAGTGTTAGTTAATGAGGCTCAGCTCTGATCATCTCTTGATGTTACGCCAAGCTCTGGTGGCAGAATGATTGTCGATCCCCTCCTGCACTTGTCAGGTATCGGAACAACTCGCCGCCGGAGCTCCATACGACAAAATAACTTGACCATGTCATGTCAGCTCATTAGGCCTGTTAATTTTGGAGCCCAAAAACTTAAAGGACAACTTGTCTGTTCCTGACCCTCCGTCACCAGCAGGCTGCCTGGCCTATCGGACGAACATTCATGCGAATCTACCATTCATGACCTCCTACTATAGTATTATTGACGCCGATCAATCAGTCGCCAGCGAATAAAGCGTCTTATCTCTACCAAGATGGTGACGTACTAGGTGCGGGGAATGACTACCAGGATCTTTTGTCCGGACGATTCAACCCCCTGTCGAACACATCAATCACCTTCCCCATTCAACACTGGTCCGAGCCTTTAATTGTTACTTAAATCGACAACACACCACGCATTGACTTTGGACCACTGCCGGGTGAAACGAATCCAATCTCAATGGTTCTTCTTTCGATATATCATATTGTACCAATTACTGTCGCTGCTTGTGCTTCGTGTTTCTTGATCCCGTCTGCTTTACGAAACATGGCTGAGCGAAAGGTGAGCCTACATGATGCAAATAAATTCAATGTGCTGAACATATCTTGTGCAGGAAATCACATATTTCTTCGACAAGGTCGAGGATTGGCAGGCAGCTTTGAAGCCATCAGAAGAGTAAGAGACATCGTGCCTGAGGATTGATCATTCCGCTGACATCTTCCAAGGCTTATTAAAGAGGACACTGGCGCTGAGCACTGGAGAAGTACGCGAACTATGCCTCCAACATACTACCCTCCGTGAGTAAAGCCAGCCGATAATTAAGAAGACAGCGCTGACGATGCTTATAGGCCCATGACTCAGCAGGCTATTGAGAAGCTCAAGGAATTCAAAGGTGTGGTTGTGAAGGATCTCTCTTAGATGTAAGGTTAATAGAAGAATGATTGTACACCGCAGATGGTAATAATTGATTGAATTGTTCTGTTGTCTAAGAGCAGTGCTATTGTCTATATAAGTTTCTTAACTAGATGAGCAATTACGGGTTGTGCTTAGCTGGCTTAGAAACTTAAATAGACAATGACGATGTTCTTAGATAGGAGAATAGTTCCGTCAGAATGAGGCTTCTAATCAAAGACACTCATGCATGGATGATGGAAACCAAGCACGGCGATCGTATAAGAAAAAACGATAAAGTTCAATGCTACAATCCTTTGGCTCGTCTTCGCTTTTCACATAATAAGGATAAACACAGCACTCAAGTTTTTGGACAGATCGCTTTCAACAGGAATACGTAAAGGATACTTCAGTGACTTCTTCCCAGCCTTTAAAGATATCTCCTCATTCACTGATTATGGTTTTACGGTGGAATATCTGACGATCCCGAACTGCGTACTCAAGAGAACAATAAGTTCGAGCACACAGCATTCTTCATTCACATTGATCCAACAATCAAAATACTCCAACATATGTATTTGAATCCCAACTATGTACAGAATGCAATCCAATCCATCATTCCAATCATATCTTTCCAAATCATCACTTCTCCAAAACTCAGATTCTCTTCAACTCAGCTACTCATTCCATCATTTTACAGCATTTAAGCGTTGCTGTCAATCCAAGATCGGAGGCTGCCAACGCGAGCGTAGACACCGGGGTAGTTGGCCTGGGCACATCCCTCACCCCAAGAGACAACACCGACGACGGTCTTGGAAGAGTCAACGATGGGACCACCGCTGTCACCCTGGCAAGCATCGCGACCACCCTGGGTGTAGCCAGCACAGAACATGTTGTCAGTGATGGAAGAGGTGCCGTAGCTGGATCGGCAGCTGGCGCGAGAGACAACGGGAACGGTAACCTTGAGCAGGTTGACGGGGGTGCTGCTGCCGCCCTGAGAAGTAGTTCCCCAGCCAGCAACGGTGAGCTGAGCGCCGGAGGCAGGGTCAGAGCCGGAAGTAGCAAGGCGACCGTAAGAGATGGAGCTGCTGGTGGGGACGGAGGTGGACAGCTTCAGGAGGGCAACATCGTTGTTGAGGGTGTTACCGTTGAACGAAGGGTGCATTCTGATGCTGGAGACACGAGAAGTGACACCACCAGAAGTGCGAGACTAGAAGAAACATGTTAGCTAACGGACGCTTGATATGATACTGGGAAGCCTTACGAGAGATCCAGCACGGATAGCGAAAGCACTGGCAGATCGTCCCTCAACACAGTGGGAGGCGGTCAAGACAGTGTTGGCGTTGAGGAGAGTACCACCGCACCAGGGACTGCCATTGTTGGTGATGCTGACGATGAAGGGGAATTCACCAGCAGAGGCTGAAGTTCCACCAACGATGTTGGGGATGCTGACATCTCCAGCATCCTGGGGAACAGGAGCAGGAGCAGCAGCGACCAGAGGGGCAGCGATGGCGAGGAGGGCGGCGATCTTGACCATTGTGGCGGTTTGAGGAGTAGCGAGTTGAAGACTGAAGAGAAGCTGATGAGTGAGTGATGATTATCCAAAGAGATATTTGCCATCCTTTATATACACGATCACATAAACCTTTCTGGATAGTACCTGAGTCAGTCAGACTCAACATAGTCTAGTTTCCTTACCTGCCTCTCTGGTGGATCCCCGCGATAAGCTTGTTTTGTGATATCGTGAGAGTATGCATATAGTCGTACCTGCCTTTCTCGTATTGTTGTCCGTTGTTCCGTTGTTCAGTTCGGCATTTGCTAGAGAGCATTAACCTTATCATCCTCCCGTGCAAGTGATCGGCATATGAGTTGCTTGGCGACAAGGATCATGGTCCCGATGAGGAAAGTCGATAATCGCGTTAACCATTGAGAATGTGGGGATGGCTGGTCAAATGTGACTGTTTGTGATGAGGGCACAGACAGTTAAGATGAGATGAACAGTGATCGAGGCTACTGCGAGTTGTGAAATGTCTTGCTGAGTGTTTTACAGGCTGACTTGGTGGGAGTCCAAGGTGAAAACAAAGATATGGGTTCAAAAACAACAGCCGGACAATCTCAAATCCGTTTTATTGCCAAGCATTAGAGCGCTTCTGCATGCGACTCTGAGCGGGGACAATTTCTCTAAAGCGGTCACACGTCCATCAATCACAGCTGCCCAACTTCAGCGGATCTGAAACTGGTCAACTAAGCGCGAGGAACCTTTGTAGCTCACGCAATAACCAGGATAAGATAACGCATTGACCCCTCGCGCAATACCTTGGCCAAAGGCTTCTTTGCATTGCATCTCGAAATCGCTCATGCAGAAGCGAACAGCTGCCATTATCCATATCTTATCTACCTTCCAAACATGGTAGCTGTAACCGGCTTATCTTTGGCTACCTCGTATACTGCTGTGATTTGACGGCGTGTGGACGGCGGTATGGCCTTGGAGTATGTGATTGAGGTTGGAGGTTCCTGTATAGTTCGCAAGACCGGTCTCGCTTTGGAAGGTAGTTTTGGGTACTGTCTCCTGTATTTCCAAGGAACTAGACGACTTCTGCATTGTCGAGATATCGACCGCATACGAGTACTATCTTCAGCCATGATCCGATGTCTCAATCCATTTATTTGCTTACTCTATATGCAGGGACGGACGGTTTTCGAGCTCATCTGATAGTTGCCAATCAGGAAGGTCGCCCAGCTCCTTCAACTGCATCCACTTAGCAATAACAAACTGTCAGAACTATAGACTACTGACTGATGGGGGGCTATTCTTGGCACATACAGAACGAGCTGGTCTGAAGTTCAGAAAATAGTGAAGGTATTATCAGGATTAAACAATCAAATGAGAGACCTCCGTTGCTTTGAATACTGGTATATTGTTTTAAGTTCGTAACAAATAGGCTTTGAAATAAAGTTTAGCGTGGGTTGGAAGTTTTAAATATATCATCGCAAATCGGCGATCAGTCGAACAGCAGTGTAATCGTAAAGATTATATCTACGCGATCAAGAGGATCTTTTTGACGTCTAAGTGTATTATAGTGTTGGGATGACAGTAAGTTTAGTCGTTAGAACGTGTATGGTGTTCGTTGTAGTGAGACTAGGAACAGAACGGCTGTTCATTCGCTTAATGTTCAAATTCTATCACAACGCCAGGTTGAGTCCGTAGCATTGTCTCAAGCCGAGGACAGGCAAACCAAAAATTAAGTGTAATGATATAACACTTCGTAAGATCAAATAAGAATCTTTATATCAGGCATTCTACGTCGTTTCTAGTTTAGAATGACATCAAGATCTCCTCTAAAACCGACGTAGGGTAAGTTAAAGCTTTATCTTATCTATCAAACTGCCCCGCAGGGTGTTAGAAGAATTGATCGCTGCAAGCATAAGAGACGAAATAATCTAGTCACCTTGTGCCAGCTTAGACTAGCATTGTGGCTACTCTATTTCTGTAGCCTAAGTCTTAGAGAACATTTCGTCATCCATTGTCATGTGAAGATGCTGCCACTGGGCTGTTTGCTAAGCCGCCAAGTGAAGCTCGGGACTGACGGGATCTTCACCTTGAAGCTCCTTGGACTTGATGTTCAACATGATCGGGTACTTGCACGTTGGCTGGAAATTCGTGAAGTTGCTGTATCCATTGAGCCTTCCTTGAAGGCTGTGTAAATCTTTACCGTCGTCGGTGTGTGGGACCATGAAAAGCATGTAATCAACGTGAGGCTTGACTGGTAGCTTTCGCTCGTAGAAAGGGTGAATGACAGCTCTTTCACTGCAGATCATGTCAGTCGGCTGGGCAGCCATGGAAATTCAGAAACCTACCATGGCGCAAAGTCCAGACGCCAACTATCCATACTACCGCCAACACCTTTGACAGCGGCCTTGATAATCGGTGTATACACGAGGTTATTCCAACCCGTTTTGTCGTACTGCTCGGAGTAACACTTGTTCGCCGTGTTGACAATTTCGTCAACATCGTCAAGTAGCTGTCTGCCGCACTCTGGGGCAACACCAGACAGGTCATAGTATGCATCATCACCCAGTGTCTTGTAAATAGGCTTGAATTTGCATGGAAGGATTTCCTGAAACACTCTTGTCAAAACGCATACATCAAACGAGACATCCTAACTGACCTTGCAGCTTCGAGGCATGATCATTTTGTCTTTCTGATAGGGAAGGAGACGCATGTAAAGCGCCTTTAGACCAGTCGGCATGTCTTTGTCGGAAGGATTCAAGGTCTTTTGATTCAGCCTGAATCGAGTGAGATCTGGCCCCGACGAGTCAGGATCTAGTGGATTGTCCTCCATCGTGTCTGGCTTCGACCGGCGGGATACGATCGATATACGACGAAAAGGCTGATCAAGCGCGTCGGTGCCGTGTCGCTTTCTTTTTTTGTTCGGTCTTGCGCCGCTGGACGGAATCAATGTTCCTGATCATTCAGGCGCTGAACCACTCATGGTGTGTTCATGTTTTCTTTAAGTGCACCTAGATCAGCAGTGGGACGCGTCGCGCAAACAACAATATGCAATGCTGCTTATGTAACCACTGCGAGGTGGCGGTGCGTTACTCCCGATACATTGACCTACAATCTATCGGAATGCTTTTCTACCAGTAGCCATTGTCTCGTCTTACTTTACATCTCAAGTTCAATGCTGAGTCAGCATCAGCTCGTCACAAGTCTGCGCTATGCCGAGGCTAAAACCCCCTCCTAAATAACCGACAGCGAGCTTCAGACTGATACACTGAGAAGCCCAGTCCTTTATCATTATTCTATCATCCGTTCCTAATCCCGATTCAATCAATATGTCGAACTCATCACACTTGACGCCAATCATCATCGGCGTAGGCGAAATCCGTCAAAAGGACTTCGTGCTCGAACATTGCCTTGAACCAGCTGCGCTCATGTTATCAGCGATCCGCGACGCATCAAGGGACTCTACAATTGATGTTTCAAAGCATATACAGAGTATCTATGCTGTGCCGCCTTGGTCCTGGAACTACGAGAACTTGCCGAAACTTCTGGCGGAAGGGCTTGGTGGTCAGGCTACCGACCTTGCAGTTGCTGATCATGGAGGAAATACGCCTGCGGCGCTTTGTGATTTGGCGGCTGCGAAGATCGCTGCAGGGGAGACTAACATGGCTGTTGTTGCAGGAGGAGAAGCATTGGCCTCGTGTATGTCCCGGGACTCTCCAAAGCCGAGATGGCATCGTTGACGTGTGTGTAGTGTTTGCTTGCCAAAAGGCCGGGCGTATGCCTCCGCCAGGATGGACTGATATGGATCCTAAGGCTAAGCGATACAGTCCAGGAGACACTTCTCTCATGCAAGGTAAGACTGATGGGCAAGTACAATTGAACGAAGATACTGACTGATTGTAGGAGCTGGCGCGACACACTCCATTGGTAATCCAATCCAAGTCTACCCTCTGTACGAAAACGCATACCGAAAACATTATGAGCAAACTTACTTAGAGAATCATCATGAATCGGCAGAGCTCTATGCTAAGTTTGACAAGATCGCGTGTCGACATCCAAATAGTTGGAGAGCAGGCGAAACCCCTCGGCATATTGACGCTATCAAGACCGTGAGCAAGGGTAATAGAATGATATGCACGCCCTGTACGTCGGCTCATGTGATTGATTGACCATCTGCTAACTTCTCAGATCCATTGTTGATGAATGCGTTCAATGGTGTCAACCTGGCTGCTGCCTGTATCATCACTTCGACCGAGTACGCTACCAAGCTCGGGGTGCCTCAAGAGAAATGGGTTTACCTCACTGGTGGAGCCGGTTCAAACGACAGTTCAGACTGTAAGTCGCTTTGGCTCTTCCTCCATGACTATTGCTAAGTACCATGTTTGACAGTTTGGGAACGATCGAACTTTTACTCAAGCCCTGCCATTGAGTATTCTATCGACAACGCACTCGAAGCCGCCGGGCTCACCAAAGATGAAGTTGGCTGCTACGACTTCTACTCGTCAGTCGCACGAGCCTAGCTATGAGTGCTGCGCTAACAGTTGAACAGGTGTTTTCCTATCGTGCCGAAGATCGCATGCAAACATGTCGGGCTCGATCTGCTGAAGCCAAAGAAGCCAATTTCACTTATTGGTGGGCTGACTTCTTTCGGCGGCGCGGGCAACAACTATTCGCTCCACGTAAGTCCCCTCTACCCATTCATAAGATCTCCTCTGACGATGCAATAGGCTATTGCTGAGATGGCTAGGGCTATACGCTACGGCAAGTATCAGAACGGTCTAGTCCTTGCCAACGGCGGCGTTCTATCTTGGCAGCACGCAATCTGTCTCTCTTCCCAGCCGAAGAGAGACGGTACGCCCTACAAGAGCGCAACATTCCTTGACAACGGCCAAGTGTCACAAGGTCCAGAATTCACTGCGAGGGCAGAGGGGGAAGCTATCATCGAGGTACGTGAACTCTGTTCGAGGTTTGGCTTGTCTATCTAACACGGTTTTAGACATATACCGTGGACCACGATCGAAGTGGTCCAAAGCTAGGCCATGTCGTAGGAAGACTTGCCGAGACTGGGCAGAGGTTCATCGCGAACCATGCTGATGACTTCACTTTGTCGACTCTTGTCAGCACCCACACGGAACCGATTGGTATGAAGGGCTTTGTTGAGGTTGGATCGGATGGCAGGAATCTCTTCACGATTCGACCAAGTGTAAAGCTTTAGCTTAGTCTTTCACAAACGACGGAGATAGTCAAAAGTATATGAGACAAAAGAGAAGTGATGAATTCATCGATCTATCAACAAATCAAACAGACAGGCATACAGTAATGACGGTACAAACGTGCGAGCAAAATACAAGTCTAGAGATTCTCATGCCAACCATTCTTCCTCCAAACTTCCCAGTCCAGCGTTCCCTTACTCTCGTCACCATTTACTCAGCCTTACTCGCGGCGAGGGCGCAACACTCGGTCGGTGGTAGGAATCTCCACCTCGGCCTTTCTCTTCTTCGAGGGGGCCTCGGTCTTGACCTTGCAAGCAGCCGCAGCCAGCTGGGCTTTGCGAAATTCCACTCTTCGGTCCCTGGCCTCAGATTCCTCCTCAATCTTCCCCTTCTTCGATTGAGCCTCAGCCTTGACTTGGGCAAGTCGGGCTTCGTCATGGAGCTTGCTTGCGGTCGCGAGCTTCAGAGCTTGATCGGGGTCCTCGAGCTCCAATCCCTCCAGGATATGGTTTCGGAAGATTCGCAGCACAATGGGGAGCGAGCGCTGCCCGGTCTCCCAGGACGCAGGGTACTCTTCCTCATCTTCAAGAGGAACTGTACCAGAGGCCAGATATTTGGCGGCTACCAGGTCGGGTTCGGGGATTGTCGCGGCAAAGATGTACGTGAGGTTCATTGGTTCCTTCTCGAATCTGTCGCGGAAGTTGACGAGTTAGCGGGCGCGCTGAAGCAGGCGCTCGTACTTGGTGAGCCAAGTCATGATGAAGGTGGATGATGTAGTTGAGTGGTAGTTGTTTATGGTCTTGCCTAGGCAGCTGTAGTTGTGGTTGTTGCTGGTTGTTCTGAGTGTTGCAAATTGCAGTGGAAAGTGTGGTTGTTGCAAGATCCAATGACGCCGGATCAACGGGTTTAAATATGTCTGGATGCGACGGTGATCGTTCGCCTCACTTCTATCTGTACAATCATTTTCCTGTCACTTGTCATTTTGTTATTCAGAATACAGGTTGATAAAAAAGGAGGCGTTTCTAGAACAGGGTTCCGAACAAAGACTCAACGTGGTAACAGGCAATAGTTTCAAAGTTAACACTCAGTAATCAGCCCTGACAAAGGCCTCATTGCGTAATCCCTTTATGCTGAAGACCCTTATCACTGTTTTACTTTTCTTCTATTTTTCTTAAGATCAGGTGTAGTCATTGTCAATAAAGACCGTTGCCTCATTCTCAGCCATGTTGTGGAAATTAACAATACACCTGAAAGAACGGAACAAGGGTCCTACGTCTCAGTCTTTATTCGGCAGCATACTGTAAAGGTTTCCTATTCCACGTCACTTATGGGCCCTTTCTTCGGCACAGTTCAAGATGACAACAGAGGATTGATTACATGTCACATTTTTGTCTTTGTGGTGGTTTAGCTTGTGGCGTTTACTATGGAGCCTGTTGTCCCTGAACTTAGCGGTCCAACGTGACAACATAGACTCCAGAAGGAAGAGTCAAGAAGTCAGCTGGGCTAGAGCGGTGTGAATATTCGTTGTTATGTTCGCGGTGCGACAAGTTCATGACATATGCGAATACGGGTTCCTGTTACGCGAATTGTTTTTATCGTCTTGGAGCTTAGGACGTGACTTGTCGTTTAGTCCTTGGAGCCTCACTAATAACGCCTCATAACGGTTTCTGCGTCCCATTTCACCGAGATAATTGTCATTCGTGCTGTCTTGTGTCTTATGTCGATCTTGCTTTATTTTGCGGCAGCTTCCCCGGAATGCAACCATCACCCCGCAGTGAATGCGAGCAGTTCCCCGCATAGTGTTGTTGATCTACCTCTACCTACTTAACCTTAACGGACACAACCATGCGCACCTATGAGAAGCGTTTCCATCCGTGTAAAAGAACTGAAGATCGTATGTCTACGACTAAAAAGCTGCAGAAGTTCGTTAACGACTAGCCGCACCTATGGAAACCTAGCCATTATGTCATAAACCTACTCTCATTATTTCAAGGTTACATTTTTGATCTTTTGACTTACCATCAACGAAAGCCTGCTCCGAAACTGACTTCATCCGGGTATTGTGGATATATAAATACAGCAATGGGCGACTCAACCCCAGCGGCGCATGATCGACGCGGTATAGGTCACTACAAAGGTCCCATAGCCATCGCAATGTCAGCACTCGCTCTCACGGCGCTTCTCGCCGGTATCGGCGGCACGTCCGGCAAGACGGTGAAGAGTCCAACACCACCGATGGGCTGGAACTCTTACAACCATTATAACTGCTTTCCCAACGAGGAGATCATCAAGATCAATGCCAAGGGCTTGGTGGATCTGGGCTTCTTGGATCTCGGTTACAGTATCGTTACTGTTGACTGTGGATGGCCATCGAGAGATCGGGATAGTGAGGGGAGACTTCAGTGGAATGAGACTTTGTTCCCTTCTGGTCCCAAGGCGCTGGGCGAGTATATCCATGATTTGGGCCTGGAATTCGGTCTCTACTCTGGAGCTGGATACCTTCAATGTGGTTCCGAAGATATTCCTGCCTCGCTAGGTACGTGTCCAATCCCGTTTCTTGCTGGTGTTGGTAACTGACTCAAAGCTACAGGATATGAAGAGATTGACGCAAAGTCCTTTGCCGAATGGGGAGGCGACACTCTCAAGTAAGGCCCACCTAATCCAGGTCCCAGCATAGCAGCTAACCCTCTCAAGATACGACAACTGCTATGCCACATCCAAGACCGACATGGTAGACTCCGACTCCGCCGAAGCAAAGAGCGCCGACCGCTTCATCAAGATGGCCGCCGCTATCAATGAGACTGACCGCGACATCCAATACTTCCTCTGCCAATGGGGTATTGGTGAAGATGTTCCGCAATGGTAAGCAGCATGATCCGATTACCGTACCCTCTCTAACATTCGCTAGGGCTGCTCCACTTGGAAATAGTTGGAGAATGAGCAACGACATCTTCAACGCGTGGAGAGCGATCTGGCGTATTACGAACCAGGCCGTAGCCCATTCCAAGTATAACCGTCCCGGCGCTTTCGCCGACATGGATATGCTCATGTAGGTCTTCCACATCATTATCTAAATACATTGCTAATAGGAACAGTATCGGCCTCGGTGCTCTATCCTACGAAGAAGAACGCTTCCACTTCGGCCTCTGGTCCATGATGAAATCCCCTCTCATTATCGGAGGCGTAATGGACGCCAAGCAAATTCCTGCGCACTCTCTCGAAATCATGTCGAACAAGGAAGCTATCGCTATCAACCAAGATTCTTTAGGTCAGGCAGCCGGGCTCGTCGTTCGATACACTGAGGAGGAGTGGGACGTCTGGTCCGGTAATTTATCGTCAAATCGCAAGGTCCTTGGTGTTGCGAACTGGAAGAATGAGACGCAGACGGTTGAAGTTGACTTGTCGCTCATCGGAGTTGAGAAGGCTAAGGCTCGCGATGTTTGGGCTCATGAGGATTCCACTGTTGAGGGTACTCAGAAGTTTGAGCTCAAGCCTCATGAGCTACGTCTTCTCGTTCTCTCCGAAATCAGCCAGGCTGCCAAGCCCAAGCCAGTCGGTTACCACGCTGCTTCCAAAGCAAGCCTTGAAGGTTCAGCCTCACTCGTCGACTGCAAAGAGAACGAATGTCTACCAGCCAACGAAAAGGTCAAGTCTATCGGCAAAGACGCCAAAGTCACATTCAAGTCCGTCAGCGCACCCAAGGATGGATCGCTCTTTGTTGGCGTTGACTACATCAACCACGAGTATCATCACACAATCGGGGACTGGGAGACAAACTCGCGAAACATGTCGATCTCGGTCAACGGAGAGGATGCTAAGCGTTGGGCATTCCCCAATGCTGGCGGCGATTGGTTCGAGAGTGATCGCATGGTGATCCTTCTTGATGGATTCAACAAGGGTGGTAATAACACTGTTACTTTCACTGCTTCAGCTTCTGGGAACTGGGCGCCTGATTTGGTTGGGTTTGAGGTTCTGGCGTAGATCGAAGTAGTACAAGCAATTGGAAGTGAATGTGCAGATGAACACATGAATTTGTTAGCTCATCTCGTCACGGTAGGTCACAGCGTGCATCCAATATTCTCAATACAATATATAGGAAGCTAGAGTTATATACAAGGTGAAACTGGTTTCCACAACTTAAACCTTGACAGTGAAATCATACTGCTCCTTCCCACTCAGTTTCTTCTCTGTACCCTTAAACTTGAAGACACCACTAGTCTTCTTGGGTGCCTTAATCGTCACCGCCATATTCTTTTTGTCGCTGCTAAGCTTCCAAGTAACCTCGACCTTGCCTCCAAAGGCAGTCTGTAGACGTCCATGTGCATAGGTCAAGCCCATAGATAGACCATACTCAGGTCCAACCACCCAGTTTCGGTAGCCATAGCCATCGATGCCCTCCGCAGGTCGAAGACCGGCTGCCCATTCTGTAAGAACATAGGTAGCCGCGCCGCCCCATGGATGACCGAGAGAGGTAAATAAACCTAGACCAGGGCTACCGTCATGGAGCACATATTCCCAGCTTGCGCCGCTGGCAGTCTTGATGTTATCGACCATGGGACCCCACAATGTGTCAATGAGTTTAGAGCCGCGCTTGTCGGCGCCAGACTCGAAGAGAGCTGGAAGGAGAAAGCCATTGGTGTTGGGGCTGATGCTAGCAGTAGGTGCATCAGGGTCTGTACGTGTGTTGTCAAGATATCCTGGTCCTAGAGCGAGCTTGTCCAAGGCCTTGAAGGAGCGTGTGGCCTGTGTGCGGCTGGCTGCTTTGCTCGTGGTGCAGAAAGCGATACCATTAACGGAGAAATCGGTCTCGTTCGCCGTTGACAGCTTCCAAACACCAAGCTCCTCATTCCAGAGGTTCTTGCGAATAGCTTCAATGAGTTTGTCCCCTGCCTGCTTCCACTTCTTCATGGCGCTCTTCTTGCCGATTGCTTGGGCAAGTTCGGCCATGGAGTGAAGGGCCTGGGCGGTCATACAAGAAACGGAAGAGCCGGACTGGGCAGGGCCAGTGAAGGCGCCGTTGAGATGAACCAGTCCGTCGGTCTTGTTGATAATGCTGACGGACCAGTCAACAACACGCTCGAAGTACTTCCATTCCTGCTTGAGGAGGTCCAGGTCGTTACTGGATTGAATGTAGTAATACAGCGACAGAAGACCGAGGAGTTGGTAATCCTCCAGACCATAATTATCAGCGAAGATTGTGATGTTGGCTTGGTATCCGAGCGGGGCGCTCATACTGAACAATCCCTCCTCATTCTGTGTCGGGATAAGAGACTCGAAGGTTCCACGCTGGAGGTCGAACCGGGAAGTGCTGACACCGATGATACGCGAGGTATGATAGTAGTCTCCGAGCCAGATGAGACGATCACGCTTGGGTCCATCCAGGCAAGCGGCGAACAGGTTCTTTCGGACACCATACTCATCGAGAATATCGTCAGAAGTCAGACTACTCTCATACACGACCTTTCCAAGATCGTCGTCATGGACCTTGACGTTGCGGTAGTACGCCTTCTGATCCTGATACGCACCCAGACCGAAGCGACCAGTCAGCGTGATGGGCTTCATCTGGCCTCTGAACAAGACCCGGTAGGAAGTAAGCGACATGTTGAAGACCTTGGCGTCGTTGATGTAAGCGCTGAGATAGCCATTCTTGAGGGTTGTTCGGATCGTGTACCACTTGTTCTCGTGGACGGGGAACGGAAGGTCGAAGGTCTTGAGAAGGTAGGTAGGTAGGGTTGTTTGGTTCACTTGACCCCAACCTGAAGTGACCTGGATGGTGTTGCGAGGAGAGAGGGTATAGTTGTGGTTCTTGAAGGTTGTCGCTTTGGGTAGATCTCCGGTGATTTGCAAACCGATGCCGCCACCCTTTCCGATTTCCCAAGCCTGTCGAAAGTCAGTCTCTCACTATGTCAGTGTGATGGGTAACGACTTACAACACCATACCAAAGACCGCCTCTCTGGATCTTGGTCTCAAACTCCAGAGTATGGTTCCCAACAAGAGGAGACTTCTCGCTCTGAATGGGTCTCAGTGACTCAATCAGAGCACCATTCTCAGCATCGACGCGCCATGACGGAGGCTGAGTACCCTGCTCTAGACAGGAAGACTGGGCACCTCTCACACCAACCTTCCAGATCTCATTGAGCCTCTTGTCGCTACACTCAAAGAAGCCTGGCTCCTGATCAGGGTCGACATTGGGAAAGGTAGCATGAAACCCAACATTCTCAAACTTGATGCTCGCCTCATTCACAAGTTTCAGAGACTCCCATCTCTGACCACCTTGTGTGAGAAACGCGTTATAGCGCCCAGTCTTTGTGATATTGAGTGTTTCGATGCGGAAGTTGTTGCTGAGTTGGTTGCCGTAGAGGAGGGGGCCGTCACTGAAGGGCTCGTTTAGGCCGCGCCATTCTTCTGTGAATTTTACTTCGATTTGGGCGGGGCCACTGAGGGACTTGACGTCGAAGAATGGGACTCCACCGACGATGTGACCGTAGTCTAGAACTGCGACGGGGTTCTTCTTGTCGAGAGTAAAGCTTTTAAATGGCTTGGTTTTGTAGGCTGGCTCTGAACCCAAGGCGAGACCTTTGGGAAGGAATGGCTTGTCGGAGCTGAGAATGAGTTAGCATGGTTCTTCAATTAGTAGTGGAATTGGGACCGATACTCACGTTGCATCAACAAGACCGGCTGCTCCCAACAGGGCAACACCAAGAAGCTTCAAACCTGACAACATGACGAATGTTCCCATGCTGTTATCCCATCCTCACTTCATCAAGAATCCGTTGAAGTTTTATTCTCATCGATCGGCAGTCGATAGGCTCGGTACGCTTCGGCTCGGGATCTAATCGAGGGGAAGAAGCCATCGTGGAGTCACATCGCCCTTGGCGCTATTCTTACTGTGGGCTAAAAATGTTGGTCGAAGCTCGAGATCGTCATTTCGGTGGTTACTAACCCGACGATCGTCGCTTCCCCGGATTCATGATGCACCGACCATTGAGAAGGCCCGATGGTACCCCGCGTTGCTGATGCTAGCGCGAATGCGTGGACGCGAAGTTACCCTACATCGGCGCTGTGAATTGTCGGGAATTCCGAGATGAGTGGTTGTCAGTTTAGGAAAGGGTTCTCAAGAAATTGGAAAGCAAATTTGGTATAACAATTTCCAGTGTGACTTTTCTTAGTCTTGTATGATGTGGGTTGAACAAAGCCACACGTTCAAGACGCAACTAATGCTATTCACCAATGGTTTGAATACTAGACGCTGCAACATTCTAGACACGAACAAAACCAGTACAAATGCCACAGGCCCTGGGATGAGCGAAATTACAGGCACCCAAGAAACAGACTAACCTCTGGCACAGAACAATTTAATTATTTATATGATCTGAATGAATAAATGCTGCTAAGAACAACGAAGCGCTGGACAGAACATGCTTATCGATACAAGTTGTTATCGATTAGAGACGTCACAGCCAATTGCAAGCCAAGTCACACCCACTGGCGACCCACATCCGGACAAAAAAACGGCAAAAAAGAATCTCCCCGAAACCTGGATCGAACAAGTGACCTTTCGATGACATATAACAATTACAGTCGAACGCTCTTCCAGCTGAGCTATTCGGGGATGATCTCCGAGACGGAGGAATAGCTATTGCTTGTTGGGATGCCGATTTGCAATTAGCATATATCATGGCTGCCTAGGCCGCATCAGCGCCGCGACAAGCACTCGCGCTTCAATCTCGTCGCATCGGTCGCAATTGTCGACATGAAGCGCGCACTTGGGAATGGGTCTTTTCCAGCTTGTGTCTGGGCTTCGGCTATCCAGATGTCAATGCAACAGTCAAGGTGGTCTGACAGGATGTGCACTGGCCATGGAGACGCGATCACCTAAAGTGGCAGCTGCTAGGCCCAGCTAGAGCGATTGCGCCCGTTGCATGGACTTGAACAAACCTTTTGTGACATCTCTGATGGAAAAACAGCTGGCAAAAATGAGATAATACGCTGAAAGCCCAGAATGTTCTTGTCAATAGCGCAAGATAGATGTAAAAAAAGCAAAAAAAGATATTCGTAGCTAGCAGCTACTGGTTTCGATCCAGTGACCTCCGGGTTATGAGCCCGGCTGAGGAATTGTTAGTGCGAATTTTGGTACACAAGATTCGAGTAAACATACCGCGCTTCCACTGCGCCAAGCTGCTTTTGTCGCTTTACTTTGCCACTTGCGTTTACAACTTATGAAGCCTACCCACGTCGTCCTGTGGCCCTGCTTTACCTCCGTAGGTACCATCTCCTTCAACTGTAGGTACTCACCACATTAAACTTGACTCGTTCTCCCAATTAATTTTTTGCGAGGTCGCGATTCAGTTTCTCTTTATGGCAGTTTAATTATGTTCATTTTTTTTTTAACCATAGCAATGGACTTTGCAGCATTTAAACATTCACGCTGTCAAGGCCATGCTACATCTGACGGATTCATTTGCGGGCGCATCGCCAAGAGCTATCAAGGAAGGTAGCAACCGACTGACATTGCGATCTATTTTCGCATCAACAGATCGATCTACATCACACCGGCTGACAACTAAATCCTTCGGCAAACAATGGTTCATTCTCGGATGTCTCCTGTCTTTGAACCGGGTCGTTGGTTTAAACACTGACTCGTACCGAATCCCCAGTGGATCCCCGGAACTGTTTTTGCGGAGGAGGAGATGATAAAAATCAGGGGATTATTGAACCCCTGCACCCAAGATGTCTTCCCCTTTCTTTGACCACGTGGAGTCAATAGGTTTTTGTTATCTAACGGATGCATGTATGCATCACTGCGCCTCCGCCATTAATATTGACATCGGATGATGGCGGTTGGATTCCGTTGGTGTTCGGACGTGCGGAGCCGAGAGCTTCCAGAAGAACCACTTTTCCAAGAATTTGTTCCCGAAAATGACTGATCATACGAGATGTTTGACTCGAGAAGACATTCAAAACTATTGATACAAACCATAACCTGACCCTCCAATATACCGATAATTAGGCGATCTGATAGGCCGCAACAAAGCTGGGGTATCGCTGTACAAAGCTATAAAGCCGACCAATATCCAGTCGGATGAGGACTCGGCAAGTCCATGAAATTGTGCAATCTCAGTGACAAATAAGCTATTATCAAATAGACCCAACGAGTGACACATCCATTTATGGTCTCTCGTCTTTCTTTCCCCGGAGATTCCACTCCATCCACTAACCCGTTTTTCGCTTCTGCAAACGGCCGCCCGCTCTGGTGATCAGCCGAGTCATGGAATGCGCCACAACGAAGCAATCCGGTTGGACACGGGGTAGCGTCTGTGTCTTAGGGCCTACTTTAGGACTGGCACAGGAGTTCTACTAGTGTAAACTCTATTGATGAGCCAAAATGATGCGACGACTTGATCCCCTTCCATGCAGGGTCCAAACCTTTCAGGTAATAAAAGTGACCTAATGGGATTGATATCCTTGCTTTGTCTCACATGCCATGTGAAAGACGAAACATGCAGAGAAAAATCTGTCTTCGTCTGGTCTTCAGATGAATGCTGATCGAAAAGCCCAGGCGTGAAAAGACGGCTCGAGACTGAGACACATACCAGCCAAAGTTGATGCATCGGGGATCCACTGACAGCTACCCGCTTCTGAATGACGTTAGTGGACAACTCTCAGCTGGTGTCACCATCACCTCAGCCCACCCACATCAAGAGGCCAGAGCTAATGTCTGGATCTAGACTAACTTTAACCCCTGTAAACGAAGGATCTAGTGGAAAAGCCATTCATGGTGCAGCCCCTCCCTCTCTACCTCAGTAGGTCCCGAGGAACTGGACATAAGATCAGCGCATGTACCTTAACCGAAAGTCGATCTCCCTTACTTTCGGTTCCTTCCATTTGTTCTGTCACATTTTTGATCACCTCGCGGCGATAGCTGCACCGGTTAATTCGCCATGGATTACTTTGAGGTGTGCTGGTCCATCTTTAGCACCATCTGTCTGGTTAATGTCTTCTTTGGTATCCTGGTCTGCGAAATCACCACATTTACTGTCTTGGCTGCTGTACCAATCTTTTCATCTGCGGCTGGTGCTATCGCGAACGGTCTTTGCTACTATGTATATTACAACGATCACCCGCTGGTCAATGAAGTGGTAGCCGCTGTCTTTGCCGACTTCTTCTGGTTGGTACGTTTACTTCAATCGATATCGGCGATGCGTTTACTTACAGGCTCAATAGTTACAAGAAGGAAGTCTATTGCTTTACAGTTATATCATCCTCGAACGAGTCCTCCGCCCGACCCAATGGCGCATCTTCAGTATTGTCTTCTGGACTTTGATGGCTTTGACCGCCATTTCCCGAGTCTTCATCGCCGTTTACCGTGCCAAATTCCTCATCGAAGACGTGCACGAGTACGAAGTCATCATTAATTATCTACATATTGGATACTTTACATTCATGGCTATTTCGGAATGTCTTAGCGCCTATTTCCTCGTCGTCATTTTCGCTTCCGCTAAGAACTCGAGTATGAATGCGGCACTGAAAGTCGGTCTCTTGCGATACCTCACACGCAGTACCGAAATGCGTGTTGCTTTCTTGGCTTTAATTGGAGTTGTTCGAACTATCATCCACCCATTCCAAACGCCAGGACAAAAAGCTGTCAATATTGCCAGTCAACTCGATCGATTTCTCTACGCCCTATTTTGTCTCTATCCCATCGTTCTTTAGTATGTGATTCGCGATTGCACTCTTGATAAAGCTAACCTGGCCATTAGTTTTGATACTCTTGCTTCCAAACTCCGTTTCAACGAAGACCGATCCATCTATACTCACAGTGATCAGGCCGGCAATCCTACTCGCTACGGCATCAACACTCAAACACGATGTTATACTACTACGAAATCCAACTATGCGTCTAAGATGTATGGCGGAAACGATCCTATCCAGGAGGGAAATAATTCACAGGAACAAATTGTTCAGCCGGATGGATCGACCAGGTCAGGTGTTTCAGAGACGGAATTGGAAGATATGGATGTTGAAGGACTTGTTATCAGGAAGACCACCGAGGTCACTGTTTCATAATACGGACTGGCCCAAAATATACGACTAAATATTCTGCGTATCATAATTAGATAATCACAAAGCAATTTACTGTCATAAACACCACGATATCCATCAGATACCAACTATCGGGACGGAGAATCCTTTACCCGTTGGGTAATCTCGGATAAGTCTAGCTTTATGACTGCCTAGAGCTGCCTCGACATCGTTCACGCTCGCACCTGTTCACAAAGATTTGACATCGTGACATTTACTAGCCACGCTTCCTTCTAACTGGAGGTCCTTTACACGAAACCCAAGTCATTCTGTTTACCCTTTCTGCCTGTACACGATGGGTGCTCCTTCCTACCACTGTCAAATATGCGGTGTAGACATGGCTATTGCACGCATCCGCACGCCCAACGAGCCGCCAAGTGCAGCGTGGAACATAGACGGTGCACACTACGTTAGCTGGACGAAGTATCCTTTCAATGATGTTGCGGAGGACAGGGACTGCAAAGACTGCACGACTATAGATCGAACACCGGCTGATCCCCAGGTTCTCGAGTGGGATACGCTCCCTATCTGGCCGGAAGATGATGACTCCGATGATCCTGACTGGGTTCCTGATGACCAGTCATGCACGGATAGCGAACCCCTCGAGTATGATTCGGGAGCTGAGAACGACTCTGATGACAGCTCATCCGAAACAACAGAAGACCATGCCGATACAGAGGAGCTGTATTCTGTTTCCAATCTATGCAACCAACCACGGCCTGAGAGGCTTCCTCATGGGACATGGTACAACAACAAGGTCTTCTACACAGGAACACGCGAAGCTCCTCTTCTTTCAGACTTCCCCGAACAAGATGGGCGCAAAATTCCACTTGAGCACATCGCCTCACCATCATGCCAGAGTTTACGAGGCATCAATGGACATGTGTTGAGTGTCAAGCAAATGAAGAACTGCCGAAATTGGCGCCTCATAATCCCCAAGCGGGCGAACTGGGAACTTGGAGCTGAGGATGAACTGCTGGAGAAGGACAGCTTGTTCTTTCTTTCGGGAGAGTCAAATGGTTCAAATGCCGTTCAGGGTAATCACTGGACCACGTGGCGGTCATTCTATCCTCCGAGACATGGAGTACAGGAGTTGGCGACTACCTGGGACTGTATTAATAATGGAGTCATTGTAAGTCTCCCGACATGGTGTTGGAGATCGAATTAACCATGAGGCAGGACACCGACGACACATCGCCAATTGCCGTTCACTCTTACTGTCTTGACATATATGCAAAGGCATCCTTTCGCAAATTAGGCCATGCCAACCTTGACGGACTTTGGCATTGGCGGGAAATAGAAGATAACCCGCGTGGGCATGGGATCAGTCAGCGCGAGATCCCTGCGTTGGCACCTGAAGTGTCTGGAGCCCGTGAAGTATGGTATTATCCATGGCATCACTTCTCCGGAGATGAATGGCTTGTTGCGAATCCAGTTGAGGTTGCAGGACTCGGAAATGCTTTGGAGCTTTGCTTGAACTTGACAGTCGCCGAAGGGTCTGCCCAAACTCACGCAAAGCTACTAAATCTACCCCCGGAAATGATGGATTTAATCCTCGGGTCACTTCGGCCAAAAGACCTGAATGCTCTTGCTAAGACTTGCCAAGCGATGTACCATCTTACCCAGCCCAAGTTTCAAGCACGTGTACTCGGGAAGATGCCGTGGCTCTGGGAGATATCCGAGGGGAACCAATACCCAGAATCGCCATGGCAGTCTGTGGCCTGGGACCCTATTTGCCCTCTAGGAATTCCACCACCAACCCTTCCAGTCGGCCTGGAAGACGAAGCATCTGAAACACGGATCTGGGAAGAAATCATCGCAGAGTTCCCAGAGATGCAAGAAGTTGGCGAAGCGGTCAGAGCCATCAACACTCTACGTCGTAACGAGATCGAAGTACCTTACCAGGAGAAACTTGAAGTGCTTTCGCGATCATGGCATGCTTTTCGTGTCGATGTAGGAAAGTGGATTAGCAATTCACAAACCTATGATTGTAAGGTGGATTGGAGACGGACATGGTTGATGACTAAGATGCCTGGCATGCGCAACCGCAAGAGAATATGGGATCGGTGTGACAAGATTGTTAATTGCTTGAGAAAGGTGCATAAACTTGGGCAGATTGAGAACAAGGCTGAAGAATTGACGGCGAAGTTGGCGCATCCTCACCACCCTGGGTGGTACACTACTGAGGCGGAAAGGAATTGGGATCAGAACAATGATTAGGGCAAAAATCAGAAGAATCAGCCCCTAGAATGCAAGCTTAGAGTAGCAATTAGGCTACTTTATAATAGTAGCCTAAGTTGTAGAGGATAATCGTTTTGTTACCTACCTTCCAGCTAGACTCAATCTTATATCCATTTATTGAAGATGTGCTTTAAATACACTCCCACGCAACAACAGTGCCGAGGCCGATGCGTTATGTGATCTCACACTTTGTAACCGGGACGATGCTCAACATCCCATCCTTTGACAAGAGGTCGCTCAGTATTAGCAGCAGACATACCCCATCTTCCCTCCCCAGACTTCCCACTCGCATCAGGCTTCCATGCCACAAAGTCGACAAAGTCATTCTCTTTGGATCCCCACGTCAGTATGCCATTGCCCCAGTCACCGTCACAACCTAGCCCTGTCCCAATACTCGTCTGTCCCATATACTGCAGCATACCGATCTCTTGATAATTCTCCAACTTCTTCTCACTGATTGGTGCAAACAGACGAATACCAAGTACACCGTAGAAGGAGAAGACCTCGAGGACGGCATTGGATGTGTTGAGGTCAAAGTCCGATTTTCGGGAACAGCGGATCCATTTGATGTGGAAGTAACGCGGGTAAGAAGCAAGCCTGTCTTCAACCGGAGTTGAAGTCTTTGTAGTCCAGGTGGTAGTGTCTGTAAGACGGAAGACAAAATGGGGCTTCTGGTTGTACTCGTGGAGGGAGACCTGGAGGATAGATAAACTGTTGGGGGAGGCTCGATCTTCGGACGGAATGAGTGCATGGAAGAATGGTCGAATGAGTGGCGGATTAGAGATGGTTTGAGGAACATGCTTCTGGGTGGTCTCAGAAATGCTGCTTGACCCGTAGTCGTTCACGCTGACGACGAGGTCAGTTGGGCTGTCGAAGAGAGCGATAATCTGGTCCTTGCCAGTCTTTCGCATGTCACCGACCTGTATCGTCAAGTGTTAGTAATCAGGCAATCGGAGTGATCCATGGGGAAGTAAGAACTTACAAGAACAGACTTGGAAGACTGAGAGGGTACCTGGATAGTGGCCTCGTGCTTTGTGACAGCTGCTGTATCGCCAGTGAGATTAACAACATTTAGAGCCATCGTCGCAGCTCCGGCATCACCATCCTGGAATGATGCCAGAAGAATCTGATCGGAGTCCCCAGTCTTCAGCGTCTTGACATAATTGTAAACCCCTTTGGTATCCGTCAGTGTCTCACTTGTCTTGACCTTGCCATCATGAGAGATGAGGTTGACCTCAACTGGACCTGTGCTAAATTCGAGCAGCGCCAAATTGACATCGGCTTGACCTTTGAAGCTTCCTGGAAGAGCCCGTATCAGATTAGGATGTGTGAAGGCTTCCGTAATGGAGGAGTCCTTGAAGAGATTGGCCATTTCAACAGCCCAGGATATGTCAGGATCAAACTTCACCTGATCCTTGCCAGATGGATCCTTGACCTTCCACCCAGAAAGAGTGACAGCCTGTTTACCTGCCTGTTGCTGGAGCATAAGACGATAGACGATCAACCCATCTTTGTCGTGCCACTTGACACACTGAAGCGGCTGGATAGTGTCTTTGTTTTCGCAGTTGTCAAAGTCCATGATCCTGTTCCGCAGAGTGAAGGTATCTTTATCTTCCACGTTCCCCTCTCGATCGTGAATCCCCACAACAACCGGGCCCCAAATGTTGACGCAGGTCTGCAGACGTGCCCCATCAGGAGCCAGATCCTGAATCTGAAGGAACCCTCCACTCGTCAGCCCTTCGATAGGCCGCGCCAAAGGCGCTGAACCTTTGGTCCGGAAATCACTATCCCGGGCAGCATAGCATTCCTTGCTTGCCTCCACAGAAAGACCAGTCCAACTCGGGTCTATGTTGCGGAGGGTGCCTGACTTCCTGCCGAAGACGGAATGGTCGTTGACGTTTGCGCGGATCGTCCAAGCATTTTTGTCGTCTTCTGAATTGACTTGCCAGAGGGGAGCGGGATTATGGATGTCGTAGCCACCCCATTGGGACTTCCATGTTGTCGAGGGGCCTTTGGCGGCTGCTAGCATTGGGGTCGGGATTTGCTTTACGGCGTCGAAGTCTGAGGGCTTTTTGGTAGTTTGTTTAATGAAGGCTTCGTATAGTTCGTCGACTGATGCTTGGATACAATTCTTACTATGAATTGGTTAGCAAAGAGCCTGGACTTCAGAGCAGACCTCCTTACATCCTAGCTCGGTTGACGATATCCCAAGATTCCTTAAACTGTTTGTCGCCTTATCCGTGTCAGCTAACTCCCATCGCAATACCTCTATCCTGACCCACCATAGCAAAGCCACTGCTGGCCAAGTTGATTCTGAACAAGAAGTCCGGTATCCGAATCGTTGTCATGCATCTGTATCTCAACACGTCAGAGTGATATCCCGGCTGATTGCTCGCATACGTACGTAGTTTGCCTGAAAGTCCCAGATTGGAGTTTCCTTTGATGTAATTGCCGAAGTAGCAGCGATGCTCTGCTCGTTGTAGTTATCGTTATGGATCTGACGCCTTGGTGTTCTTAGATGTCCTGAAGAGAACATGTCGGTGAGGTAATGAAGACAAAAGGCTGAACCAGTGTTAGACCAAGTCAGAGCTGAGTCATTCGGTTCTCATACCTTCATGCATGTAAGCGTCTTGCAGGCTGTTTGCCTTTTCAGAATCGGAGGTCTTCGCGCCTGCACCTCTGGCGAGATCCATAGCTACAGAGTGACCAACCTTGTAGGCCGCGAGTGCATCGTCGCCCTATAACCTATTAATACTCGTATATAATCAGGACCAGACTTCAGATACTCACAAAGTGATCGGCGTTGATGAAAGATAGCCAAGCATACAAACTTGACTTCGGGTTCTTCAACCCCATCGTAGCTTTGATCCAGGCAGGATTCGTGGGAATACCACAGCCATGATCATGGTATGCGTTAGCGATCGTATGTAAATCCTTCGGACCATCGCCCTTCTCGATCTCCTTCTCTGCTTCTTCAGTGCCTTTCTTCTCCTGGTCAATCAAGTCGCCGATGGTAATAAGGTTCCTATCAGTATCATCCTTGAGACTTTTGACAGCACTTTTGAAGCGCCCGACAGCGGCTTTCCAACCCTCTGGAGTATCCAAGCTAAGATTCTCGGCGAAAAAGGCGCCGCAGACGGGCGTTCGGTTGTCATCCATATGCGAACTGTAGAAGTCACCTGCCAGTGCGATAATACGGCCAAAGGTAAGTTTTACCTCCTTCTTAGGCCAGAAAATGCCCCAATTCCCATCGGAAGCTTTTACGCTCCAAGTCTCGTGGTCTGTGGCGGGTATCTCCACGCCGTGGATGTTTCGAAGTTTGACTCCGAACACGACGGATTCATGCTCGGCAGCTAATAGATAAGGTCAGATAGAACAGGGGGTATTGAGATATGGTCAGTACCTTCGAAGAACCGATCGTCGTCTAGGCTGCTATCGACAAACTCCTGGTCCTGGAGGTTATCGATGGGCGCATTTTTAGCTGAGCCAGTCGACTTTTTGGCATCCTCGTACGTGTATGGCGGTTTGAATAGAGTAGAGAGTTGTTCTTGGGTAAATGCCGCAGCATTAGATAAAGTTTCCTGTGTCGCCATTTCCACAGTTCAGCCAGGCTGCAAAGGAAGAAGTGTTGTCGGATGAGCTGAGAGGACCACAAAAGTCCAGAGTTTACCCTGGTCGGATGTTCTCAGACTTATGTGAACAGCAAGTGAACAGCATTGCATTTTTGCGAACAGGTTTGGCTGTTCATCAGCACTTGTAGTCGAGATCAATGGTCTTTGAGACATGCGAATTGACTTTGTCGGTTCTGAGCCTTGGTGAAGGGAAGTGGCTGGCTGAAACCCACCGGTCAGCACCCCCGCTCCATATTGACCAATCCGCCTCATCTATTCTAACCATTTCAATCATGCAATCCAAATGATATGCGCGGAACTTAATGGATCTCGTTCGAGATCCCTTATGCAGGTGAGATTTTGGTTATCTGTCACACTAGCGAATGTTTTGCTATAAACTGCGCCAGTATCAACTGCTAACGGCCTGTACAACGTGTCATAGAAGTCAGCTTGTGTTTTCAGCTGTGCAGCAACAGTCGATCTAGACCTAAACCTGCCAGCATCTGGCCAAATGGACATGGGTTTACCGAAATCGAGATTGGATGCCTGTATTCGCCTTCTGAAACATCGTACCATTTGTCCGCTAGTCGAAACCAACACAGTCATGAGAACTGTTGAGTCACCAAGCGCATGTTCGTTCCATCAATAGTGTTCTTCCCTTTGCCTCCCTTGTTACAACTTTATACTTAGAACATCTCCTACGTCTATTCCGTATCGTCAATTGTGCCGTATCCCAACCCGCATTCATTTTCTTGCAAGATGGAAGAAGCCAAAGCCGAAGTTCGCCGTCTTGTTGACGCAGAATTCCAAGAAGGCGTCACAAAAGTCGACATCAACTCTGCAGACTACTCGTCCGAAGGAGAAGACATGAGAAGTGCACCGGGTAGCTTTGACGTCTTTATTGCCTTTGGGGATGCCGGTATCAGCAAGAATGCGCGGCGAAAATGGGCTCCGCAAAAAGGCTTTCAATATGTACTGGAAGATTATCCTGCTCCCGCGATGTCTGTCGGAGACACGACTTGGGACGAAGAACGACGAAACAAAGAGAGCGCAAAGATCAAAGAGAGCGAAACTGGAGTTGACTGTGTCGTGCTCGAGCTAAAGAGCGATGTGAAGAACGAGAAGCAGCCGACAAATTATGTACGTTGTCCGTTGTGGAAAGAGAGGAATTGAGGCTGACCCAAGATCGCGAAACAGAGAGTTAACGTACAATTCGGATCAAGCGCACAAAATCAGGTTTCGTTGACCGTCGACAGCGGTTCAAGTATCCTATGGGCTCAAAGCCGTATTCAATTCAGCCAAGAAGTTCCACCCGGTCGATCAGTCGTGGATCTCACCATCGAAGACGCCGCACGATTCCAGGAAGGATCGAAAGCATACGAGATCCTCTACGGAGGTGGTAAAAAGGTCGCATTCTCCTTATTCGAAGCCACAGTTGGCATCGGCGCGTTGAAGACCTCCCAGGTCTTTGGAGCTGCTAAGATCGCTGCCCAGGAAAACCTTCTACCGCTGGGTATTCTGGGTCTAGGCTTCTCGGCGGAAAACTCACCTATACCATTTCACAGAACATTGGTGGTTCATCTGATGGAAAGTGGCATGATCAAACGAGCATCTTTTGCAATGATTGGACCTCGTTCCGAGCCTTTTGGTACGGTGAGACCGGACGGTGAGAAGACACGAGACCGAGGGTGGCTAGTGATTGGGAGTTTACCTGACGCATATCACAACGGGATAACCTGGTGTCCCGCACTCGCGGAACAGTACAGAGCTTGGGTAATTCGCCTCAACAGGGTCACTGTTAACGGCGTGGTCATTTGCGAAAACCAATTGGCCCTTGTCGACACAGGTAGTTCATACCTCACTACGACTGAGGACTACTGTCAGGACATAGCAAAGGCTGTCCAAGGCAAAGCCAGTAACCGAATCGTGACCTACTCCAGTGGTGGACTAAGGGATTTCTCGTTTACTTTTGGAGACACGGCAAGAGAAGCTACGTACAGGCTCAACAAGGAAGACTTATCGCTAGGTCCAGTTCCTGGCTCAGAGTCTTTGAGAAGCCCTGTCACGTATATGAACTTTGGAACCAAGAAGTATACCTGGATCCTGGGTGGAATATTCATTGATAATATGGTCACCGTATTCGACTACACAGGGGACAAGCGAATCGGCTTTGCTACAAGATCTGACTTGGATCCTACCGTTACAAAGATATAGCCGAGCGCTAGTTCAGATGAAGGTGAAAGGATTTACGCGTTCTCCATTGCTGTCTCTGCAATAAAGGGATGTGATTATTATCCCATTTTGCCAAGAACTGATCTGCTGGCTGATTGTGTTTCCATAGACCACCTAATTTCCGGTAACTTGACACACGAGTATACGAACTCGAATCCCCCGCTTCAAAGTTCACCACAGCCAAGCCACTCGTCGAATCAATGCTAATGCATTGGACAGACTGACAGAAAGGCTACGTCATTGTAATCGATCAACCCTTACGATCTCTTTCACCATGTTTGCGACTTGTATCATGAATTGGACTGCAACAATGGCGGTGCTATTCTGTAATTCGAAATTTAGCGTTCAGCGTCTGAAAGCTCAAATACCAGAGGTTACATTGATGATGGAGGTGAATTATAGGCACTTCTTTTCACTGGAGTTGCGCCGGTAGTTCATTTGTGGGGTTCCGGTAGGGAGTGTTTGTTGCTCCTTCCCTCTGCTGCTCCTTCCCAACAAAGGTTTCCTGGAATGTGGGAAGGAAGAAACGACACGCTTGTCCACTTGGCTGTCCACCATGTCGTCCTAAAGTATTCCCATAGTTCTTGCTTCTATTCCCATAGTACCAATTGATCAGTTACCACCATGTCTTCCCTTGCCGTTGTTACTACGACCGTTGCTGAGCCTATGCCCGATATGGGCTGGAAATGCCCTTGAAATCCCTCCGCCTCCACCACTACCAGCGCCCCCTCTGCCAATTCTTGAGCAGACGCCGTTTGAGAGATGCTCTCGGGGAGAGGGCATGTTTGCCCGTCCTCCAACGCCGGGTAGCTGTCTGTTTAAAGTTAGAAAAGTCTTACCAGTGATCGATTTGGAGGAGGACGCCGAGGTTTAACACGTGCTCGGAGCAGCCCGTCACCCAAAGGCTGCGACCGCCATCACCAGACCCAACCGGCGAGGGGCCAAAGTTTTCCACCATGGCAATTGACTTGACATGAGCTTTGACTTTCAGTAACTCTACCTCTCGTCAAACGACGGCCGAGCCTCCTGAATTCATATCTGGCTTTTTACTCCCTTCTCTTCCACCCACCAGATCTGAAGAATCGACCTCTGATGAACCAAGCTCTGTCGGTGTTGAAACATCTTTTGCCGGAAGCACAACGATTTTTTCGCCAGACGAAAGCTCCTCTTTGATCGAAATACTTCCATCATCGAGTGGATTTACTACGACTGTAACTACTGATGACGATGTATGCTCTTCAACCGAGTTCGAAGTTCCTTCCTCCACTGGTGTTTCAGAATCATCTCTCACGGAAACCTCTGATTGCTTTGTACCAGCTACAACTTCATGCGAGACGGCAACAGAAGATCCGACCTTTACCACTCAGATGGAGACGACTAAACCGACCCAGGATGATATCGTAATCACAAACCGTGCGGTTAATGGTAGATTCGCCAAGAGACACCCCAACTCTGACGATGGTGTCATGGGGTTCGAGACGGAAGGCACCGTTGCACATCGAAATCGAGACTGCTTTAACGATGATAGCAGCCAAGACGATGGATGCGTTACATTAGAAGTATCCAGCGACAAAAAGAAAGGCATTGGTTCTTTCGCCGGTATATCTCAGCAGCTCTTATTGGGTCCCAGTGGCACTCTCCTCTACCGTATAATTCTACTATGCTGTAATCAGTGTTCAAGGTAGCAGACCTCGCACGCTTGGTGCATATCTCGAAGATCAACAAGTCTGTTCAGAAAGGCTGTTGGAAAGTGATAGCCCGAGTAAATCCTGGCGTAGAGTACTCACCACGGTCAGAACAGACTCACATAGCGCAGACTTTGGCATCACAATGTCTTGTCAGGGTAGTGGAGCAGCTACGGTTTATGTTGAATCGCTCTTTATCTCGAACCAGGTGACCGCAGATAATATTGACAACCATCACCTGGCTTTTGAGGATATGGAAGACCCCCTACAGTATCAATATGTTATTTTCCTTCGTCATAAACGTTCATTTATTGAACCATATATTGCAAAAGGTACTTCTACGATAATAAAGTTGTCCAAATGCTACTCTAAGCTTGCATAAAGTGACTAAGTCATCTCATCTTTTATGATTTTAGGGCTAATTCTTCTGATGCCCGAGGCTGAGGTCTGTACAAATCAGTCATGGTTGCTGCGTAGTAGTCATGTGACTGTGCCATCCATATAAGCTAGAGGCTTAGGGTGGAACTCTGCCCGGTGGCACGTCCACTTTTCAAGACCATCAATCAACAACGCCATGGCAGAGTCCAGTAAGCGTGCAGGCGGTCAATACTCTCGGAGACGCGCCGTGCAAGCATGCCTGGTTTGCAGAGCAAGGCAAGCTTTCTACCTTCCTTGTCTCATGGCCGCGCTGACGAACACGGTTGACTAACAGTCTTTTAGAAAGTCGAGATGTGATAGCCAGCGACCGCGATGTGGTTTCTGCGTCAAGACGGACTCAGAGTGTACATATCCCGACATGGAGACAACGAGGTAAGAGTTAACCACTGAAGCTTTCACATCTACTAACATCATCAGTTTGGACAAGGCGTCTTTGCTCATACTAGAGAGAATCCAAACAATGGAAGATAATTTGCTTCGGCGAATGGAGAACGCCACAGGCTGTGAAAACACCGCACCCATGATCGATAAACCAACCGCGGTGGTTCATGGGCCGAAGACAACTTCTTTGAACATGTGGCCGAACGGTGACATTATCATGACTTGGAATATTTTGAAGCATGCCGTTGCTAGATGCGGCCAACATCGACATTGGAAGCTGTATCGACATGAGCTGACATCTGGAAGCGATATACCCGCTCTGACACCAGGTCCCAGTCCATCGATCAAGGCAGAATTTGTGACATCAGACATTGCAACAGATACCTCTTACTCTGAGCCCATCATGTCAGATGATACTGCAGCCAGCCCCTCCGCGCCAGGGTCCCCGGACATCACAACATCTCTGATCAGGAACTACGTGGTCAACATACACAGCAAGTCTCCAATCTTGGATCTCGAGTTCCTCATGAAACTAGAAGAACAGCTTTTGGAAAACAACCAGCTCCCACTGTGGCCGGTTGACAAGGAATTACCAGCAGGATTGCAGCCTTCAGATATGGCAATTCTTTTACTAGTGCTCGCTTTGGGTGAGGTTTCGCCCAAGATCAGTCCACAGAGCGAGCCTCTGAAACAGTCATACTACATCACACTGGCGCTTCCTTGGTTGGGAGTCACAGCGTTTGGCAATGCGCCGCCGATGAAGGACTTGCAGGCGCAGCTGTTGCTGGCTAGTTACTATATGTGGATCTTGAAGCCGTGGAAAGCCTGGTCCCACGCGGAAACAGCTGCTGCAAAGGCCGAGACAATTTTACTCAGGTAAGGGTGTTCGAGCGACAGACTGTTCAAAATTCTCACTTTTACTGAACAGATACCCTGGCATCCTGGAACAGAAGCTTAGCCACCGAGTACTTTGGGCCGTCGCCAAAATGCAACTTGAACTCACCGAAGAAATCTATCCACATCTTGGACTTATGAAGCCAGGGAGGCTTGGACAGTTGATTCAGAGCACACCCATTCCGCCTCCGCCACCTCAACCTTTTGAATGGCCCAGTATCGGTCCTCAGCTCGACACGGATACATGGTACTACTACTTGGCCGAGACATCGAGTCGCCGATTGGTAGAACGAATCAAGGCTGAACTCTACAACAGTAGGTACCACGCACGGTAGTGACATAGCTGGCTAACAAGAACGAACAGATGAGAACGATGCCGTTGGTGCTGGTTCGAGTATTACTGCGAGCTATCGTCTGGCTTGTGAGTTTGAGCGTCAAATAAATGAGTGGTAAGGTTCCTGAAAGTTATCAGATCGTCCCGGTAGAGAGCCCTCTAACACACACGCAACAGGATGAGTTCCCTCCCAGAGGACCTCCGAGCCGCATCACAGCCGTTCGAAGGCTCTCTAGCGACGGCCTCTGATCTAGAGCAATCCACCAAACAGCGAATGCGCAAAGTCCTTATTGACAGGCAAGGGCAACTTTTAATGCTTGTCTTCCGGCCATTTTTAGCTGCTCTCGCAAACGACAACTACCAACCTGATGAGTCGGTGAATGTCAACGAGTCTTTGTTGAACGGCGCAGCAAAATATGTTCGCTACGCCATGAAGTTTCTGGCTCAGCAGTATGAACAGCCCGTCAGGCACTACGGATGTTGGCTGTTGGCGAGGAACATTTGGTCAACAGCTTTGTCGCTCATTGCGGCTTGTCACATCCCCGCTGTTGTTAGCCGTATGGATCTGGGGGAGATGGCCAGCCCGAACAATGATAGTGTCATGTTGGACAGCCCCATGTCGCATGGGTCCTTCGCGGCTAGTGTTTACGGGGGGCCGTTCTGTCAGAAGGCTTTGCAGGCTTGTCAAGAGGCTCATCGACTACTGCGACTTTGGGATGGTGAAAGTCCAAGTCTTTCGTTTTGCTCAGATCAATTGTGGGCGTTGATTGTTGATACACAGTGGCATATCAAGGCATATTAATACGCTCCCGCAATATTTACGACTTTACTGCAGATAGTTCCTGCATTTGGAGGCGCCACGAAGTAATTGTATTTAAGTCCTGTATAATGCACCTATTGCTCATAAACTACCTTGTTAGCAATACCGCCGATACCGTCAATCTCCACCCTTGTAATATCGCCCTCCTTCATCTCGATCTGTGGCCTCTTGCCGAATCCAACACCGGCTGGCGTCCCCGTGAAGATGAACGTTCCTGATCTACTATTAGAGACTGTTGTAAGGACATAAAAGTTGTTAAACGTACCAGGAAGAAGAGTCATGCCCTGACTCAAGAACGAGACAATCTCAGCCACTGAGAAGATCATATTGTTGGTGTTGCCGTCTTGCAGTCGAGAATCGTTGAGTGTGCCGCGGATGCCAAGTCCGACTGCAGATCCAAGAATGTCCTTGGAGACGATGGCTGGTCCGATGGGGGCTGAGGAGTCGAAGCATTTTGAGTAGCACCATTGTCCTCCGCCTAGATGAGGCTCAAGCTGCCATGCTCTGTTTGAAACATCATTTCCAGCCTGGGATTGTCAGAACTCTTTCGTCAACCATTGCTAACGTGATGACTTACTGTGTACCCAAATACGTAGTCCAGCGCGTTATCTTTGGAGACCCTCGAGGCCTTCTTTCCAATCACGATGACCTGAATACCTGTGTTAAAGATCCATCCGTTTTATCAAAACGGCAGCTCTTACCAGTTCTGATTCGTAGTCCAACCTTCCCTTTTCCCATGAGGTACGGGGAAGGACAAGGTCGTCATAGGGACCAGTCAGCGCTGTCACCGGCTTAAAGCTGTATTCCATTACTTGTAAGTATTGTAATATGATTCCACAACGAAGAGACTCGGGATCTGGAAGAATCTGAGCACTTACAAGACGACAGGCACTTTGGGAATAGGCATTTTGGCTTCCTCGGCATGGTCGGTGTAATTGAGACCAATGCAGACAACCGAGCGAGCATGGTTAATATCAACAGGACATAGAAGCTTCTCGATCTCATGCTCGTGGTTGTCTACTTCAGTCTCGGGGGAGAAGGGATTGCCGGGGCTGAGGGCTTTTGCCTTTTGCAATGTTTCGTTGGCGGCACCATAGTATGTTGCACCGTCATCTTTGGACACGAAACGGACGAGACGTTGAATAGCCATTTTTGTAATGGGACTGGTATGGAAGAGTCGGCGTTGGAGAATACCTGGAAGCATGGCGATGTGTAGATGAAGAGTTATAAGGAGTCTATCCTATATGATAGTTGGTTGCTAGGTATTCCGCGATCGGAGACAATATGGTAATGGACATGAGTCTAGGGTGAGTTGAGTGAAGTGGGGTAGTCGGCAAATCCGAGTCGGAAAAGTAAAGTTACAAGGTATCGGCTCAAAGACCGAGATGCCCCGACGAACGAGCTAAGCCCAAATTGGTGCAATTACGGCTCGCGTGTTCTGTTAGCGATCAATGGACTGTTCCAAATGAATGCCTTGGCAAGTTCCAGGACACGAGAACTGTGGTACATAGTATATAAACAAACATGACCTCGAACCTTTGTCCTCAAGGTCTACGGCGACTACACTAATAATTCGTCACCATGGCTACTTTACAGCACATCAAAGCTGTACTAGAACGCACTACATCCGAGCGCCCTTGGCTGATCGCTACAACCTCTGGCGCTGCAGCGTTAGTGGCTTTCACAGCCTGGTGCATTAAAGACTACCGTGATTATCTTGCTCTCGGCCCCGGAGGTCCTCCATACAATGTCAAAGGATGGGCTTGGATCACTTTTGGCATCCGACCTTTTGCTTTTAGCAAATCTGGGGCAACTTATGTTGCCGATTACCCTGCGCAGGGAAGCCATGCTTCAATCCAGAACATCCCTCGCCGACAGGGAGACAGGGCCATTCTTGGGGGAATAGCGCCTCACAGACAACTTTCTCAGCATGCGCCTGAGCGTAGGAGAACTGTAAGTAGTCGTTTATTTATTCTATTTAGACGCCCGATTAATGTTTGCTTGATCAGTACATCACGAACTTGTTCAACAACGCCGCGCGACAACACCCTTCCATCCTCGAGATCAAGAAATCCCTATACGAGCGCCACCACAACGCCCTCTTTGTCGCACACAAGCTTCTCGAATCCCAGCCCGACACTCTACCAAACACTGCTATCGTTGCGCGCGGCGAGCTCGGCCATGCTCATCCCGATCTTTCGGTCCATCTATACCTGTCTCCTGCAGATGCTCGCGTCATTATCGAGAAGGGTTGGGCTGAGCGGCATAGATTCTCGGTGCCTGAGACCCGCTGGGTTAAGAACAAATACGCTATTGCTAGTACATATCTCATGATCTAGGGACCTCGTGACGAGAAGGAGATGGAGATTTTGCGAGTCATTCTGGAGAACAGTATCCGGTTCATGACTGGACAAGAGGATGTTGAGTGGAAAGAAGCTATTTAGACAGTGTTAATTGAGTACGTCAATTGGAGGCATAAGTCAAGGATCTACTGTCATGTACTTTAGTTTTTGATCCTTCCTGGCGTGCGATAAACGATGAACAGACAAGGTCAGGTCATACAGCACAGTGATATTGTTCAATACTGTATTCGTCAATTCTGATCGGTGTTCAAGAATGCACATCGCCAAAAGGTAACGACCTAGACTTATTCGCGATTACCAAGCTCTATAGTACATATCTACGCCACAGTCAAGGCTTCGCTAAAGTTTACAATAATGTCGTCAATATTCCTCCAATCTCCAACACCTCGCGGTCCCGCCACGCGGACCTTATACGAACCAGCGTCCACACGCCAAAGATGGCCATGGACATCCCAATACGCAAAGTCCCTCCGACTCAAGGTAAACTCCAGGTCTTGTGAGGCGCCTGGCCCGAGGAGGTTCGTCTTTGCAAATGTGCGCAGCTCGACGTTGGGTCTTGTCGTAGTCGGGTCTAACGCCTCGATGAAGAGCAGCACGCTGTCGCTTGCCGTCCTGCTGCCGGTGTTTTGAACGCTAAAGATAATGTTCTCTTCTCGGTTCCAATGGGTATGGCTTTTGAGAGAACAGCAAAAGGTTGTATACGATAGACCATGACCGAAGGCAAAGCTTGGTCGGTATGCTTGAAGTGACTCTTGTCGATAGCCAACAAAGACTCCCTCGCGATACTCAATTTTCTTGTCGGCAGTCATCAAGCTCTCGACATGGCCAGCAGGGTAGTTGTGGACACAGTCCCAGAATGTGGTGGGCAGCCTACCAGATGGCGAAGCCTCACCAGTAAGAAGTCTGACCAATGCATTGCCGAACTCCATACCAGGGAACCACGCATAAATGACAGCATCGACGCGATCGATCCAGCCGCTCATATCGATGGGGGATCCGGCATTCACAACCACGATTGTTCGACCCTGGCATGCTTCGGCTACGCGAAGGATGAGTTCGTCTTGCCGACGTGGGAGTTGCATGCTGACGTGGTCGAAACCCTCGGACTCCCATTCTGTACCAGTGCCGACCACGACAACGGCGGTATCAACGGCCTTCGCCAGGTCCACCGCGTCAAGCAAGGCACCATCGTCATCTTGGACGGGCGATAGGCCGAGCCGGCAGCCTTGAATGAAGAACTCGCGGTTCACATTTTGAGCCTCGTGCTTGGAGGACCAACTGATCACCTCAAAACTGTATCACTGACCGCCCTGCAGCCGCAAAGGTTGCTGTCTCAAGATTTCGAGCTTCGAGCGATCGAAAAGGAAGTCCTCCGTAGAGATACCTAGCCCCCTCTCAACATCGAGAACCACCTGACCATCAACAAGACACTTCGCGTTTCCAGGACCACAGAGGCTAATGGCGAAAGATCCGGTTCGCTGAGCAGTGAAGTCAAACTTCATGGAGGTGCAGAAGTCGGACTTGTGGAGCAGTCCATCGGGAGCGTGCTCAACCAACATGTATAACGTGTCGTCGAGAGGCTGGGAGAAGAAGAGTGTATCGTTCGATACGCAGCCCCCGTTGTACCATTCGAGGGTGATCTGCCCAAGGTCGAGGCCAGATTTGTTTGGTAAGGGGACAAGGCGGTCGATAGCAACACCTGGGCCTTGGACGGAGGTAGGGTAGGTCTTGTGAATGGCATCGCATGGCGTTGCTGAATACGGCACCTTCAAGCTAGCCGAACCTCCACCGAAGAGGGCAGGTTCTGTCGCATGACGACCGAAGACAGCAAGCTTGGTGTCTCGATTCACCATCGGAAGAGCATCATTGTCGTTCTTGAGAAGCACCATGCTGGACTCAGCAGCATGTCGAATCATGTTCTTTGACTTTAAATCGTGCAAGTATTCCTTCTCTTCGGGCTTCCACGGTGGTGGCGCACCAGGCTCTCCGATTCGTCCAGTTTTCTTGAGCAGTCCAAGGACCCTGGCGCTCGAGTCGGTGATACATCGCTCCTCCAACTCTCTACGCTTCACACAGCCCAGTAGGTTGTCTTCATCGCGGAACTTGGTAGGGCCGGGCATCTCGAGGTCAAGACCAGCTGAGAACGCCTCGATCGTGCTGTAGGTTCCGAACTAATCGGATATGACAGCGCCATTGTAATCCTATTCGTCGCGAAGGATGGAGAGTAGGTGTTTCGATTCGGAGCAGAAGGAGCCGTTTACGGAGTTGTAACTGTAGTCATGATTCGTTAGTCCCTGTGCCTTGAGCTTGATGTGAGGACACTTACGCTGTCATGATGCACCATGGGTCTGCTTGTTCGACAACGATCCGAAAGGGCTCGAGGTAGATCTCTCTCAGAGCCCGCTCGTCGATAACGCTGTCGCTACCTCTTCGTCCATTCTCTGCCTCGTTGGCGAGAAAGTGCTTGGGGCTGGCTGCGATGCCCTGGGCTTGTAAACCCTTGACAAAAGAAGCGGCGATCAAGCCACTAAGTAGTGGATCTTCGCTGAAGGACTCGAAGTTTCGTCCACCTGCGCTTGTAGTTAGTAAAGACTTTTCCATCTGGGCAGTATGGTACTCACATAGAGGATAGCGATGGATGTTCATGGTTGGAGCCAATAGGCCATGGACACCTTTGCGCTTGCATTCTCTAGCGAGTAGAGCAGCCAACTGAGACGCGAGTTCCACGTCGAAAGAAGCTCCCAGTGCTCTCGCGCAAGGAATCGCAGTCGAAGGCGCTCCATTGATCCAGTCTTCTCCGCGAACGCCGTTGGGACCATCAGAGAACTTGAGTGATCCAAGTCCGAGAGCTTCATTTGGACGAGTGCACCAAAAGTCTTGTCCAGCAAGAAGACTGATTGAGTCTTCTAGCGAGATCTGTCGATTGTCCTTGTCTATAGAACCCATTGTGTTTGTGTTCGTGATTGAGATGGGAAAGCTGAACGAACTAGCCGCTTGTTCAGATTGAAAAGAGGAGAATAGGAGTCATGATATACGATCAGCCACAAGGCATGGGGTAATGAAAATATCCTGCCATGATACAGGGAACCGATATCGTGTCCGGGGCAGTTCGGGGTCACTTCCTGGTCACAGGCCAAGCTGAGACCATGGAAACAAGGGCTATGACCGCGGTCTAGGCCAATTGTCTCTCATCGGGGCATCTCGGTTGTGGCGCCGATTGCGTTGGGTCTGAGTTGAGAGTCTCTGATTGGTCGGGGCTTTTCGGCGTAGATACCGACATCATGAATCCGCCTAAGTCCTCTCACCATGACTAGCGTCCCTCGTCAAAGTTGCCATGTCCTGCCCTTGGATCGAGTTTTGCGGAGAGAAACAGCCATTGGCTTCCCCAGATGGGGTAACACGGCACGATCCAGATTTTTGGAACGCGTCGGCATCTCCAGCTTTTCTCAAGTCAAGTGACTGACGTTTCCACGATCAATGCGTTTTTCCTACCCGTTCAAATCATGATAAATGATCGAGGACCCCGGGGACAATTCAGCTCATCAGGGACTCCATAGATCCAGCATCCAAGCAAGAACAAAGATCAGCCATCATGGCTGCACCAGCTTCTTCGTCGCTCTTCAAGAACCCCAGCCTTTTGAGGCTGTATCTTCTCCTCGTTCCTGGCTCTTTGATCGTCAGTGCAGCGATGGGATATGATTCTAGTCTCATGAACGGCATTCAGGGAGTTGACCGGTGGCAGAATTGTCAGTATCTTCCCAAGTTTGTCAATTGACTCTGCTGACTTGTGACATTTGCAGACTTCAACCATCCTCAGGGATCTCTTCTTGGCATCATGAACGCTATTCTTCCTCTTGGCGCCGTTTTCGGAACCATTCCCGCCGCTTGGATCTCTGATCACTATGGAAGACGCTGGGCAATGGCGGTGGGTGACATCATTGTCATCCTCTCGACCATCATTCAGACTGCCAGCATCAACAGTCAGTTACAGACTGGAAGATCTCCTATGTCGAGAGACACGGCTAACCTGTGAATAGCTCCCATGTATATGGCCTCGCGGTTCCTCATCGGCCTTGGAATTACAATCGCCTCCAGTTCTGCCCCTATGCTCGCCGCCGAGCTTGCCCATCCCGCATCGCGCACGACCCTCACATCGATGTACAACACACTCTGGTACTTGGGGGTAAGTAAAGGCCCTGCGATATCATGGCGAAATAACAGCTGACCGTTGATAACAGTCCATCATTGCTGCTTGGACAACATATGGAACATATCGCATCAACTCTGAATGGTCTTGGAGACTTCCCACCGCTCTACAAGCTCTGCCCGCCATCATCAACCTCGTTGGTCTCTTCTTCCTACCCGAAAGCCCTCGATGGTTAGTTGGACGGGATCGACACGAGGAAGCGCGCTCTATCCTCATCAAGTACCATGCTGGCGGTGATGAGAGCTCTGAATTTGTTACGGCCGAGTTTGAAGAGATCCGTTCTGCCATTCAACTTGAGATGGCTGGAACTCGCTCTTGGAAGGAACTAGTCCAGACCAAGGCCAACAGGCACCGCACATTCCTTGTTCTTTGCTGTGCCTTCTTTCCTCAGTGGTCAGGAAACTGCTTGGTGGTAAGTGTCTTTAACCAATCTTATCTCGATTTATGCTTATCAGTCATCTAGTCTTACTACATCGCTCCGGTCCTGGGATCCATTGGCATCAACTCCCAAGAAGATATTACCCTCATCAACGGCATCCTACAGATTTGGAACATAATCGTCGCGATGACTGGTGCCAACCTCGTTAATCGCGTCGGAAGCCGACCTCTTTTCGTTGTCGCTACGGCATGCATGATGGCCGGGATGGTCGCTTGGACTATGACTGGAAGTGTCTTTGCACGAACGAAGTCAGAGGCTACTGGCGCTGGTATCCTTACCTGTGTCATCTTCTTCGCTTTGTCCTACAACATCTGCTGGAACCCTTTGGCTGTCGCTTACCCAGTCGAGATCCTCCCTTTCAACATTCGCGCCAAGGGCATTGCTCTTCTCATGGGATCTATCAAGGGAGCCAGTTTCTTCAACCAGTTCGTCAACCCAATCGGACTCCAGAATCTGGGATCGAATTACTACATTGTCTACTGTGTGTGGCTCGGCATCGTTCTTCTCACTGTATTCTTCATGTTCCCGGAAACCAAGGTATGTTCTCCAGCTTGTTTTCATCTAACGACTTTTGAGCTAATTCTTCTTTAGAACCGGTCCTTCGAGGAGATCTCCGAGGTGTTCGAGAAGTACTCGTAGACTTAGTCCGATAAGGCTGTCGAGGCTACGGATATTGAATGCATCGAAGATCAGAAGGCTCGCAAGGCATGAGTACGGATCTTGATTGGGACATAATCGAAGTATAAAATCGGTTACAGGCATCAAGAGTTGTGTGTTGGGATTGGACTGTGATACGATGTACTGCCAACAGCTTTTTGTTCTTGCCAGTAGTTACACTGAGTACAGAAGAAAACTGTTGGATTGGTTCCATATTGACCAGCACCGATTGTCAGTCTACCTCGCGACTAGCTTGGTGATTAACAGAAGGAATATCCTCTAAGACTTAGGCTACAGAATTAAAATAACCTAAATGCTATACTAAGTTAGCATAAGATAATCGAATTATTTCATCTCTTATACTTTCAACGGTCAATCCTTCCGACACCATGCGGACTAGGTAGTCGGTTCAGGTGGCTGCTCGTCAATTCTATCCGTACAAGACGTGCCGCATTGCAACAGTCATGATGACAGGCATGCCAAGGATCAAGAGCCAGCGAATACCAGCTTCCTTCAGTATTTGTACTTCCAATCCCTTCACAGCATCAGCATCATTGACCCGAGGAAATGGCCTATCAGGAATAGGCAGTTTCAGAGCGTTGCATAAAGGATCCCACCCCTGGCTCAATTTCATAATGTGGAATTTATCCGGCGGAGTCACCTTTCTGACGTATTCGTTGTGTTCATCCAGTCGCGCTGGTTCATCAGTAATAATATTTATGGTGAGCTGACAAACATACCTGATGTCATTGGACCAAAGCTCTCATTTTGCCTAAATCCAGTCAGTAATGAAGAAACTGCGACGGTGTTGCGCTCTTACTGTTCGAGAAATTGAGTGACGAGCTTCGGGTACCATCTCTTTCCGGGGACGGGCATCAGGAAGACGTTGAGAAACCCAGCACCGGCCATTTTGGACACAGCTTCCCAGCTCGCCCACCACTTTTCTCTGTCGCGTGTGACGCAGATGACCTCTGCATCAGGATAGATCTCAAGAAGCTCTTCAACAAAGCAATTACCAGGAGCGTCCGTGATAGCGACAAAGCCAGCTGTCGCCACTTTCAGAAGCTTAAGTAGTTTGGGCCGGTCGTGACGGGCTCCGAAGACCTCGGTCCAAAGCTTGACATAGGCTCTTATCGTCAGTTATAATTGAAGGTGATGCGGAGAGAATCTTACCGTCTTCTCTGCCGAGAAGCTGGGATCCGCCGTGCATGACTGGCCCATCTAGAAGCTGTTCTAGGGCGATAGCCATGGAGAGTGTTCCTGTCCGGGAATAGCCCGCGCCGATAACTTTGAGCGACCGGGTACGGTCAGTGGGTACAGAGACAGCACCTCCCATTTTGACGAACACGAATTGGTATATCTGAGGGTTGCAGATTAAGTCAAGGTCTGCGATTCAGCGGGAGACGTTGGACTTTTATAGGATGAGGCCATTCATGATGGTTTAGTGCTTACTCACAGCGGCACGTACGTCCGTTTTGACACACTGTCGTAGCAGGCTAGCCGGGATGGCCTTGGCGCGCGGCGTAGACTGATGTATGGAAACATGACATTCTACTTGCTTGTTCCTGTCTTTCCGTGATTAGCCTGGAATGAGGCTTAATAACGGAGGATGAAGATGGTGGTTAACAGACAACAGAGCGGTCTTCTTTATCACACCTGCCAAGATAGCAGTGACGCTATTCGGAGTCTGCCAGTGACACATCTGGTGACGCGCCTCCATACAATGCGTATGAAATGCAGCAGCTTTCGGTCTCACGGTAACAGAACTCTCCCAACAAACAGTCCTTAACAACTATAACACAGGCAAAATGTGCTTCATGAGCTACACAGCAATCCACTGCTCGGTATGCAAAGCGGTATACCACATTATGGAGCTACCTGAAACTTGTAGATATCTTTCGAGGGGCTTGAGCTGGGGCCAGTGCGGCTTAGCAACAGAAAGACTCGATTTTGACAAGACTGGAGTCGAGTGTGAACCTTGTCAACGAAAGCGAGAAGAAGAAGAAGAGAGACAGAGGAGACTTCAGCAGGAGACATAGCTTGATGGATAGTGTGAACAGGACCCTCTGCGATATATAAATACTAGAACGCTCTGATACTTAGTAACAGAGAATAAAGTCGGTGGTTGACAAACAAGAGTGGAGTCTCCGCTACTTCACTTTATCACAGGACCTGATGGAAACACCATCAGACAGTGACTTGCTGCAATATAAACGGTATATAAACTAGCGCAATTCTCAACATGAAGAAGGAATAGGAAAACTACCAAAAGCATTATTAGAAATCTATTATAACTATTCGCAGAATGTGTTTTATTACGCATACAGAAATCTACTGTCGAGTCTGCCAGACTGCATACTACGACATGCAGCTACCATCATGCTGTACCTTTCTTCCCACAGGGTGTACCTTTGGGGCATGCGGCTATACTACGCAGCACCTTTTCTTTAGAGCGCCCGGATTAGAGTGTGAGCCATGCCGGGTAAGGCGGGAAGAGGAAGAAAGGAGGAGGCGTGAGGAGGAGGAAGAGAGGTGGAGGAATAGCTTTTACGGTTTTTTTCCGGGTAGAAGTAGATCCTGCTAGCAAATGACCGTAGAATGGTAAACTAGAAATACTGATAATTGTGTTAAACCTAGAGCGTTGGCGTTCCTGTCGTAGGTAGTTTGAAGGAGTGTGGAAGCCCATCTTGTTGATGTACGAAAGCCTGTTTGGCGGGCCTTCTTCTCGTTAACAGATCTTACCCTGTAAATTTACCGATCCTTACAGGGCATATGTTGCGTACAGAAAGTGATAGTCAGCTCTTCCTCAAAGAAAATATACTTGAGAAGCACAATGACTGACTCCAGTGCCTACACAGGGCTTCTCCATGAGGGCATACTTTACAATTCTCGCAATTTCTATGTACTACACCTTGTACTACCAGGTGACCTGTGCAACTACCAGCACAACAGTCGTATGTTGGACATGATTGGTGAATCACGATGAAGACTAATGCGCCTCAGGTTTGTTCTGAAGACTTTTATTTAATTTCATCGCCAAAGCGTCCTAATCATCCCTCATTACCCGACTGAACACTGTGGCTCCCTTGAGGTCCACATATATTCAGTGCTAGTGCAAACTACACTGGCAAGGTAAAAGAAGAATGTAGAAGCGATTCCGAGAACGCGCGGGATTAGTTTGATGTTTTCCTCGACAAGATTAAACTTTGAAGCATCGGGATCCTTTGTTTGCACGAACACTGCAGTGGTTCACGCCGCTTCGCAAAGTATTTAACGCTTTGTGGGAACCAACTTCGAACTTCCCCATAAACCTTCTACACCCACAACCCACCCAACAACAAACTATCAACCAACACATTAACATTTCTATTATATCACGATGTGTACAGAATGACATATTGTGACTCATTGCGGCACATACAAGAAGGCGGTTCAAGAATATGTAACGGCCGAGATCTGCTCTAATCGTCGACCGAACGGGGTTTATGGAGAATGTCCTACAGGACCAATGACAAAGTGGCAACACAACTATGATTTCGAGTGCGCCGACTGCAAGAAGAAGCGTGAAGATGAGGAAAGACGCAGACTCGCGGCTATCAAGGAAGAGGAAAAGAAATAAGAAGCATGTATTGACTCGGCTTGATAAAACTAGGTATTATATAGTATTATAAACTGTCGATACTTCTTGTTCTGCCTACACTTGCCTAGGGTATCTAGTAATCTGCGAATATACAAGGATCAGTCGGAAGGGACATGATCCGGACTGAGGTCAGATCATGCCACTGTGCATCCTTCTTGTCATCTTAATCGCTCATGGCGACTCATTCAACTCAATCGACCCAGGAAACTGACTTTCACTGCAATCAATAAAAAGGCTTTATACCAGAAATTGAGGACTCTAATAATTAGGCGATGTCTGAAAGACGTAGCCCTCCAAGCCAAATGGAACAAAGGAATGCCTCTCCCCCCACCACCGCCGCTGTGATTCTAGATCCACAACACTGGTCCGAGATGCAACAGGTGTGTTTATGGGGTACATCTTTCAAGACATTTGACTGAGGAATAGCGAAAGGGGAAAGGATCCGACGACGAAGACGATGACACGGCCATGATGTCTGACGCCGACTCAACAACGGCATCCATCACTTCCAGCATCCTTCAGTACCGAACCATTCACGGTCGCACTTACCACAGCGAGCAGGGCAATGCTCAATATTGGTATGGTAGTTAAGTATGCATACGCTCAAATCGACTAATATTTGGTCGAAGGGGATCGAATGATGATCAGCAGAAAGACCTGATGGATCTCACGTGAGAACTGAATCTCTAGTCATCATACATAGAGTCTGACATATAACAGCCATCATATTCTTACCCTTGGTCTAGGCCACAAGCTTTACTTAGCTCCGTTGAAGAAGGAAAACGTCCAAGTAAGCTAATTTCGTTCCGACTTTCGTTAACGTGCCTAACATACCTGAAGCAAGCCATTGATATCGGCACTGGTACAGGTAAATACCTCTTGGCCGATCTCGTGAACATTTTGGCTAAGCCTTGACCAGGAATCTGGGCTATGTAAGACCCTCACGCCGGACAACAGCTATCTACTAATGATGATTGATTTTCAGTGACTTCGCCGACCAGTATCCGAATGCAAATATCATCGGAACAGACCTGTCGCCCATCCAACCATCGTGGACCCCACCGAATCTCCAGTTGTAAGTGCCTGGCCTTTTCAGTCGTTTTAGCTAATAATTCGTAAGTATAATCGAAGACTGTACTCGCGAGTGGACCTACAAGAGTGATTCCACGGATTATATCCACGCTCGATGGCTTATGGGTAGTATTGGGAACTGGAACGCGTTTTTCTCAGAAGCTTTTAGAGTCTGCAAACCAGGTGGCTGGGTAGAGAGTCATGAAGCCTCATCTATCATCAGCAGTCCCGATGGCACCGTGGAACCTGATTCTGCTATGGGGCACTGGGGCAAGTTCTTCATTGAAGGTAGCAAGAAGATTGGAACAAGCTTTACAGTTGTCGAGGATAGTACACAGAAAGAGGCCATGGAGAAGGCGGGGTTTATCAACATCCAAGAGTTCAACTTCAGAGTAAGCCTCTCCGCCACTATCATTTTTGCTCTTTACTAACTAGTACCAATAAGAACCCGATTGGCGACTGGCCTGAAGACCCGATCGAGAAGCAAATGGGCATTTACACCAAACACGGTCTTGAAACTGATAGCGAGGGCTTTGTTCTTTTCATGGCGTATACTCTTGGCTGGACCAGAGAAGAAATACTCGCTTACGTTGCACAATTCCGATGGGAAATTAGAACTGGAAAGCACCATGGCTACTTTGCCCAGAAGGTTCTCTGGGGCCAAAAGCCCGAGGCACCTGACAGTTAATCTGATTGCAGCATAACAGCAATGGACCTCAGATAAGGTTGGGGAAATAAGCAGTGAATTATTTGAGCTTGTGGAATCGTCCATGTCTGGAGCTGTCAAAAATTGGTTGTGGTCTCCGGGATACGGTAGTATTCTAACGCCAAGCTTTTCTACAAGCGAGCTAATCGGCTGTTGTTTCTAGGCGCTGATCGTCGCCCATTTTCCCGTCCACTAGATTGCTTGTTTGTATCGAGAAAGGGAAATAGCTCCGGGCAATTGACTTGAATTATGTCTTTTGAATTTGATAAGAAGTGATATCATCATCAAGGGTGTAGGTTCACATGGAAAATAGCAGCCATCGTACAGCCCTATATTGGTCTGAGGAATGGGAAAGAACTGAGATGTTGTGCGCAGAACGTTTCCAGGAACCCTTTACCAACGTACAATTCACAGACTGGTATTCAAGGGGCAGGTGACAATACGAGTGCTGTCGCTGGTCGTTACTCCGAAAAGACGGAATTCAGGAACCCTTGTGAAGCCACTACCGAGGACCACCAATTTTGCAAACTCGTGATAGTCACCCCGCATTGATGACCGGGGTCGATGGGGCCGGGGATACCGGAGCCGAAGGGTCCAGGGTAACATGGACTGAATGCGGGGAAATCCAGGTTTCCATTGATCGTAAAGATCAACGTCCGACTAGCCCGTTAAGGGAGGACTTTGACTTCCCCAGGTTATTTCCCCTGTTAATCGTGTCATTGCACCAAGGAATACATACGTCAGGTGTTATTGCGATGATCTTGGGACTATGGGGTTGCCAAGATAGTCGGTCCGCTCCGGAGGATGAAGTATTCTTGAGCTTATATCGATAGCATGAGATAACTATAAGATCCTAGAGATCCCATCCAGTACTTCATCAAGGACCAACCCTCTTGTTCCCTCCTCTTTATAGCCCACAATGAAACAATTTGTGAGCCCTCTTTTGGCACTTGGTTGCCTCATTGGCAACGTGGCCGCAGCATGGCCCAACGGCCCTTTCAAGACCTCTGGTCGATGGATCGTCAACGCCAATGACGAGAAGGTCAACCTCGCTGGTGCCAACTGGCCCGGTCACGGTGAGGTCATGGTCCCCGAAGGTCTGCAGTACCAGTCTATTCAAGATGTTCTCTCCGACATCAAGGGCATTGGCATGAACGCCATTCGCCTGACCTTTGCCACTGAGATGGTCGACCAGATCTACGCCAACGATGGCAAGGATATCGACATCAAGACTGCTTTCGAGGAGGGTCTTGGAAAGGAGAACGGCACTATTGTTCTTGAGAAGGTGTTGAAGAACAACCCTTCCTTCACTCCTGAGACGACACGTCTTGAGGTACGAGATACTGATACCCCTTTGGAGCTGTGAATAATACTAATTAACGTAGGTCTATGACGCCATTGCTGCCGAGTGTCTCCGTCAAGAGATCTACATCAACCTTGACAACCACATCTCTGAGGGCAAGTGGTGCTGTGGTGGTGAAGATGGTAACACCTGGTAGGTTCATATCTCTGGTTATTTAATTGTGTTGGCTTAAACTTTACGATTTGATGACTGACCTTCTTAAATAGGTGGGGAGACACCCAGTTTGACACGGAGAAGTGGGTTCGCGGTGGTGCTTATATGGCAGCTCACGTGTGTATCCCCGATCTTCTTACTATAATTCTTACTAACATATATCAGGCTAAGAAATGGCCCGCCAAGGTCTCCCAGTCTCTACGCAATGAGCCTCGCGAGCCTACAAACAACGCCAAGCTCAAAGAAGAGTCCTACCACTGGAGTGATCTCTACAAATACATGCGCCAGGGTGCTGATGCCGTGCACGAGGCTGATCCCGAGGCCATCATCGTCATCTCCGGCATGAACTATGACACCTACGTCACCCCTCTTTACAGCGGAGAGAAGATGGAGCCTCGCGGCGAAGTCTTCAACCGCGATGACTTCAAGGGCTACGGCAAGGATAAGCTCGTTCTCGAGATCCACACCTACGAGAACAAGGGAACCAGCTGCCCTTCTCTGCGCTACAACCTCTACAACAAGGGTTTCCAGGCCATGAACGAGTCTGACCCTAACGTTGCTGAGGTCTTCCCTGTCATGCTGACTGAGTTCGGCCAAGCTATGAACGGTCCTGACTACGAGACTGCTAAGACTTATGTCAGCTGCTTGTCTGAGTATCTTCCTGAGATGCAGGCTAGTTGGTTCATCTGGGTTATCGTTGGCCGATACTATACTCGCCAGGGTACCCAGGAGTTCGATGACTCCTGGGGAATGAAGAAGCCTGATTGGTCAGGCTGGAGAAATGATGAGTACATTGAGACTTATCTCAAGCCCCAGATTGAGGGTACTTTGAGAAAGTAGATAGTAGTCAAATTAATCGCAATTTTATGGAGTTACAATTTCCAATTCTACGTTTGATATTGCAATGATAGAAATTCTTAAGCGGGTGCTTGCTGGTAGCTCAGTAAACATGTATGGGTCGCCACAAGGCGTAAGGTCAGGAAAGCAAAAATGCCTGATATAAAATCCATCTTGATTGGTAGGCACAGCCTCATTGCATACATATACCCTGTAAGCTGAGCCCCAATTTCCCAGTCCCCTCAATTCCAGCCTGATCGTCCTTCTCCTCACTCATGTTTGGCAATCGCAAGAAAAGACTTTCGCAATGTCGCTTACACTGCGCGAGGCCGGTAGTCTCAAGCCGGAACTTCGTCTCGCTAAAGCGATCTCGGAGTTCGAGGCTACACTCCTTCCGGAACAGAAATATTCCTTCCAAACGTCGCGCACCCAGGCTGTCCGCACAGCGCCGATCATGTCAGATGTGATGCGACTCACCGCAGAGATTGATCTCAAAGCCACCAGCAAACATGGCCGCGGAAGATGTTTTGGGCCGAGAATGACAAATACACTCCAATCTATCCAGCAATTTGCAGCTCTAGGCGATATTATAGTCGGAGGGAGTCAGAATCTGATTGCCTGCGGGGTTTGGGCTGCTGCGAGGATGACCCTTCACGTAACTATTCCAGTTCAGCCGCCGATAACAATTTATACTGACTCAGGCTAACAGGTGATTACTGGCTATTTTACCTACTTGGAGAACTTGTCACTGCTCTTGATGTCTATCGGCAGGAATGCCCCACGCTTTCAAATCATGGCATCTTTGTATCCCAAGTCCAAGAACTTACAGCGATACCTATGCGAATACTTTATTATCATTACAAAGCTATGCCACCAAGCTATCACGTGGACTAAAAAGCCTGCTTTGAGTAGGTTATCGTCTACAATCAGTGACCCTCAAATGAAGACTTTCAAGGATGATCTCGATCTTTGGTCTTCAGCCATCAAAGAGGAGATAAATTTGCTGTTGAATCAGACCGTGGTTGAGGAAGCCAAGCAAAACTCTCTATTTCGTTCTCTTGCGATATCTAGATCCGATGCATCTGCCCATGAGCGCAAGATTGAACGCCAAATACGATACCTGGATGCCTGTTCGCAGTATGACTACCGTACAAATTGGAAGCAAACGCGCAAGTGTGGATCAACCAAGATTCTAACGACATGCCAACCTTACCAAGCGTGGAAATTGGAGTTTGAGGCGAAGTCCATCCTTTTCCTTGGTAAGCTTGGGGCTGGTAAGTCAGTTCTACTAGCCAACATCGTGGATGACCTGAATTTGGACAATGATTCTATCACTATCTATTTCTTTGCACGACACAACAGTGAAGAAAGTATGAGAGCAAGAACCATCCTCGGCTGTCTTTTCCGACAGCTCTTAGAGCGGTTGATGACTGACATTGCATTCAACCACCTTTTCCCTGACAATGAACCCCATCTAGATTTGGACGATATTGTCAAACTCTTCAAACAGGCGAAGCCCATACACACAGTTGTCTCTATCATTTTAGATGGCCTGGATGAGTGTGAGATGGGAGTGCAGCGGGCAGTGTTGGAACGCCTTAGACAGATACAGACCTTCGGCTACAAGGTCTGCCTCTCAGTACGAACTTCCCAGCAAGGACAAATCTGGAGCCCTCGGTCGTTTCAATTCCACGCCTGCATACCCGAGAGAAATCCGGATATAACAGACTTCGTGGAGACTGAGGTCGAAAATAGAGTCAAAGATGGCAGACTGGTGACAAGTGACCCGAATCTCGTCAAAGATATCAAGCATGAGCTAATTACTAGGTCATGCGGAATGTAAGTCACGCCTGCAATTATCTAAGTCACTATCTAACTCTCTCTCGAGGTTTTTATGGACGTCCCTACAGCTCGACTCCATATGCTCTGAAGTATCTGACCACGACATTCGTCAGGCTATTCAGGACTTGCCCCGGGATTTAACAGAAACATTTCGGCGGAACCTAGCGAAAGCCACCTTAGATGATCATAAAAGGCACCATATACGAATATTCAAGATTCTGGTCGGTGCAAAAGAGTTGTTAACGGCAGAACAATTGCGTCAAGCCGCGGGCGTTACCATCGGACAAATTGTGTGGAACTCAAAGAAAGAAGTCAACAGTATCCACCCTCTCTTGAAATTCTGTGGCAGCCTGGTGATGGTTGACGAGGAGGATGATACCGTTCGTTTTATTCACCACAGCGCGCGCAGCTTCTGCATCAAAGGTTCTCACAGTGTCACCAATTGGGCTTTTAGTGAGCTCGAAGCAGACCAACATATCGCTGAAATATTAATAACCTTTCTGAGTTATAATATATTCGACACACAAGTCTCTAGGAATGTCATACCTACGATAGATGCCAAAGGGATGCCCAGAAGAGTGGCCTGGAACACTTTGAGCTCGTATCGGATTGGAAGACATATCGCTGAGAAGGCACTTACGTCCACGCCACTGTCAAAACGGGATATAGGGCCGACTCTTACACAAGCTACAATGAATTATCCAAATGCCGAAGATAAGTTTCCACTTCTCTCTTATGCAAAGAGCAACTGGATCAAGCATACTTCACGCTTGGCTGAACTTCAATTGCCGCAATGGTACAACCTTCTGGACCACCCGTCCTTTGGTATAGATCATGACCAACTCCCTATTCCTATACCTGTTTCCACTTCGCCTACCAGCCACACAGACCCTTGGGCCTTCGTGGTCCGGAACCGAAAGGGCAACAAGTTAATACCCTCTCAAAGGCCAAGCTCCGTTGCGTTGCCGATACCACACGGATACTCCAACATATGGTGGGCACTATCTAATGGCCATATACTAGTCCTAAAGCATGAGTTGACCATGGCTCAAGGCACTCAAAGAATAAGGAACTATGTAGTGTTGTGGGGTTTATTGCGACGCCTTGCGCTAGTCGCACCACACTTCATTTCAAAGGATCTTAACTACGACTTTGTCCGTTGGTTGAGCCCCATGATTGTGAATCTCTCGATGGACCACCCCGCGAAAAGGTTATTCCTCGAACGGATACCAACTACTGATTGTTGCTACATGACGCTCGTCAGAAAGGCAGTCAAAGAACGAGATCCTGTAGCTATCTTTGCACTTCGCAGGAGCGACTACATATTTCAGAGCGATTTCCTGACTTTCCAATTGACGCGTCTGGGCGCAAATTCTGATCACCAGGACTATGTACCACTGATACTCAAAGCCTTGCTATCAGATCCTCCTCGGCTAGCTGCAATAAAGTGGATCATGGACAGTAACGACCTCTGGCTATTCGATCTTGCAACATGGTTTTCCCGGGTCGACTGGCAAGACTTTGATCGGCGTGTGGGACCAGGTGTGCAGCTTTCGTTCTGGAAATCTTTAGAATCACTCGAGTGGGCCAAGATTCCTGGGTGTGAAGTAGAGCGTCTGCAGGAAGTGTTGAAAGCCACTCGTGATCAATTGAAAAACGAGGGCAATCTTGAAAACCTTTTATTCGGGTTAAATTGAAAGAAATGTCTTGCATAAGTAGTGGAGTCTTGGTGATTTGAAGGTAGAACTTCATTGGGGGGAACCAATGTTCATTTCTACTCTGTAGAATTGAAGGCAGTAGGGTCCAGAACATGAAAGGTTCCAATTCGAAAAGCACAAGGAATAATGAAGCCATCTCATGCAGTAGTAGTGAGAAGGATGTGATGATTTTAATGAATGTTGATAGACAAACAGTTCCAATGGTGAAATTAGACTTCGCGGTTCACTTGTTCCATCCGCTGTTGAATAGTCGACTCCATAGACCTGGAGCATTTCCATGTGTTGTTATGACAAACAGTTCTTCCCGCTTACTTTCCTGTTAACTAGAGATGGGATGTTCTGTCGCATGAGTTTATCCATGGGTAGACCTCATGCAGCGGCCACAGAGTCTAGTGCTTGATCTACCAGTGCCTCTGTATCCTCAGAAAGGTCTGCTTTCTTTAACGACGACAATCTTTCCTTCCAAGTATTCCATCTGTCGTCGCAGAATCCTCTCCATTCAGCATCATCCTTCAGACTCACTCCAGGTTTGGCCATCTTTCCATCAAACTCCTTTCCCTCTTTGGTTGCCTTAGACAGGATGTCGCTGGCATAGATGAACCAGACTGAAGCAGCTTTGAGTAGTTTGGGAGAAGTCTGCTTAGCGATGTCGTCGGCTGCGGGGTCTTCAAGGGCCTCGCGCAATATCCAGATAGCGTAGAGAGTAAAGTCATCAATTCCAGCTGCAGTGACACGAGAAAAGAATGCATTGATGTTCACGCACGCCTCATCGGACTTGTCTTGGGCTAGTAATGTCTTAGCATTTTGTGTTGATATTGAGATTTAGACTCGATACTTACCAATGTCGAGTTGCTCTCGTGCCTTACCCCCAAACATGGGCAACTCATCCCAGCGCTTCTCCTCACCCCAAACAGTAATCTTCTTGGCCTTTTCGGAAGCTGGCGAAAGTCCCTTTATCGCCTGCACGATTTGCACTAGCTTATCTTGTCGATCATGAGGGGTCTGCTCGGCGGCGGTAAGGATGCCCGACCACAGGGCATCAAGCTCATCCTCAATCTTGGAGTCGTCTTCATTCTTCTCAATTGCATTTATACAAGAGCCTGCAATCTTTTGAGCGGCATCTTGCGGTGAGGCGCTGTCGTCTGCAAGGAGTTTCTTGATATTATCGGCCATGTTGTGTGTGATGAGTAAAGAAGATGCAGGTCAGGAAATGAAGGAGCGTAATATGACTGCGTTTCAAAGCGGAGATGCATTACAAAAAGACCATACTAGGCCATTTGATTCGTTCCGAAGTGCATCCAATGGTTGCGAATCATTGATAGCACATTAAACACATGGCGCGCTATGAAACTGAGAAGTGCCGATCCTGGCCCGCTTTTGGTGCGGGATTTTACTCCGACTGGCAGCACTGACTGAGACTATGTGCCGGACCTACATCCGCTTTAAGCAGGTGGTGATAGTATCGCGAATCTAGTAGATTAGAGCACCAATCGGACTGTTGAGATCAATCACCTGCCTTTTTATGCTGATCGTCTAAGTGTTTTGGATCACCGAGGAACGAGGATTAGATGGTCTGATTGAGATAGAGATCTCGGAAGGATGGGATATATAAAGGAGATGGGATGTGGTGGCAAAGATGTTTCCTGTCCTGGCAAGCCGCTCTCATTCCTTCGTTAGATATCGATAATCCGTTCACAAGATGCTCTTCTTCCAGGTATAAACTCCTCTCCCTCTCACTGCACTCAGACATATCACTGACCTTGCCAACCTCAGTCCGTCGCTTCTCTGGCCGCTCTTGTGAGCGTAGCTGTCGCCAGCCCCATTGAGAGCCGTCAGTCTGCCACTCGATGTGGTAGCACCAGCTACACCGCTGCTCAGGTCCGAGCTGCTGCCAACGCTGCTTGCCAGTACTACCAAAATGATGATACCGCCGGTAGCTCTACCTACCCCCACACCTACAACAACCGTGAGGGCTTCGACTTCCTTGTGAACGGTCCCTACCAGGAGTTCCCCATCCGAACCAGTGGTGTCTACACTGGCGGTAAGTCCAATATTCTGCCCGGGTTTCTACTCTTACTGATGACAATTTTCAGGCTCTCCTGGTGCTGATCGCGTTGTCATCAACACCAGCTGCCAGTATGCTGGTGCCATTACTCACACTGGAGCTTCTGGCAACAACTTCGTTGGCTGCACCGGTACCAGCTAAGCAATCATTGTGATAGTTACATAGCGTTTGAGCGATGTCATGCACGTAAATATTCTTCTTCATAAACATATTTTACCTCAAATTGATCTTGTCTTCTTTGACTATCTCCTCGTCACTGGTTTCTAACAATACATGGTCCACTTGTCCAAGTTCATCTTCTTGATAATCTTGCTGAAACCATCAGAGTCAGCTGCAGCACCACTGGTAGAACAAATCCTCTTCTTGTCTTTCGACTTGACCTTCGGTGCGCCCTTGGGGTATTCAATGTTAAACACGGGCTTTCCAGCCTCGATGTATGGCGCGTACAAGTCGCACTCGCTGTACTCAATGCACGATTCATTGATGCAGAATGCGACATATGGTAAGACCTCCTCTGTGACGTCTCCGCCATTCTTCATGCCCATAACCATGTTATACTTTGCTGCCTCTGCGGAAAGGAACTTGACGTACGAAACCGTATCGGCTTCAGTAAGGCCGAGGCCATTGTCGTTTTGCTAGTGATGTCAGCGTGCACTCCTGTTTCTCTTTCAGTTGACTTACATAACCATCCATATTATCGGGATCGATAGCATCGCATCCCTTGTCAGCAGCAACCTTGATCCTCTTTGCCATGATAGATCGAACGGCAGGACTGCGGATATTTACCCATTTCTCATCAGGCCAGCCATCCATAGTCTTGCCGAGGTCTTTCTTTGCAAAGTCATCCTTATCATCACGCCAATTCTCCCACGACCCAGCGCTGAAGTAACAGATGACACGTTTTCCAGCCTTTTGCATGGCGGAGAAGGTACTCTTGTCGTTTTCGAAAAGATCGAGATCATAAACGGGAACTGTTGAGTCGAGCTTACTGGCGCCTCCTTTGGGAAGCTTGAAGACTTCGGACAGGACGATCTCCCATTTGGTGCCAGCCTCTGGCTTCCACATGACTTTGCGCTTGGGAGTACTGGCGCGCGGGTTGAAGGCCTCGGCTGAAGCCGCCAGGGCGATGATGGCATGGAAGACTGAGGTAAACTTCATTTTGACTTGGGCTGTGCAGATATGAAACGGTATACCAAATATGAGCTATAAAGCAATGCGACTACCCAATTGTGAGACAGTTGCTATATATACATGATTGTCACAAAGGCATGAAGGGACTCCGATTGCCACCTTTTGTGACAAATCCACTCAGAGTTTCTTTTTCGAAATGGTGTTCCAGTCCATTCCAGTATTCGTGCCTAGACAGGGACGGGCCGTTTCGGGGCATAAGGGTCTAGGTTTGAACTGAACCTTGCTAGTCTGGAATGTGAAAACAGTCTGGATCGTGGCCTTGTCCGTTTTTTACATACCAACAGCTTTCATCTTGTGGTTTGCGCTGGGGAGCACAAGTTCTACATGTGGATATCAGTTTTGGTCTATCCCAATGCGGTCCTACTGTAAACACGTGTTGATTGATTGTTTGCTCGGCATAAGATCCTGCCGTGCCCTCCAACGGTTTTGGGCAGCACGAAGTAGACCTCGAATCTTCCAAGGTCCAGACATTTAGAAACGAAATACTCAAGATTTCCATACTATCCAACTACTTGACTAATACCCAGCGACATGATCTACTGCCCCGGCGGAGTAATCTGCTTGGTAACCTCCTTACTAAGCTCAACAGACCAGTACAGCAGGTTGTCGTCATACTCAGCAGGATCCTCATTCTTCCCTTTTCCAAACCAAGACCTCTTCAGAGCTTCTATTCTCCTGTGATCTTTATGATGGCCTAACCATCGCGCCAAAGTGATATATGCACTGTCAAGGGCGCCCGAGATCCAAGCATGGTGAGGGCTCAGTGCCTCTCCACACATGGCGAACTTCCCTCCACAAAATACGTGCTGGAACTCGGGATACATGTACTTGAATTGTCCAGGGCCGAAAAGTGCAAACGCACCGCCAGTGTAGGGGTCGTGGGACCAGGCGTATGCATGATGGGTGAGATACTGGTCCCTGAGGTAGTCGACGGTGATGGTGGGGTCGCTCTCTGCCCACAGTCTGGCTAGGTCTTGAAAGGATTGCTTGACAACAGTGTCATCGATGCACGGGTCCTGTTTGGAGTAGTCTGGAATCAAAGCTCCCATTCGCGTAGCATCCTGAGCCCAACTGTAGGAGACCATGAGCACGGCTGATTTGTCTTTGTCATCCCAGGAGGGGTACACAACGTTACTGATCGCAAGATCGGTGCCCGATACACCGCCAATTTTAGCGACAGCTTTAGGATCATTGTACATGCTCTTCCACCAACGTGTCTTGAACTTGATCGCAACCTTACTCGCACGATCGTAGCTTAGAGCCCGGATGCCAGTCAGGATCTTCTTTTGTGTTTCTGGAAGTCCAAATCCAGGTACCAACCCCGCAATGTCCATGCGCTGCAGAGGACCCATGGCTGTTGTGTTGAAGACCATGTCATAGAGTTCTGGTTTCTCTGCGCCAGCCAAAGTGACCTCAATCTTGTTGCTGGGCCTGTCTTCTGACATAGCCACAACAGGCGTGTTTGTCTTGACCTTCAGCGAAATTGGGTTGTCAGGAAGCCACTTGGGATCCTTAATGCATTCATTCATCTTGTCAGTGAGGGTAGACATACCACCGTCAAGGCGAAACCATGGCTTGCCGGTGGCTGCTTGAAAGTCGCTATAGTCACACAGGGACTCAAGAAATGATTGATCGAAGAGGCCGGTAGATCTACGGGAGAGAATTAGTGAATGAGGTCAATATCGACTTGGGCACTTACGTCTCGGCCGACTCGGCTTCTTCGGTCTCCTCGTATGTCAACCTTGTCACAGTCAGTATTATCCAATACCTTTTGCAGTTCATCTGGCTCGCCTCCTTACCTTGGTTTGGTGTGCATGAGCCAAGCTCTGGTTGAGTAGTTATCATCGTGACCTTTCATCAATTCTGCGAACTCATGATCCCAGTTCTGCGTGAGGCCTTCAATGATATGTTTGATTCTGGCCTCATATTTTGTCCCTCTACCAAACGTTAGCTGTCAGGTCTCTTCTAAAATGTGCTGTAATTTTTCATACTTTGGAGCAACGTCGGGGTCGCTGGAGTAGTAATGCATTTGTGGCTCGCACTTCGCATCAAGGACGTATTCTGATTTGGGAAGGCCAAGGTTTTCGATCAGGTTCAAGGTTCTGAAGAGGTCATTAGTATAATGGCACCAGTCATTCAACCATGGAAAGCTAGTACATACGAATCCATAGCTGGAATTTGGGGTATACGCATTGCCCCAATGTCGTAGTAGTTGTGAGGACAGTCCTTGTCATCAGGAAAGCTGTAAGTATAACATCGTCCACCAATTCTGTCTGAAGCTTCATAGATATCCACATTTTTGATCTCGAGAAACTTCATCATCATGGCGAGATACAAACCGGTCGCGCCAGCACCGACAATGGCGACACGGCCATTGTACTCTGGAAGAGCCTCATCAGTATCATGAGAAGTTGGGGCGTGGGACAGGCTTCCTGGAGGCAATGGATCAGACTCGCTGACATCGTCTCTAAGTTTAGCTCTCAATATACGAAGATGCTTGTTGAGGAGGTGCTTGGCGTAGGCGCTGCGAAGACCTTCTGGGATCTCGCTGATTGGCTCCCGGGGCAAAGCCGCGACATGCTCAGCTCGGATAGCCATGTTCAACGGTGCATTGATGGAAATTGGTTGTCTAGGAATAGAGATGTTGCAGAGTTCATGCTCCTTGTTTGGAAACTCGAGGAAGCTATGGGTTCTTATACATTAATTCTTCACGCTCGCTTCTGTATCCTACGTACTTTATGCAGGCTTACAGAGCTGAAAGCATCACATTCCTCTTATTGGCTTCATCACACCGTCTCGCATCAATATTGTACAGCAAAGTCAAAGTGGCGAGCTGAATGTATTGAACTGCGGGGAAAGAGGTCCGTTTTGGGTCTTTATGTCTTACTTCGATGTGAGTTGTGACCGTGAGAAAAGTCTAGATTGTGACCAAATAATGGTCAGCGGCATTCATGGGGCTTAAGAGCATTTATACATGGTTGGAGAGTTGCCATTTATATGCACTTGCATACAAATGGAGACATTTAATCAAAATAGAATGAAAAGAAATGTCGTAGCTGTAGTCCTGTCAATTTACCAGGGTTTGCTGTGACACTTGAGCGCTCGATTGATGCCTCCATGTGTAGGGTATCTTCGACCACCTCAACTCTCGCTTTTCCATCCAATGACGTCTTGACCTTGAAACAGTGTTGTAATTGGTTGTTTAAGCCCCACAGACAAGAGCAACTTCCCTGATCGAACTCAGCTGGACATCGTTATCCCAATCAACATCCCTACAGCAAAGTCCAGACCTCCATCGACCTGTCTCACTCCCACACTATCACATTCAGAATGCCAAAAAATCAGCTATTCCAGTATTCGGTTGTCTCAGCCCTTATGGATGGAGTCGCCGAGACCGGCATCACCATTTCCGACCTGCTCAGCCATGGAGATCACGGCCTCGGCACATTTCGACACATGGTCGGCGAAATGATTATCCTCGACGGAACAGTGTACGATATGAAGCCTGATGGTTCCGTTGTCGCTCTCGACGATGATGCTTGCGCGAGCCAGACTGCACCTTTTGCCATGGTTACAAATTATCAGCCTACGACGATTGCTCGTAAATTAATCGGGTCAAAAGATGCCTTGACAAAGGATTTGTCGGACTTCCTACCGAACGCAAAGAACCATTACGTTGCTTTCAGAGCGGAAGGGACATTCAAGTCGGTTACTGTTCGAACTGTTGGTGGACAGCAATCACCAGGCGAAAGTCTCGCTGAGCTTGGGAAACGTCAAGCTTCTCATGAGTTCAAGGACATTGAGGGTACCATTATTGGTTTCCGGTCGCCGGCTTTCATGCAGGGTATCAGCGTTGCTGGAGACCACTTGCATTTTATATCGGCTGACAAACACGCTGGTGGCCACGTGTTGGCTTTGAAAGGCGATGGATACGTGGAACTCAGCGCTGCGCCTATCACGGGCGTGAATCTCCAATTGCCTACGGAAGATGATGCGTTCAATCAGGCCAAGTTGGCAAGGGACGATGAGGGGATAGCTGCGGTCGAGGGTTGAAGCAGGATTCAAATAGACCTTTCGATGGGCGAGCATAGATACATAGATGAACTACTCGTTCTGACGGTCGTAAGTATTGTCCTTTTTGTGACCCGAACGTAGGCCCCAAGCTATCAATATGCAGGTACATGTCAGCCGAGAATCCAGATGTGGCGTTGAGGGTTGCACTTGAGCGGTGAACAGATAATTCTTCTCGGTTATATGACTTTTATAGGCAGGTGTGTAGTAACGTACCAAACCTTTTCGATGAGTTGTCTAAGTGTCCTACCACCGGTTCACGATATCTAGAGGTCTTTGTCCAAGGTTCAAAACACAAAAATATGCGATTATAGATTTACAATCGGAGCGCGACTAGCGACATGTCTATATATCTTAAATCCTTATGGCGAAATTGTCCAAACCGACTTTGCCATGTCGATCCTTGGATGTAAGCACTATAAATTCTCCACTACTGAGCATCCTTGCCAAGAAGCATTGTAACGCAAAAAGGCCAATTGTTGCACAGCGTCGATCCCGGACGCCGTACGAAAGAGGGGAACCGGAAGATCCGAGTAACCCTTGAAAGTCTATATAACCTGGGCGTTCTTGCAAACTTCGTCTATCCCTCGCATCCTGGTTTCTGTGCAACATTTCACGATGCGCGGTGTTGTTTTCGCCTCGCTACTGGCCCTTGCCCAGGCGTCGGCAGAGTCCAGCTGCAAATGCTTCCCTGGAGATGATTGCTGGCCTGCTGAGGATGATTGGAAAAGTTTGAATAGTACTGTAGGGGGTCGATTGGTGGCGACTGTTCCCTTGGGAAGTCCTTGCCACGACCCGAATTACGACGCTGAAGAGTGCAAGCGGTTACAAGGCGAGTGGCTTTACTCTTCTGTCCAGTAAGATAAATGTCCATATTTCGCTTTCTCGAATCTCATATTGATGGCCTGCAGCTCTCAATCATCCTCGTCGATGATGGCACCTATCTTCGCCAACCAAAGCTGCGATCCCTTCCAGCCAAGGGAGAAGCCTTGTACCCTTGGCAACTACGTCCGTTACGCTGTCAACGCGACATCTTCCGAAGACATCATCGCTGCATTGGAGTTTGCCAAAGACAAGAACGTCCGTTTTGTCATCCGAAACACGGGCCATGACTATCTCGGTCGCTCCACCGGCGCCGGAGCGCTCTCAGTCTGGACGCATTACTTGAAGAGCACCAAGGTAATCGACTGGAAGGACGATCACTATGAAGGCAAGGCACTTAAGGTCGGTGCTGGAATCCAAGGATTCGAAGCCCTTGCCGCTGCTCATGCCGAGGATCTCGTCGTTGTGAGTGGAGAATGTCCTTCCGTCGGTCTCGTAGGAGGATATTCCCAAGGAGGCGGCCACTCAGCCTTGAGCACAAACTTCGGTCTGGCAGCCGATAACACCTTAGAGTTTGAGGTTGTCACTGCCGATGGAAAGCTTGTCAAAGCAAACAAAAGCAAGAACAGTGATTTGTACTGGGCTTTGAGCGGTGCGGGCTCTGGAAACTACGGAGTCGTGGTCTCAGCTACTGTACGAGCTCACCCAGAAGCCAAGGTCAGCGGCGGCAGCTTCCTTGTCACGTCGCCCGAAGGTCACCCAGATATGATCTACCAAGCCATTGATGCGTTCCACGCCGCCCTCCCCAAGATTGTCGACTCGGGTGTCATGATTATCTACTTCTTCTCCGACTCATTTCTCCAGATCCCTGCAATTACGGCTTACAACAAGACTGAAGCAGAGGTCAAGAAAATTCTTCAACCTCTTGCTGAGTCCTTGACTGCCCTTGGCTTCAAGTTCGAGCCAACTTTCACCAACTTCGCCAGTTACTACGAACATTACGACCATTACTGGGGTCCTCTTCCTGCAGGAAATATCCAAATCGGAACTCAAATATTCGGAGGCCGTCTACTACCCCGCGACAAGGTTAAGGACTTTGCACCTACTGCACGAAAGATTGCTGAGATGGGAGTCATCTACATCGGTGTCGGTCTCAACGTCTCAAAGTTCAGTCCCAACAGCGCCAACTCCGTTTTACCACAGTGGCGAAAGTCTCTTGTCCAGGTATCCCTCACTCTTCCTTGGGATAATGAAGTTCCATGGGAAGAAATGCTAGCTGCCCAGAAGAAGATGACTGAAGAGATTCAACCTGTTATTGAAGCTGCGACTCCAGGTGCTGGAGCTTATATCAACGAGGCAGATTTCCAGCAGCAAAACTGGCAAGAGACCTTTTATGGTGCCAACTATAAGAAGTTACTGAAGGTCAAGAAGAAGTACGATCCCGAACATTTGTTCTATGCTACGGTGGCGGTTGGAAGTGAGGCTTGGACTGTTGCCAAGGATGGGCGAATGTGTAAGGCTGCGGCTTGAGAAGCGAAATTAAGGTGGTAATCATGTCTAAAAGCATCATGTCACTTGATCTTAATTTGCATAATGAGTGCAGGGTCGAACCAACAGAGCGTGGTGATTCGATGAAACAGCCAACGTGCATTATGGTTCACAGGGTTATGAAGCCATATTACTGGTTATAAAATCATTCCATTAGAGGAATTTCTGCCTATGGCGATCGGGATGTTTTTTCAGCTTACTCTTCAGCCGCATTTGCCAACCCCGCATCTCCTGTTCAATTGATGTTCTCACATCTTGTCTTTGTCGTGCCTTCCTAGTCCGCTCTTGTTCTCCATCCACTAGTATTGCTATCAAACTTCAAGGCACTTCTTTTACCATTTTCAAAGTACACTTTCTCCCACATTCAAGATGTCAGGAACCGAAGTCCTTGCCGGAATAGGCATCCTTTGCAACGCTATGCAAATAGTGACATTTGGTAAAGACGCTCTCGACGTCTACAATCATGTACGCGAAAACGGAACCGCCGACCCAAGGCTTGAGGCATACCTCACCGATGCCTTGCTAAGTTATCGGGAGATGAGAAATCAGCTTTCTGCAACCGGTCCCTTGACATCTGACCAACAGGAGCTTGCCAAGATCGGGGAAGATGCTCACCATGGTCTTGAAAGATTTAGGAGCTACTCTGCGCAAATCTATGTCGACGAGAACTCAAGGAATGGCTTCCGTGGGAGACTCAAGGTTGCTAGATGCGGCATCAAAACTTTGTTCCGTGGTAAGGAGCTGGAAAATCTGGAAAAGGATTTCGAAAGATATCAGCAACTGTTCCAGACTCGCCTTATACAACGGGCGTGCAGCCAAGGAAATGCCACAGCACTCCTCACGCAAGGTGCCTTTGCAAGTCTCAGCAGCATTCAGCAGTCCATGGTTAAGAGGATCGCCGAAGGCCATACCGAAACGTCAGTGCTGATTAGACAGAGGGCGTCTGAGGTCAAGGACCATGTTGCAGACCAGCATGCGGAAACCCGAACTACTATGGGGAATCAACTGTCTGCCACGGAGCGCAACCTTCGCTCCCACATGTCCGAGTCAACGTCTATCGTTCAACAGGACCTTAGCAGCCGAAGCAATACCGAAGATGAAGTCAAGAAATATGATCAACTTTTGGCAAGCCTGCGGTATCCTGAGATGAACAGTCGCAAAAATCAAGTTGTTGAGAGCTTTCCGCAAACATTTCAATGGATATTTTCGAACAGGAGACCTGATACTTCCGAAAGCTTTTCAACAATATTTCAAAGGCTAGTTTTGAAAAAGGAACCTGCACTTTTGTCAGAGAACTACACCTTCGGAGAAAAGAGTGTCGATGAGGGTCTTACTGAAGACCAGGATCAGAGTAGTCAAGGAAGTCACGATAATGAGGAAGGAAGTAAAGCGTCCAAAACAATTCGAAACAAAGAGGAGCGCACAGGCACTGATATTGAATATGATTGTTCAGCATCATCAAGCTCTACGGAAGATTCCACAGTGTTTACTAGATGGTTGGGCTCTGAATCCAAATTGTTCTGGGTCAGCGGGAAGCCAGTTCTGGCAAGAGTACTATGATGAAATTCATCGCCACGAGTCCTGCCACACAAGAACATATAGCTGTTTGGCGGCCTGGCGTTCGCATCTTATCCCACTATTTCTGGAAGGCTGGTACTCCTATGGAGAGAAGCTTGAAAGGGCTCCTTCTATCTTTGACCCACCAAGCCCTTCTAGACAGATTTGTGCTCTCACAGGGACTTTCGAAAGAAATGCCCGAGATCCGGCATAAATGGTCGCATTCTGACTGGGACTTGCGAGAATTAGAGAGTGCCTTGGTCTGGGTACTCGAAGCTGCTGCAGAGCCCTTCCTCCTCCTCATAGATGGACTCGATGAATCTGAAGAATTTGGCAAGCACCTCACAATGCCTGCCAGAAGCCTGAACATACTGGACAGCCTTTCAAGCCTGCAGGATGTCAAAGTCTGTTTCTCTAGCCGGGAGGAGTACATATTCAGTAATCGGTTTGATGATGTCGAGAGACAACGAATACACCAACTTACCGGATACGATATCCTTCGGTTCGCCGCTTCTCGTCTCGAAACAGCGGATTTTGCAAGTTCAGGCGATCGGGAGTATGTTCTCCTCCGTATAGTCATGAAGGCCGATGGTGTCTTCCTGTGGGTGGTACTTGTGCTTAACAGCGTCATCCGGGGTTTTCGTGTCGACAACAATATTGAGAGCCTCATTGAGCGGGTTGACCACATGCCAAGGGACCTAAATGAATTGTTTCAGGACATGTGGGAACGCTCTGGCGAAGATGGCGATCTATGCAGTTACCGAGCATCCGCCTCTAGGTATTTCAGAATAGCTTTGGATCAGAAAACCGCCAGTTGGTACTCGACAAGACTGTTGGACTTGGCATTGGCTTCAGAAGAGTATGAGATGGAGTCTATGCTCGACATTGATCGTATTTGTAACATTGCAGAGGTGGAGGGTCTGTGTTATAAGACCAAGAAGAACCTTTCAGTGGTTTGTCAGGGTCTCCTGGAAGTAAGGATGCTTACTCCCTGTTTTACGAAGGAGGAGTTACCAGAATCTCTTCAACTGTATGGGAGGATGAGCATCGGATTTATCCACCGCTGTGCCATTGACTTCCTTCAGGATACTGAGACTGGATCCGTTCTTCTGCGTGCGTGCGAATGGCGCGAAGGGGAGGCGACTGCTCGATTGATAGGGGCCAGAATGGTTCAGTATCGCTTATGTTTCCCTAAAAAAGATGAGGGTCTGATCTTTCCGCTTATACACGACGGCATCGATTACAAGAGGTATAAGATACCCTCGACGGATTTTAATTGGGTGGAATACGCCCTGCGTGCAGTCGCTCAGTGTATCCTTTCCGTCCATTATCGGCGTTTCTTTTTTCGAAAGTGCTACCAATGGCTCGTTGCTGGATTTCCTTACGGTCGCGCCTCATGGCAATGTTGTGGGCGATCAGTCTTTCCCGAGGACTCTATCAGAAACGAGCTCCTAGCGACGATGGCTAAATCCGCTAGTCTCTCCGTCGTGGAAAGGCTTATCGAATCCCTTCCAACCGAAGACCTTTTGAATGCGTTACCTGCCATCTTCCGTGGTCTATCGGCCGGTCTTGTTCATGAGTCATTCTATACAGCGTTTAATGAGAGAGAACCTTGCTGGCTGAAGCGAGCCAATATCACAAAGCAAGTCCTTACTCGCTTACTGGGTCTACAGGAAGGCTGTGGAGATAAAGTACCTGTCAAATCAGCTTCGGGGGAGACAAGAGAAGAATTGAAACGTATCGTATGCACCTGGTTCCTAAGCTCATTAGATACAGAAAGTTGTGAGCAATACGGCACTAATTCGGCCGAGTCAGTCCTGTCAGTATTGCGCCTTATCAAAACTGTCTTGTCTAGCTCAGACTGGGACCAGTCGATCTTGCTTTTTCTGCGATGTCACAACGGCTTTGCAAGACCAAACAACGGCTTTGCACGAGGCTTCATGTACTATAAGCCTGTTAGGTCTTCGGGTGATTATTTTGTTCTAGTAAACTTTGCGACAGCCTATCAAATCGCTCAGGATCTTATTCGATATACCGATGCCGTATCAAAACCTAAGCAGGGACTTCAGATCACCGACGGGAAACTTCCCAAAGGCCCGGAGGGGGCAAGCCTATCGTTACGTGTCGTGGCAGCAATCGACCGTGGCCAACCTTACTTCTGGCAGGGCTGGTATTCCTACCGAGAAGAGAACCAAAGTCAAGCCTTAGACATCATTTTGCTTTCACTACTCACTCAGCAAACTCTTACGGCTGAGGAACAGGTGGTTCTGGACAGTGGGAAGGGACGCAGAGTAGCCAGAGAAGAGAAGGAGGTCATTCCTTACCTTATTACCGAGCTTGGTGACATCCCAGGCCTGTTATTCCACCCGTGGTCAACGTGGTTTATTGAAGATATCGCGGAGCAAGAAGAGAGTAAAGGCTTGAAGTCTCAAGTGGATGAGAGATCACAATATGCATTGAAAGAATTGATTTATAGTATCTCAGAAGACTTATAGAGTTCCGCTAGGAATAGAAGTCATGTTATGATCCTGTTCTCGAATTTTAATGAGGGTCGCAAGTGGCTGCCGAAATTCTTTCCGAGCTTATTCCCATCCGTGGAACGCGATGCCGAACAATTTGCCGTGCAACCCAGAGATAAACCCCACTCTTTACACTTGCCGCCTCCGAATGGCCCGGAAACAACACCATCATCACGAAGATATAATACCCAAGACTCCTTAGCTACATTCCCTATCTTATCAAACAACCTCCATCAATGGAATCCGAAAAAGTCCAAGTCATAATCTGCGGCGGCGGTTCCGCCGGCCTCACAGCAGCAATCTGGCTAGCCCGTTTCAACATCCCCTTCAGAATCCTCGAAAAACGACCCGGACCACTCGCAATCGGCCAAGCAGACGGTGTCCAATGTCGTACTGTTGAGATCTTTGAGCATCTGGGCATTTCTACTCCCCTGTTGGAGGAAGCGTACCATGTGAGAGAAGTAGCCTTTTGGTCGCCGCATGAGAGGGACAGTGGCCTTCAAAGGAAGGATTTGGCGTATGACACAGAGGCTGGGTTGAGCCATATGCCGCATGTTATTCTCAATCAGGCGAGAATTAATGAGTTGATGCTGAGTGAGATTATTCGGTTGAGGGGAGATGGAAGGAGTGGGGTTTTGTATAATTCCCATGTTGAGAGTGTGAAGGTTGTGGATGATCAAGATGAGTACCCTGTTGAAGTTGTCGCTACTCACGATGGCAAGTCACATTCTTACCGAGCCAAGTACGCAATAGTGGGTCTGATACCCCCTACAACTCCATATAAATACTAATGTCAAGTCTACCAGGGCTGCGATGGCGCTCACAGCACAGTCCGCAAGTCCCTAGGCTTCAAAATGGTCGGCGACTCAACCGATTCAGTCTGGGGCGTCATGGACGTTTACCCAATCACAAACTTCCCTGACATTCGCAAAAAGGCCATGTTAATCAGCAAAAATGATGGAAATCTCATGATCATTCCTCGCGAAGGCGATGAACTTGTGCGCTTCTACATCGAGCTACCCAACACCAAAGCTCGAGACGTCACAGAGCAAGGTCTCATTGAGAAGGTCAAGAGAATCTTCGCACCTTATACGATCGATGTTGCGCATACCGTATGGTGGTCCGCTTATGTCATTGGGCAGCGACTCGCGGATCATTTTACGAAAGACTATCGCGTTTTCCTTACGGGTGATGCTTGTCATACACATTCGCCTAAGGCTGGGCAGGGCATGAATGTCAGTTTGCAAGATGGTTTCAATATCGGGTGGAAGATGGCACATGTCCTCAGCGGTCGAGCGCCGGCCTCTGTCCTAGAGACGTACGTCCTTGAACGACAAGATACAGCGGAGAAGCTGATTGAGTTCGACCGCTCATTCAGCAAATTGTTCTCATCGGACTACAGAAAGGAGAATGGTATTACAGCTCAGGACTTTCGAGACAAGTTTGTCGAGGCTGGGCGGTATACTGCTGGTATGGCCACTCAGTACAAGCCCTCTACAATTACCTGCGTTACCGATAGCGATGAGAGTATCGCTTCGGGAGTCACTGTAGGAATGAGATTTCCCAGTGCACCGGTGGTGAGACTCTCGGATGCAAAGCCTATGCATCTGAACAGCGTTCTTCCTGCCGATGGACGCTGGCATATTTTGACATTTTGCTCTGTAGGTGACACCAAGGAGCGTTTACCTGCGGTACGTACGAAAAGCTTGAAAACGAATGGAATCCTCCTAATTGACTTAGGTTGCCTCAGAACTCGATGGCCTGCTCAAGACGTTTACACCCACCGGGAATAACGCAGACGAGGTCTTCCTCAACACCCTCGTTATCAAGGCGGATCGAAAGACTATCGAGATCGACCAACTACCAGAGGTCTTCTTCCCAAAGTCAGGTCCCTATTCATTGCGGAGTAAGCTTCCTTCTTTGTTCTACTATTTAGCCGTCTGACAATACTAACTTGTTCGGGCAGATGTTCATAGAGTCTTTGTTGACGACACAAGCCCGTACATGTTGGGGTGTGGGGAAGCCTCCACCAAGTACGGCGTCGACCCTGACCAAGGTGTCGTTATCGTTGTCAGACCGGACCTTTGTGAGTCCCTTCTCTCTAAAATCCTCCCCAGATCAGATTTCTAACAGGATTACAGATGTCGCGCGTATTTTGAAGCTGGCAGATGCAAATGAGCTATCAGCGTTTTTCAAGGGGTGTCTCACGACCAGAGAATGAAGCACGTTGGGTGACTGACCGATCAGCATAACTGTCAAAGAAAGCGAGATTAAAAGTCCTATTCTATGCCAAGTCGTATACTCATACACAGGAACAAATGACCTCATCCTTATCCGAATACCTCAATCATAAAGTGATACTCCAATTTACTTCCATCCTTCCACGCCCTGAGTGTAAGCTCCCGACACTTATCTGCCAGAATCTCACCCACAACAGGTGCACCACAGTAAAAGACACCAACCTTGAGCTCTTCATCCTCTTCAAAGTTCTCATCCTCCTTATCTCTCCTGTTAGGTCTCTTGCTAGCGCGAAACTTGAGCATCTCTTCATAATGCTCATCCAGGATCTGATCAAAGTCAGGTCGTCCAAAGTTGGTGGGATTGAGAAGGCCTGTAAGCGGGGAGGCGGGATGTTCGTCGGTACGGTGCATTTCGAGAAGCCAGCGGTACACATGTGTCGAGATCTTCTTCTGCTTCGCTGTTACGTGCGTGTTGATGCGGATGTCGAGATGGGGATTGACCTCATGGTCGCGATGCCAATCTTGACTCATGGATACGTCGTTGAGCAGATCGGAGAGCCAGAGGAGGTAGTTTCGTTCACGTACCATCCAGTGGAAGTCGACGCGACGGTAGTCATCTGCGAAGGTACCTGCTCGGTCGGCACGGGGTGCTTTCTCTTTGTTGATGAGATCGGGGCCGACGCTTCCTTGACGAGTGGGTGTTTCGGGGACGTTGTCGGTGTTTGACGATTCTCCGCTGGTGTTTGAGTTGGATCGCTGGTTAGGTGGTGGGACTGCAGTTGCTTCGGAGTCATGGTGGGTATGCTCATCTCGGTGGGTATGCGAGTCTTGGTGATTGTGCTCGACTTCGTGGTTTGGACCGCCGTGGTCGAGATCGTCGTTGTACTGCAGATCGGCCAGGATACCAGAGAAGGGTGTGACACCGATACCAGCTCCGATAATGATGGAATGGTTGAAGTCGTAGAAGCGCTGAGCGGGTGCACCGAAAGGACCATTGATACCGACCTCAATTTCCGACTCTCCAGATTCACCTCCAAGCTCACGAAGTTTCTCGGTCCAGTTCCCATCAGTCTTGATGTGCAGCTTCATCTTGTTGCCGCGACAGAAGGATACAGTGAAGGGATGCCATTGAAAGAAGCTGATCTTGGGGACTTGAAGGAAGATGTACTGGCCAGCCTTGTACTTCCAGAGACGCTCACTAGGAATGATGGCCGTGATCTCAACAGTCTCCTTGTCCAGAACCTTCATGGTCGCCTTAATGCGGTGGAATCCAAGGCCGACGCGAACAACACGTTCCACAAGGACCAAGAGTGTTGGGAAAGCAAGGAAGTATCCGAACATCGGCCACTGGAACAAACCAGCAGTACCATGAGCCATCATGAGACCAATGATGGGAAACATGAGCAAGTGACCCAGCTGGAAGACTTCGTAGTTCCATTTTCGCACCTGCGGGATACTCAAAAGGGACAGGATCCAGAACAGACCAAGGCCAGCGATGCCGGTGAAACCGGGCAAGGACCGAACATACTCGATGTACAGACGGGGAACTGCATCAGCGCCAAGCACTTCAGCCACCGCATCCTCATTCGCAGGATTGCTTCCAGAACGGAATGATCCCGTCAAGTGTCCGATAGCATGTAAAGTCGCGAGCAGGATGGCGACGCAAGAGATACGAATGTGAAACTCCTGCGAAAGATCCCAGTTGAAGAAGCGCGAGATGTGGTACGACCTGCGCAGCCACGTAGAAAAGTATCGCGACATACTAAGGATCAAGAAGAAGAAAGTCGGGTATAGCGCTCCAGCGCAGGTCTTGGCCATGACAACACCCCAGCCGAACCCATTGCGGTATTTTGGCGTGGTCTGATACTTGACGAGTTGCCATATTCCGAAAGCCAACTGCATACCAACCACAACACCAAGAAACACAATCTCAGGTCCATGGACAGCCCAGTAAGAGCGAATTCGTCTCCAACCCGGCAGTTTCTTGATGTAGCTTTTATCCTCCTCTTCCTCCTTCTTCGCCTGCTTCAGGGAGGGAATCTTCCACTCCTTGACCATCTTAGCAAACTCATCTCTCGGAATTTTGTCGACACCAGAATCGCCCATCATTCTGCGCAAAAAGGCATGGCGCGCATCGTTGTCGTGGTCTGTGTGGATGACATGGTGAGCGCTCGGCTTGGGAACAAGCTCTTTATGTTCCTGGTCGAGTTTGCGCTCGACTTCGTGGTAGTTTATGTGTCCATCGTTATCGTGGTCGAGATCGTCAAGGAACTCTTCGATCTCTTCATCGGTGAGGTATTCGACGTTTTTGGAGGAGCGGATGGGATGGTCTGCTACAATGGATTTGCGATTGCGGTGACGAGCCATTGCAGGGCAGGTCTGTGATGACAATCTCAATGGCGGTGGATGAGGAGAAAAAGACTCGCGCCCGGAAAGGGGGCCATGAGAAATTTACATATTCTTGACTAGAAACATGCCCAGCAATGGTACGTCAGCATCTGGTGATGCCAAGAATACCAAGCGTTTTGAACAACTCAACACTAAAAACAACCTTAAATTCCCCGATGAGAGCAATATCACGTGCTGGGTCTCCATCGCCTACACATGGACTATCAATTGGTACACTACAGTAGAACGGCGCATTAATTACGTGGCTGAGAGGAAGGCCAAGTCTTTGCGTGCCCTGATTTTCGTGCTGGTGGATGACGGTGCCCAGGAAAGAGGCTTAATTAAAGGTAACCGCTTGAACCAATTGAGACTACGCCCAGAGACTTGGCAATCTTGGCTTTGGTTTGGTTTATCGGATGAAGGTCATTGGATGGGTTTGTTCTGGGGGTTGACTAGCGACGGGAAGTTTCGTCTTCTTCAGCGAAGACGGGAAGGGATTTGTTTCCAAGACTCTGGGACGGCTCGCTAATGTTAAATACATCATCACCCGAGAGTGGTTGTTGGGTGCTCGACTGCTCAAGTGTGGATGACGTCAAGATAGATAAGATACAACGAACTGACGATAAGGTAATCGATAAGATAAGATGTCACAAAGATAACGGCCGTAGGGTAACTCCAGCTTCAGGACAGTTGACGCGATTCGACATGTTCTCACTAGATATATAGTTATAATAATTTTCAAAAGTTAATAAAGAGTGTTGATCTTGAGATTTTAATGTTCTTAAGTATATTTTTACCCTTCGTGGCATCTTAACGCATGGCTTCAAGCAAAATGTTTGACACGAAACATGTTCTTGAAACACAGAGATCACACGTGCGTACAAACATCGTCGGTTTGAACGATTGAGCAGAATACAAACCGCATGCATACTAATGATTACATACAAGAATGACGTCTCTTCTCCAACCATGGAGTCGGAAATTCCGGCCACAAGCACCAGCTAATCAGCTACAGTCTTACTGCATAAGCAGGATTTGATGACAAGCCCCGTTGGCCACTATATTCATCCGATCAACGATTTAACGAATTGCTTAAGCTTGATGCTGACATGGATTCTATATAAGTGTGATAAGAAACATGCTCACTTCCTTCCATAGACGTTCATCTCATCATCAACTTACACATTCATCATGGTTCCCAATCTCCAAACCAAGAGTCTCACCACGTCCGACGGACGCAAATACACATACGAATACATCCCAGCAAAGGAAAACAAATCAACCGTGCTTCTAATCCATGGCTACCCCGCAACTCGCTATGACTGGAAGTACCAAGTCGAGGATCTCTCCGTAGCAGGCTACGGTGTTATCGCACCCGACTGTCTCGGATATGGCGACAGTCACAAGCCCCTCGAGATTGAGGCCTACAATCTCAAAAATATGAGCAAGCATCTCACAGAAATACTCGACAATGAAGGCCTGGATAAGGTTGTCGGAGTTGGCCATGATTGGGGTGTTAGTATTGTGTCACGGGCGGTTGTTTGGCATCCTGAAAGATTTGAGAAGGTCGTCTTCCTCTCACTTGGTTATGGCCCGCCGGGAATCTTGTTGGATATCGATACCATCAATGCGAAAAGCCTCAAGGAATTCGGAAACATGCCATTTGGATACTTTTACTTTTTTAATTCTCACGATGGGGCAAGTCTTGCTGCTCAACACGTAAGTGGTTTCACCGACAAGCTGATGCAGTGATACTAACAGTCAATAGCTCGAGTCATTCTTTCACCTAGTATTCCCCACTGAGAATCTCAAATGGACTGAGAAGCTCGGTGCCTTGGGCGCAGCTCGTGCATGGCTTAACAACAACACAATCACCCCTCTACCCAGCTATATGACCGAAGAAGACAAGGCCGCTTGGATGGCAGAGTTCAGCAAGCCAAATGCAACAGAAACGTCAATGAACTACTACAAGGCTCTCCTTCGCGGTGTCAATGCCAAGGATGAAGAGAATTTGACGAATGAGGACCGTACTCTGCATGTTCCTGTGCTCACTGTCGGTGGTTCGGAGGATGTCGTTGCACGTGCGGAAAACATGCGGCTGGGCACTGAGCCTTTTGCTGCTGCAGGGTGGACACACAAGGTGGTCAATGCAGGACATTGGATGATGTATGAGGATCGAGAGGGACTGAAAGATGCTCTGCTCGAGTTTCTCGAGAAGTAGTACCTAGAAAAGGTGTAGGCGATGGACATGGTATATGTTCTTTAGCTTTACTTCTGTAACAGGATTGCGCAATTAATTCTTCCGAACAATGTCCCGCCAGCCTTATTCTGCTCTCGTGTTGGGGGTGATCCCTCCCTCAGCTCACAGATGAAGTCAAAGCTCAACAGAATGATCAGTCCGTCCACAACTGAGAGAGCCAAGGCTGATATTTGCATGTCACCCGAATAGCCTGCCGGGGAGTGACGGATATAATTACCGGCATGAGGCCCGGGAGCTAATTCAAGGGGTCGACTGATCCACAAGGATGTAACCTGGGGAAAAGCATCAGAACGGCGACGCCGGGATAAGGAATAGCAACAGTATGAAGGTGATTTAAATGTTAGAAAATAACATGAAACAAAAGCCCAATCGGTCAGCGATGCCTTCAGATTAGCCACTTGACTAGCAGACCCTTCATCTCACTAAAACATTCTAGAAAATTATGCCAAGTTCTTTCACCAAGTGAAGATCACAATCAAGTGGAACAATTACTTTTCTCAAACCCACTAACAGCGGAGCCATGAAGTCATCCCCTGACGCTAATCCTCGTATTGGTGATTGAGATCTCCAGTTTCGACCAACATGGTCAGCCTTGATTCGTCAGAGAGGAGGCCCGTGTCCTAGCGCCTCATGCGATAACGGCACTTGTTTCTTTCTTTGACTAGGGACTTGAGACGAAACTAAAGAATTCTTCCCTTCACCTCCATTTTGCATTTCCAATTCTGTCTTTTACCCGAAGGTCGTTGACTTTCAACTGTCGCTACCCACTTCTTCCATTCTTTTACTCGTATTCATCTTTGGCTCGTGGTTCTTTAAGTGCCAAGCCATCCTCTCTTTTCCACGATGCAGACTCCCAGTCCCGCCGCATCACCTTGGCCTTTGAAGGAGGCGTTTATAGGTGGAAAAATTGGCAGCGGCGCCGACGATAGGAAATCATGGCATCGACTAGAGGATCTTCCCACAGCCTTTCAAGCACAGTACCCCAGATTGAGTCAGCCATGGCTCCCCGGATTCTGGACACGGTTCCCGTATCGGGGGCTTAGCATGTGGTTGCTGGCTTTGATAGGAACCATGTCGGCGGTTCTGATATTGAAGTATAGTGATGGAGTGCCTGTTGATCACTGGGATAAGAATATACAGCCCACAGTTTGGCTGGCTTTGACGTCGGCGTTGTCGGGCGCCTTTCTTGCTGTTGCCTTCACCGAGGGAGCGGCCATCTCATATTGGAGGACTGCTGGAAAGCCAGTCACTGTAAGTATTGGACCTTCTTATGATGCACTGATGCTGATGATGTTTAGTTACAACAATTACAAGCTGTGTATGGCTCTTCTACGGGCATAATACAGGCTGCTATCAATCTGTTTACCTGGAAGTCTAAGACTCTGGGTCTGGGTAAGACGACCGCCCACTAACACACTGGCTTTGAAATCTTACAAGATTATAGCATCGATTCTAATGACATTATCTGTCATGAGAGGTCCACTACTGCAACGAGCCTCGGCGACGGCAAATTATTACGAGACACAGCAAGGGAAAATGAACTTCCATATCGCACGAGAGCTACCCGAGGACTACGGCTGCATCATTACGGGTCGGTCTCACTATGCAACATCGCTATTGACCAAGAACTTCAGCGACATCGCCCACAGCTACAGCCGGCGCGACGACATGGCGGCCTTCGGCACAACCTGCACGAACTGCACGACGAAGATCCGAGGGTTTGGGTTCCAGGTCAACTGTACCGAGACGGCGCGGGAGTACAACCTCACTGCCGGAGCAGACCAAGCGACCTTGCAGAAGGCTATGAACGGAGCGAGCTTCTTCCAGGTCAACATCACCGAGTTCAGGGAGTACGAAGTTTACTCGATGCCTGATGGATCGTTTCTGCGCTATACGACACTTTACAAAGACCAAGACGAGTGTGCTGGTAAAACCAAGATTCAGACTTGCGACTTGCATGGTGGTATTGCCGAGTTTCCCGTGCGGATAGAGGATGACAAGGTTGAACTTGTGGGAACCTGGAAGGACGACAAGTTCATCGAGCGCAAGTAAGTAACTCCCATATATGGCCTAAACAGAAAGCTAATGCTATGCTAGATATATGAGGCCTGCAGGTCTGGCCCCACCCGGCGGAGGAAATCTCCTCAGTGGTTTCCGCATCATCGTCGAAAACCTCTACGCATCCGCAGCCTACATGTCATTCACCGGCGCAACAGGCTACGACATAACATCATCCGGCCTAGCAGCAGCCCAATATCTAACGATGAACGGCCCGGTACCCAGCTGCAACGACACCTGGTCAAACCCCATGGACGATGTCATCGAACTCACACGCAACATCGGCTTCCGCGCAAGTCTCCAGTACGCACAATACAACACAACCGACAAACAAAAAGTCACATACGACAGCGGCACGACAACGCTCGTGTACGTGACGGACTACGAAAAGATGTGGATAGCGGTGCTGGTTTCGCTAATCGGGATATTCTCCGTGCTACCCACCTTCTGGGGCTGGTGGGAGCTGGGCAGGGATGTCAGTCTGAACCCACTTGAGATTGCGAATGCTTTTGGCACAGTTGGACAGGAGTCGCATATTATGAGGAACGTGGATCCTAATCATAATGTTGGAGGGATTGTTAATGCGGTTCATGATATTGGGCCTGTGAGGTATGGTGCTTGGGAGATGAGTGATGGAGTGACGAGGCTTGGTTTTGCGGGGGCTGGGTTGGTGAGAAATCCGACCAAGGGGGAAAGGTTTAATTATTAGCGTTAGGTTTTCAGGATCAATGTATCCTTAATGATGAATAATATTTAGTCACGCGCCTCAGGGTGTTATAAGAATTGGCCCCCGAGAGCATAAGAGACGAAATACGGCATAATTTGATCAGCTTATGCTAGCTTAGTCTAGCATTTAGGTTACTTTATCTATATAGCCTAAGTCTTAGAGGAAATTTCTTCTGACACCTACCTGACGTGATATGGTTGGTTTCCTAGGTGGGCATTTTGTGCGTTGTATTGCAGTGCAGGCTTTGCAAACTTAAGATGCATAGTCATAAATTTAACCTAAATAAGCGAAAGAGAAGATTTCTGCAGCTGATGGACAAGATTGGCTTCCTAGCCCTTGAAAAATTCCTTCCTACCGCACGGCCATTTCTCATTTATCACACTGCACGCAGGATGCCAGGTTGGGGTGAGCCGTGGAATGCACCTCCTCATGAGGACTTCACTCTACGGATACCCGCTTCAGAGAACAGAACCTTCCCTGTCTTCCCCAACCTCCCCTATGACCTTCGACACACAATTTGGCTCAAAGCCCTGTCATACGAGCGTCTCATTCGAATTTTACCTGGCTCTACCAGCTTGCGTAATGGCCACTATCGGGGTCCCTTGAAGATCCATATATCAGCACCACGAGAAGCGAATGAACCGATGGTGAACCCCCTATTACTCGCTTGCTCAGAGTCGCGGAAGATAGCAAAGGACTTTTACCGGGTGCGGTTGCCATGCGAGTACATGTCACGCAAAGACTTCTTGAAATACTACCCTGGGGTACTCTACCTTTGTCCCGAGTTAGATATTGTGCACATCCACGGATTTGACCATTTCGTCCAACTTGCTACGGCTGTTTATAAGAACGATCGCAACCGCAAGGGCCTTTTGAATCTTGCAATATCATACAGGGATTTAATGTCGGAGCAACTCCCAAATCTGAATAAGGAAGCTGCCAAAGCAGCCGTATCTCGACTTCGGCGAGTAATCTTTGAGGGCCCAGTCATCGGAATTTCTAGAGACAAAACTTGATCGAAACGCCCTGGTTCGTCCCATGTTGCGGCAGCACAACAACCTTTGATCGCCTTCCGACAGATCCTCGGGAGCTGGGGACGGTGCACGTGGCTGTTGATAGCGAATTGCGCTACAGGAGGCGGTATTGGCGAAGGTTTCTGGCTAAGGCAGAGATTGATCGCTCTCAGTGCCAATTTGAAACAGAGGTTATGCTGAACTTGAGGGTTCCAGGCATCGATGACAAGAACAAGACAGATTGGGAAAACGCCTTGCAGAGGATTCAATATGAGTGTCAACCCGGACCGAGCCAGCGGGAACCTACTCCAGAGTATATTCCGCCAGTGGTGACCGGTTTCTGGATGGTGCCGTGAAAAGCTTTGCAAAAGGGTCGCGGCGACCAACCAAGTTATGTGGACATAAAAGAATATCCACCAGAACTATGTGTAGCCCATCCTAGCGTACGGCTTGACATTAGTGACTTTAAAGGTCCTGTTCCGTTGAGAGGGCCGTGAAGGGCTTTGTCGGGTTGCATCGGCTGTCGAGAACATCAACGAAGAAGTATTTTAGCCACTGAAGGCGAATTCAAGGCGGCATTACGGTGCCTCATATTCTTGGCCCCCCCGCAGGGTCTCAGAAGAATTGACCGCTGGAAGTATGAGAGACGAAATAATTTGGCCTTCTTATGCCAGCTTAGGATAGCGTTTAGGCCACTTTATTTCTGTAGTCTAAGTCTTAAAGGATATTTCTTCTGTTGCCCACCTAGGCCCCGTAATCTTAGATGATGATCCCCTTGTTTCCCACCAAACATAGAAGAGTCCAAAGTCGCTAGTTATGCAGTACATTTATTGCTTTACTGCTCAAAGTGATATTATGATTGATGCAGAATCAATAAATAAGATTAAGAAGTATTGATCTTGATAGTTGAGGTAAACGACTGGAAGCTGTAAATGAAGTAAGCATCGATATGTATGTGGATATGTGATATCCTTTGAGACTCAAGGTCCCTGACTAGTAGTGATATGGTCCCGAGGAGGGCAGATGGTCCCTTGTGGAAACTTTGTTATACTCGAGTAAAGAAGCGAAAGTCCTTCATTGGATATAGTTCAATAGTAGAAGGTCTATCTAGCAAAGCTTCCAGTCCATTGGCTATGAATCGCTGTATGGCCTTCACAGTACATCGTTAGTTTATTACAGAATCTGTAAACTTTGGCTGCGTAGCCATAACCTTAACCAAGATGAGCCGCACACAAAAAAGAAGAGAAAGAAGGAAAAAGGATTAAATATTCAAAACTTTGCATCAAGCGGTGTAAAGGTAACTGTCGAGCCTGCCTAAATTTGGAGGACCTTGCACCATCTACACCAATACATCCACTTCTCTACCGCCTGTCCCGGGCAGTTCACGCAGGATCAGAATGCTGCACACGTATGTTCCGTGGACTGCACCTCCTGCTGAGGTCTTCACCCTGCCCGCCGAAACCAGAACCTTTCCCCTCTTTCCCGATCTCCCGTATGACCTCCGTCACATGATATGGCTTAAGGCTCTATCGCACGAGCGACTCATCAAGATCCGACTTTACGAGAGGGGTTTGGCCGACAATGTACCATACAACCAAGCCTACAGCATTTATTTATTCAGGCCACAAGACCTGGAGAATGACCCGATAGTACACCCCACTCTTCTCACTTGCTCAGAATCGCGGAAAATAGCGAAACAATTCTATCGGGTTCAGTTCTTATTTAACCACTTAGATTATGACCACCCTGGTACACTTCGTCTCTGTCCCGAATTTGATACTCTGTACCTTCGGGGAAGCGATGTGTTCGTGTATTTTGCGGACTTCGCTCGGGACTTTTATAACAGGGATCGGGACGGCAAAGGTCTCTTGAATCTGGCTTTATCAGACGATGTTGACTTTCCCTCCATTTTCCCCCGTAGTTATACGGATGAAGTCGCAGACGGCATAGCCCGACTTCGACGTGTTATATTCCAAGGCGGAGTAGTTGCAACCAGATCTCGTGGTCAAGCCTTGCGAGAAATGCCCTACTCCGTCCCATGTTGTGACAGTACAACAGCTTTTGACCGTCTACCCGCAGACCCCCGAGCCATCGACAAGCTGGAAAGGGTGTATGTACTTCCTCGATACAATCCTTCCAAATATGGACTGGGCTACAGGAAGCGCGAGTGGGAAAAGTTCCTAGATGCGATAGAGATGGACCAGTCTCGACGCAACTATGAAGAACATCTCATACTTGACCTAGATTACCATTGGAGTGACGGTACATTGGTCGACAGGGAAGATTGCCTGAAATCTATTCAAGGTGCTTATGAGGAATTGTGGGAATCTGGTCTAGAAGTGACGGGGAATCTTCCACCGGCTGTGAATGGTTTCTGGATGGTGCCCATGGAAGCTCTTCAAGAGGATAAAGACAGCAGTAAGCCAGACTGGGTGGATATAAGAGACTTTCCACCACAATTGTGTGTAGCCCACCGGGGCTGAAATGGCCGCCGAAAGCATAAGACACGGTCCCTTGAGCTGTAAAGAGGGTGGATTGTGCCCTGTGAAAAGCTTATTATACTTGTGCAGAGAAATGGAAGTCTCATACTAGATACAGTTCGATACTGTAGACGGTCTCTTCAATATACTTTGGGTTTCAGTAAGATTTTCCGATCAGATAAGGTTTTTCATGATACTTACACTTTGCACGGGGCATTATGACTCTTTGCTCACACGACCCTTTTCCTTTTTTGCCCTGCCCTATACATAAGGTTTGGGCACAGCATAAATGTCTTCCTTGCTTCCATCCGGGCTTTTTTCTTCCTTCCACCAACATCAACCACCTACAACCACAACCACCTACAACAACGCACTTCCTCAGCAGCTAAGTCAGTCAGATTGCAGGGATACTCAAAAGGATAGGCGGTAAAATATCTCAGCTGTGTTGCAGAAAAGGTAATTCTGAGACGCGATCAGATAAGCTCAAGGTTTTCGGTGATATTTACACTTTTCAAAGGGCATTATGACTCCTTTGCCCACACATGACCTTTTTTTTTTTTGCTCTGCCTAAACATAAGGTTCAGGCACAGCACAAATACCCTTTTTTTCCTTGCTTCGATCCGGCTTTTTTCCTCTTCCTTCCACCCACATCAACAAGATACACCACAACCAGAAGTGAAGGAGTCATCTTGTGTTTTTTGGCTGGCGTTGGAAGGGGAAAATTCGGTCGGCAGCTAGGCGTTTAGGCAACTATTTCACAATAAAAGGCACACTTTGATTCTGAGACGCATAATCATAACCTTAACCTAAATGTGAAAAACAGGCAAAGTTTTTGGTATAAAGTCGACTGTCGAGCCTGACCTTGGACAATAAACCATTCTTTCCTATCTTCATCCAGTCTTCATCAAGAAACCTATTTTTCTATCACCAACCTCAAACACTGCACGCTGGCTCAGAATGTCACCTGCCCAGGATCCTGCTAAGGCTTTCACCTTACCTGTTAAAACCAAAGCCTTTTCCCGGTTTCCCTATCTGTCATACGATATCTGATACATGATCTGGCTTCAAGCGCTATCATACGAGCGTTATATCAGGCTTCGACTCATTTGCCCCCCTGATGATGCACCCTCTAGCCGATCCTACGACGTTGAAATTCTGGATATCCAAGAACAGGATACTAAGCTGACGATGCACGCCCTTCTCTATACTTGCTCAGAGTCGCGACAAATAGCAAAGATGTTCTACCGAATTCAATTCTCATGGGAGTGTGGAAGGAATGGCATTACTATGCTTTATCTTTGTCCCGAGCTAGACATTTTGACAATCGAGAGGGAGAGGTTCAACTTTTTCGTTGAATTTGCTACAGACTGCTTTAACCGGGACCGGAACCGGAAGGGCCTCCTGAATGTCGTCCTACCATACCCAGGCGAATTGGGTCTGAATTGGCTCCCTATCGACAAGGACGCTGCCAGAGCAGCTGTATACCGACTGCGACGTGTCATTCTCGAATGCCGTGTAAATACCACCGTATCTTCAGATCCATACGGACTAGGAATGTCCGACTCGGTTCCAACTGTCTGTGGAACAACAGCCCTGGACCACTTTACCATAGATCCTCGAGGGATTGCAGTCCTAGGGATGTATTGTGACGGTTTAAGTCAAGTTAAGAATGAGTGGCAAAGTTTCTTAGACATGGTGGACATTGACCAGTCCAAATGCAGTTTTGGACAGAGTATCATGCTTTGTCGCAGAACCCGGCGTCCTCGTCTGAATGAACCGAGGAGTGTTCTGCCTTCCGTTACTGGTTTTTGGATGGTGCCGATGGAGGCATTGTACGAAGGCAACGAAGCCATGGAGTATGTGTATCTAAGAAACTATCCACCAGAATTGTATGTAGCCCATCCAAGTCCATTCGACCGTTGAGAGAGCGAATGAAAAGTTGATTTAGTTACATTATCCGAGTGCAGGTCAGCATTGAGCCTGCCTTTATGGTTATCACCCTTAAGCTCAGAAGACGGTCTCCTTGTGACCTAGTAAATAGAGAACCAACAAAAGGATATTATACATGTCACATAATGAATAGACAGGATTGAGAAGTATTTGTATAGATGGTTGAGGCGAAGAACTGAAAGTCATAAAAGAATAAACAGCAATTCATGTGTGCCTGTGTGGTGTTTCTTGAGATTCATGGTCCGTGATTTGTAGGCAAGTACTTAGTACTTTGATCAGCACGCTAAGTTGTGCCTACCTACGTAGTATTGGTACAAACAGCTTAGCAAAGTCAATCAGCCCTAAGCCAGAAACAGACTCCATTCTATGACGATCTCCTCATTCAGCACTCCAGTAAACGTGTCCAACGTTCACCACGCAGGAACAGCATCGAGGCCGGGATCGCTCACAATGCTTCATGGTCGAAGCTCTATTTCTAGTGATGGAAGAGAATTCCGCTTTCTGCCCGTTACAACAACAAACCCCAGCAACCGTCGCGAGGCAGAGCTTCGTCATGCGAGTGCGAGATCGTATTTGGCCAAGTCAATGCATCGTCACAAAAAGAAGAACATCGACGAGATTCAAGGAACCATTACACCGGGCGACGATCCCAATGGGACCAGGTGGCAGCCAATGCTACTCTGCACTGTACCAGATAAGATAGTCGACCAACACACCAAGATGCTCCTACACTACTGCACCCAATCCTTCTGGCCAGGTTTCGAAGTCGGGTCAGCGGCATTCCACATCCCCTCATTCGCGCGCGACTACAACACGCTCATGTCCCAAGGCCCAGCTCTGGTCCACGCCCTTCTATGGTCGGCAGCTGTGAGTCTTAGCTACAGAAGGAAAGCAAAGGTCACCGACAAAGACAGCTTAATGCATTACAACCAAGCTCTGAAACACATCTCGCAAGAGATATCGCGACCCGTGGCGGAAATCCCAGAGCAGACCTTGTATGCGATTCTCAGTGTCACAGGTCCTGAAGTCTCCCTCGACGATGGCGAGGGTATTGTGAGACGAGCGTTTGATCCGCCGTTGAAGGAACTTGCGTGGATACATGTTTATGGGAGGAGACTTCACATTGATGCTCATGCGACAGCGTTGATGAGGATTGTTGACTTGAAAGGCGGAATACATAATCTCAAGTCATCGGAATTTCAGGCTTCCTTTAATTATATGGATCTTACGAGGGCTACGCAAAGGCTAATCAGGCCACATCTTCCTGTTTCAAGGTTGTATGGTAGGGTCAAGGAAACACATGATAGACGGCAACTCTTTGGTCATGCACCCGACATTACGTCTTGGTCTTGTGCTGAAGAGTCTCCGGAACAGATCGATAGACTTGTCGCAGGTGGACTGAGCACAGCCCTGCAAGAGGTCGTCTACGATATGAGGATATGGGTCACAGTCATCGAGGGTTATCACTGTGGCTTACTCAAGAACCTCGACGCTTCGCTCCTCGCAGCTCATCGAGACCTAATACAACAACGCCTTCTCGCTACCCTCCCTGACGAAGAGGCAATTATTGAAGAAGACATAGAGGCTACTGCGGCGATCAACAATCTCATTCAAACAGTTTTGCTAATATTTTCACTTGGAGTGATCTTCCCCATTACATACGCACCGCCTTACCATCGACTAGCACGACGTCTCAGATCTCAAATAGGACAACACGTTGCCCATGCATCGCCGGATCTTTTGACATGGCTTGGCATGCTCGGAGTACTGTGTTGTGAGCAAGTCGGCAATGACCTCCGAGGGTGGTTCATCAATTTCTTAGGCGTGGTGGAAAGGAAGCGGCTGAATGCGAGAGACTGGTCTACGACGAAGCGAGAATCATTGGAACCATTCTTATGGTCCACTGTGTCTTGCGATGCAACAGCAGAGGTAGCATGGAGAGAGGTCCAAGAAGGATCAAGAGGTTGGGAAAGCACGGCATGGTCTGGTATATTAGGGACGATATGCGGGTGAAACAACGGGCTCCTTCTCTTCCTTCTGGTTGAGATCTTACAGCACTACCAGCCCTACAAGGATCGGAGGATAACGATCCGATCTCAACGTCATCACAACTCCAACAAAGACAACGCTAGTCCTGTTGAGGTGCTTACACTAACCTCTTCGCCATTAGCTTTCATACTAATCTTTATTGGGTATATACACTAAATCCTGCGGGACAAGCCGATATCTCCAGCTCGGCGCGAAGAAGGACAGTGAGTTAAGGTTATTCTATACCAGCTGGATAAATCCGTTCGTATCCCCGATTGCTTCTCCATGTGGCCTTTCGAGCATATTACATATAAACCACAACTGTTCCATAATACTGATTCCCGTCAACTTCACCTCATCTTTCACCCGCCATCCTATTGACACCATGTCTCTCAACGGAAAAGTCGTTCTCGTAACAGGAAGCACCAAAGGTATCGGCAAAGCCGTCATTGAGCGTGTCGCTGCCGATGGCGCAAGCGTTGTCATCAATTACTCTAGCGACGGCGCTCCAGCAGAAGAAATGGTCAAAAAGATTGGTTCCGATAGAGCACTAGCCATCAAAGCCGATGTATCCAGCATCCCTGAGATTGAGAGGCTCGTGAACGCGACCGTGGAAAAGTTCGGCAAAATTGACTGTCTCATGGCCAACGCTGCTTGTGCGCCCATGAATGACCTCGAGAGTTCGACGGAAGAGGCTTTTGACAAGGCCTTTCTTCTCAATGTCAAGGGACCTTATTTTTTGGTTCAAGTATGCGACACTATCTGACAGAGGATAAGAGACCAGCTAACGATTTGCAGAAAGCTGTTCCTCATATGCCTCGCGACGGCCGTGTCATTCTCGTCTCAACAGGTATCCTGCATAACTCCAACGTTGCGCCACGCTATCTCCTGTACGCAGCTTCTAAAGGACCCATTGAACAAATGACACGAGTTATGGCCAAGGATCTTGGACAAAAGTATGGCATCACTGTTAACTGTATTGCTCCGGGTCCTACCGCTACGGAAATGTTCTTCCAGGGCAAGTCACAGGAGATGATTGACATGATTGCGGGATTCAGTCCGTTGAATAGGCTAGGAAAGCCGGAAGAGATCGCAGAGGTTGCAGCGTTCTTGGCAGGACCTGGCAGTTCGTGGGTTTCAGGGCAGGTTATCGGGGCTAATGGAGGATCATTTGTGTAAGAGACAAGTAATGTATGATATTGCCAGAAGTTGATGCTGCTTATATACATGGCCTGGATTTCATCTATCAAACAAATAAGAACATTCTACAAACCGAGTCCCGCTGCCAAAAAGAAATTAAAGCAACACTCAGACACCCTAAACCAGTCTACTAAGGCAAAGCTCAGGTACACATTTCTCCAAAGCTTCCTTGAGTTGAACACCCTCCAAAACATCCTTAGCTGTCTTCAAAGCGCCCTCGTCGTTAACTAGAGACCCAATACACTCCATGGGATACAGCCAAAATCCCATCGCAGGCTGAACCCACCCCCCACGCTCAATTCCTTCACTAAGTGCACGACTCTTGAAGTTCTTCCGTTGACTCTGTATCCAAGACGTAGCCTGTTCTCTTGTTGCTATGTTTCTGCCACTTGTCTCATAGCTCATCATAAAGCGATAGTTGACTTTGTGCTCATGGACGACTTCTAGAACTTCTAGCAGACGGAACCAGCTGAGGGCTATATGGGTGGGGTTCTTGAAGGAGAAATATGGCCGGGTGTGATCGTTGCCCAACTTTCGCGGATCTTGAGATAGCTTTTCAAAACTTGGGATGCAAGTTGACATGGGACCAGTACAATCTGGCTCCCAGGCTGTTCGTGGTTTTGGTGGCTGGGGCTCGTCAGAGCCTGTATTTCCCGCTGCTGCTGCAGCAAGGGCCATAGAGTGGACATAGGCAAGCGTTCGCCGAGGAGGAGGAGCAGCTCTCGTCTTCTCCTGCATATGGGCAAAGGAGACATTCTCCAACCGGAGGAGTACTCCTCGTAATATGTCCCTCTCCGCATCGTCCATATCCATGAGCTTATGAACGTTGGGCTGGAATGGGAGAGTGAGGTTGACAAGACCCACGTATCGTGAATCAAGCTGATATAGACTGAAGGCGAAGTCTGGGAAATACTTCGAGATGCCGACTTGAATGTTGTCGAGGTCCGGGCGGAAGTAGAATGTCCCTTCCTGAGTCTTGTTTCCCCATCGGTAGATACAAGGTATCTTCACGCGGTAGAATCGGTTTGCAGTATCGCGCGACTCGGTACAGACATGGAAAAGCTTGCTCATTGCATATCGCTCTTCCACGACGACGTAATATGGCTTCTCGGGGACGTCGTCTTGGGGTGATTCTGCGTCTTGCTTGGATGATTTCTTGCCCCTGCCCTTGGCCTTAGCCTTCGTCGCCTTGTTTCGCTGGTTTTTGTTGCGGGCAGACAATTCTCTCTTTTCGAGGGAGATACGAAGGATTCTGTGGCTCAATAGGACTTGCTCCCAGATGATTGTTCGGATGTCATATGGGAATTCGCCATATCTTGGGAACTGAGCAGGTCCTCGAGACTCAGGGTTCATAATGTCGGTGTTTGTGCGGGCTGAGCTACTCGCAGTCACATCATTTTCGATGACTTTCTTTTGCGCAGAGCTTGGCTCATCTTGAGCTGCCTTGCGTCGAGCTGCGTTCTTGCGACCCATCTTGCAACTGACTTAGGTGATGTTGTGTGTTTACAAGCTGACAGATTTAGTTGCAGATGCTTTATGATAGAGAGTACTGATGGCTTTTTATTTAATGTTACTATTGATTGAAAACTCAAAATGCGTGCACTCCCTAAAAAAGGTTGCGTCTGTGAAACCTTCCGTGAAGTATGGTTCAGGTGTCAAAGAGGTAGACCTTGTCTACTGCACTGCCTATTCCCAAGGATATGATCTTCAGATGCTACTTCATATATGTGGAAAGCAGAAAGAACGCTTTATCTGGCTCGTCATCCACCCGATGGGATGTTGTTGATGTATGGCGTTTGAGAGATAACGACGGCAAGATAAGCATTTCACATTAGAGTTGTACGCAACTCTCTTGGATTGTGTTGATGCCGTTTTGGATCCCGCTTACGACCATGTTATGACTCATGCAATGCCAACATCATGGTCTGCCATACAAAAGCTATCCTTTTTCTCATTCAAACTCTGAACACCTCAAGATACAGGTTAGGTATTTTGAGGTGTCGAGGTTTTGACTCATCCAGGTTATGATTGGCCCACGATGATCTACTCCACTGTAGTGCTCGCCAGCTCACAGCAGCCCACCAGCGAGGGATAGCGACATTCAATGCGAGCACGACAAACAACAACAAAGGACGTAAAGCTTCCCGCATCGCACAACCAGCAAAGCTTCATACCCGGATCGACTCTAGCGAACGCCTCTATGCGCTTCTTTCTATCCCCAGCATTACGAGCCGTTAATTGCCCTCTTGCGCGGTCGCATTAGCACGCAAAGCGCCATTCGAATACCCCGATGCGATGTTCGCCCGACCGAAGCACCCTCGACCGAAGCTCAAAACCCTCGAGCTGATACAATATACGCGGAAGAGTGTCGATTGAGCCCGCTTCGAGGCTCTACAGACGACGCGCACGACGCTTAGCCACCACGGTTACGCCCGTCTGACGGCCATCTGTTGGATCGTTCAGACGTCTCCAATGCCGCGTCACGTTCTCGACCCTGCGCTGCCGACTCGTGCCGTTCCCTTTCTCGCGAGACAAATACCACGGCCGAGCATCAGGCCACAATGCTGGTGGCAGGTGCGCCTTCGACATCTTCCCGGGCGTTGTCTCGACGGCTACCCCAAGCACCACCTCAAGTCATCGCGAGAAACGAGTCGTTCGTGATGCAATGGCCGATACGACAGCCGCCGACCGCCGTGGGCCGATCAATTGCAATACATGCCGTGCGATATACCATGTAAGCATGAGCCAGTCCGCCATGCCAACGCCCCGACAACGTAGCGACCCTAACGATCGGACGAACCGGCCGTCGTTGTGACCTCTTATATTGGCCCCGTGAAGACGTGCCCCGATCGTACACCCCATTGCTTCCCACGCTACGTGACGGAAGGTATGCGCGAAACTCATAGTACGCTGCGACAAAGGTGAATCACGTAGTTGAAGTGCAAGACGACAATTAAATACTACCCAACTAATCAGAATCCGAACTACTACTACTCGTATCAACCTTCCCACTCTTCTTAAACTTGACATCCGGGATATACAAATTCGTCATATCGTGTCGTCCTCCACATTCCGCCGCCTTACAAGTATATCCCTTATCAAAGCACCTCTTACAGGTATCCCAATCGCCACCATTGCAGGTAGCGCAGTAGTAAAACTCGCCCTTGATCAAGACGTTGCAGATATCACAGTAATACTTGGGATACACCTTGACAAGACTGTGCTTTCCCTTGCCATCGCATGTTTGTCCCTGCGCGAGACAATCGCGACAGATGTCGTAGTCGCCGCCGTCGCACTTCTTGCAGTGTGCGTAGGGACCGCTGATGGCTTGGTCGCAGACGTTGCAATCGAGACCGACGTCCCAAGCGGGGTATTCGACGAAGTCGGCGAAGTCTTCTGTGCCTTTACCGTGGCGCTTCTTTGCTTTGCGTTTGTCTGTGCAGTTGTGTCAGTAACAGGTGACCAGTAGTAATGTGTGAACTTACCAATGCGGTCCTTGACGAAGAAGCCAGCCACGCCACCCGCAGTGAAACCACCAGCTGCAGCAAGAAGAGAGGATGACTTCTTCCCACCCTCGGGCAGACTTGGTCGTGAGTCTTGAGGATTCGCGTACTGTGGCTGTTGTGGTCCTCTGTTTGCTGTATGCAGACTGCCTGGAAAAGCGGGCATGGCTGCCAGTGGAGGAAGATCAGATGGCGCTTGCCATGTGCTTCTGCCTGATGTTTCAACGTAGTACCATTGTTGGTCCTTTTCTGACCAGTGTGCGATCCAGCGGGGTGGTGTTGGACAAGGAGGGGCAATTGACGGAGGAGCGCCGTACGGTGTTGCTGCGACTGGTGGGTGGACGCTCGGTGGGCTTGTCATCGAAGCGGGCGGCGGTGACCATGGTTGATGCTGTGGCTGTTGCGATGTTTGTGGTGAAGGGTTGTACGGAGGTGGTTGAGGGTTGTACGATTGATGATGACCTGAGTACTGCTGCTGGCCCGTTTGTTGTTGTGGTGGCGGCTGGTATAACTGCTGCTGTGATGGTTGATACTGCTGCTGTCCACTGAATGACGAATGCCCATTGTAGGGCGGACCAGTGTAAGCTTGGAAGCCTGGATTCTGCTGCGGTTGTCCCGAGTTGTATGACTGTTGCGGTGCGCCATATGGAGACGGAGATGGTGCGTTTCCCTGATAGCTCTGCTGTCCTGAATATGAGTTGCTCCCGTATTGCTGGTGATTTGGATTGTTTGCATCAGGTACTGGAGGAGGAGCGCCTGTCATCCCGTTAGCGAAGGACACCAAGTACAACCCCTACGAAGTCTTACCTCCCTGCTGGCTCCCCAAGTTCAATCCTTCAAATTCCTTCTTAAACTTATTCAAAAATGACATCTTGTCTGAATCTCAACGAAATGCTTATAGATCTTGGGAAAATGATAGCAAGAATCACGGCGGCTTATGGTTGTGATTTTAAACCTGCAGGTTCCTGTCAGAGGCTGTGTACGCTAATTTCTCAGCTGGGGTAGCGTCGCAGAAGGATCAGTCGCGAAACCCACGGCTTCATATCTGATGGAGTCGCGTGTTGAAGGATGACGGCCTGCTAACCCATTTGGAGCAATGAAGCCATTGGACCTTTGTTAGGCGAAATCCTACGGTTGGACTGGCTTGACTGTCTTAAGTGAGCATGAGGGCGGTGCTGTCGATCGCTAATGGAGGATCGATGCTACTTACTGGGTGTCTTGTACGCGATATCGCTTGCAATTGGATTGATCGTCAACGTTAGTAGCTGCATATTGTTTAGATCCTTTCCTTTACAGATCGACATTGAGCTTCCTCTCGGAACGTCATTCATGGCTCTATAGAGGCCTCCTCGTGGGTGCCGTCACGGTGGATGGATTCAGCCCTGTGAGGCTGTGCTAAAATTGGTGGACAAACGAAGTTTGGGTTGTGACATTCCTCCAACTTCCCTGCAATGAAATGGAGACTTGAGGTCCAGTCAGCATTACTACCATTTGTTATCGATTCCTGTCATGGACCCAATGTCTTATCGCAGGTGCTCGCCTTGCGGAACTCGCGCACTCGGGAGAGTGGCAGTTAAGGTTACCCTCAAAGAAGTGACCCTCCGGAAATATTGAACCCCCCCTCCAATGTTGTTGCACAAGAGAACATGACTCACTCGGCGTCCAGCTCTGTTGAACGTTCACTGGCAGACAGGTAGACAGCAGTCCATATACGGAAATTTGTGAAACTTTGTTTAACAGAATGACTCCCTGGGTAACGTAAGAATTTGTGTATAATAATCTGCTTATGGCCTACATCTTCGCAATCAACGTCTACTCTGTCGACACCAAAGCCCAACATGGCTAACCAACCACCATTCGCAGTCCTTCAACAAGTCACTCTTCCTCCCATTACGTCCACGACCAAACCTTCAACGTTCAATTTTTTCGGCATTGTCGATGATGCACTACCTATCCGAGCGTCCAAATTTCTCGCCAAGTATTCTGATGGCGCAGCAAAGGAGATCGAGCCCGCGATCGTGACGTTCATGAGCATAGCTCGAAATGATTGCGTCGGAAATGCAGAGGAGAAAAAGGCATGCTGGCTCACTATCAGAGTCACAAAGCCTCATGACGAGTTCGAAGTCCCAAGATGGCATCAGGACGGACCTATGTATCGCTATGACAATGGGCGCAAAGACGTTGTGCGCAGTAAATATGCGATTACCTTGCTCGGACCATCGACACTCATGCTGATACCGTCGGAGCATACATTCGCGACAGAACGTGAAAGCTATGAGCGTTTTCACAAACGGGCAACTCCGGGCTCATCTTCACCTCCGTACGCAGACTGGGACGAAGCAGACATGGCGTTGCGAGAATGGCTCGAGAAGGAGTTCAAAGATGAGCCCCGAGTTGAGGCTAGACACGATCAAGTGATTCGATTTACTTGGGGAAGGGATAATAGTCCGCTCCACTCGGAGCCTGATCTCGTCTGTGATAGGGTTTTTATGTCGGTGTTGTATGGCAGTGAGACGGAGATACGGGAGATGTGTAAGATAAGGGAGGCTGAATTTGGGGTTTATGATGTGGAAGAGGAAGATTAGTGATGATGGGCGTGGCATTTGTCGCCTTTACTGCTCCGGGGCTGCTATTGTTAAGACGGACTGGATGATATGAAGCCGACCAGACCAGTGGAGGTTAGGTAGTTCCCCACAGCGCTCGCGCTCAGATTTAGCGAGCCAACGGGTATTAATGTCCGCTGCTTCCCGTGTGCAAACGAGCTTTCGATATAACATGAGTTAGAAGTCCACCTGAATATCCTTTTTTCTCGTTCTATCTGCGCGCGTGTTGTCCGTAATCGCCATAATTAAGTAACCTAGATAGGTAGGAAGTGCCTACCCAGGTAAGGACTGGCCCCCGTGCCTTACTGGGGAACAGGGAAGGCACAGGGGCGAGTCTACATGCCCTACCCAAACAGGCATTATTAGCCCCCAAATCTCACTCACTGCCTTGACGCTTATCTCACCTCAACATCGTAATGGCCACACCGCGGTTGAACCCTCAGCTCGTATTCTAAAAATTGTTTTTCATGCAGATAAAATGCCATCTCAAAAGCCTGACAACAGCTATCTACTGCGCATGCCAAACGAGATCCTGCGCCTATGTTTTGAACAAGTCGCCTACCTCGACCGTGAACTGGCAATAGGCTACGAATACTACAACAGCCGCTATAAAAATGCAAATGCCGACAGCAAGGAACACAGTCGGGCCGGGCTACATCAAGGCCAAATCAACGGCGAAGGTCAATACGCCTTAGCACTCACTTGTCGACGCTTCCACGATCTAGTGATGCCGACCTTGTACACAATTATCCGGCTAGATGCACATGAATTCTGCCAAAATTGGGCGCATCAGAGGGCTCTTTTCTTCCGGAGTATTGACGACAACCCGTCACTTAAGTTGCATATCAAGGACTTGACAATAAACTGGGATTTCGAAGTCGTGGGGCCGGATACAATGCGATATCTTGCCAAATTGTCGAATCTAGAACGTTTGGCACTCTGGAAAATGAAGATTGAGCCTGGAATGATGGCTGGTCCTTTGCCAGTAAGCTTTTCCTTTTTCTTTTGTATGCGAACTCCATGTCAATATCTCCCGAGAACGATCACGGTTATCACTAGTAAGCTCTCGTGCCGCGCGGGAAAAGAAGAAATGTCTTCTAAGGCCTAGACTACCAAATCAAAAGAGCCTCAGCGCTGGTCTAAGGCATTTCGCCTCTTATGCTTTTGGATGGTCAATTCTTCTGGAAAACTGATACTAACCCATAGTGCCTAGGAAGAGAAGGGAACGTCAAGCTTGACCGATATCAGCTTCAAAACGGTACACGCCAAACCTGCAGATATCAAACCTTTCCTCGAATGGCCGCGGAACCTTCAATGTTTTGATTTTGGTCACATGTCGTTCGATGATTACGATTTGGATGAGCCAGAAGCAGAATTCGACTACGCCAAGTTTACCGATGCACTCGAGCCACAGCGGGAATCGCTACGTGTTCTCAAGATCGGATACCTACCATATCACAATGCTGAGCTGCATAAATTGTCAACACGGCTCTTCCCCAAACTACGCACCTTGACATTGAACTTGATCAAAAAGGACCCATCCCCCATAACGTTACATAACTGGGTCGGTCCCTCTCTCCACACGCTCATCCTCGATTTTCATGGGGACTCACAATGCGGACCCTTCAGCACATTCGCTGCAGTAGAAACGCAAAAGATGATGAGAGTGGGGAGATGGGCCAGGAAGACCAAGGAGCGCGGCGGCGGTGAGAATTTGAAGAGGATAGGCATTAGAGTTTTTGTAGACGACTCGGAGGAAATAGGGGATGTTATTGGAGAGGAGAGACAGTGTGAGCACAAGAATAGAAGCAAGAGGCTTTTCGCTATGGCATTGAAGTGCTTGGAAAGTTACGGATTTCGGTCATTTTGGATCGGGGCGAGCGGTGTTGAGCACACGCACCAAAATATTCGAGGGTTCTGTGAGTGCGATGATGAGGCACGTGGGTAACAAAAGAATTTCTTCTAAGGCTTAGGGCGTCAGGATAAAGTAACCTAAGTAATTGGATTATTTCGTCTCTTATGCTTACAATAGGCGATTCTTCCAACGCCTTTACGCGAGGCTAGTTGGACCCTGCCGCAGTGGGATCCCGCAAAAGCTAAACCATGATAACACGTATATCTGTGGCTGTGGAGTCCTTTGATGCCTGAAGGGCTGCTGCTGTGAATGCGGATTGCATGTCCATATGGATGGCGCCGACCAGATATTTCGGTTTCGCACAAGGAGAGAAGGCATCTCAAAGCTAGTCTAAACCATCTGTTAGGGCAGGGCAAGAAGAAAAGAGTTCCTCTTAGGCAGAGGAGTCATGGTGCTTTATCAAAACTGTAAATGTATTCATAAAGCTCTTCTGATGGATATTAATTTCTTCCCTCACATGGAGGACTCTCGGCGTCAGTTTTCATAATGGGCATTCTTTCGCTCAAAACGTTGTGGGCGACATACCCCCGGGCACCCTTATTCTGTTTGAAAGGGACCGAATGTCATTGCAGAAAAAGACATCACTTTTATGAGTCTCTCATAAAGCTTTTCCGGACTCCCAAAGATGACAGCTGCATCCTGCACATGCCGGACGAAATCCTGTGCCTCATTGTCGAAGAAGTTGCGCAACTCGACCGTAAATTGGCGATGAACAGGGTCTACTGCAGCAATAAGTACAGGGAGCGTCAAGCGAGACACAATAACCATCCTCGTCGGGGACAAGTGGATGTCGAAGGACAGTACGCTTTCGCCCTTACGTGCCGCCGCTTTCACCGTTTAGTGATGCCCCTCTTGTACGGAAAGGCTGTCCTCGATTCTTGCGATCCTTTCCACCATTGCTCGCCCCAGAAAGACCTTTTTATCAAGTCCCTCGACGAAAGTCCATGGCTCCAATTATATGTCACAGACTTAACAGTGAAATGGAACGGACTCACGATGGCCAGCGGCGAGATCAGGTCGCTGATTAAGTTGCCGAATTTGCAACGATTGACACTCGATTCGCTCAACATTTACCCTGGTGAGCTGGACCTGGGTCCTTTGCCTGTGAGTAACAGTAGTACCTGAGCCTTTGATACCCGACCTCCGCTGACTCTGTACTACAGGAGGAGAAGAGAACGGCGAACCTTTCTACCCTTAAGTTCTTGGCTCTACGCGCTAGGCCTGGGTCCATCAGACGTCTACTGGAGTGGCCAAGGGCGCTTCACAGTCTCAATCTGAACATCATAGCTTATAGACACGACTGGCTACATGGTCACCCTGATTCTCTATACTGGACACCGGACAGGCTAGCCGATGTACTCAGGCCACAGCGCGAGTCCTTGCGCGAATTGAAGCTGGGGTGGTTAGGATTCGCCTTTCGGCACCACAAATTCACAACATGGCCGTATCCCAACCTACACACATTCACCGTATCTGTCACAAATTCAAGACCATCCTCGAGCGGTTGTGCCAGATGGATAAGCCCTAGCCTTCGAACGCTCATCCTTGATGCCCACTTTTGCTGTTGTTTTGAGAACGATTTCTGTAGCCTTTTCAGCGAGCTCGATATCCTGTGGACTCTGGACAATGGTGCCTACGCTGGTATGATCAAGAGGCAAGGGGGGAGACAACTCGAGAGAATAGGTGTTCGAGTATTCGCTGAAGACCGGAACTGCCGTGAAGCCTTGTTTGAGAAGGAGCGGGCGAATATGCATGAGGATAGCGAGAAGCATAAACTTGTGGTCTTGCTTGAGACTTTGCAGAAACATGGGTTCAGCACTTTCTGGATTGGAGCGAGCGGTGCAGAGTATACCGCAGAAGAGATGCGGGAATCATGCAAGTGTGCGAGTTGTATAGCCTAGTTCTTTGCCTAGTTCGACTTGCGCACCTGACCTATTGAGATTTGACTTCACTGGAGAGGTCACAATTGATGATTTTTGGAAAAGAAGATTTATCTTGGGCTAACTGTTTGAAGATACCCCTGGCGTTAAATGGCCTATTTTGTAATAAGAGCATCCCATCAGATAACGAAGAAAGGGACTGGGACATCAACATAAGATGGTTTTGCAGACTGATATCGTGGCCCTGATTCGTCATGTTGTATAATCTGCTTGGATAAGTGCTGACAGGTGATTCGTGATAGTTACATAAGGCGAGCACAGTGGCGTCGCCAAGCCAGTGACTGGCTGCGCCCATGTTCAACCTTCCTGACTAATTGGAACAACACATGAGCAAAAGCAAAAAAGGTAGTTGCACTGAAAGCAAGTGACGCAACAGCCATGTTCAGGGAAAGAGGTGCGTGTTCACGTGTATCGGGCTTCTAAATTTGTAAACATTGACGCCTCAGGATACCTTCGTTGCCGAACAACCTCGCAATCACGAACTTAATAAATGATTTCCCCTCCAAAGTCCCCCCTCTATCCGAGATACTCAAAAGCACCCGACTGATTCGAAATGCGTCGAGTCCCATATCACGCGTGTCAACCGATCATCATCTCCGGCCCTTCGGGTGTCGGAAAGGGCACGCTCATCACAAAGCTCCGAGAAACACACCCCAACAAGTTCGCAACTGTCGTATCACACACAACACGCGCACCTCGCCCAGACGAAATCGACGACACTCATTACTATTTCACGAGCAAGGCCGACTTCCAAGCTCTCTACGCACAAGGGATGTTCATCGAGTGCACTGACTACAATGGACATTACTACGGCACATCGCTCCAAGCTATTCAGGATATTATTGACAGAGAGATGACTCCATTGCTGGACATTGATATGGAGGGTGTCAAGACGATGAAGGCTTTCAAGAAACAGAGCGTGAAGTATGTCTTCATCCAGCCGCCAAGTTTGGAGACACTGGAAGCCCGGCTTCGGAGCAGGGGGACTGAGGATGAAGAAAGCATCAAAGCACGGCTCGCGCAAGCAGCGCTCGAACTTGATTACGCTGCCAAACCAGGAGTATACGACCTAACCATTATCAACGACGATCTGGCCATCGCATACCAAACACTCGAAACGTTCGCCCTCTCGACCGAACCCCTCCCGCCAAAGGAAAAGTCCCTACGAAACAAGGTGGAAACATTATTCGAAGAGATCAGGCTGCGATGGGTCCACTGATACCCTTCCCCAGACGACTTAAATCCAAACAATTTTTTATTGATTCGTTCGTTGCTCGCTATTCATATCCGAGCTCTATTCCTTTCAAAATGACAACCTAGTATGTATGATCCCTAACAGTTCCTAACGAGTTGTGTGTGTTTCCTCATAATGTTGATGTTGATATTGTGTGTCGTTTGACTAAAAATACCTCCCAGAACGCCGTATTCGTTATGCAATAAATATGTCCAAATATCCTCCTATTTCGTGATGGGTTTAGCGACTCCCTCGTCGGCGCCAGCGGCGTTTGCGGCCTTCATGCATGGGGATCGACTGGTGTTTGTTGACCACGAGATCCATCTGTGATTCGGTGGCAGCTCGTTTGATCATATCCGTCCCTGGGTCATTTGTGATTTCTTGGATCGTCATTCCAGGCTTCTCATCCTCGATCATATTCATCTCGATTGTTTCTCCAACGCCAAGCACTCGTGGTGTATCAGAAATCTGGACCTTGCCCGACAAGCCCATCCACTCCAACGCCTTTTCGAACAGACTCGACTCTGGAGGACTCCACATACCGACGTCGAAGGTGAAGTGCTGTTGATCGTCGGGGAGGTTGAGCCATACGAAGGGTCTGTTGCTGTTGATGCGGCCTTCGATAACGAAATCACCAATCTCCTCTGGAATCTTGATACGGTCGGGGATCAGGATAGTTTGGTAGGCTGGAATGATGAGGTGCAGCTGCACGGGTTTACAGTGCTGTCGTCTTCGCGCCTTGACCATTTCTCGCTTCGTGATGCGCTCTCGGGCGGCGAGCATGAACATGAAAACGGTGTCGAGCTGGTTGGTGTATCCGCAGAATCTGGGGCTGAGCTTCTTCTCTTCGATAAGGTGGAAGAACTTGGGATACCAATCGGTGTCAGGATGCCAGAGAAAGAACCAATGCTCTCGGTCTTGGTCGACGCTGGTTTGGCTGAGTCTCTCTCTTATCATGTCGAAAACATATTGTGGAAAGTCTCGCTGTGCTGTAAGAGCCGCCTGGGCCTGGAGAGTATCCGAGATGTTGCCCAACTTAGCAGCGATAAGATTCAGAGCTTGGATGCCCTGGTACGTCTGGATGATGTTCGCCCCCGCGCTCAACGTGGTGGCGACAATGGAAAATTGGTGAAAGAGTTTGGCGCTGTCGACGAGGGACTGACCCAAGATGTGCATCTGTGGGAGGATTGCCTGGGCCGTTTTCACGGTCTGGGACGCGCCCGAAAGGAAGTCATTGGCGTGGCCAACAACATCTCCAACCTTGGCGAGTTTGTTGGCGGCCTGAACGATCTTGATGACGGGCGACGCCGATGCGCAGGTGCTTGCGACTTCTAGAGCAGCTGATTGGAACCTCTTGTCGCGAACTGCTGTACCGAAGAGTTCTCCGAGGCCCATGTTTTAGATAAAGAATGTGAAGGAAGTATCGATTTGGTTAGTAGAATGAGTGAGAGACGAGACGATGGATATTGGATGTCCAGTCCAGTATGTAGGAGCAAGCGTCCAACGTGGATACTGAGCCAAAAGGCGGTAACTGAAGATGGATACGCTTATCGAGAGGAGGCCTCTTATTGGACAGGGGATGGGAGGCCACCAATCATTGCGCGCCAGCTGGTTTTGCGGCCCAACGCGGTAACGTGTATCATGGAGAGAAGAGGGGAGTCATCATGCCATGGCAGTAGAATCTTTAGAATGACGCATACGAAATGAGATCCGGGGCTTAGCTGAGTGACTCTGTAGCTGAACTGAGGTTTTTAATGTGGATTTGACTTGTCTCGCTACCTCGTTGAAATGTCCACCTTGGCGATGGCGTGAGGTGGGAGGGAGCTTCTGTGGGGCGCCAATTTTCAGGGGATGCAGAAGAGCATTCTGATTTTTACGTCCAAGCTTCACCAATCAAAGGCGTAGTGTAGACTGTTGACAGCCACAACAATCCAGACGTACGCCACCTCTTAAATACTCGAACACGAATAAAGATTCGACTTACAAGATATGTTAATTGAAAGTAATATTACAGTTGTATAAACAAAAACAAGTCCCGCCTCATGCCTCCCAAGCTAACCCATGCAAATCCCGACGTGTCTGCTTCTGCATCTTCGCCCAAGCAATTGTCCCCCCCAGTCGATCTCCGGATTCATAAAACAAGTAAGTATTCTCCCCAGACGTAACAGGCTCAGGAGCCGCAACACGACCAACATCCTCTCCCTGTCCACGAGATTGATAAAACACGATTGGCTCCGATCCAACCTTTCTTAGCGTCTCATCGATTGTCCGAGCGTACATTTTCCCCGAAGACCCATGGTAAATGATATAAGCCTGTCCTTTCCAGACCCAGTAGTTCGCTCCAGAGACGTTGTCGCCTTCAACACTACCGCCTGTGACGAGATAGTCTGAGTAGACGTCCCATTTGCGACCGTCTACTGACTCGGCAAGTCGAATCTTGCGCTTGTTGTCGCGCTCATTGGCCATGTAGAACATTGCGTAGTTGTACTTTGAACCCCCGTTAGGGTGGCTAAAGACGCGAGCGTAGCTGGTCTCTGTGGTGTCGGAGCTGGTCATGGCTGTTGAAACTGCTACACCTCCATAACGAAAGTTGATACCGTCGCTTGATTCTGCCCAACGAGTCTTTGTGTTATCGCCGTGGAAGTAAAGGAACAGACGGCCAGTTTCTGCGTTCCATGCGGCATCTGGACTGGATACATGTGGAACAGAGTAGTATGAGTCCCACTTGTTCTTGATGATTGGGTTGCTAGCATACTCTTCCCATGGTCCCTCAAGACTATCAGAGTAGGCTAGCGAGATACCACCAGGATTTTCATGTGGTGCGTAGTAGATGTACCATTCTGCGAGAGGGTTCTCTAGGTATTGCCCTGCATGAAAAATACTTGGGAAGATGAACTCGTTTGTAGGGTTGTACTTGAAGGTTTCTTTGTTGGTGACATGTCCTTTGAACCAGAACTTGGGCCAACCAGCAGGTGCAGCAGCTTGGGCATTTGCTAGAGTGACTAAGATTGTTACGCCCAGTAGACGAAACGTTGAAGAAGGACGCATTATGTAGTGAATTGTATGAGAAAATTATAAGGCTTTCAACGGTGATACAGCAAGATCTACAGGAGATCCTCTTGAAACAGCAAGAGTTTCTATCCCTTATATACAAATTCTTCATTGATTAACTACCTACCATCTACACTGATCACTTACAATAATTTGCACGGCATCAGACCGACACTCCCCGAAGGACGTCAGTTATGCCAGCGCATGACGGTCGCAAGGTTGGATCAAGCTTGCATTATGCGCATTTCAGGGCAGAGTGCTCAGTGGTCAGAAGTGAAAAAGAAAGAAAAGGGTGGCCCTGTCGGGCGGTAAGGCTAATGAGTGCAACGTCGGAAACATTACTCTGATCTGCAGTCCGGGGTAGGTACTTACTCAGTCATACTAAATTTAGGGAAAGGATAGGTAGTGTTGGGGATGGGTCGTCGTGTGACATTCGCATGTGGGTGACAGCCCCTGCAGCGATGGGATGGGGAATAACGCCGAATGACTTGCTGCATGTTTAATGAGCTTTGGCATGTGCCTGAACCCTTCATTAAAATGAAACTCGAGCTCAGATCATGATGCCAGTAACAATTCAATTGTACCTGGAGCGCGTACACGAAAATAGATGTTGGGTCAAGCATGGCCCTTCATTCATAGGCTATATCTGTTGTGTTAAGGACTCGGATCCCTGACAGTGACCTACTCGAGTGTACTAGCCAAAGGATCAAGCTTACAAGGAGTATGTAGGAGAGCTTGACTCCTGCTAGTCATTAGTCTGGCTTCGCAACGTCATAAAAAATCCTCTGATCCCTTTCATCCTGCTCCTGGCATCTATATGTCAGCACGGACATAACACGGGGTTGTGTCCGACTCATCCGGCCGACTCTATCCCAGTCCTCCTGTAAGGAATTATGCAGACTGCAATGGTGTTTAATAAACAGTAATCTCCGATTCGCACAGCAACCTGTCACCTAGCAATAATACCACTCTACGGCATATCTCTGCAACTAATATGCAACACCGGTATTATGTGAGAGCTCTTGAGTATAGTTCGTCAGAAACCTCTTTGGGTAATGACCGAATCTATTGATGCACTTTGCTGCGTTTGAAAATTATATCGTCATTGAACGTAATGGCGTATTGCTGGTCATCTTATCTGATGTCGAAGCCTGTTCCCAAGCGCCTCATCGTCAATACTCCTAATGCATCTTGCAACATCATGCTCGTCCTCCATATGACGAAAGGGAACAACACACCCTCGCAATCAAAGCAAAGTCTCTGGACAAGTCCCGAAACCAAGCTTCTGCTCGTTCCCAGCTTCTTCTCTACCGACAGCCTACCCAGTGACGTGGTCATCATTCCTTCTTTCACTACTGACGTGTCTAACTCTAGCGGCATGATAGGAAGAAATATGAAACACGCGAGGAACCTATAAAACCAGTCACATATCATCAGTGTGTCATTCGTCGACGCGAAAACTTGGCGGCTGACACCGTCCCGGGAATAAGAAATGAAAAGGATGAGATTTAAACTTGGAAGAAAGACCCCCAGCTTTCATGCAATAACTCCCGAGTCGCGCTGGAAATGTGTCAGCAGCTGAGTGGTATTGTCCTTTTGCTTTTCTATCTTGTGATACGTCATAAGCTGGGCTCTGAAATAATATGTCGCACAAGGCAATGCCGGAAGTAACTTGAGAAGATTAATTGATGCGATAGGATTACTGTTTTACAGCGAAAATACTGACGAGACACGGCATATTCAGCCATTGGTAGCCGTGAGGTGATTTAAAATGAATTTGAATTGCTACTCGCCAAATATCAAAACTCGCAACCATAACCCATCTTGTCATTTCCAGCATAAACCCCTACACAACCATAACCACTCATCATGCACCACTCATCCTCAAATCTATTTCTTGAGACCGCAGTTGCTGACGGCGACCTGAGTAGCTGTCGCATCAACCCTTCCAAGCTGAACAGCCTGGTTGTTGGTCAACGCATTCATAGCCGCCGGCGAAATATTGAAACCAGCTGAAACATGATCAATAGCCAGAATATTAATGCTCTTCCCCTTGTAGGTCAATTTCCAACAAGTACCGCATGATTTGGAGTTCCAGCCAGCAATAGCTTGTGCACCGCCGATGTAGGGAAACTTGGGGATTTGGCCTTGCTTCGTCCACCCGTATCGGGGGATGAGACCGTTGGTACCGTCGGAGCAGGCGACAGCTGTCATAGCACGGTTGGCATCTCCGTAACCTGGGTCATAGCTTACTAAAACAATTGTTAGTCTCAGAATCTTTTATGTAGGTAGTGGTTGAGGTGGTATTTGGGAGGGGGTTTACCGGTAATGGCTGACACCGAAGTCAGAACGCTTGCGAGACAGAAGAGGTTGGTCAGCTGCATGTTGATTGTATGTATTGAACTGTGTGATTGAATTGTTGCACGAGATAAAAGTTTCGGACTATCGCTCACTATTTATCCTTTCTCCCATCCATTCATCATCGCATCGCAGCCGCTCTATCCGAGAATAAGCTCGTGTTGTCAGAACACCAACACCATCATCATCACCCCGCAATGAAGCTGCAACGCCTCGTGTTACTCAGGCGTTCTAGCCATCTAACATGTGGGGTATCCTGCGGTTCGGACCGCTTCAAGGTTGGCACTATCAGATCAGCTGGGCTTGAATCGTTCGTAAATGAGTTTACTAGTATGGGTCGTGTCTATTTGATTGGTTTGCGGCGGGGATTGAGTTCGTATAAGGATGTTCTCGAACTTCTCGTATTCTACGGCACGGCAGCTGGTCATCAGATAATTTTGGAGAATGAGTACGAGTGAGGTGACATTGGAATGAGGGGAATCGTATAGATCTGTCGGGGTTCCTGATGTGACGTCAGAAACATTTGGAAAGAGCACAAAAATAGATGAGATATACAGAATTGCACGGTTTATGATGTGATGTAAGTGCCGGTAAGTGGAATTAGCGTTATGTGTAAGTTGAGATGACGGTGAGAGCTAGACGAGGTGGCTGCCAAGCTGGACTACAGTCTAGATCTTGGGGCTGACACCTCCAATCAAGCCTCCGCAAACTACCGGAACATAGTCTCCCAGCTCCTTGAGATGAAGCTATTAAAATAGATCTGCATGCAACACATGCAACTGGGACTGGTTTAAAAGAACGAAAACTCTATTATACGACGAAACATTCCATTTTGCCGATCATGCACTTCTACTTCTATCACATTCTCACCGCCAAGCACCAAGACCTCGTATATGTACCTAGCCCTCGATAGCATCAATCAGGGTCATCTTAGGATGTACATACGTCCCATCGACCATTTCCTCCTCCGCACCATACCAACGCACTGAAGCGGTCCAATCAGCAAGTGGTCACAATGAGGAATAAAGACTGGGCGACTTACTAGTTACTGATATGTTTCCACCACCAGAGTTGAGCGGCAACCAACTGTCATATTGTTAGCAACTAATTCATTCTCGAGTCAGGGATTACTTACTTGTTAGTCCAGTTGGAAGGCGGCTTGATGTTCTGATCCTGAAGTAAAACCTGGAACACTCCCTCGCCTCCAGTCTCCACAGGACCGCCATCAGGGAACGTCAAGTTACTCCTATCTCCAACCATATACTTCTCCTGTTCATTCGGGATCAGATCTTGGTCAGGTCCATAGGCGGTGAGACTCCAAAAGCCACCCTCTTTAATCTTAGGCGGGGCGGTAAACGTCCAGAGAACAGATTGACCTTCTTCGACAGGAATGTTGGCGTCGAAATATCCGAATGCTGGATATGCGCACTCAGATTGCTTCAGTGCAAGATAAGCCGTAAGACCGATCTGGTATCGCATCTCATAGTTGGAGTCGAAACTACCGATGTATTCTTCCGAGATGAGAGACCAGTCATTGCCGACGTCTTTGCTAACCTCTGGCCTTTCCGCAAAAGCAAGTGCTGTCTTGTTGGCCATTCCCACTGCCTCAGTCAAGTCTGTGCCAGCCGGCTGAAGGAACTTTCCGTTCTTAAAGCCTGCCTTCTTAAGGTCCTTGGCGACGGTCTTACGATCAGAGACGATATAAGGAGGCAGATAGGGTGTGAGAGCTGCAGCGGTATTCATGACGGCCTGATACTGCGACTGGTTTTCCTCTGTGTACTCGGGCTCGGTAAACATGGTGAGGTTGAGTGCTGGACCGACAGGCTTTCCAGATCGTCGAACTAGACGTACGCGGAATCCCTTTTGGAGCTCTGCGACGATGGCGACATCTTCGTCCGTGCGGTCGGTGACGATTCTTGCATTGACCAATCCGTATGCCATAGGAAAGTTGACGACACCGACGTAGCCTTCTGGTACATCCTCGGTTTGGAGACCATAGCTCTTGGAGTTGTACCTGACTAGGTAGTCTCCAGGCTTGCTCGCATCAAGATTTCCAAGGTTGATCAAATTGTCGCCATAACTATAAGTTGTTAGGTGTCGGCTTCACTCATAGTTGGCTTACTTACGGTGTGCAAAAGGGAAAGACCCAGTATCGGCCCTCGGGCACCTCTGGTACAGTCACCTTGAGATCATTCGACGACAGATCCATGAAGAGGATTGAGTACATGGTATCCGCGTTAGGTCGGACGACACCAACAGCGCCCGGCTCGTTTGGCCCGGAGGAGGGGATGTTGATGTTGGGCCTTAGCGGAAGGCCCTTGGCGAGCAACGGTCTGGCGATATCGCCGAAAGCGTACAGAGGGAAGCCATACTAGCGCGTGTTAGTGAATTTCCGGTTTTGCGACAATGTTTCTGCTAACCATGTAAGCGAAGGAAAGCGCTTCTTGAGCGCCATCATCTGGGCATGGTGTTGGTGTTGCGGTCGAGAGCCCGAGGAGGGTGCAGACCAATGCAATCGGCGAGACTTTCATCGTGGATGGGTAACTGCGAGCGATTGATGGTGATGAGTGAAGTTGTCAATACGAAAATGCAAGCGATGACCATTCTTATAGAGATTCAGTCAATTGATCAACAGGCACATCTTGCTTCAAGCGTCATCACAGCCAAGCCACCCGTATAGCTATAATTTTAAAACCAGCAAATAAGCAATCGAATGAACATCACTGCCTCGTCCCAAAACCTGGGATTGGGGTGAAGGGGATGCTTTTGCTGACAGGTCAGCCTTAAATCGTCGTTTAGATAGCGATGCGATAAGCAATGCCGCCAAACATGGCGATCTTCACCTGATTGGCAGCAAAGAGTGAGATCTAAACTCCAGTAGGAATTTGATTCGATCTAATATTCATGCATTTCAGGGACGCATTGCTTATTCTGACGTCGAAGAATTGGTTTGCGGCCGTGCTATACGGCTATACGGCTTGCGCATATGTTTGTTGGTGATGCGGCCGGATGGAGGCGAGACCCTGTTCTGCAACGTTGAAGGCGTCAGAATAAGTAGCCTAACTGCCGGTCTCAACTTTCAAAAATTGTCTACGCTATTTATCCCTCAAGCTTCAAGCGGCTCGTTCTTCTAAGTCTTCTAATGCCATACCTCAATGATGGGGAAGTAAAAGTCTAGTGTCTTATAGATGTGATTACGACTTCACGGCGGAGGGATAGAAGCAAGATATGTGTACTGCTTCCTATTCTCTTTGGTGAAAGCATTGGCGTTCTTCTCATGCTGTCTGAGGCGATTGAACCCACTGGTGATGTTGCATGTAGAAACAATGTATACTATTTTGACTGTCATTCCAGTCTCAATATGTGTGCCAGTCTTGAGAATCTTCACTTCCCAGCTCTTGTTCATTAAAAGGCTAAGATCTATGCTCTATGTCTTGCGTGTGATTTTGGATTCTACCAAAGGACTCGGTGAAGTAGTTTTAACAATAAATCCAGGCTCACCTTCCTCCAAAAGCGGTCCCAATCCAGTGTATTCAGCCTGAAAAGCACTGCCGGTACGGCATAGTCGTCTAGTCGCGCGATATATAACGGGCCGCCCGCCCGAATTGGACCTGATCTTGAACTATCCGCCGCCCTCCCAAACAGGAGATGCTAGCTACAACTGGTAGGTGGAAAAATACAATTGATATGTCCGTTACCCAAAACTGCTGCAAGGCTGCCGAGCTCCGTGAACCTTCGACTCTAAGCATCGCAAGCACCTGATACCCCTGCATATGTTCCTGTTTCGGCACGGAGCATTAATATCCGAAGTTGCAGATGATCTGGGATCGCGAGACCGAGAATACGAGTATACAGCAGGAGAAATCTGTATAAAAGGACAGTAATAGTACCATGAATTATAGGATAACTGCTGGTGCATGGTCATTCGTTCATTATGAAGTTACTCTCTCTTCTTTTCGCTTCGGCAACTGCCGTGCAAGCCGCTCTGAAATGGCAGAATGTCAAGATGGGCGGCGGTGGTGGTTTTTCTCCTGGCATCGAGTTCCATCCTAATGCCAAGGGAGTCGCCTACCTTCGCACAGATATCGGTGGATTGTATCGTCTCAATCCTGATGACTCTTGGACACCGCTCACAGATGACACGGGAGTCGATGCAACATGGTAAGATCTTGCCCAACTTCCACTCCGTATTAACCAGGGAACTAATATCTTAAAGGAGCCGATGGGGTATTGATGCCATGGCCATGGATCCTAACAACCCCAACAAGATCTACACTGCCGCAGGCTTGTACACAAACAGTTGGTAAGAAAGCCAAACCTCCTACTAAACGCACAACTAATAAAGCCACAGGGACCCCAACAATGGAGCCATCGGTATCAGTAACGACAAAGGCAACACATGGTCTTTCACCACCCTTCCCTTCAAGGTCGGCGGCAACATGCCCGGCCGCGGCACGGGTGAACGTCTCGCCGTTGACCCTAAGAATTCTAACATCATCTACTTCGGTGCACGAAGTGGTAACGGCCTTTGGAAGAGTATCGACGGAGGTAAAAGCTTCTCTAAGGTATCTTCGTTCACAAATGTTGGAACCTTTATTCCTGACCCGAGTGACTCGTCCGGCTATAACAACGACATTCATGGTCTAACCTTCGTCACGTTCGACTCCACTTCTTCCCTTGTCAACGGTGCCACATCGAGAATCTTCGTTGGTGTGGCTGATAAGGAAACTGCTTCTTTGTATGTTACCACCGACGCTGGTAAGACATGGAAGCCAGTTGAAGGTCAACCTAAGGACTTTATGCCCCACAAGGGCCGGATCTCGGCCAAAGAGAAGGCGTTGTACTTGACTTACAGCGATGGCGCGGGACCTTTTGACGGCACTAATGGCTCCGTTCAACGGTACGATTTGGCTGCCAACACATGGAAAGATATCACACCATCCGGAGACATCTACCACGGCTTCGGTGGTCTGGCGCTTGACCAGAAGAAACCCGGAACTCTTGTTGTCGCCGCCTTGAACTCCTGGTACCCTGACGTTCAATTCTGGAGATCTACCGACTCAGGCAAGACGTGGTCTACACTTTGGAACTACAACGCGCAGGGTAGCTTGGACTACCATTACAGTATCTCTACACCCAAGGCTCCTTGGATCTACAAGAACTTTATCTCACAAGACACCAAGCGCCTGGGCTGGATGGTTGAAGCTTTGGCCATCAATCCGTTCGACAGCAACCACTGGCTGTACGCTACTGGTCTTACCGTCTATGGTGGACATGACCTTACGAAGTGGGATACTGAGCACAAAGTCACCATCGAGTCTTTGGCCGACGGTATCGAGGAGTTTGCTGTGCTCGATGTCAAGTCTGCGCCTGGAGGCAGCGACCTTCTTGCTGCCGTAGGCGACGACAGCGGATTCACCTTTGCGAACAAGGCCGCACTGAACAAGTCGCCTCAATCCGCTTGGGACAACCCTATGTTCACAACCTCTGTTAGTGTTGACTATGCTGGTAACAAGGTTGGCAACGTTGTTCGAGCGGGTAACACTGATGGCGAAGCACCAATGGCTGCTCTGTCCACCGACGGAGGAAAGTCCTGGAAGGCTCACGGTGGCGCTGGTGCTGGTCAATACGGAGGCCATATCGCTATCTCTGCTGATGGAGATGTTGTACTCTGGTCAACTGAGAAGAAAGGCGTTTTGAGCTCGAAGAAAGAGGAATCTTTCTCTTCCGTATCTAGCCTTCCCTCAGGATCCTTCGTCGCTAGTGACAAGCGTGAGAACGAAGTCTTTTACGGCGCCTCCGGGTCGACATTCTACGTCTCCAACAACACCGCATCAACATTCTCCAAGGCCGGATCCATCGATGGAGCAAAGTCGATTCGCGACATCGCCGTCCATCCTACAAAGGGAGGTGAGGTCTACGTCTCTACCGACGTCGGTATCTTCCGCAGCACCGACTTTGCCGACACATTCACCAAAGTGGGATCTTCTCTAACCAACACACAACAAATTGCTCTTGGCAAGGGATCAGGAAGTAAGTGGAACTTGTACGCTTTCGGTGCCGGATCTGCTGGGCGAAGGCTGTATGGCAGCTCTGATATGGGTAAAACTTGGAAGGATATCCAGGGGTCCAAGGGCTTTGGGTCTATTGAATCGACGAAGTTGGCTGGAAGTGGAAATGAGGCTGGATTGGTGTATGTCGGCACAAACGGCAGAGGTGTGTTCTGGGGACAGGGGTCTATCTGATGTCAAGATATGTCTTTCAGCTCTGGTATCAGAAATCTCCTCGACTTAACCTACTCCTAGTAATAAAGCCAATTTGCACAACTTTATTCATTTCTACCAGTCCGGGCTGACACAAGGTTTTCTCAAACGATTTACACTTTCCTTGAGGCATCATGACTCTTATGCTTGCGCGAAACTCTCCTGTTATCAAATTATCACTAATGTATAAAGGCCCCCTTCCTGTCCGTCTGCTTTCCATCCACCGACATTAATCGCATCACACATACCGACAATTTCTTACACAACTGTCACAAACAATGGCGCTCTTTAATATCCTCATCTCCTTCTTCAGAAACGCTATGGAAGATGGGGTTATAATCTCCTTCGCTGGGGGAGATACAACCCCTGACGAAAACGCCTTGGAACTCGAAGAGGCCCCTCCTAACATTTACACGTTCTCGTTCAGTATATCATAAAGTCGTCCCCACAGGAAAGTATTGTTCGATATCTGGGCATATGTGTAGATATTCATATCTGCTTTGGCGCTTAGATTCACTGCAATTGTCGAAGTTGACACTCTATATCACAGTCTGTGACGCTATACGAATCTACAGCTGTCACGAGTCGGATTTTCCAAGGCATAAGCGTTGCTTCGACCCCTTATCATTGAACTTTTGACGGAATTCAATACGTCAACCTCGATTCAACTGGTGTTCTTCTACCTATCTACCACTCCTCATCCCCTGGACAATCCTCCTCAAGTATACCAATCCCAAAACCCAAGCCCATCCGCTCCGACCTTCCACACGCCAACAAACATCCCGTCCTTTCTTGCCATGGCACCTTCGGCCCTGGGGAGGCCACATTTCGCGCAATTGAAATTATCGCGGTGGTTTTCATGCAAGCATCGTGGTCGAGGGCCACGAGGTGTCTCTCGTCGGCACACCCAGGTTTCGTACTTGTCTTCGGACATGATGAAGAAGTCTGGTTTTGTTTTGTACTTTTTGTGTTTTGCGTTTTGGGGTATTGCTTCTGTTGTCGACTGTTGTCTGATTGTTCTGGCTACATCCTGACTCCGTTATGCTTGGTGTTAATATACGCATAGGACGACCTCATGCTGTAGTGACGAGCAGTAAGCATCAACTCTGAGAAAGCGACTTCGGCATAAGGTCAGAGCCATTAATTGCAATTATTCACTGGTTTTTGGCATTAGACCCCGAATATGTGCTTGTAGCGGCATGCGATTCAATGCGTTTGCTCGCTGTAGCATTTGTGACCCAGCGTCAGGGTGTCGAGAGATTCACCAAGGGACAGACATGGATTTGTGAACCAGCGACCCAGCAAGAATATTATGCTATTCACGCCTCCTAAGCTCACATTGAGCAAGAAGAGCCATCGGTATTGGCAACCACAAACGCGCAGTATAGCCTTGGGATTTCTCCGAACATCATTACCCATCGCCGGTAGGTTACCCCGGCCCAGTGCTAAAGCAAAGGTACAGGCAGTTTTTATGGCCTAAGTGACGATATTGGTCTACATGGGAAAGTCAAGAACAGAGATGCCTGAGGAGGGAATGCAATCTAGGGTAGTCAAAGGGCTGCGGGCCAAGCGGAGAAGAACAACACCAAAACGAAAACTACCGTCTGGATGTTACAAAAATGCTGATGCGGGCATGAGGGACGAAATACTTCGGTCACCTCCCCTAGAGTTAGACAATTACTTAGTCTTTTATTTTATTATGCCTAAAGACAATGTTACCCACCTCGAGTGCTTAGAATATCCGCCGGGCTCCTGAAGATAATTGGCTAATGGGTGCAAAAAGAAAGCAGATTGACCCAGCACGTATACGAGACAATGCAATCCACCATGACCACTTGTCAAGTCCTAATCCAAGACCCAAATTCGTTATCTATTTTCTGATCCAATCCTGAATTGTCCAATTGAATCATCCAATGCAAACACATTGACGCGTCCACAAAACTATCGACGATAGCGCGACCTCTCACATCACATTTACGTTCAATAGTTCCACGCGCTCATGATTACGAGGCTTGCTGAGCTGAACCCCAGCTCCGATCATGACCCAATAACCCCTCCATTCACAGCACTAGAACCAAGACAGCCTTCCCCGCTCGGCCTGAGACAGAGTTTACGGTCAAGAAAGGAGCTGAAATTCCGGCCTGTACATCAATTCTCAATCGTGATGACCAGTGCAGATTTTACTGTTGTCAATGACGATCTTATGATGGCCAGGATTGACATATAGCTCCAGCTGCAGCTCTACGACTTATGGCCTCACCCGGTCGAGGCCCGACCCGCGATCAAAACGGCCCCTCCAATAGTGCGCGGCATTTGAAGCAATCCACATTACGAAGTGTCATAGCGACTCCCCATCTTTTCCTCTTTAGGCGACTTAGGCTGAGCTGAAATTCCCAGTCTGGTGTGATAATCCAAGACATTCCCATTAGCATGCGTCTTATCTTTGGTGGCTTGGAAACAGCGTCCTAGCTAGCTTCAATTTCTGCGGGGTATCAAAGACACCACAGACGAGACGAAATAGTCAGGCCACTTTTAGACCAGTGCTTAGGCGATGTTATTCTTGTAGCCTAAGCTGTAAGTCTCAAACTTAGACCAGAAGAGCTGCGGGATCACGTCAAGATAGCTCCCTTCGGGCGCACGGGCTAGATGAGGTCTCTCAAAGGTATGCTAAACTGGGGACGCGGCTAGTATCCTGGACAGACTTTGACGAATTGGATTGCTTGCAAATAAGCACTGTCTTGACGTTACCTGTGAGGGAAGAAGAGTGATAAAGAGCTCGAGTCCCAAAGCCATGTAAGTTGATGCTGCAAGTATCGAGTTCTTCTCCGATCACTTGAGAGAAGCTTTTGTGTAATATTTTACCTTGTACTATCACTTATGGAAAGATAAGGAATTTGATCATCCTATCTTATCTCTTATCTGGGACTCATCACCATGTCTCAGTCTCAGCAATCACTCCTCAATGGCCACACCAACGGCTATGCCAATGGTCACGCCACTGGCCGTACAGCAGAGGCTTCTGAGTGGGACGCCAAGATCCAGAAGCTCAATGGCGAGTTGAGAGACGCCAAATACCTGGCTGGCTTCCATGGAGATGCGCTCATCGGAGTAAGTCGTCTTGACCGTGCAATCCCGCGTATACTGACCCTGCGATAGGACAAGTTCAGACCTGGTGTTGGGTGGTTTGCCGATCTCAGAAAGATCCTAACTTTCCAGCATCTTCCTGCCATCAAGAACGTTTTGATCCACTATATCAAGACCAAGACTCTGGACGTAAGTTGTTATGAGCACCATACGGTCAAAATACTGACAACTCGAAGAAAACAAATTTGGCAGAGCTTGTTGGATCCATCTCCAACGACAGTCTTCTGCGTGCCAAGTTCATTGAAACTGAAGTCAAGGCCAAGTACGAGCGCATGCTTCACCCACCAATCACTTACCTCGGCGATGCTTTCAAGTATCGTACCGCCGATGGCAAGTTCAACAGTGCTATGCACCCTCAACTTGGTCAGGCAGGTGCACCCTACGCTAAGACAGTCCCAAGCAAGACCCACCCATTGGGAGCTCTGCCTGATCCAGCCGATCTCTTCGATCGCCTCATGGCTCGTGAAGATTCCGGACCAGATGGCAAAGGTCGCTTTAGCACTTCTGGTTTGTCGAGTATGCTGATTTACCATGCTACTATTATCATTCATGACATTTTCAGGACGAATGATGCTGACAAAAACATCTCGGACTCGTCATCTTACCTTGACCTTTCGCCTCTGTATGGCTTCACCGAGGAGATGCAACGGAAGATTCGAGATGACAAGTACAAGCTTGGTCTTCTCAAGCCTGATACTTTTGCTGAAGATAGATTGCTGAGGCAACCCCCCGGTGTCTGTATTTACCTCGTCATGTATAACAGATACCATAACTACGTCGCGACTCAACTCCGACGCATCAACGAGAACGGTCGGTTCTCCGTACCAACCAAGTACCAATTGGCCCCACTTGCCTCTGCAGCTAAGGAATTCGTCAAGAACCCCGACAAAACCGTCCAGGACGCGCTCTGGAAGCAACACAACACGTGGAAGCACCGTCGCTCCGCTGGTATTGATGATGACGACGACAATAATGAGGATTATGAGGATGTCTGCGACTTCCTACGACAGCGAATCCTCACTGCAATCGAAGAGGGTCTGAACAAGCAGGGTGAGCTCCAGAGGGAGTTATGCCGTTCCGTCACAGGTAAAGAACACGAGGTTGAGGCTGATAAAAGACTGAAGAACATCAACCCCGAAGGTGTTCTTCAAGAGTTTCTCAAGGCTCATGAGGCGGCTTGGGACAAGCTCGATGAGGACTTGTTCCAGACTGCGCGATTGTGAGTCTTATTACTCCAATGATAACTATGAGCTAACCTATCGCAGGATCACTTGTGGAATGTACATTCAGATCTCGATTCACGATTACCTTCGAGCTCTAATGGGCTTCCATAACTTCGACACCAACTTCACGCTCGGTAAGTGTTGTCAAGTGAAGACTTAAGGAACCTTACACAACATCAAACTAACACCTTTCCAGATCCCCGAGTCGACATGAAGAACCACAAGAACGTCTCGCGAGGCTTGGGAAACCAAGTTACCGTGGAGTTCAACCTCCTCTACCGCTTCCATTGTGCTATCTCCATGAAGGATGAGAGCTACGCCGAAGCTTTCATGTCTGAACTGTTCGAGAAGGACGAGTCCTGGGATCCCAAGTCCATGGGTCTGCCTCAATTCATGCAGGAAATGGGCAAGACCAAGGCCAAGGAGAGGATGAAGGAGCCTCTCGAGCCGTGGCAGCAGGAGTTTGGTCTTCGCAAAGAGGGACACTCTCGCTTCAAGCCTTTCAAGAGGAATGAGTATACCGGTCTGTTCAATGACGAGGACATGGTCAATGAGCTGACCAGCGCTATGGACGATCCCATTGGTCAGTACCCGGTCTTGTCATGTTGGAAGTCGAGCTAACATTTATTCCAGCCAACTTCGGTCCTCTTAACGTCCCCCGCTGTCTCAAGGCTGTGGAGATTCTTGGTATCATGCAAGCCCGTAAATGGGAGATTGGAACATTAAATGATTTCCGAGATTTCTTTGGCATGAAGCGTCACGCTTCGTTTGAGTCCATCACCCCCAACGAGCAGGTTCAGAACGCTCTGCGCGACTTGTATGAGAATGTCGACAAGGTTGAGCTTTACCCCGGTATCTTCTGTGAGACGAACCAGGCCAACCGTCAATTGAACGCAGACCCCGGTCCTTCGGACTTGGATTCTGCGTTGTGGGCGGCCATCTTCTCTGACGCGATCACTCTTGTTCGCTCCGATCGCTTCTACACTGTGGTTAGTACTGACACTCAATCACATCCAACCACGTGACTAACGTTTTCGGCAGGACTGGAACACCAACTCTTTGACCAACTGGGGTATGGCGGAAGTCACTCCAGACAACGACGTCTGCAAGAGCTCTATGTTCCATCGCCTGATCCAACGAGCCTTCCCTGAGTGGTACCCCTACGACTCAATCCGCTTTTTCCACCCTTTCTACACAGCTGAGAAGAACGCCGAGCTTGCCAAGGCACAGGGCTACGACAAGGAGTTCTGCATCAAGACTACTCCTTTGAGGAAGGCCAAGAAGAACTCCCGCGGAGAGACAACCAAGTTTGACTTTGAGGTGACTTCTTCTAACCCTCAAAAGCCAAGCAAGACGGTGTACTTGACCCACAGCAGTGATATCAAGCGAATTCTGGAGGATACTTCTGATATTCTGGTTCATCCTGCTCGAACTAGGATCTCTGATCTTCCGCCGGTAATCCATGATGTTCTGAAGCCAGGCCAGAACAACGACCCGAAGAAGAACGGCGTGTCCCAGACTGCTGCTGCGAAGCACTCCACTGTTGACCATGAGCACATCCAGTCGTACTTGGTCAACATTGCGCGTGACATTATCAAGCGTGAAGTTGTCACTACTGATAAGAACAAGGGCATCTACCAGCTCGATATCGTCCGAGAGTAAGTTCACATCCTTGCTTCCAAATGCACAGCTAACATGGAATAGCTACGCCATTCCTATCGTCACCCGCTTCGTCGCCGACTTCCTCGGATTCGGCCACCTTCTCCGCAGCGACACCAACTCGCACGCTCCGTACTCTGAGAACGAAGTCTACCAGCACATCAACAACTGCCAGGTCTTCCTCTCATACAACACTGATGAGACCAAGCTTCTCAAGCGTCGCAAGGCGTTCCGAGACTCGATGACCTTCCTTCTCAAGTTGGCTGAGGAGGGTAACATCCGCGAGGCTGGCAAGTGGCGTACCACACGATGGGTGCAGGGCTTCTTTGGCACCGTTGCTTCCCTCGGTCAAGACAAGCCTAACTTTATGACGGCTTTGGGTTACAGAGTCGCTGGTGAGGTGCTCCAGCGGGAGAAGAACACAAGCAAGGCTGCTACTATCCTCCTCTTGACTGGCTTGGATAGCGCTTACAACGTCGTCCTCGCGGTAAGTCCACTCTTATGACTCACTTGAGGGAATTTGAACTAATCTTTATACAGTTTACCTCGGTCATGGAGTCCTTCTTCAGGGAACTTTACGCGGAGCATCCAAGTAAGCCCTGGGGTAAGGAGATCAGGGACGCCTGGCTCGAAATCCAGAAGCTTGCCTTCACCGATGACGCCAAGTCCAACGAGCGCATCCAGGCTCTTGTTCTCAAGGTGCAGAGATGGAGTGTTAAGTTGCCCATCGTTCGCAAGGCTTCTCGAGAAACCACGATTCAGGCTACCAACCATGAGAACAAGCCTGAACAGATCAAGCTTGCCAAGGGCACAGTAGTCGTGTGCGACATCGTAAGTGGCGTCTGGACATTTTCTTAGAAGTTTTTACTAACAATGACTCCAGAATGAGGCCGAGCATGAGAATGATACCGAGAATGCGGATGAACGTAAGGAGCTTAACTACTGTTCCAGCTTCGCCGAGGCCTTCAGCGAGTACCACCCCAAGCATGTCGCCGCGACTGGTCTTGTCACCATGGTCAAGGTCCTAGCTCAACTGAAGAACCTTCGACGTGGCCATGATACGCAGGGTGTGTCTAAGAAGATCAACATTGATTCCTCTAGTGTTGGTTACGCCAACTACATGGCCCCCATGCGTCTCACGGAGATCGAGTTGAAGTTGGAGCAGGCTAAGAAGGACAACAAATTGACGGAGCAACAACGTGAGACAATCTATCCTTCTGGGATCAGAAAGCCTGCTACTGCTACTTATCTTACCACAGAGTGGGATGAGATGGTGCCTTTCCCTACTAGTAAGTTCAACCATACCACAGGTCATACACAATACTGATTATCTGCAGCATGGAAATTGCGCTTCGATGGCTATGGTCTCTCGGACTATAGCAAGAACAACTACGAAGTCCTTAAAGTATTTCGGGTTCCTGATGATATCCAGCCATTCTACCAGCCAAATGGACCTAGTCATATTGGAGGATCTTTCGCTACTCCTGTTTGTGTCTGCCACAACTCATGGAAGAATAAGGGCAAGGGTCACGAGGGTCACGAAGAGACTGAGGCCGGTGCTCATGAGGTTCTGTCTGCTTGTGGACATGCGCATGCGCCCATGCCTGCTACTTCTGGATGCAAGATTGGTTAAGCTTGTCAGTCATAGTAGTTTGAGTGTCTTGGTTGATGAGAGCATGAGAAGATTAGCTAAACGTAATCTAACATCCATTTTGAAATGACTTGAATTGATCAAATCTTTCTTCTCTTACGTTTGGAAGACAATTTGTTTACTTTGGTGACCCAAGAATGGCATAGTCCGATTGAAGTGAATATTTCCATTAGCAGAAGAACGTGTATACAGGTAATCGACATGGATCTCATCTCCTCACAATACGCCAACCTCACCAAATAATTGATCTTTCTTCTATTCATATTCGTGTACCATGGACTTTGTCCATCTACTTCAGTGCCTACAAGCTGGCTGTTCCTACACCTTGATGGTCGACGAACAGCCATTTAGTCCGAAGCAAACACGATTGTTCTGTTCCATTCGTCGTTCCATCGATCAACATTCGTCATTCAGGAATACATGTTCTTTGTTCTTTCCTTCATCACCAACGGTATGCTTACAGTGACTACCAGGCCTTGTTTCTGTACAAGCATTCTATTCCGACTGTTATGTTTGCGAGGGATAGCATGCTATGAACATTCTTTTATCTCCTCCTATAAGAAGACAAAGCTTTCCGCCTTATGGTCGTTTTCCCCATCACACGAATCACTTGATATCCGCCAACACTATAACAGATCAACTCTCCTTGTTCATCATTCTTACCAAATCACCAGCCGACTTTGGAATCTTATTCACAATGTCTTCCACCGACCAATACCCGGAAGGTGAAATCTTTGCCAAGATGTTTTCCCCCGTCCAAGACCTACAAGGCGATGGATCCTCTGACATCAGGAGTTTCAGCGAGCATCACCCAGAACAGGAGCACGTAGAATCTCAATCCCACTATGAGCCTCTCGACGACGAGACTCGCAAGCACATGGGTGAGAAGAAGAGGGAATACTTGAAGCGTAAAAGAGCCAAGGGGTTCAAGCCCGAGTATATCAACAAGAAGAAGGACGATAGGGCTCGGCGGAAGGAGGATGCCAAGCAGGAAAAAGCCGAGGCGAATGACATGGAGTTGTTTCGCCTGTACGCCTCGAACTGTTATGACAATGGGGTAGCCGACACGATGGATATGGACGGCTAAGAGGAGTAACTGGTTGAGATTATGCGCTGGACGCATCAATGACCTAACTCAATTTCTGAGAAAGGTAAGTCTGGAAGTATTCTTCTTCTTCAATAAATTTGCTTCTCCTCAATGAATATTTATACATGCATCTCTGATTTTGAAGCTAAATACTCTCTATTTTGGCACTATATACTGTGACATGAATAACCGTAAACTAAGCCATAACTCGGTATACAGGATACTCATCGCCCACATTAACGGGCAGGATGTTGAATGTAGCATACGAATCAATGTTCTCAGGCTCAAGAACAACAAAAGCATAAGCTGCGGCAGCCTGGCGAGTAGAAACCCAAAAGCTACCGGCTGGCATAGTAATTTCCTTGCGCTTCGTCTCGGTAGTCACGGTGTTGAGGATAGTACCCTGGTAAACAGTCTTGCCCAGCTCTATGCTGGTGACGTTGAGGGCCTCGACCTCGCCCTTGAACTCGGTGCGGAGCTGTTCGACCTCCACACCAACGAGACGGAGACGGTCGGCGGCTTCTTTCCAGGCTTGAGGGAAGACGTAGGCTTCGGGGCGGGTACGGGTCATGTTGGCCTTGACGGGGGTGGAGCTGAGGAACTTGACGGGAACCTTGACCAGTTTGCCGGTCTCGACCTCGATCATGTCCCAGGTTCGGTTCTCGGGTGGGTAGATGTCGTTGATGACGATCTCAATATCTTCGTCACCTTCGATGTACTTGCGACGGGCTCCCTCGATAACCTCGTAAACCTTCTCAGCATTGTCGGCGGCGGTCTGGACGATGGTCTCAATCATGGTGAGGCCTGAGGCGACACGTCGCTGAAAGTGCTGGCTGCCCAGCATGATACCTCGAGTCTCGGTAAGGAAGACCATGGCCTGAGTGAGAGCAAGAGAGACATCTCCTGCACGAGCCTGGGTGTCAAGCTGGGTGAACTCCAGAGGCTCTGAAGCGCTACCAACGATGTAAGGGCTCCATCGAAGGTTACGCTTTTCCATGGCGCCAGCGATTCTGGGAGCGAAGACAGACTCGGAGTACTCTCGGATATCCTTGTGGATGTTGAGGTTCTTCATAGCATCGAACTGACCGTCCACAGCTTGGTGCCACTGCTTGTTGTCACCGAAAGTTCGAGTAGCGCTGTACTCGTGGGCATCAACAGCAATGTGGGGGTGGAAGTCCACGATCAAGGCCTTCACATCGCGAGTTTGTTGGGCGGCGAAACGGATGTGATCTCTGTTGGGATCGTATCCTGTGCCGAGGAAGCGTTGGAAGTAGGCGACACCGTCTGGGTTGTATCGGGGAAGGATCAAGATGTCCATCTTTTCCAGAATTGACGCAGCCCACGTCGCGTTGGCATCGAACTTGCCCAGCAGAGCAAGAAGAGCTTGGTCACCACCTGGTTCATTTCCGTGGACGCCGCCCTGGAGATACACTCTGAGCTTCTCTGTTGCGGAAGAATTGGCCTTGATCTCCGGCTGAGATGACGTGGAGAGGTAGACATAAGGCATGGAGCGACCCTCATCGGACTTGAATTTCGGGTTGTTGTACGTCAACCAGTCATTGCGGTTTGCAAGACTATGAAGGAAGTAGTCTGATCATGTTAGCAGTGTACAATCCAAGGTGCTCTTCAACATACCCAATGTAGCATCGTCAGTTGGACCAGCGGTGCCATTTTCGAACCCGGCAGGAATACTCTTGGGATCAGTGAAGGCAGGTGAATGAAGCTCAATTCCTTCAACCTCTGGGAAGTTCTCGGAAGCCTCCTCACTATCCTTGACGACAGTCACTTGGTTATGAGCATAACGCTGCTGCGCAGCCGCCAGGCCGGCGTACAAGAGCCCAGACGTAAAAACAGCACGGATCGACATGATGCAGAGTATCCTGTCACACTACAACCACATAATGAGGATCTTCACGCATTTTATAGCTCGGTTAGCCGTACGAAACCCGTCCAATGCATCCAATATCCCATCAGACTCGCAAATTGCTACCCCGCCGATCAGCAAGGTAGCTTATCACTCTAAAGTTGGCCGAAGATAAGCTTAAACCGTATAAAGCAGGTAGCTCAGAGCAATTGGGTCATTAAGCTCCGGAAGGTTGCAATCTGCGAGCGGGGAATGGATCGCCAAGGCTTGAGGATTGGGAATTATTTACCGCTTCTTGATTTCGTGGTCGGGCCTTGATTTAATCCCGGGTCCTTTTGTTGTTTTTGTGCTGATAAGATAAGCCCAGCCTCCGCTAAGAGCGCGATGGATTAGCGGGGTTGGGAACAAAATAGTGGATGGTTTTAGTGTGAGGCTGCTGGGCGACATTCTGTAGGGTAGTTGACGGACAAATGGGTGATCGCTCTCATGAGTAAAGAAGATGTGGGTAGATGGGATTGCTTGCTAAATGATGGATTTGTTCAATTGTGGTATAGACCAATTATCCTTTTTCTCAATTTTGTACACTCGAATATTTGTCGGAGCTCAGCATATTTTACAATAACGTGCTTGATGCACGACTATGAGAACCATGTTGGTCCAATCGAGTTTCTCATCACTTGAAGAACACGCTTTCCATGCCGTCAGGACAAGATAGTCAAAGACCCAAGTGTGAAGATGTATATACCTATATGACTGAACCATGAAGAGTCGCATTTGTGAAACATGGTGGCCGGAGAGGGCTGTTTTCTACACTTAGCGGGTTTGGAGTGGTTAGGTACATAGGTCTGAAATTTAGCGCTCAATCCCAGCATAAGACAACGTGGCCGAGTGGTTAAGGCGATGCCCTGCTATCTCTTCTGAGACATCATAGGCATTGTGTTCGCACGCGTAGGTTCGAATCCTGCCGTTGTCGCTCCTCTTTTTGCTTTTTTTTACAACCCACCCCCCACACACAGCCAGCTTGAACACTCCCTTTATCACTCTTACTTACGTATGCTGTGTTCCAGCGACGCAATGCTGTTATTCCAGCGCGTCGCTATATCAGCAACTCGTTGGCGATATGGATCCTCACGTGTCCTATCTTGCATTTTTCCAGGTGCTTGCGGTGACAAAAAACACCCGACAGCAAAGCGCGACCTTGTCAACCGTCTTCGAGCATTCCTCCCAGTGACAAGCCAACTGATCTAGCACCCGAAACCCAAGAGGCCAGTATTTCGCGCAAGGGCACTTCGCTCGGGGGGGCTCTCAGGCTGAGATTGGAGCTCAAAGTTCAACAATCATTCGGGCGAATGGTTTAGTGGTATAATACTCCCTTAGCATGGGAGTGGTCCAGGGTTCGATTCCCTGTTCGTCCAATATCGGTGGTTAGATTCCACTATTATCCTCTCTTTTTGCGGGTGTCACAACCTCAATTCGGTCAGCGTGGTTCTTTTTTGGCTCAATTATCGTGATGCAATTTGTAGTGCTGCCTTTCTTTATGACCAAGGAACTGTAGCACCCTTCAAATGCGACTCCCTCGCTAGCTCAATCACCCTCAACACGTCGCGCGATTGCGTAGGCTTAACAACCAGCTCAGCCTTGCCATTGATCGCATCGGCAACATTCTCATAAAGTCCCAGCCATCGACTTGGAAGAGTCGGGTAGCGCCCGACGTACTTCTGTGAAGCTGGATCCCAGTCCTGCACTTTACCGTCAAACTCTTTGTATGTGCTCAAAACGCCTCGCATGCTCTCGTATTCGACGCCGAATCCCTCGTCGGTGGGTCTGAGACCTGCGGCAATGTGGTCTTCTGTTATGCAGGTGCTGCGCTGTTGGAACTGATGTATTGGTCAGTATGAGGTTTCGGACTGTTTGAGTGAACGTACCTTGATGAATGAGCCTTTTGTTCCGCGAACGAGCTGTTTCAGTTGTTGATCCATGGGCGTGACGACCGCTGTCTTGACTGTAACGAGGAGATCCTTCTGCGCGCCGTCGTACTGAAGAATGATCGTGAACGAGTCCTCAACTTCACTTTCGGCATCGCGTTGGACACGAAAGAAACCTGTCACAGACTTGGGTCGTCCGAAGAGGACGAGAGCTTGGTCTAAACTATGTGTGCCTGCCGTACTATAAGTAAGCAGTCTTCGTGGCCCAAAACAAATTACGTACCGAGACCATAGGACATGCCAGAGCCTGGAGTAAACTTCTTTCCCATACTGGACATCCAAGACGGCGACTCGAAGTCGTAATGTAGTTCGGCCTCCTTGATATCACCCAGTGCACCCTTCTCGATCAGATGACTGAGTGTCCTGAAATCGGCATCCTTTGAGAGTCAGTGTCATGTACAGCGACAGAGGAACAAGGCCAAGCAACTTACCCATCTTCGATTCTGAAAACAAGTGACGATAAGACCCTTCTCCTCAGCAACCTTGATCACCTTATCTGCTTCCTCAGAGGTCATGGTAAAAGGCTTATCCACGATCACTAGAAGCCCAGATTAGTCCCCTTCATAGATCAGTGTACGCTCCACATACCGTGCTTTCCAGCCCGGAGCGCCTGCTTAGCAAATTTCCCATGCGTATCATGATGCGTAACAACCACAACAAACTGGATCTCAGAGTCGGCGAAGAACTGGTCGGCTTCGCGGTAGTGCTTGATGTTGGGAAAGTCAACCGTGCAGTGTGATCCTTTCGGGGCAGATGATGGATCTGCTGGGGCTTCAGCGCGTTGTAAGATAGCTACGAGTTGAAAGTCCGGTATCGCTGTGATGAAGGGTAGATGGAAGGTTTTGGCCGAGTTGCCATAGCCGATAACGCCGACTTTGATAGGTGACATGTTTGGTACTGATCACAGGGTAAGCTCAACAGGCGAGCACTGGCAGGAGAACTGTTTTATCAATGGTTTTCTATATGAGTATTGGTTGCAACGAAGTCGTCATGTCTCCTACTTACAAATCAGATATCTATTTTGCCGTGCTCTACACATTCACCCGGATATATCGTCATTCACCACTGTCCCCCGCATCAATTTATCCTGGTGGTGCGAGGCCCCACAACATGTTGATAATATCATGACATAACCTTGGGGCAGTTTTAAGTGATTCAATGCCAATTGACGATTTTGCAGTTACTTATTGCGGTGTTCACTGACATAGGAGAAGTTAAAGCTGAGTATTCCGAGTAAGAATTGTATGTTCGTTGACGCCCTCCCCAAAAGCATAAGAGAGGAAATAATTAGGTCATTTTATACCAGCTTAGACCAGCACTTAGGCTACTGTATTGTGGAAGCCTAAGCCTTAGAGGAGCGAATGAACAGCTGTACCGAAGTCACTTTTGCTCCACTACCATTCCGGATAATGCTCTTGTTGGTGCTGCACCTTATTCTTGCCCCGCTCTCCGGGTCTTCACTCCGGTCCCCTCTGGTCATGCAATAAATATCCAAGGGTATATCAAAAAGTCACGCAACACGATATAACATACTGCATTCCATTCATCTCATAGACCAAACATAGAAATTCATCGCAAAACTCACAGCCATGGCCGAATCTCTCCCTCACGTCCGATGGGGCACCCTAGGCACAGGATGGATCTCAACGATGTTCCTAACCGACCTTCTAAAAACCCGTCCCGACGCAAAGGCAAACCATACAATCACAGCTCTCGGATCATCCTCCCTCGACAAGGGCAACGCATTTGTCGAGAAGCTTTGGAAGGGAGCTCCCGAGAAGCCTAAACCTCAGGTTTACGCAGACTACCAAGGTGTATACGACGACCCTACCGTCGATGTCGTCTATGTCGGCACACCACATAGTCTGCACAAGAAGAACTGCCTTGATGCTATTGCGGCGGGGAAGCATGTGCTTTGTGAGAAGCCTTTTACTATTACTGCCAAGGAGACGAGGGAGATTATAGATGCTGCTAAGCAGAAAGGTGTTTTTGTCATGGAAGGTAAGTCATTTTCTTGCGTATCAAATGGGTAACGGAAGAATTGTCCTCTAAGGCTTAGGTTGCCAAAATAAAGTAGCCTAAATGCTAGCCTAAGCTTCCATAAGACAGAAAAGCTTTTTCATCTCTTATGCTTTTAGAGGTCAATTCTTCAGACACCCTGACGCGTATCTGAGATCCGAACTGATATGGAGGCTTTAGCTGCTTGGGTGAGGTTCACTCCCTTCTTCGAAGCTCTCCACGAAGAAATCATGGTCAAGAAATCCATCGGCGAAATCCAACGCTTCTCCGTCGACTTTGGAAACTATTTCGATCTCTCAACCCTGCCTGACGAGCATCGTCTTAAAGACCCCGCCCTCGGTGCAGGTGCCCTTCTCGACATTGGCTTCTACACTCTTACCTTCGCCTCGATCATTCTGGGTGACTGGAAGGTGGGCAAAGAGCACCCTAAGCCTACGAAAGTCCTTTCATCTCTCGACATGGCCAATGGTATCGACGAGGCAAACATTGTCGTGCTTGAATATCCCTCTGCCAAGGGCGTCAAAACAGGAGTCTGTACTTCAAGTTTTCGATACAGAGGTCCAGATGAGTTTGGTCGCATCGAAGGCTCCAACGGAAGTATAACGCTATTCGGTCCTGCAGTCAGTGTACCTGGTGGATTTCGTGTCACTGTAGGACAGCGACCTGGTCCTCCTGAACCGGACAACAGAGAAACTCGAACCTTCAAAGTGGAACGATATGAAGGAACATTGGGCTTCTATTGGGAAGCTGACGCTGTAGCGCAGGATATCGCTAAGGGTCGAACCGAGAATGCCATTGTTCCTCTGGATGAGACGTTGAGGATGATGGAGCTGATGGATGAGATTCGTGCTGCGAATGGATTCAAGTATCCTCAGGACGATAACTAGACACACACTTAAGACAGCCATAATTGAAGAAAGAATTTCAACGCATAATATTAAACAGTGTTCTAATCATAAAGAATCATAAAATCACTCCTAGTGATCTGTTTCAAACCGCCAACGCCTGCTATTCTCCTTAACAAACCATCTCGTAACAAAAGCACCCTCTTCCGCCCATTCCGCGACTTCACGTCCATACTTTTCGTCAACAGCGTGTATAAAAGCCGTGAAATCCAAACTCTGCACTGAATCATGCTCATGCGGATCCTTCTCCAGATCCGAAAGTCTCCAGTCCACGTTCTCAATAACCGGCACAACGAGATGTCGGTTGGGATACCGCGCGTCGCGAACGGTCAGCATCGCACGTCCGGGGTTCGTCACGGTAAATTGCCACTGGCCCTGCCCGGTGGTCTTGTTCATAGTGTTTAGAGGTCGAAGGAGGGATTGGCCTTCGTAGTTGCTGATCAGGTCAGTGGCTGCTTTGCGACTTGTTTCGCTGAGAGAGCCCGTTTCGAGGAGGATGTCGAGGATGGTGGGGAGGATTTGAGTTGAGTGGACGGCTTCATCGACGTTAAATGGAGGTAATTGCGGGTGGGAGAGGATTAGAGGGACGTGGTCGACGCCGATATTTGGGTTATAGTATGGTGAAGCGTAGTCATTTTCTGGTAGTGATGTACCGTGATCGCCCTGGAAGATGACCAATGTCTCGTTGGCGATGCCCTGCTTGTCGAGAATGTTAAGGACCTTGCGGATCCATCTGTCGTCGTAGCCGATTGTGTTGATGTAGCGAGACATCATATCCAGGCCCTTGGCCAGAGGCGTGTAGGGCTCAGTCTTGGGCATGTGGAAACGATGGTGGCTGGTACTCGTAAGATGAGTGAGGAATACACGGCTCTTGTCCTTTGCCGCATCCTCGAAGATATCGGTGATATAATCCTCCAAAGGATCCTCCTCGAAGGCGAATTCGTTGATGTTGGGCAACGTAACAGGTCCATGCTTCGCAAGGTCGCTACGAAGATACTCGCGTCCAATAGTGTGGTTCTTGGGAAAGCCCATGGCTCCCATCAAGTTCATCTGATTGTCGTAATCGAGTGTCGCGGCCTGGAAGAAATACGAGTTCCACTTGTCCTCCTTCTCCTTGTTCTCTGCAACATTCATGGCTTCGAAAATCTGCGGTAAGCAAGGCTGATACAGGTGGTGGCTGTGCTCGAGGTTAAAATCTGCGACGAGGGGAGAAATTCCGCAGACTGTGGCGGTCATGCTCTTGAGCGTATACGTTCCGGCTGTGTGGGCGTTGGTGAAGTGAATACCTCCACGCTTGGGCTTGTCGGCATGCTCAAATCCGTCCTCGTAGTCGCCCGTAATGAAATTCGCTGTTGGTGTCAAACTTGCGAGCTTGTCCTGGACTTCTTGCGGTAACTTCTTGTCGGGAAACGTCTCGGCGAATCGATTCCAAATCAGGCCGTCTTTCTTGATGGGGAAAACATCGTTTCTCGTGCTTTCGAGGAAGAACATAATAACGTGTCGAACATTGAGATCTTGTAACTTGCCTCGCAGAGATTCTCGTAGGGGCTCCTCCAGATTGGAAACCTTCAATGGGTCGGATTTGGCGCTGTATCGTGGTTCATCGCCGTACCAGTCGCGAAAGCCCTCGGGCTGATCAACTGGCACAAGAGGAGTACCCTTCGGAAGCCAGTCCAGAGGTGCAGGCTTCTGAAGGGCAGTGCGGTCGTCCCAGGTGCGTTGCACTCCCTTGCCGAAGACTGAAGGAAGATCATCGAGGAATGGCGAAGTTGAGGCAAAGTCGACAAAAGGCAAAAGTCCACTGGTCCAGGAGAGGAAGATGAGCGAAGGATCCTTGGGTCGTAGCAGCGTGAGCGTGAAAAGAGCCGTCAAGAGAATAGTGACGATAGGATATGGCAGAAATCGGAGGAATCGCATGCACTTCGAGCGCTTCGATGAGTTGCCGCCGTTGTCGGATCCCCTTGATGAACGACGTGTGGCAATCGTAATTTTTTCCTTGTACTCGTCCTCGGAAACCTCATCATAGCTCGATCCACTGTCGCTGCCGTCATTCCACTGCGGCAGGTTCTCTCGCTGCGGCAGCTGATCGTAGCTCCTTCTCCAACTGTCAAAAAGTCCAAGCTTGCGACAGATGAAATTGATAGGCCAGTTGACGATATCACCACCCCAACCAAACAATCCATAACAGGCGCTCTGCAGAACACCGCTAAGACACAAACAGAGCGTCAAGACTCCCAAGAATGCAGTGAAACCAGACATCATAATCGCTCTAGCTGAGGGATCTGCGATAAACCCAATGTTGCGCCAGTGAATTTCTGAACCTGCAACAATGTAAAATGACACCGATACCAAACCCAGCGCGACATTGTACGCTATCAAGCAGCTCGCGAGCGCTGTGACGCAGAAGCGTAGTTTGCCGGGAAAGCTGGGGACCCAGTGACTGAGTAGAAGGCGGATGAAGAGCAGTAGGAGGATGTCTTGCGTGAAGAAGGAAAAGAAGAAGAGGAGCATGCGTTTGGGGGCGACTGATGATCTGTGATTGTGAAGATGGATGCCCTTTGCGGCGCATACTGCTAGTGTGACGAGGGCAAAGGCGAAGCGACGGTTGGCGAGGCGGGAGGTGAAGACCGAAGTCATCTTCTTGAAGGAAACCATCTTGAAGCCCTCCCAAGAGTGACAATGTTGATACTTGGAAGAGGGATGAAGGCGGGAAGGATTGGATCCCGACAGAAAGGTTGGAGGGAAGGTGGTAGTGCGAGGAGCGGGCGTTGCTCGGCCCTAAGCGAATTGGTGATGCTTCCCTGTTACACTCTTCACGATAGGCACATGGTTGGGAGCACTGGGGCCGGATACAAGCACAAAAAAGAAAGAAGAGAAGAAACAGAAACCAGGCGTGCGGGAAAGTCGACCTGGCGCGCCTCCGACAGTACATAAATATCGCTCATGGTTTAGTCTACCTAGCTTTCAGTTGTGCCCCAAGGGTCCAACGCCTCCTGTCTACTAACGGCTAACGGACATTATTCTCGACGATCTAGAACCTGACAAGGGGTGTGGGTCCCATATCCGTTTTGTTGGTTGTTCTGTTGAGAGCATGAGTTTATTGTGGTCTGGTCTTTATGCTTCGAGAACGGCCGCCACGTTCCTGAGAGGATTAGCGGTTTACCCGTTACTGTATCCTGCAGAACATGAACGTCTGATCTACCAAATGGTGAACAAATGCACTCGAGCAAAGAGTCTAGACACTTGGCTGACTGGACTGCGCCTCTCGAGTATTCTGTCCATTTTCGTTTACCGTACGGATACTCGTGACCAAGGTCCCTTAATAGTGGATCCATGCAATCTCGAACTGCTTGCCTCATTACGGCTCAACCAACCAAGGCCCATGTCTCTGAGATACCCTGGCAGGAGTATCTAACCTGTTGAAGCTTAACTCGACTCTCCTGACAAGGTTGCGCAACTTTCAGGTTCTGGACTTTTTGACAGACAGTGAGAAAAAGCTGGGGGCAAGCCCCTGAGAAAAGTGGAATTTCAGGGTTTTTGCTTGGCCCGGGGCTGTTAACCGCCTTGAGTTTAGGCTCCAGTCCACTGAACAATTGGCAGAAAGCTTGTTCTTCGTATGCCATACGACAAAGCCTATGAGAGAATGAGCCTTTTTTTGATAAGGCATTGCCTGTGTAACACTTGACATTGACAAAGTACAAATGCGCCCGTCCCCCCGCCCGCTTCACTCGGCATATCGCATGAGAGAGGCTGTGCTGGGTTTGTGCATAATTACGGCAAAGTGCGTACACTGTCCTGTAATGAATTATGGACCAACAACAAAACCTGGCATCGAGATTAATCCTTTCTGTGGTGAGGTAAATTATGCCACTCAGGTATCCACAGCATGTCACTACAAACAGCCCGTTTCAGTTATGGCCGAGAATCCCCATGACCCTTGTTCGCGTATCCTGGTATTTCCGTTATCGTGCAAGATCTTACCCTGTTCTGCCTGTATTTTCGCGATCGATCGTATGTCGGCGAACTATTGAAAGAATGGAAAACAATTATTGTCAATTCAATTATCAATATTGCACAGTAACTCGAGTGGTTTCTTACACTTTATTAGCGAAATAAGGATGTAGCCATGAATGACTCGAACCGATGCCGGCCGGGTCAACACGCTTGCCGCGCTAAGACATTTGCCATCTTAGCCTGAACGATCCAGGCCGGTAAGGCTGATCCTTGACCATCGCCATCTGTGGTCCGAACCAACACTTGGCTTGGCTTGTTTGTTAGATAATCCAGAGATGCCATATGCACCCCGGATTCACGGGACTAATGATTTTCAATATATACAAATATCGCTGTAGTGGGTTTTATCGAAACAGTACGAAGCGAAAAGATCCGCATCAACTGGTTGGTGAATGCTACATCGATGGAATCATGCAGGGAGAGAAGTTTGATAAGGATGAGAACATCAGCCAGAAGATGGCGAGTTCACAGGTGGTGGTATTGTTCTCATGCTAAACTCCAGGTAGGTACTAGTAAGGCCACAAGCCACAAGGACCTCCTCCAAGACCTTCCTTCCGCGACCGCCCATTCGGCACTAGATGCATAGCCAACCGTCCTTTTCCACCTCAGGATCCTCCAGCGAGGAAGCAAGTCCAGGAGGATCGAGGAACTTGATGTCCATGGTTCGGTCCATCACGAACTTGGGCTCTTGCGGCACATGGGTCCAATGTCCACCCGCACACTCCCGCTCCTTCTCCTCTTCGTGTTTCTATGAAGAAGCAGTCAGTAAGACGGTGTACTGTCTTGAATAAAAGATTTACATACCAGATGGACCTCTGTCTTCAGATGGTCCTCTATCTTCAACCAAAAGTCGTTGTCGAGCCGGTCCGTGGCCGGAAAACCACTGCAGCCCGCTGCTGGAATAAGGCAACGTCCACCGGCAGCCATCTCCTTGGTGGTCAAAGACCAATCTTTCTCAGAATATGGCAGATGCGCCACACAGGGACCAAGTAAAGACTTGAGCGCTTCTATGTTGAGGGAGGCCAATTTGACATCGGCTTCCTTTGCCGTATCATCGACTACTTGAAACATTAACCAACAGAACTTTTGATGGATTTGAGTAGGACTTACGGGAGGGAGGTGGGCGAGCGAACATGTTTCCATCCCAGAAACATGTTTTGACTTCCTTCTGCATCAAGATGGGTAGAGGAGGCGCTGGCGGAGGAAGCGGAGGTGGAGGGTAAGAGGGAGCTTCCCAGGCCTCATTAGGGACAGCCACTGCGAAGGGAGCAGTGCAGACAGAATCGACGGACATGGTGGTAACTGATCAATCGGTGGTGTAGAAGTATGAAAAAGAAGTTTGGAAGATATTTTGAAGATGGTGTGGTGACCTAGTACGGGAGCGTGACGCGTGACGCGTTTTTTCCTCCCTAGGTAGATTGAGGAGAATCTGTTTGCCAGCTGGCCGTCAGTGATTCACTGCGTAAGACGTTCGGAGCCCTTAGGCAACAACTTAGCACTGCCAGCCACTGTATCATAAGAGCAGATCCTGGAACGGTGATAAAAGAGTATGTTATAACTAATGTTCTTCTTATTCTAATCCAAGGACTTTATCATCTAGACCACTCCTACACAAAACGCACTAACTATCCCAACGTGATGCCCTTCACTGGTTCAAGGCTTGCCCATGCTAAAGACTTGTACAGGGTTGCACACAAACATCTTCTCCCATTGATCATCTGTAAGCCATTCCCTCAACAATCGCAGCTCTTCATCTGTATCCACTTCGAGAGGTGGTGATGGTTCAAGTCTTTTGGCAGAAGTATTGACGTGAGGCCAGTCACTTCCCCAGACTAATCGGCCAGGTGCAGTCTTCGCAAAGGCTTTGATGATGGGTTCCATGAGGGAAATATCATCGGATCGTCTGTGAAAAGCGCCGACTTTGCTGTATAATCTACCGGTTGCCAACAGAGCTAGGAAATCATCCAGCTCAACAGTGCCGTAGTGCTCGGGTCCCGCAGAACCATTGTGATCAGCGATAATTGTTACGCTCTTCAACTTCGGGTGATTCAAGATAGAGTACTTCATTTTCGACCACGTAGGCAATGGTATTTGTACCGAAACCGTCCAGCCGTGTCGTTCAAGAGGGCAGTAAGTAGCAACCTGCACAAATTTCTCGAGAACCCAGTCCAAATCGTCGCCAGTACCACCGTGCCAGCCGTGAATCCTAACAGAGCGCACTCCGGCTTCGTGCAGCCTGTCCCATTCGGCATCTGTCTTGTTCTTCAAGGATGAATCCTCAGGATCCCAATAGATAGTACCGAGAATCTGTTTGCTGGGATACTTCTCATGGCCCTTGGCCAAAGTATCCAAGAGACCGCTGTAACCATCCTCAATCGTTGCTTGTACAATCATGACATTATCAGCTGGTGATTGTTTGATTAAATCCTCCAAGGGAGCGGCTTCTGGTGTGTAGGTACGTGAGCTCTTGAAAGGATGACGTTCTGGGTCAAAGCAGTGTGTATGGGTATTCCACGATGATTGCGGTAATCTGGGTGCAGGCATCTTCCCCTGCACCGGTTTTGAGATGGCAACGTTGGCAGTCATCATAACCAAAAGGCAGGTAAACTTCATGGCGCCGGTATTAAAAGCAAGGTTGTACTCCAGGAGTTAAAGACAGAGAAACAATAAATCTGGAGTATCTAGGATATTTAAAGAATTTCAGACCTCCCTGATCGTTTAAATATATCGCCGGAGACCGTCCGACACCGCTCCGGACAGACTCCGAAACCTTCGGACATCCACCGGATCGGCATGAAAGGCAGGCACGAACCACCCCCGATAGCCCCTAGACAGCCCCACGATCTTGACTGCCGATCTCAGTAGCAGAACAATTACGCTTCAAGACTTTGGCTATCATAATAAAGTAGCCTCAGTCTTAGTCTAAGCTGGCCTAGAAAGTGATAGTGAGCAAGTGCAGACAAAGCCAGTGATCGTGTTCAACGTTTCAGATATCTATTATCTCAGTATTATACGGGATCGCTCCCATCGTTGCTATACACAAAACAAAACGATGCATGTATTACTTTTTATCATGACCAAAATTTGAGCTTATCCATCCACCCAGCCGCTTGTCCCGTCGTCTCATTCGAACCATCAGCATTACCAAACTCCACTTGCCTCGGCCTGACATAGTACCGATCAATCTCTCTAACGGAATAATCTACGCCCAAAGGCGATGGTAGCACCATTTCCCACGGTGAGGGGGCTCCTGCTAGATCACCGCTGTCGTCACTCCTACTCGATCCCTCAGACGATCTTTCGTGAGTATTTCCATATTCGTGGGGATTCTCGTAGACAGTTTCGGGGCGAGATACGTCGAGCGATGTGATGTGACGACTTCTGCTAGAAAGACTTGATATCGATCTTGTATGTCTGTCTGAAAAGGACGATATTGATCGTTTGGGTCTTGCGATTTCGTATTGCTGATTTCTGTCGGAAAGACTAGATACTGAGCGCTCGGGGCGGGGAGAACGGAAGTATGTGCGAAGCACTTCTGGCGAGACAGGCTCTGAGTCTCGGTTGGATGATGAGTTCGATGATTCGGGTGTCGAGTGGCCTGAACTTGATGAGCTGTTTCGGTAGTCGATGATGCCTCTTTCCGAGAGGTTGGTCCTATTAGTGGGACGTCTTGCGAGTTGACGCAAACCAAAGACCTGAGGTTGCGTCGAGTCGCGATGTCGAGGTGGAGAAGCCTTCCACTCCTGAAAGCTAGTCGCAGCAAGTTCTCCAAACTGAAGGGCCGAAGGGACCAAGAACATGCCAATGATGAAAATGGTGTGAAATATCAGAATTATGTAGCCGAGGGCACTGGCTGCAGTATGACTCCAGATTTCAGGAATCATGCCTAAGCAGAGAAGTAGGACAGTGAGTCTTGCGCCAGCCATCAATACGGGCTTTGACAATAGTCCAGGCGCTGCTCTAACCCATGCTAGGAAACAGATCTGAATGACTTCGCATGCTATCAGAGAGCACACTTGCGCGGTGCCGAAACGCTGCAATCCACCGATGATGACGCCGCGGGCAAATAGAAGGATGAAAGTAACCCATGTATAGTAATCTTGAGTTCGAGATGGCTCGTCGCTGGTATCTTGCTTGAGAATGTCGTCAATGAGGAGATATCCCATACTCTGTGGGCTTGACGCTAACCCCCACCAACTCGCAATAACAAGCAAAACAACCACCAGAATCACCAGGATGGTGTAGTAAATAGGTCGAAACCTCGGGTCGCTGAGTTGATATGTCGTCCATGCCGTCAGAGGAAGCAAGAGGTAGCTGAGAAATACCCGTAGAGCAACCCAGATCGTGGCTTTATGTCGTTCTCTTGTGGAACTCTCGAGGACCCAAGTACCAGTTTGTCGGAACCAATCTTTTGTCCATCTCAGATGCAAGCCGATTTGAAGAATGCCGTAGATCGCGACGAGGATGAGAAGGGCCAGAGTAGCGATGTTCGTCCATGTGTTGATTGTCATTGGGGCAGCCATAACTTGCGTCATATGTTCGAGACCTGGTGTTCCACCAAAAGTACCATTAATCTCGTGAATGCCGTCGTGAATACCATAGTAATGAGACTCCCTCCATACTATTCCAGTTCGAAGCATGAGAGTTGACCAGCTTACTCCCGTAACGACCGGTTGTAGAAATCCAGGCTGATTGACGCTAAGGGCGCTGGAAAAGAAGATGAACTGGAGGTACGTAAGGCAGTCGGCAATTCGTGTGAGGTGTGACCTGTTTGTGTTTGAACTTCTTTCGGGACTACTTTCATCGTCATCAGTCAATGGATGCACCAAATTATACCACTCTCGCCAAGCAGCAACAAAGACAACCAAGACAAACGTCAAAAGAGGTCCCCAGAGTGATATATCCTGAAACGTCGGTCCAATATCCGGCGTTACAAAGGTCCTCATACAAGCCGCCGAAAAATGATCCCGTCCATCAATGTTGAGTTCAACCTCATAAGCCGCCAGCGGCGAAGGATTATCGATCTCAAACAAAACATCCACAACCTGCAAATAAACCTTCTTGTTGATCTGCTTATATTCCATTGTCTTACACGTCGTGTTCTCGATTTCGCCATTGTACCGCTTCGTTCCTCCCACAGCCCCTAAACTCACCTCAACCGAGGCATTGTCGAGTAATGAGCGTTCACAAGCCGCCGGCGTGAGATAATTAGCCATAAGCTGAAAAGAGAGAAATGTTTCATCATTTCTCTTCTCCAAAAAGGCCTTCAAGGTGTTTGGATTGAAATGCTCATCTGAGTAAAGGTCAGGTTGACCGGTGCAGTGATTAAACTGCACGTGGGCCGCGTAAGTCTGCCGCGTAAAAACAAGAACCAGAGTAAGGAAAAGCCATGATAATGAGTGCATTTGAGGTGAAAGGAATGAAATGGTGATTATGTAGACGTCATTGAAGGAATGGAGTTGGACTTAGATGAGTATCTCGGTTGTGCTCTGGGGGAACTCGGAAAGGACGGGGACGGAGACAGGAGAAAAGGAAATTTTTGATGCCTTGGAGCTTAGGGGATGTTTTGGGGGCGAAGTAACAAGGTTAGGGAGGTTTTAGGGGGACGCTTGGACGAAAATGTCGGTCCGAAGTTGGCTTTGGTTGTTAGCGTTGAGATGAAACAAGAAATACGACCAAGCCGAGGCATCAACAAGAAGGAGTTTTCAACATTTATGAGTCTACAGGACGGGCAAGATTGATAATAGACATTAAAGCTCAGACCTTGATGAATATCTGTTGTCATTATGAGATTCGATGAGATTTTGCGGTGACGATGCTGATCTTTAACGATCTTCTTGAACTAAGGCAGGGCTCGGACTTCTCCGCGTGGCGAAGTCTCAGCGTCACATTTTGAAGCATGAACGGAATATTTATTCATCCGATCTAGCCCCGGAAGTCGCCAGTACCATCAACTTGAAACAAAAAGCCGTAGGATTTGGAAAAATAGATAAATAGGAAAGACCCCAAATGTAACCGTTCAAAAGGGGGTCCAGGAGTTGTCGTGAAGCCTTAATCCTTGACTCTTGGCAGGGGTTCTGTTGGTCTCGGATAATTCAGCTTCCAACTTGTCGGTTGCCTCTTTTACAGCCAATCCTGTCTCTGCAATCAGACTGCAACACTGGGGAACACTAGCAGTGGGACCTGAAAGAAACTGTCAATCGAGTGAATTGGGTCATTGAACAGAAGACAGTTTCGTGAGTAATGTTCAAGTCATCGAACCGTACCACTGGGTCAAGGCAATTGACAGTCCTGAAAGAGATGTTATCCATGCTTTGAAGCAGTGCAACCCATTATACTGTTCTCATCGATACTCAATCCCATCATGATATTGATCTCATGACAGCGCCATCTGCATTGAGAGGCCAGAATGTTTGTTCCATGGCGTTATCCCTACGCAGCTTACCATTGTTCAACATTCCAGTGGCTGAAGACAATGGCTTGGCCAAACAACCACTAGCCCTACCCTGAAAGGCCGAACAGAAAACTAAAATACCCACTTTCCCGGACCACTTCGCACCGACCGACCGATCTTTGTTTCCACCGCCTTGACTCACTCACTCATACAACTACACATCAACCCATCCCATCATGTCCTGCTTCGCCTCACTGCCCTCCCAGCCAACAGACGAGATCTTTGATCTCCTGGCCCTCTACAGAAAGGACACTAGCCCAGACCGCGTCAACCTCGGGGTCGGCGTCTACTGCACCGACGATGGCAAATCCTGGCCCCTCGACGTCGTCACCCGAGTAGAGAAGGATCTCTTCGAGGAGGCTAGTTTGACCAGACACGATTATCTTCCCATTGAGGGCGACCAGCAGTTTCTCAAGGTTGCGAGAGATCTCGTCTTTGCGCATCAGGATGATTTGAGTATTGCTTCCGTGCAGACCGTCTCCGGAACCGGAGCCAACCATATTGGAGCGAGATTCGTGGCGGATTATCTTCGACCGCAGAATATCTGGGTGTCTGATCCCACATGGGCTAACCACCATATGATTTGGGAGTCTGTTGGACTCAAGCCCAAGTTGTACCCTTACTACAAGAAGTCGGACTGTTCGTTGGACTTTGAGGGTATGATTAAGACGCTGGAGGAAGAGGCTCAACCTCGTGATGCTGTTTTGCTTCATGCTTGTGCGCATAACCCTACTGGACTGGACCCTACGAAGGAGCAGTGGAAGAAGATTGCAGAGGTCTGCCAGCGAAAGCAACTCTTCCCCTTCTTTGACGCCGCGTACCAAGGTTTCGCCTCAGGTGATCCAGCGGAAGATGCCTGGGCGATTCGATACTTCTACCAACAGCAGCCCCGACCCGATATGATTGTCGCTCAGTCCTTCTCCAAGAACTTTGGTCTCTACGGTCACCGAACAGGAGCCATCCATCTCGTCCTCGCCCAGCCCTCCCAGGAAATCAAAAACAACGCTTACTCGACACTTTCCTACCTTCTCCGATCTGAGATTTCCATGGCCCCCAAGTACGGCTCTACGATTGTCAAGACGGTTTTGGAAAGCGAGGAGTTGACTGCTGCTTGGATGGCTGATCTGAACGTCATGAGTGGTCGTATCAAGACTATGCGACAGGCTTTGTACGATGAATTGATCCGTTTGGAAACGCCTGGTACATGGAACCATATCGTTGATCAGGTGAGTGAAACCAAAGCGAATTGTGAACAAAGGAAGAGCGCTAACTCAGTCGTAGATCGGTATGTTCTCATACACTGGTTTGACTCCCTTCGAAGTCAAGGTTCTACGGGAGCGCTTCCACATTTACCTCCTCAAGTCAGGACGCATTTCTATCTCTGGCTGTAAGTTTCCCCAGTCGTTGAACTTTCATAAAAAGACCCAAGTTAACTGTTTCGCAGTGAACAAGAGAAACGTCAACTATGTTGCCAAGGCCATCCACGACGTCCGATCGAACGGTACAAATGGCACCAATGGTACAAATGGGGTGAACGGGCACTAAATCTCACCGGAAAACAATAGTTAGACTACAGATTTCTTCTCCTTCCCGGGTTTATAGATGTACATTCTCAGGCTGATTGTTTCGACTTTCTCTCAGAGTCAGAGTCATGGTGAAGTCCGATGTCGGCCCGAGCTCGGCTATTGTGAGACCTTGCAGTTTACACAAAAATGTTCTTGTGAGACTCCAACCCCTCTACAGTTATTTTTTGGCAATGCTAGTAAATCGTTCTGACTGGGTGATGAGAATGTAATGCGTGTCGTGAGTGACGCTGACGGGGGAACTGAGTTTTGCGGGGAGCCACAGTCTACATCACCTATCATTGCGAACGCGATTTCTACGTCCTCCTTTTCCGCAGCTATAAGGCTGATGTCAATCCAATTCCACCATTCGTCGCAATATCTGTGTCTATCAAATAACGGTTTATCGGCTCATTCCGTTGACGTAGATACAAGCACGTTCCACCCGCCAGACCCATCGCCCCTCATGAAGCGAATACGAATACTCCAACATCCGAACTCAAAAACAAGACCACTTTGTCGATCTAACATGATCTTATCAATCTCGCTAGAAATCAGCTGTTCATCCCAGCCTATCATTTCAACCTCCTCAGCTCAGTTTTTCATGTCTCAGACCAGTAAAGTCGGTGAACAAGGGTGTAAAAACAATCTTCCGCTCCGCAGCGCTCCTGCCCCGCAAACGTACGATCCGTTGAGGCCACTTTATTAACAGTAACACTTCCCTTCGCAACATCGCATGACAACCGCATCTCTCAATTGTTCTCCAAAATGGCCAATTGGGGTACCTACGCTGCGGTAACGACGCTTGTCGTCGCTGTCATCACCTACGGCATTCCTTTGTTTCTGAGAGAGTACTTTCCTTGGCAGAGTCTCTATAAACAGCGTCATGGACGACCTACCGTCACGACAAAGTCATACAAGGGCAGAACTGCACTCATCACCGGTGCAAATGGTGCTTTCGGATCGCGAGCGGCGAAGCTCTTTGCCCATCGCGATGTTGACACGCTTGTGCTCGTTGACGTGAGAGACTGTGGGGAGTTGAAGACGGAGATTGAGAAGGAATTGAGCGCTGCTGGCAAGGCGAAGCCCACTATTTTGGTTTGGCAGGGTGACTTGATGAGCTTTTCGGGATGCCAAGAGATCGCCAGAAAGGCGCAGGAACTCAAGACGCTCGATCATGTTCTGATGACGATGGGTATTTTGTCGTTCAACAAGAAGCTTTCGCCCGAGGGTTGGGAAACATGTAAGTCTCATCCCATTTCGCCAGTGGGAAGATACTGACAAAGACAGCGATCCAAATCAACTATCTATCTGGCGCTCTTCTTGGTCTCCTCCTCCTACCCCTTCTCAAGTCCAGCCCTCTCAACCCCAACCCTCCCGTCATGACCTTTGTCACATCCTTCGGCATCTACCCTTCCTCCTTCACAATGGGCATGCCAAGCAAGGGCTCCTACCTCAAGCATCTCAGCAACAACAAGGATGGCATGCAACAAGCCCACCAATACGGCCGATCCAAGGCTCTGCTTCTCTACTTCACCCGCGAACTGGCTCAGCGCGCTTCCAAGCTCCCTCACAGCGTGACCATCAACAGCGCCGACCCTGGCTCTGCATGGACACCTCTCACTGCCCCGAACCAAGATCAACTTATCCCACGATTGATCCAGAATTTTGGATCCAGAGCACCGGAGATCTGTGCTGCTGCGCTTGTCAATGGCGTTTCGGCGGGACCTGATGCTCATGGAAAGATTATGCAGGACTTTGATACAACCGAGTAAGTCTGTTGAAATTTGAGATGATTTGTGGGAGACTAACTGAGATAGGTATCCTCCTTTCTTCGAGCGCAAGAGCGGGCATGTTGCGCAGAAGCGTGTTTGGGAGGAGACGAGGGAGGAGTTTGAGGCCAAGGTGCCTGAGGTCAAGGCTGTCTATGAGATGTTGGATTAGTTTTGATCCTCTCCCGTTGTTGTGTCTGGGTTTGTGGCTAACGAGTCGACTCATGTGAAAAGAGTTGAAGGAATAATTTAGTAGCCTAATGGTGATGAACATTGCTCTATATCGGATATCTCACTGTTCCCTTGATCCGCGCATTAAGAGAGTATCCTTTAATCGAGATCTGGGACCCGATGAGTAGGATACGAGTCTTGAGTTCAATTGGGTTACTTTCGGGAAGGAAAGTCTAATCACAGGAACAGGTGGGGTAAGGCTATATCGACGCGTAGGGAAGCGGACGGCATTACGTGCCGTTATGAATATACCGCTACACTGATAGCAAAGAATTGGGAATTCAATCGATTGTGTTCTGAAGCCTGCTATTGTATTGGTTTGCAGTGTTGCCATCGAACAACTTGATACGTTGCCCGGGATCAGGAACACGAAGGATACGCGACGTATGCTGTTTATCGGTTGTTCGATCAACAACAATAATAAACTTTCTATAAATGCCTAGGTTAGGTTATCCCCTCAAACGTTGATCTTCGAAAACAGTTCAACAACTTGACTCACTAACTACAGGCGTCAAGAAACTACTACACTAACTTCCACCAAGTTTCGCGCAGCATCGCCAAAATGGTTGAACCAAACGCTGTCCACCTCATGATAGAGCTTAGCGCTCGTGACAAACAACTCGACGTTCAAGCTCAGGATGCTCGCCGTCGCAAGCGCTACCACGAAGCAGAAATGAAAGAGCAGAAGGCCATCATTGAGGAAAAGGACGCCCTGATCCAAAGTCTGCAGGAGCAGATTTGCGCGCTCAAAGGTGAGGTTGAGATGCTAAAAAAGACCATGCAGAATCTGCCAAGAGGCAGACCTAGCCTTCCTTATGATCCCTGTCGAGACTAGGTGTCTATGCCAAGTTGTGGAGTTCCCGAGAGACAGTTTCGTATGCGGGTGAGGCTGGTACAGAGGGCATGAGGCCTTAACGTAACTTTGATATTCTGCTACAGGTGGCGAAGATATCACAGATGAAGAACACCGCAAGTCCGCATTACAAATGGTAGTGTCAATTAAAAGAAATAATATACAGTAACTAACTAGAAAATTAAACCTTCGCTGGATCCTGCACTTGGCAAGCGCGATCAAACCACAAGCCATCAGATGTCGACTGCTCATAGAACCCAGACTTGAACAGAGACTTTTCAAGAGTGTAGCAGCCTTCAAAACTAGGGAAGTAGGCAAAAGATCCGCAGTTGGGATCGCTAGCGCATAACTGCTGGCAGGTCTCAGCTGTATAGAAGCCTGATTCGGCCCTGGGAAAACATTTGCTCTGGTTGCAGTCTCCATGAGCACCGCAAATGGGGTCAGGCTCGCGCTTCTCAATGTCGCAAGCGTTGTCCCACCACTCAAACATTGTAGAGGAAATTGTGTAGAATCCTGAGTCTTGGGCGATATTGGTATTGAGAAAGCAATTGCCTTCTTTGTTGTTGTATAGTATGGACTTGCAATTGGGGTCGGCGCGGCACATGTCTTGACATTCTCCCAGATAGAGTGCACCACCTCCTGCGTTGCGAGATCTGCAACCACTGCTACCAGGGGAACATGTTCCGTGTTGACCACAGACGTTGTTGACTGGCGCGGCAGCGGTGGTGGTGGACGCTTCGGAAGTGGTCGACGACGGCTCGAGGGATTGAAAGGTGGTGGTGATGGCAAGGGTAGATGTCTCAGCTGTTGTGGATGTATCCACGATGGCTGAAGTTTCGGTCGCAATGCTGGAAGCAGCAGAAGAGACAGTGCTCAAGATTTGACTATCGGTAGACAATGACGATCGGGGTTTGCAAGCGCCAGCGTTGGCGCCTTCGACAAGGCAAGCAGCGAATGCCGCAGCAATAATCTTGACTCGAACCATGTTGTGTAAAGAGGCTCAAGGTTTGAGTGGTAAAAAATCAATAAAGAGAAATAGGAAAGGGGATCAGCTAAGACATTTAATTAAATGAACTCTTGTCAACAGCGGAAATGTCGGTAACAATGCCAAGCGGAAAATTAAATAGTGGCTGAACTATTGACAGTTGAACTGAACTATTGATTTCTGACAGTGCATGCTATACCGAGTCCAGTTTGGTGTCGCGGGTCGAACAGGCCACTGTCAGGCGACCCCTGGCTAAGTCACGACCCCTGTACCAACTGAAGTTCCAGGCTCAACTAAATGGTACTGGAATATTACATTAAATCTCTTGCTGACTCCAAAGAGAATCGCGAGATCGAGAACAAGAAAAGCCTGAAAGAAATCATGATTCTTTCTTCTACTGATACACCAAAAAAGTCATCTACAGGAAATGCGAAAAAAAACATACAACAGCGGGGATTCGCTGGTCGTCACCGACCCAACTACTAATCCGCCCCTTACCAGCTTATCTATGGGAGAGCGGACGGGATCCCGAGTTCTCTGATAGGTATGGTCGTATGTGTTTGGACAGCAGGACAAAGAAGTATATAATATACTCACTCCTCTCAACTAGACAGCTAGACGAATGTGCGAAAAGCCAGGGCAGAGCTGATCTCCTAATCTGTATAACATCAAACATCTCATATTGATGAGTTCATTCGAGAAAAGTACCCAGTTCAAAGCAGACCGTTGCCGGAATTTTGCGTCTCGTGTGTGATGTCTCTCGTCTTCTGACCTGGTAGGCTGCAGGATTCTGGAGATTCTAAGATTTTTGGCGGCGAACAAAACCTCGTTTCCCTCTATAAGCCCTGTGCATCCTCCTTACAACTCTGATGCCGTCCAGGGTTTCGACTTCAGCCACCTGATCATCGGTCATCTCTGCTGACCACTTGCTAAATCTGTCATTCCTCACCGTGGGCACCCTGAGCTTATCCTCAAGAATGGTCTTGAGAATGGCACCAGTTGCATTGCATTGGTCCACGTTCTCCCCATTGATGGGTCGAATATAGTAGTTATTCTCAGAAAACTTCCTTCGTCCTTTGGGCGTCGTGACATCCCGGACAGGAAATTCGACCTTTATCACGCGGACAATGTCCTTGTGCTCCTTCAACGTCTCAATCTGGCTTGGCATGGCCTTGAATACTGCAGAAATTGATCCATCATCTTCATCTGACCAAGGAGAGATGTAGTCATGTCCGACGGCCGACTTGATGAGGTCAACAACTGCGGAGGGATCGGTACCTTTCTGCAAGAGCACCTGGTAAAGGGACTTGCCTTCTGCAGTGGCGCTGCCGACCGCACTGGTCATATTAGCAGTGTTACATTCTGGGGAAAGAAGTTGAAAGGAGGAAATGAACAAAAGAACAGATTCATGTTGGCTGTCTAAGTGTTGTTTGATTTGAACTACTCTTTGAATGTTCATGATATTCCAATGAACAGCCGGTGCTTCAAACATACCTCGATTGTTGACCCATCGTAGATAGATTCTGATGATCTGAAGTGCTAATGATTCTTTTGTTTGCAGGTGATGCGCTTAAACAGTGACGCGTCAGAGAGAATGAGGTGTAGGTCGTGGGCAGTTTTGTCAAAAAGAGACAAAGAGGTATTTGTTGAGCGACCGGGAATTATCGAGTCTTTATGCAATCCATGTGACCTCCGCTTCATTTATGTTCATCATCGATAAGGTTTGGCCAGCCACCTCCTCAGGCGTTCTTCGGTCAGCCGTACAGTAATTGGTATATTTACTTTTGGACTTGGAACTTGATTCAGACAATGTATAAAACAGTGTTCATCGATGTGTTGTTTAACCAGATACACTTTCAGAAATTGCATCTGCGGAAATTTCAAAAAGTAAGAAACCATTCATGACAATTACCTAATTGCGCAACACTACAGTCGCCTTTTTATTCATTGGGCTTCCTGGCAATGACCCAGAGAAATTTCTCTTCTTGATCTCCTTCCAAGACAACCTTCTCGATAGCCAGTCCAGCGTCGTCGGTCAATGTCTTGGTTAACTTGTCCTGGCCAAGACTACTCCAAAACATCCATCCTTTATCATCGTGCCATTTCTCGTCCACAATTGAGGATGCCTCCTCAGCGTTGAAGGTTGCTAGGAATGTTCCACCTGGTGCCAACCAATCACCAATTCGTTTGATCACCTCCTTCTGCTCATCCTGTGGCAGGTGAATGATGCTGTACAAAGCCACAACAGCCGTTAGAGAACCTGGTGGAAACTCCAACCTCATCATATCGCCCGGACAAAACTTAACGCGATTTCCATACTCCGCCAAGTTACCACGAGCCAGGTCGAGTTGAACATCAGAGAGCTCATTGGCATAAGCTTGGACTAGTGGCGCGCGTGCAAGGAGCGTATTAAGAAATGGGCTTCCACAACCACATCCTAATTCGAGAACAGATTTTTTTGAACAATCCACGCTGCTATTCAATTGTGAGCAGACATCGAGTAACTTGTCGAGATACTTGAGACGAAGTTCGTGGTGTCTTTCGGTCCAGTCATTGTACTTGGGGGCGATGACATTATAGGATGCTCGCACGCGCTCTTTAAGTGCGTCTGAGGTCTCCATAGTTGCCATTAAAAGTGTAGCTAATATATATCGAGACTTAACTGTCGAGATCGATCAATTGGCATTCACAACCCTTTATCCGGTATTTTATATAGCTCTACGTGGCGAAGGTGGTTAGAATGGCGGTATGACTCATCGCCAGGATGGCATCAACATGGATCAACGAAGCACTTTACCTGTGCCGCGGGTCCGCGGTTCCGGCGCTTGAATAATAGTTGTAGTATCAACAGGTGTAAAATTGAGAAGGTAAGGCTGGCTAACACAATTATCTACGACAGTCATCGGATAAACAGCCCTTTGGAGTCTAGAACTTCAATTTGGTCGCCGAAAGATATTCTTTCCACTTGAGGGTGCGTCCTTTAGCGCTATAAAATCGATTCCGTCCAATGAGGAAGGTTGACGGTCAGCCTCTGCCGAGATACCGTTCAGGCATGTCCTCAGAATAAGCGGCATCTATGAATTACTCGAGCTAGTAAGATTGAATATGCGTATTCGCTTACTGAATAACCGCTTATCTTGTAAAATGACCAATGAGCATGTAGTTGTCCGTCATGCGACTATTTGGATCTCGGAAGCATTTACTACTGGCTGTTGTATGGTGCATCACCGGCATGTAAGTTCTCAAAGATTCGGCTAGAACGGCCTTTGGACTCCAGAAGGCGATTATAGATAAGTCCACTTCGCTTCTTGTTCTTCATAATCTCAGGCTCGATACAGTCACCAATCAGCTCTATCTTTTACAAACTTTCCAGCCCGATTGCGCCATTCAAACATCATGGTGGCCCTCTCCGACTTCCTCGTACTCTGTGCAGCAGCTCTCACAGCAGCTACTCCCGTTGCTACCAGTGATGATTTCAGCCAGTGGCTTGGAGGAGAAGTCCTCAAGCAGTGTACCGCTGCCGGTAATTGCGAAGAGCAGCTCCAAAACAACTATTACTGGGTCCAAGCCAACAAAAACAAAGATGGCCACCAGAAGCGCTACAACTGTCAAAATGCCGGTATGCATACCGTCGTTACCAGTGGCACCAGCTTCGTCAAGTTTGGGTCTACCAACCCATACGATCTTTTTCACCATGTTTACGACTTATGCCATGATGGCGGATGCGACAATGGTGGAGAATACTCCGTTAGCACCAAGTACACCTCACCAACGGGGCTTTTCTCCACAAACATCAAGGTCACTGCTCAGGGTGTCATCAACGGTTGGGATATGCGCAATGCTTTGGCTGATTCTTTGGCCGAGGCGTCTAGAAAGAACCAGGTCTGGTCCAACGAAGTGTACTGTCCCAGTGGAGGCCGCGCTTGTTTCTTTGGGAGGGCTTGGCAGGGCTGGGCGCCCAACTTCCAGCAGGCAGCCCTTTACAATAATTGTAACCAGTACGGTTGGATGAGCGCTAAGACGGATGGGCTTACTGGAGTTACTTCCAATGCAAACTGTAAGGATATTTTGTCGAACCTTGCAGGTGTCGCAGGTGCTGAGGTACCTTGGGCTGGTGCACTCATTCCGATCTTGGGTTGGGCTTGTGGTTGAATTGTATGCTTGATCATGGGATTCCGGCAATATACACTCTTCTAGGCTCTGCCATTGAGTAAACAGTCATCACGAGCGGCAAAGGTTATCTATTGAAGTACTGGAATTTTTGATGGGGTGTGTAGTGCAGCTGCTTCTATAGACAGTTGGAGTTCGCTAGTCAAGACTCCATAGAGTCTAATCTCATTTATTATTCCAATAGTCCAACAGGGCGACCATAATCAATTTATAGAATGGCCTGATGAAATTGTGTATTAGGCCAAAAAAAAAGGACGGACCTCAGGCAAGGACGGGAGTTGACGGAGCGGAGGGAGCATAGGGAGGAGGTGGGGTGGAAGGCCGGGTCCATGGACCAGTAGAGAGATCGCAAGAAGCCGCCAGCCTAGATGGAAGCGGCGTCTTGCCCAGGTTTACAGGGTAATCTCTAATTTGCCTGTACACAGGGCATGTAAACTGTAACCCTGGTTTTTCGTCCGTGTATGAGCCGTCAATGATCTCCTCCATCTGGTCAAAATCGCCAACAAGTGTCTCTGCGTCGTCATCTTCCTCGTTCCAAGGCTTGACTGGACGTTCCAGAAGGTCTCCGTATGTGTCGTAGTCATGCCACTTCTGCGATCGTCTTCGACTGCGCTCAAGGCCCCAATCAATTTGTCCATTCTCTCCGAATCCTTTCTCCAGGTCACTCAGCTCGTCTAACGTAGGGAGTTGACGTTCTCTTCCAGGGTAGAGTCTGTCGTCGTCTAGAAGACCCCAGGCCCGTTGTCGGTAGATACGGAGTTGGAGATTGTGTAGTTCGAGCCATCGTGGAGCTGGTAAGTCGGATTTGCCACCTTGATATGAGGCAATGTCGGCGTTCGATAGCCTATCAGCTCTGTGCAGATACACATTCTGTCCTTGGAGTAGTCGATCGTAGGCTGGATATCGGATGTAGTTTTCGCCTAGATGTTGGTCATCGATCCATGGATAATACGCACACGGCCGCGTTCTGGAAAGTGAATGAAGCAACTTCTTGATGTGCTGAACGTGGTCGCCTCCCTGGTTCAAACAGCGAATAATTGTTGTGAGAAACTTTACTCCAAAACAAGGAAGCATTCTGACGATTTCTGTGTGATAGATGCCCAGGTCTCGCAGATACTCCTTCGCGTCAAGGAATATTGTGTCGGGAAATAATAGGCCATAGTCGAATGATAACATGTACTTCAGAGACCGACCAGGCACCCATGCATCCAAACAATGCGCAAAGACACTTCCGTACAGGCCCTCATAGTACTCATGGACCGTGTTTAACATGGCTGGGTCTATAGCTCGGTGGTCTCCGATGCCTGACATAATTTTGGCATACATGCCCTGTTTCTCATGCATGGTCCAAGCCGCAGGATGATAGATCCTACAAATCAGCTCATATCTCAGGAAGGCGCGCAGAAACCGGTATTGTTCAGAGGTCGTCAAGTTTGCAAATTCAATTTTCGGGTCGCCTAAATTCGTTCCTTTGAAATAGCTTCCTCTGCCCATGAAGTCAGGAGTACCAAGATAAGCTCTTGGTAAGTAGGGACTCGCCGCCTTGGAAACAAAGACGGTAATAAAACCGATCAACCGAGACAATAAGAAGAAGATCGGCCAGAGGATATCCTGGTGCATCTCTTTCCTCGGCTCCAAGAAATCCACCTGGCTGTAATACCCCCTAGCCATGGGTGCATTCTGGATATTCAGGATGCGCGAGGCATCATCCAACAGACATCCAGAATTGTCCACAGAGAGAATATCTGTGACAATACGGTGAGTGATGCTTTGTCCGTACTGGACCCAGTGTGACAACATCGATGGTGATGCTCTAGTCACCTGCGTGATGCTTGTGTTATCCCCAAGATGGAAAAAGACCTCGTCTAGAACCAACGTTGGGAGGCCGTGGAAGGGGTCCATGGTGCTTGTAAATTGCGGTGTTCTGTTGAATACGCCTCTGAGGATCTGTTGTTTCAAGAACGTATCAAGAGAAAGCAGCGTGTGTGGAAGGGTTGCAGGATGAAGGCTTGAAGAAAGGTAGTCGGGGAGATCCCATACTTATCTTCACATTGAAACTCTCTCCCCTTCAAGAGAGTGGAGTCATCCATCATGACGGCAAATAACTCAACTTACTTATAGGTATATCTACAATGGCCTATACAACAAGTACATATATGAATAATCATATGAGAATACCTCTTATCTATGTAGACTGTATAAAATATTTTTCTGATTTCTAAGCGTGATTTAGAACTTTCTGTAGTGAAGCAAACATGACAGATTACTTGATATTTCCTCCCTGTTGATCTTCATGTGTTAACATATAAAGTTCAACCCTACGTACATGCGGGCTTGTAAAATGTAACCACGTTCACAGCATTCTCAATTAGGAAAGTTCTAGAAATGGCTGCCTTTGCTATTCGGAGATGTCCATTTGTGCACGTGTGATTTGATGAATGTGGCGGGGAAGGTTTGAGCCAAGCCGTCGACATCAACCACTCTGTGGACTGAGACGGAAGCCAGCACATTAGATTTTTCCCCTTTAACTTATGCTTTTCTAGGGTCAATATAACAATTCACATGTAGTTCGTCTGTATACTTTAACAGACGTGCTCCTCAAAAATACTGAAAATAGCATGACCTTTGTACTAAGAAGGAAGCTGTTAAGTGCAGATACAAGAATCGACGTCAGGGACATCACGCACATATGCAGGTCCGCATCAATTACTTCCAAAAATGCACCAATGGGAACCATAGCCGCTCATATCTAGCAGAGAACAGTCAGACTGGCGGAAGAATAGCCACCAGGAGCACAGAAGACGAAATAGCTTGTTCACCTTATGCTAGCTTAGAATAGCATTTAGATTGCTTTATTTTGGTGGCCTAAAGTTCAGAGCATGTGCACATGACAGAATTCGCTTGCAGGACCCTTGTCTTCCCCGCGTTGATCTTGATATAACTTGACCGGCTAAATGATCCTGTTTTAAGCGCCCTAGGAGGCATCATCCGGAACATCTATGACCGAGGAGCTCGGCATAGACAAAGCCGACTAGTGTTCTTGTCGTTAAAACCCCCATTTGCCTCGACTTGTTGTATCTTGAAGTAGAAGCTACTCGAATATCCATCATGCTAGTCTCCAGCCTCAAGCGATTGGCATTAGCCGCTGGGCTAGTTAGTCGTGCTTTGGCCGACTTGAGCACCGCAGAGAATTCTACTCACATCGCTCTTTCCAATGATCGATTCGCCGTCGTCCTAGCCAAGTCCAATGGCCATATCATCGATGTGAGACTTGATGGTCAGGACCTCCTCGGTCCCGTCAGTGGAAACACCGGCAAGGGACCTTACCTCGACTGTTCTTGTACACCAAGCGGGTTCTGGACTCCTGGTAGTACTGCCCAGCTTCGCCTGGTCAAAGGGACTGATTCAACGGGAACACAGTATGCAGGTATCATCATGAGCGATACTTTCCAGGCCACCAACCAGACCTTGTCGCAGTACTTCTTCCTTCGCGGTGAAGAAACGGGTCTCCATGCCTTCACCCGGCTTACATACTTCAACCCAGCCAAGCCGTTCTTACGCGACTTGGGAGAGCTCAGGACATTATTCCGTCCGAATACCAAGCTTTGGACTCATTTCTCGACAAGCGACGGCAACTACGGTCCTCTCCCTGACGCTACAGGAGCTCTGACCGTTCAGGATGCGACCTGGTACGTTGGCGACAAGACCAATGACCCTTACGTAAAGCAATACTCCGATTATTGGACCAAGTACAGCCTTTCTGAAAGCTGGCGCAACCATGATGTTCATGGAGAGTTCAGTGATGGCTCTACAAGCGATGATGGTAGCACGTTCGGTTCTTGGCTCGTGCACAACACGCGCGAAACATACTATGGCGGTCCTTTGCATTCGGATCTGGTGGTCGACGGCATCGTCTATAACTACATGGTCTCTGGTCATCACGGTGCTCCGATGCCTAACATCACCCATGGCTTCGACAGAACCTGGGGTCCTCAATTCTACTACTTCAACAAGGGCGGTAAAGACACAACACTGGCTGAATTGAGAGCTGACGCCGCCAAGTATGCTGATCCCACTTGGAATTCCAAGTTCTATGATAGCATCGCCAGCCATGTTCCCAACTTTGTACCCTCAGCGAAGAGAACTACATTCAGTGGCAAAGTCAATCTTCCCAAGAATGCGAAAAAGCCGATCATCGTTCTTTCAGAGAATAAGCAAGATTTCCAGCTCAACGTGTTCAACACAAAGTCACTCCAATACTGGGCTGAGATTGATAGTTCTGGCAAATACAGCATCCCGCAGGTTGCTGAAGGGACTTACAGAGTGACTATCTATGCTGATGAGATCTTCGGGTGGTTCATCAAGGACGATATCAAGGTGTCGAAATCTCACAACAAGGGCACTTTCACGTGGAAGGAAGAGAGCGCTGGTAAAGAGCTCTGGCGTATCGGTACTCCGGATAAGTCCTCGGGCGAATACCTCCACGGCTACGCCCCAGATACTTCCAAACCTCTTGAGCCGGAGCAATACCGCATTTATTGGGGGAAGTACGACTTCGAGAAGGATTTCCCCAAGGGGGTAAACTTTCACGTCGGAAAGGATGACGAGGCGAAACATCTTAACTACGTGCACTGGTCCTTCTTCGCCGCCAAGGGAAACCATCTTCGCTCTGAGAATTACTATGATAACGTCAACAACTGGACCATCACGTTCGATCTAACCAAGTCACAACTCAAAAGTTCCAAAACAGCTACTTTCACTGTTCAAATCGCTGGATCGCGAACAGGAAACGGCAACGCAAAATGGACACCCGTCAATGATCGTTTCAACAGCAGTTTGCCATGGACTGTGAATGTGAATGGGGGTTATGAGGATACTTGGGTTATTCCATATTGGAGAAGTGGTTCTTGTGCTGTTCGCAGCGCTGTTGCATGTCAGAACATCGAGCACAAGTTCCAGTTTCCGACATCGGAGTTGAAGCAGGGCAGGAATGAGTTTGTGCTGAGTTTGCCTTTCAATGCTTCTAGTATTGAGACGGCACTTCTGCCTGATACTCTATATGTTCAATATGATGCCCTTAGGTTAGAAGTCAAGTGAGGTGGCGTCAGAAAGGTTAATCACTGAGGGATAAGCGACAAAATAATTTGATTATTATTCGAGCTTAACTTGGCACTTAGGCCGTTTTATTTTGGCTACCTAGGCCTTACGGACAGAGAACATCTATTGTGTTACCCACCCAGGTGGGTCGAGCAAGGAATGGAAGATATCCTCCAAGTAGTGGGAGTTTTTAGAGCGTCTGCAAAAAAGCTCAATCGATTACTTCGACTCACATTATGCTATGCTATCGGCCAACCTCTAGTTTTCGTCTTAGTGGCTCGCTAGGTTGTGCTGTGTCTGTGAAGTGCTAACTGCTATCGAGCCTCTGAAATCACCGTTTATTTTCGTGAACAGAGTAAGACCATACAGTTATGTCAAAACACAGCACAGGTACATATTTCTATCAATTAAAAATATTGCAAGTACTAGAAGAGATTCAACACCTCCCAGCTCCTTGAACCTTTACAAAGTCCGTAGTTGAGATGTTCCGACTGCATCTATTTACTGTTGAGAACGCACGTACCCTGAAGCAGAGGTAGCGGATAAGATAAGTGATACAAGATAAGATAAGCCGAATGCAGGCCAGATAAGAATAGCGACCTAAGTCGAAATTGCCTAGCGCTTACTCTCTAGCATCATAGAAACGGTCGCCCATTGGTTAGATCCCACTCACCCCTGAAAGAATGGACCGGCGATTACTGCATTCGGCGTGGCTCGGTTATGGCCAAAGCGCGCTTCGATCCTGTCCCTAAGACATCGTTGCCTAAACCTGAACTTCGAACGCCACGGTCGATTGAGAGTATTTGAACATCTCACTGCCTTTGCATCGCGCCTCTTCATAGTTGAACAGAAACATTCCGTGCAGTTCAGCGACAATGGGCAAGCCTCCTTCACCCGGTCCCCGTCCCTACTCGGACGACCCAGACGCTGTGTCTCTGCACACAACAGTCGGGGAACCTTCATACGCCGACGCCGTAGATGAAGATGTTCTTGATGCCGGGGACGCGCTTCTGCCCTCTTACAACGACGCCGTCACCGAAACCCTTTCCAACACAGCCGCACCTTCCGCTCCAGTTGGAGCTGCAATCCCAAACGAAGGCGAATTTCTTCTAGGCATCACCTCAGTCGAGAGCCATTTCGCCTTTACCTCAAAGCGCGCTTTTCAAAAACGCACAACTATCGGAAATGAAGTTGTTCAAGTTCAAGATGCGCGTTACGATGCCGACCCGCAAGCTTTGGAAAACTGGATTCGGTTCATGGCCAAGTATCCGCCCTCACCATATATTCATATAACGGGCACACACTCAGAAAGCAAGAGGGATAACGATGGAAAAACCAAACGCGAGGAAGTGACCGATTTTAGGATCATGATCAACTTGCAGAATTATCTGTGGCCTAACTTTGAATTTCAAAATTATAGTTCCACCAAGCTTACTACTGCTGAGCCGGGGCAAAAGACGTACCGTGGTACTGTCCTCAAGAAGAGGCAGAAGGGAGCGAAAGGTGATCTTGAGGTTGGGCACGATAAGCCCAGCTTGAAGGAATGGTGTCATCGATACTGCGCCAAAGCTACCGCTACAAAAGTGTAAGCATTTTGTTCCCATGGTTGTATATATCATCTAACATCACCTCAGATTCCGCCTCTCTCGCACAGTTACTGGTATGGATACAGAGCTCCTCCGAGATCGACTCACCGGCATCATCAGATCTACCGGCTACAGAGGACACATAACCGTGGAGGTCCCTGTAGCAGACAGAGCAGTCGACATCTACTCCTCTAGCCGCCTGAACAACTGGCGACTCACCCGTTGGATCTGTTGGATCTTCTATCTCACCTTCCTCTGGATCTTCTCATGGCCAGTGCTCTTCTTTATGACCAAGAGATACCAAGTTGTTCAAGTGGAATGGCCATTCGCCCAAATTCAGTCTGATGGTCAAAAGCGCTATACCACAGTCAGTGAGGAACAGTGGATGGATATGTATGGCCCTGCGATTAAGAAGCTCTGCTTGGATCGGTATCAGGGACCGGCTGGAGATGCATTCCTCAATGAGGTGCTCGCGAGAGGTGATGCCAACGCGGCTAACAACCCGGTTAATGCAAGAGCTGCTATGAGTGCTGCTTCTGCTGCTTTCCAGGGTGGTCGGTTCACTGCTGCGAATGGAGCGAGGAGTCTGATGCAGTTTGCAGCTGTGGCGACTGATCAGGTTGGATGGGGATTCGACACTTAGTTGAATAGGGCTGTTATTAGGATGAGAGAAAAACTACAGACGAAATGACTCGGATACTTTTTGCAGACTTAGGGTGGCTCCTAGGATGCTTGCTTTTGGCGTCCTGGGGCCGAGGGGCAACTTGGCTGCTACCTAGTCGGGTGTGTGAAATGAGGGACGTATGTATCTGGTATTATTATTCGCCCATGTATTTTCAGTCTAGTTATTATGTATCTATACAAGCAGATTGCTTTCGAGAAAAGACTTCGTGACGGTATGTCCGGTCATATGCCTGAGGACATGACAATCCCGACATTCAACACGAACCTACCCATCCCATTAGCACATCTAATAGGTATAACGGAAGTGCTTGTTCTCCTTGTCCGTCATAGTCGACCACACCTCAGGAGACATGTAAGCGTCCTCAACTTGCTTAGTGCGATCATCCCGTCTCTTGTTCGCCCAGACGTAGTACATAAAGAGTGCGAATGTGGTGAGAGCACATCCGGCTTGAGTACCCATGACAGCGAGTTTCGCTGGTCTAAAGTCCGGAGCATCTTTGGCTTGGAAAGTCTGGGGTCCAATGATGTTGCCAAGTGAGAATGAACCACTGACGATAGCAGCAGCGAAAGCCCTTTTGGTAGCGCCACCGAAGTTTGCAGCCGTCCACTGTAGGATGTTAGTCATCTAATGTTCATGAGAATGCATGGAACTTACGTTGTAGAAGATCGTGAGAGGGGCAACGACGGCGTTAACAAGGTAAATACCCACGAGACAACCAGCCTTGTTTGTAGCAGGGAAGAACGACATGAGGGCACCGCCGATGATACTAATGGTGTGTTAGTGAAGGGCCATGGCCATCAGTGAGGAGACTTACGCAGGGATAATGCAAGCAATGATCCATGCCCAACGATGAGATTTATGGCGAATACCAAATCCAACAGCTAATGTGAAGAAGATGCTCACAACACCAGAGGGCATGTTCATCAGAGCAGCCCTCTTGGGATCATAGCCAAGATTGCGTATGAGAGTAGCGGAGTAGGTAGTGACCACCCCGGACGATACCGAAAGCTACATCTCTTGTTAGTAACGGACGTCGAGATATGGGCATTTAAGACTTACCAGAACGACTGAGAGAAGCATGAGATACAACTGAGGATCGCAAAGAGCCTCGACAATCTCCTTGGGACGGAACTTCCTGCTCTCAATACCAGTTTGGTTGACGCTCACATGCTTAAGAAGCGCAACCTTCTCACTGCTAGACAACCACTTGGCCTTCATCGGCGTATCAGGTAGGAAAACAAGTGTGGCCAGGCCAATGACAACAGTGATGAGACCAAGGGTGATGAACATGATACGCCATCCGGCAAGAGCAGCACCAGGCCCGATATGCTGAAACGCATGGGAGACGGCACCACCAATGATCTGACCCAGGCCTAGACCTAGGTACCAGAAGGAGAAGCGAGGAGCCTGCTCGGACTTGGTGTACCATTGGCTGCTGATCAACATCAGGGATGGTCCAATGGTCGCCTCGAAGATACCTAGGAAGATTCGCGACACGAGAAGAGTCTGATAGTTATGCGCCGCAGCACCACAGGCTGTAGCGATACCCCAGGCGACGACGTTGGCTCCTAGCCACTTGCCAGCAGGGACCATTTGGAGGAAGTAAACTGAATTTTGTCAATTATGATCATCGGCGGCGGCGCAGGGTCACGGACTGTTGGGGATCTCGAAGCAGAGAAGACCGACGAATAGGAAGGTTGCAATGTTGGAGAAATCGTTTCCTTGGAGTTTGAGATCTTGGTGAATACCCATGACGGCGGAGTACTGCAACGACGATCGTTAGATAGAGTTTGAAGAGTGGGAAGGGTAGGTGCACTGACGTTTAGGATGACCTTGTCGAGGAATTGCATGGTGTAGCAGCAGAACATGAGGGGAACAATGTGCCAGTCAATCTTGCGTCTCATCTTGTCAATGTCGACATCTTCAGAAGCACCAGCGGCCTCACGGTTCTGGTCGAGGAACGTCCACGCAGCGTCGACATTTCCGGTGCCTTTCCCGGAGGAGAGTGTGACTTGAGGTTCCTCCTTGGTAGGAGTACTCGGCTGAGACATTTTGAACAGCGAGACCAATGGAGAGATGCAGTGTGGAAAAAGAAAGGTAAGAGAGAACAAAGAAGGAGAAAACGGCAGGTAAACAGAATATTAAGAATGCAGCAAGGAAAGGAAAAAGATTTGCAGATGGATGAAGCTGCACGTAATTAAACTGGAGCAATGCAGCAAATACAGCAGAGACAACAAGCACATGAAGTTGTCTCATCGGCTGCACAACCGAATTTGAAACCATTCCGACATCCCCGGCAAATCCCTTCCTACGCCGCAAAGCAATCTACATGATAATCGTAAATCTAATTGGGTCGATACGAAGCACAGCACAAGGGTTCACACACAAAAAGTCCCCCTGCACGACACAGATTCATTGTTCTGTTGGTTGTACCCTTGTCAGAAATCTGCATGAGCAAGGGTACGAACAACACAACAATGCAACTGCATCTGCGAAGCGAGAGTGATTCGATTGATCCCAAATGGAAAAAAGCAATGAAATTACTCATCGTTAATGCTCTCAGGACAAATCACATGGTATCGTCTGGGTTTGCTGTCTGAGACGCGGCGCAGCAAACAGAAGGGGAACAATGGGATTTGCTAATTTTCAAGCATTAACTCCTTTTCTTATTCCGGCAGGTGATGGATGGTATGTTTTACGTATGAGGATCTTGCAGGCTGTGCCTCTCTTGATGTTGAGATGAAAGCTGAGGGTGCCAGTCGCCTCAAAGACGAATGCCGAGAGTAAATTAATTAATACGACTGTTCGTCTCAATATGTAGCTGTTCTCTTGTTTTCTATCAATTGTTATTCGAAAAGCGACCGTCAAAATGGGCTGGGTACTGAATGCCTCCCCAGAGGTCGACGCCTCCTCGCAGTATCCTATGATTATAGCGATTACCATTGTTTTGACCATCCTCTCACTATCTATTGTCAGCGCTCGACTTTACATACGATGGAAAGCTCGGGGCATGGCAGGCGATGACTGGATGTCTGGCTTGTCTATGTTGTTTGCTTTGATCTACTCGTGCATCTGCATCGCGCGTACGTCCAGCTGATCAACCACCATCTTGCACATTCACTGACCTAGACAGAGACACGATATGGCCTTGGCCTTCCTATACCCGACCGACCCAAAGAGAACCTCATTCCATATACACGCATCAATTTCTCTGGACGCCCGATCTATCAGCTCGGGATTAGCTTCTTCAAGATTGCTCTTTTGATCAGCTATCTGCGGCTCTTGCGTGGCACGGACAATAAGACGTATCGTAATGTAATCTGGTTTACCATTGCGCTGGTATTCATGTCCCATTTGGGTTGCACACTTGCGCTTGTATTTGCTTGTAGCCCGGTAAGTCTCCCCGCAGAACACGTTAAGATGGTGGCTGACTCTTGCAGGTCGATAGATCTTGGAACCCCCTCAAAGAGGGGAAATGTCTTCCACCAGGACCGTCGTTTACCGGCTACGCTGTGGTCACGATTGTCGCTGATGTTGTTGTCGCCGTTCTTCCAATTCCAGTATTATTAAAGCTTGAGATTAAACTTGCGAAGAAGATTGGTCTCATTGCCATCTTTACTCTGGGCATCTTCACGACAGTCTGTTCTATCCAGAGATACCGCCAGATTGACCGCATTCAGGACCCGAAAGACGGCAATTCAACTATGCTGGTGCTTTGGGGAACAATTGAGTTCAATGTCGGGGTAAATACCGCCCGCAATAGCTATTTTATGTTGAGCCATTCTAACTGCCGACAGAACATTGTGTCATCGCTCCCGTTCTTGGCACCAATCTTCATCAAACGCGCTAGACAGTACCGATCAAAACCTTCAAGTCACAACACTCCAAGCCGAAGCAAAGGATTGAGGAGCAATGGATATAAACTCAAAGACCTTAGTCACACAGGAAAGAGGGAGCCGTCGATCTTCACCTCGGTCGAGAATGATTCAGGGACTGGATCCCAGGAAAACATTCTGAACCATGGCGGCATCGTCAAATCAGTCACATACACTGTTGAAGTGGATCAGGCCAAGTCGAATAACGACAGCCTGGGGTCAAATGGCATGCATCGTTAAGCAGTTGCCCATACAAGTCTAGCTTATCCTACACAAACCGGCTCTGGCCGAGTATTTGCAATCAAACAATTTCTTCACATGAACGAACTCCAAAATTTTAAACTCCCGTCCACACCCATAATATTAGCCTATTCTCCGAAACCCCTGTACTTTCCCAGGGCTTCTCTACTGCCAGGTCTTACCCTTGCTCGGCACCCGAGCTCCCCGACCCCTTCCGGGCCGTTTTGAAAATCCCAGTGATCCGATCAATCCATGCTAACCGAGGCGGAGGAATTGCTTTGTCGGCTCATACCCAGGGTCCAACCAACAGTAAGGATTTCTCCTGCATGAGCGAGAGCAGAAAGGATTTTCTAGGCTTTATAATTACCGGGATCGCCAAGTCGTCAATCACACACGACGGTACAGAGTACAGCTACTCACCATGGCAAATCAACCTGTCCTTATTATAGGCGCTGGTATCAGCGGCCTACTCCTTGCACAGAGTCTAACACGGCATGGGATTCCCGTCAAGGTATTTGAACGTGACGCAGATCTTGAAACTCGGGGTGCAGGATGGGGTCTCACCTTGAATTGGTCTCTTCCTGCCTTGCAATCTCTTCTCCCAGAGCATATCTTCAACCGCCTTCCAGAAGCATACGTTGACCGAGAGGCTGTCAAACAGGGGTTGTCTTCCACCTTTCCATTCTTCGACCTTAGCACAGGGGAATTAAAAGCTTCGACACCTAAAGCGCCCGAAGCAAGTCGGGTTCGAGTGACTCGGCAGGGTCTCCGGGGCTTGCTTGCCACGGGAATCGATGTTGAGGTAAGCCGATGCTGTTCGTCTGGATCTTTCTACGTTCTAACAATTGCGGTATAGTGGAGCAAGGCCTTGAAGGAATTAACTTCTGTTGATGAGACTACCACCGCCACATTTGAAGATGGAACCTCGACAACGGGGCGCCTACTTGTAGCATGCGACGGCAGTCACTCACGGGTCAGACGCGCACTCTTTCCTGACTTGAAGTTGCATGATATACCAGTCCGAATGCTTGGTGTCAAGTTAAACCTGACACCTGAACAAGCGAAGCCTGTCCGAGACCGAGATCCCTTCTTCATGCACAGCACTCATTCTACCGAGAACATGTTTGTATTCTTGAGCAGTAAGTACCATCGTCTTTTAATATTAAATGAAGCTCATCACTGGTAGTGCTCGATGCGCCTGGCAATCACCCAGATGATGGCCATCCGTATGTCTTACAGATGTGCGTCTCTTGGCCTTATCGCGCGGGCTTCTTCGGCAGCGACACCCCAATTGAGATCCCTGAGACAGTTGAGGAGCAGCGAAATTTGATTCACGAGTTTGCTAAGACTTGGGCTGAGCCGTGGCGGTCTCTTGCGCTGGGCGTCACGGTTGACTCCGATATAAAGGGTCTCAAAATCCAAGATCTGTCGCCACCTGCTAATTTCCAGACGAGTGGTCGAGCCGTCCTGATGGGCGACGCTCTTCACGCTATGGCGATGTGTAAGTAGACCATTTCTTCCACCTACACATGTAGACTGACAAACCAGATCGAGGCGAGGGTGCGAACCATGTAATTTTGGATGTTCAGGATTTTGTGAAAGAACTCGCTCCAATCCTACAAGGTGGCTCCGATTTTGCAACACTGAGGTCAGCGTTGGACAAGTATGAGAGAACAGTTGTTACAAGAACCCGTCCTGCTGTACTAGCTTCAAGACAAGCATGTCTGCATGCTCACAACTGGAGCAAGATCAGCAATGAGAGTCCGTTGCTGACAAGACGAATGCCTTTTATCGAGTTTGACGAGAGTCAGTTGGAGTCTTAGCTTAGCAAGAATCCACTCACTCCATCACTTGGCCATGCTAGTCTGCTAAAGCATCCGGCTTCATGAAGGGCGGTATGGTGATCGGTGAAACATCTCCAGTAATGGGGCGCTGGCGCAATTGGTAGCGCGTCAGATTCCAGCTCATACAAAGTGAGGTGATTCCTGAAGGTTATCCGTCCGATTCGGGTGTGCCTCATTGCATCCTTTTTGGGTCTCTTTGTTCATTATGGTGGATCAAAAGGTGACCCATCTGTGAAGGGCGCAATTTTACTAGCCAGGATGAGTAGCTACAAGAGACAGCTTGTATCTAGTAGCCGCCGCCTGTAGACAACATCATTATGTTGAGAGAGGGAATACTAATCTTACTTTATGCCGATTAGAATTACCTCCTAGACTATTGGGTCTTGCGCCTTGTCCATGTCATGTTTTGCGTCTGCCGAATGCTCGCTCCACCTTGGCTTCCAACTTACCGTTAGGCTGTTCCACAAGGGCGAACACCATTTTCCCAAATAGGCAATTTCCACCTCAACAGATAAGTCAGCGGTAAATTTCACAGCCAGTGGAACTCGCAATACCTCTTTCTCATGTCATGATTGGTGTTCAAAATTTCATTCTTGATTTTTCGGTCTCCGGACCAGATATTCGTCCTTGAATGCGGACGAAGTGTGGAATTGTTGGGAAGAGGATGTTACTGCTAATGGGTATAAAAGGCAGCGGCATGTAAAGGACATCGTTTCTCTTGTTCTAACATTACGATGAACATTCTCTGTCTTAATCATGGCTGACACTCTCAATCTTCAAGGCAAAGTGGCCATTGTTACCGGTAGTGGTCGTGAAAACGGAATCGGTGCTGGTATTGCTCTCGCCCTTGCTCGAAACGGTGCTTGGGTGACGATCAACTACGTCTCGGATTCGACCAAGCACCGAGCTGAGATCGTTTGCAACCTCCTCCGGGAAGCAGGCGGTAAGGCCGTCGCGGTACAGGCCTCGGTTGACACCGTCGAGGGAGCTCAGCTTCTTGTCAACAAGACGCTTGAAGGCTTTGGAACAGACCACATCGACATTTTGGGTAAGGAACTCGCCCTTCCAGACATTTCAATCTCGGACTAACCTCACGTACAACAGTAAACAATGCAGGAATCGCTCACTTCTGTGCCATCACCCAGGAGCCTAATGTGGAAGAACTGACAAAGGTGTTCCAACTCAATGTCCTCGGTGCTTTTTACATGGTACACTACACCATTGCACACATGCCAGCCGGTGGTCGCATTATCAATGTCAGTTCTACCAACTCAAAAAGAGGAAGCCGTCACGTTTCCACCTACGCCGCGTCGAAGGCAGCATTGGATAGTTTGACATGGAGTTGGGCTGGAGAGGTAAGTGTTTGATCTTGACTCTGTCAAGCTTCATACGTCAGCAACTAACCATTCACCGTGCAGCTTGGCCGTAGTAAAGGCATTACTGTCAATTCCATTGCACCAGGCCCTGTCATCACAGACATCTATCCCGAAGGAATGGAAGAGGAGTTGACTAGAGAGGAGATCTCTTTGACCAGGGCAGCGAATCGGGCTGGCACGACTGCTGATATCGGTGATGCGGTGCTTTTGTTGGTGAATGAGAAGTCGAGATGGATCACGGGACAGTATATCAGTACTAGTGGCGGAGTGACCTACTAGTGCTTTCAGCTATGAGAGATGTATGGTAGGAATATTTCTATGTCTATGGTAATAGTCTATTGATATCCGACTGAAGTTGTCTCATTTCCAACGATGCCAGGTCCTCAATCCACACCACTTGTCTTAAACAAGATAACAAATCATCCCATGATCTCAGACCCAGCAACTTCATCGTGTGAATAATCTGATCCAAATACCAGATTCTTGAGAAGCCCGCTGCCATACATAGTTGAACTACTAGCGCCCACAACTTCAATTCTAACTTTCCAACCCATAAGCTGTCATCGATTTGTGACATAAGGTACTGAAATGGGCTCTCCCGGCGCGCTATTATGAACACCACATCACCAGAAGTCTGCGACACTACCATCGCGACTATCGAGATTGTTGCAATGCGCACCAGTTCTGCTAACGCCCAGAGACTAGGTGCGGTGCTCTCTTCTGTAACAAAGTCCCACCTCTGCAATGAGAGTACTTGATGATCGATGGTACAAAGTGGCAAGATGAGGTCTGCGATTGTCGCATCATCTGTAAACTGTCTTCTTAGAACCTCATCAAGCGAGGCTACATGAGAGAGGGCATCGCTGATGACAGCAATCGGCGTTCGGTTTACAGGGTTAAGTTCCCCCAGAGACGCCAGTAACCTTTTGGCGAAAGGTGATGTAAGCATTTGTGGCTTTGGGTGAGGATCGAGTAAAGGAAATATTGGCATAGTATCTTCTTTCAGCGAGCCCAAGACATCGGCGCTGCATAATCTGGTTAGACGAAAGTATCGCGGATGTTGGAGTAGACGTACAGAAGTAGAGACAGGCGTAGAGACGCGTGAGCCTGCAGGAAATGGAACCCGCCAATTGGGTTAAGTAGCCTTTGTAGACCCAACATATGCATCCTCCATGAATGTAAATTACCAACTCTTTGATCGAAAACTGCTAGACATATGATAGTTGCGATGACTCCGTCCTGACTCGTTTGACCTTTTGGAATTATAGACCTGCGCACCAAGCTGAGAGCTTCAGTATACTTCTGAATCTCCCTCAAAGACGGGGGACTGTCAACGCTCCGATTGATCTTTTGCCATGACCTGAGTTCCGGATCAACCACAGCTAAAGATACCACTCCTTCAGAAACCATGTCCATAGCCTGCATAAGCTGCTTAAAGCTTATGCAAACATCCACGTCCCCCCAATGTGTCGGTATAGGCACGAATTGATTCATCGGCTTCGTTACGGCCAGATCCTGTTCCTGGGTTTGACCTGATCTTCTTGACCTTCCAATGTCTTTCATTACATGGCGTCGGACTTTGCGCAGGGTTGCTTTATCTTTCGGTTGTGTTGGATTGCCAACGTTGATGAAAGTTAGGCTGGTTGGTTTGGAAGTCTCTTGGGTTCGACGAGGCTCCAGCCTTGGGGTCTCTTTCAGTTTGAACTTCAGCTCCATCGTGGGGGCAACTCTTTTTTCGGCTTGCCTTTCAGTCGATATAAGAGTTGATGGGAATGAAACGAATGTCCTTAATTAGACTAGCAGAGCGGACTTTTGACTTGGGTATCATGTGTGATAGTAGATCTGTGACGACCGCAATTAAGCATAAATGAAGCTGTATTAAGGAGCTTTCTTGGGCCTCGGTCACTGGAAATTCCCGCTTCCAAGCTCACTAGACATCTACGTAATAAACCCCCTAGATAAGATTACACGCTAGGAACGCGGGCAAAGGTAAAGCCGAAGGATCGTACCGGGTAACGTCGGTCAAAAACAATTGAGATCTCATAGTATTCATCCTGTTTATTGAAGTTTAGTATCATAATATTGTATGATTACATCAATATTTAATCGCAATCTAATTGTCGAAAAAAATCAATGCGTGAAGGATATCCATGCCATCAGCCCTACACGATCTTGTTCATGGGGCCTCAAATGTGCTCCATATTTCTTCGTGGTGCGCCCGATTAAGCAGCACGCATTTGCATGCTGTCTGGCGCCCAAAACGTCATGTTGATAACGTGACCGTACTCTATGCCGTGATCTGAATTACCTGATCAGTGACTGACTCGACTCAGCTCAAATCGCGATCCTTGTGCAACCCTGACATGCGCCAACCCAACGGTAACATTGGCTATGCCGATCAGCCAGGGTTACCTTGGACGACTTCATCTCATTCTGTCAACAAATCAATTAATTGCAAACCACTTATGGATAGTATCAAGAGTCAATTCCTCACTTCATCAATATTGTCATACAATAATTACGAGTCATAGCGTTGCTTGGAGGTCTGTTTACAGTAGCATCGTATCAACCAGCCATGTTTCACTAGTAGGCGAAAGCACCAATCAATTCCCTTCCAAAAAGGTTGGCCGAAGTCTAGACAAGTCGTTGCACTCGCAGCCTGGAATGCCACTCTCACCTCGGAGACACACCCAATTCGGGCTCCGAGGAACATGAGCCAGTGAAATCTTGACCAGAAAGCAGGGCATGTCCGCTTATACTCATCCAGCCTAGTCGCCAGTGCGCGGGGAAACTTAATTCTTATCCAAACCTATGAATCACGATGACAAAGCCGATTTTATATGCCGGCAGGGCAGATGTCTTGGTCTGGACGTCAAGTTCCGCGGGCTGAGATATCAGCTAGAGGCTTGGCTTGGCTTCACTAGTCACAAACCCCGGATTCTCACCCCAGGTTTTTGCCTTCTTCCCCAGATCTGTTGTCCAAACCCCGCTCTTGATGTCCTGGCAAGATCAATCGAGACCTTGTCTGTATCATTGACTATAAAGAGAGCCTTTCCAAGTGCCTGGTTCTCATCTCCATCCCGTCATCTCGCAGCATCCAATTGATCCTCGCCACGATGGATCCCAACGCGCATAATGAGAAGTTTCAGAATGATACGGCGTCCAACATCTCCGATCCGGTCGCGGGTACCGTGAATAAGTAAGAGGCAGCAGTGGATGATAGTGACGCGTATAGAGCTGACTATTGAAGTGTTGAGAACGCCCAGTACCACATTGACCCAAAGGCAGAAGCCAAACTTCGTCGCAAGATTGACTGGATGATCGTTCCGACAGTCTGTTTGCTATACCTCTTTTGCTTTATCGATCGCGCAAATATTGGTACGACAATCCCTCCATGTTCTGAGGTGCAGGTCAATTAACGCGACATCAGGAAACGCACGACTTGCAGGTCTGGAAGAAGATCTCGGAATGACCGGAAGCGACTACAATCTCGTCCTCTCAGTCTTCTACATCTCATACATCATATTTGAGATTCCAGCCAATCTGCTCTGCAAATACATGGGACCCGGATGGTTCATCCCATTGACGTCTTTGGGCTTCGGACTCGTTTCCATCTTTACAGCTTTCGTACACAACGTCCCTCAGATCTGTGGTGTTCGGTTCGTCTTGGGTATTTTCGAAGCTGGTATGCTACCAGGCATTGCTTATTACATGTCTCGGTGGTATCGACGCTCAGAGCTCACGTTTCGCTTGTCACTGTATATCGTGATGGCGCCTTTGGCTGGTGCCTTTGGCGGTCTTCTTGCGTCGGCGATCTTGAAGCTTCCGAACTTCGGGAGGTTCCAGAGTTGGGAGATGATCTTTGGTAAGGCCCTAACGTTAGGTTGTTCTTTCATTATACTAACTGTTCTGAAGCAATTGAAGGAATCATAACGGTCGCATTGTCCATTATCTCATTCGGTAGGCCTTATCCGTTGACGCTGTCTCGCATCAAGCTGACACTTACTAGCTACCCTCACCGACCGACCCGACACAGCGAGATGGCTATCAGAGGAAGAGAAGGTAATGGCAATCAACCGCATCAAAGCCGAACGTCTCGGTACAACCGAAGTCTTGGACAAGATGGATACAGCCAAGATCTTCGCTGGCATCCGATCTCCACTCACTTTATCGACTTCCATAATCTTCCTCCTCGACAACATCACAGTTCAAGGCCTTGCCTTCTTCCTTCCCACCATTGTTCGAACCATCTATCCCGAACGATCAACCATTTCGCAACAACTCTTCACTGTCCCACCATACGTCGTTGGTGCATTCTTCACGGTTCTCATCCCAGCTTTTAGCTACAAGATGGATCGTCGACAGATCTTCATCATTCTCTGTGCGCCACTGGTGATGGTCGGTTACGCTATCTTTCTGGGCACTACCAATGGCCAAGCGCGTTATGGTGCTACCTTCTTGGTCGCTAGCTCAGCATTCGCTCTGGCGCCTTTGACAAATTCGCATATCAGCGCCAATGTCTTGAGTGACACGGCGAGAAGCGCTGCGATTGGTACAAATGGTAAGTTTTCGTGTGACCCAATCCGAACCCGTGTCTCCAGTCTCCATTACTAACTTTTATCCTACAGTCATGTTCGGCAATATCGGTGGTTTAATCTCAACATGGTCCTTCGTCAAGAGCGACGGCCCCAACTACCCCATCGGAAACGGACTGAATCTCGCCACGTCAAGCACCATATTAGTCTTGGGTAGCTTGACTTATCTCTGGATCAAGCGGGATAACAGGAAGCGGGCGAACCGGTCTGCAGAGGCCGAGTTGGCTGGAATGACTCAACAGCAGATTCAGGATCTGGACTGGAAGAACCCTAACTTCCGATGGATCACCTGATTTGACCTTTCGCTTTCAAATATTTTAACATTTCACACATATTCAATTACATCACTTTCCACATTCGGTGGTTTTGCTTATCTAAACTTTGTTACATGGCGGATCACGAGTCTCGAGGGGCAAACTGAAGGTGATGCCACATCTCGGTCCCTTGTTCAATATACAGCCCATCTATCAAGCTTAAATTCCTGTTCTTGAGCGGGGTAGCTCGTAGGTCGCCATTCCGCCAGTGATCTGACAGTATCATGAGAGTAAGTTCAGTGCTTGATATCGCGATTGATGCAGCGCGGCAACATGCCGGGGGAGATCCCGAAGGATCAATCGCTGCAAGACTAAGGAGCAAAATAGTTGTGACATCCTACGTCAGTATCTAGGCCACGTCAATTTGGCACCATAATTCTTGAGGATCTACCCAGCAGTTGGGGTCAACACCAATGACGGTATGAGTATCCACGTAACGACCAGAAGCCTGTCGGTATCTAGCCATGTACCAATCTCGTCAAGCCTCGGGCATCCCGCACTTCGGTTAATTATCGTGCTGGCTTTCGCCTCACTCGTCTTCACCATTCATGCCCCTATCTTGATTCCAATGAGCTATGTTCAACAAGCCCGAGGCGGTTTCATAGCGTCAGCAGGGTGATCATATGTTCGGCGGTCCCTGATGTGTCCTCTTCTCCCCCTCAGCCGAATGGCGTATAAGTAGAAAGCAATCCTGCCTCAAGTCTACACTTGACTTTACGTCTCAACACAACCTTTAATCTTCAATCTGTAAGATGCGTTGCATTCCAATCTACCATGTGTTTATCGCCATAGGCCTCTTGGCCTGTGTCGTCTACTCTAACCCCGTCCCCGTCCCCAAAGGCCGCGTCCCCAAAATTCCTATCCCCGTCGTGCCGCCCTTTCCTGTCCCCGAATATAATCCAGAAGACACAAAGGAAAACAAGAAGGCCGGCGGCTGCAGTCACAAGCGATGGGAAGGGTGCCTCGATTACAACAACCACGGTCGCAGAAGCTTGGACGTACCAGTGAATTACGGACACCACCATCACCGAAAGGATGATGCATCTCCCAAGGCTGAGGTGTACATCGAGAAGAGCGGCGTCAATCCCGAAAAGAACAACAAGAAGGGAAAAGAATATCCAAAAACCAGAACTGTCGAGGAAATCCGTGAACACTTCAGAAAGAACAGATTATTGAAAGAGCTACCACACGAAAGGCGATTCCAAAGATCATTCTCAACAGCTGATGCACACATCGAGAAAGGCGAGATAAAGCCCAAAGAGAACAACAAGAAGGGGAATGATTATTCATTGGTCAAATCTGCCCTGGAACACCTTGCACGCATGAACAGATCTCGGCCGGTGGAGCTACCAGATAAAAAAGGATCATTCCCAAGAGGACTATATCCCAAAGGGCAGGAATACGTAACTCCTCATTACGAGAAACTCGGCTATGATGAACAACAAGCCCTCCATGCAGTCAACGTCACCATCGAGCAGAACGGCAAAGACCCCGTCGCCATCAACATCATCGTCCGGAACAACAGCAAGATGAACGTCACCATCATGGCACGCAACTCGGTCATCGACAAAGACTCCTTCCGTCTCGGCTACTTTCATGTCTCTCCCGACGACACGAAGATCAACTTTGCGCCGCAGAAGGAGGAGGCTGAGTGGTATCACACGCCGATGGGCAAATACACAAAGCCTGGGGCAAAGAAGTATCACAAAAAGTATTTGGTGAATGATCTGGTGCATCTAAAGGCTGGGGAGACTGTTCAGCAGACTATTCCAATTCCCACCGGGACTAAAGAGGAGCAGGAACAGTGGTTCAAAATGATTCGCCATGGGAAGAAGATCAAGCTCTTTGTGGAGGGCAAGTGGTTTGGTATTGGAGCCTGGAATGGGGAGCGACCTCACTGGTCCAAAGACCTTGACTATGGGTTCAAGTCCAACACCATTGAAGTTCAGTTGCCTCCAGCTTGATCAAGGTCATACGACCGAGGGAATCTTACCAATAGGCTCGGACTCCCTGCAGAGAAGGCGAGAGTTTAGGTAGTGTGTTAATTTTGGAAGAAGACCAATAGGGCTTGAACACAACTCTATCAATAAAGTTCACACAGTTTCTTATTCCCAGAATATTACATGATCGGTCACCTCACATTACGGCTCATGCCGCTGGTAGTCAATATGATATCTGTATTAAGAAGTTGGTTCCAGTCTCTGTCTATGACCCTGATGCTGCATTATCCTGTCCAACTAAACATCATTCCATTCCATTCATGCAATCTTCTTAGTAGACCTCTGTCTCTTCCCTTTCTCCCTTGCATCTATGGCCGTATCCCTTTTTTTGTCCTTTTCCTTGTAGATGTCAAGCTCGATTGCATATGGAGTCCCCCTTAATGCAGGTAGGGGGACAGAAAGGGCACCTCGTTCATCGATGCGCTCAAGCAGAGGTCCCATTAACAGCAGCCTCTGTCTCATTCCAAGGAGCGCTGAAAGGAGTATAAGCTCCAAGCTCCTTGAGCTGGCCATCGGTGGGCAGGATAGCATGACTGGCCCACCAACGAGTCCAGTAACCCTTCATAGGATTATCGGTCATGTTGCCGAAAGCCTCCTCCTTGTTCTTGGCCCAGACACCGTACCAGTCTCCCTGGATGAGCATTCGCTTCAAGCCCAGAAGTCGGAGCGACTCCATTGCCCTCTCCCACAGCTCAGGCTTGCAAGCGTTATTGAATACTTTTTCGGAGCGTTCGCAGGTGAAAAGGGTGACGACTTGGGACTCGGATTCGCCGGGGTTGAGTTGGACGAGCTCATCGATGGACGCGGGTCGCTTGGGAATCTCTTCGCCTGGCACGGAGTTCATGCGGTACTTCTCGCCAACGCGACCGAAGAAATGTCCCCAGAGCTGGGTCTCGATGGAGTAGTAGCCAAGCTCCCAACCACGCTTGCTCAAGGGAGACCATTCCTTCCAGAAGGTGATGGGGAGAGGCGTGGGGTTGTGGACGGTCATGTTGACCTGGAGAGGGTTCATAGACACGAGTTCAGCCCCGGTGGTGATGTTCTGAATGGCGGCACCCTCATCGCCAGGGATGATCTTGTAGTTGGGCTTGGGGTTGGCACCGTCGGGGTAGTAGGTGCAGTTGATAGCACCACCCATCTCAGGCACCTTCTGGTTCATGGTAGGGGCAGTGCGCCCATGGAAACAACCGCCCTCAAAGCGGAAGAATTGTTCCCAGTAGTTGTCTGATCGTGCTGAGAGCATGTTGTTGCCTTGACCATAACCGGGCTTACCCTCAACTTCAGGATCATAGTTGTCGTCGCCTTCAACATGGTGAGGGTGGTAAGGGTAGCCGGGCAAATCCCGAACATCGCCAGACCAGGCTTCGTGTTTCCTAGGATCGCATCTGGAACGGTCCCGCGAACACGGAGGAGCTTGAGAAGCCGCCGACAGACCAGCAAGGGTCAGGCCAAGAAGAGCGAAACGCATGGCGAAGTGAATTGAAGGGTGGCTCAGGATTGTGATTTGTGTGGGATGGATTGGGGTGAATGCGAAAGTGAAAGGGTGAGGCTTCTCTTCTCCAGAAGCTGGGTGAAATATTCTTTATATAGACATAATAATCCAGGAGGGCATGAATTGACTTGACTTTCTGCTGCTAACTTTTTCTTCACCTTTTCAATAGTTTACTTTCCAGATGTGTAGACCTTATCAATGTTACTATCTAAATTTTGACAATAGCACATCCATAAACACAATAGTTTGAAGGATGTATTATGGCAAAGAAGTTGAAAGAACGTATTGGAGGGCATAACAGTGGGAACGCATACGCGGCTACAGCATTTCTTCAGTCACGACGGTCGTCGCCCCGGAAATATTCTGGCCACCTTTCTGAACTTAAACCCAAGCCATGTGGCTCGACACCTATCGCTACATCCCATCTTGAATACTTCAAGCAGAACCTTCTAGGCCTTTCTATTTCTTAACGTGGATCTTTCCCGTACGATGGCTTGGGAGGTGGACCTTTCCAAGCGACCCAACCAACAAAAAAGCTTCCAGGTGATCAACAGCCTTTTCAATTCTTGCCAGCTGACACTATTCTGGGTTTTACGACGGCGAATCCGCAATGGAGCACTGAACAAACGAACCTTGGAACAATGACGCTGATTTCAAATCGCAGGCCATGATACAGGTGTATCATTTTGTGTAGGTTTCGCTTGGACTGCACGTGAACAAAGGGCAACACTTCAGCTTATGAGAAGCGCAAAAGCATCACCCCAGCAACAAGGTCTGTCCTGCTCAAGAATTGGGCAAGAGCTTCGGCCTGAGGCTCATATAGCCCATGGTAGATACGTTATCGCTTAGGTGCTGCAATAACGGGCACCTTGTGGATGTTCGTCGTCTTCCAGATTCCAGTCTGTACTCTTGACAAGACGAAGGATCATGCACAAATCACTTCCCTCTCTAATCCTACCAAACCCCGTAAAATGAGTCGTGAATTGACCGATACCATCTGCCGCCATCAATCTCCATGCCAAGATACGCATCCCACGTCATAAAAAGGCACCTACGCCTTTCTCTCCGCATCTCTTCATCATCAATTGGCCGCCTACTCCAGTGGAACGTTTCCGCCTGAGATTTACCTTGTTTTTGCCCTTTATTCGGTAGATCGCTTACCGTTATCTTCCTCTTTCGTACAAGTCCATGCTACCTTATTTCAAAGCGACCCAATGGCGAGGGTCGCTTTCAAAGCCATATCGTCACTTGATTAAGCTTTTGTTGATCCCCCGCAGTTTTACCCCGTGGGGGATCTTGGCATTTGGGATGATGGGAGATAAAAGCAATGTCTGCTGCGCTGTTGTCGAGCGCGTTTCTGTTTTCCTTCCTTGATCAATTGGGTAGAGCGAGCTGAGGTCAAAATGGCTGCATCAAACAATTATAACGTCCCGACCGGCGACGAGTCAAAGCGTGACGATGATGTCACGCGCAACGACCATATTGAGAGAGCAGAGACAACAGCAACAAACGATGACGCGGTGTTCTCCAAGTTTCCGAAGATGGACAAGGTCGATGAGTTTGGCGCTCATGCGAAAACTGATCCACGAGAAATAGCGTTGGTGAAGAAGCTAGATAGATACATTCTCGTGAGTGTCCCAGCAGCAGTATCTCATGTCCGTCGGCTAAAAGAGGCTAGCCCATGTTATGGCTTATGTACCTCTTCAATTATCTCGACAGAAACGCGCTCGTTAATGCTCGTCTTAATAATCTCGAGGAGGATCTGGGTCTGGTAGGAACACAGTACAACACCTGTGTCTCCATTTTATTTGTCGGCTACATGTGAGTGTTTTGGTCTAATTGCCGGGTCTCTTCATGACTAACATCTTTCCAGCGCTGGACAAGTTCCAAGCAATATGCTGATCAACAGAGTCAAGCCATCGTGGTACATGGCCGGCTTCTGTCTTGCATGGTCAATTGTCAGTCTTCTGACCTTCCTAGCAAAAGACTATGCGAGTATGGTGGTACTGCGATTCTTCCTTGGTGTGACTGAGGCTCCTGTAAGTAATCCCATTCCAGAGGTTCGAGCGATGACTGAGGCTGTATAGTTCTATCCCGGAGCTCTATTCATTCTCTCTATGTTTTATACGCGAAAGGAATTAGCCGTTCGACTAGCCATTTTCTATACGGGTAATATGGTAGCCAGTTCATTCGCTGGTCTTATCGCAGCCGGTGTCTTTGCTGGTCTTGATGGAACTCATGGCTTGGCTGGTTGGCAATGGTAGCTATACTGCCCATGTGACATTCACATCCGTTGACTAACATTTGTCCGTAGGCTCTTCATCATTCAAGGCGCTCTGTCGATCGGGACCGCCATCTTGGCATTTATCTTCCTACCAGATCACCCTTTGACCACCCGTTGGCTATCCGAAGAGCAGCGACAGCTGGCGCACAACCGCATTTACACCGACACCACCGACGTACGAGAAAAGACGAGTGTCTGGGTCGGTCTTCGCGAATCAGCGACCGACTGGCGAACATGGGCACTATGTCTCATGTACAACCTCCATCTCTCATCCGTCGGCTTCCAAAACTTCCTCCCATCCGTCATAGAAACCTTAGGCTACAGTCGCACAATCACTCTCGTCCTAACATGTCCACCTTATCTCCTCGCGGCCATCGTGAGTATCGTCATGGCTTGGACCTCGGGCCGGTGGAACGAGCGCACGCTTCACATCACTATCTGCAAGTCCATCGTCATGGTGGGCTTCATCATCGCTGTGTCGACACTCAACCTTGCCGCTCGGATGTTTAGCATTTACCTCTTTGTGGGTTTCAGCTTTGGTATCAATAATATTATTCTTGCGTGGATCAGCGCGACTGTTGGACAGACCAGCGAGAAGAAGGCGGTGTCACTGGCGATCTGCAATACGTTTGGAAACTTGGCGCATGTGTACACGGCTTATTTGTGGCCCTCTTCTGATGAGCCAAGATATACGACGGCTTGGGTTGCGAGCATTGCTTTTTCGTTGGGGGTGGTGGTTATTGCATGGGGGTTGAGGGTCAATCTGAAGAAGCAGAATGAGAAGACGAGGAGGGAACATCCTGAGGTGACAAACTTTTATGTTTACTAGAAATACACGGAGATGTGTGTTTTGTGTACATATTGCACATCAGCCAGCGTTGAGAAGCATCTGTCTGAAGTTGAATCTAACCTGTATCATCTCTTGTTGCGATCGACATGTCCAAGAACAGACCTTGACCCTCCTTCAAGACATCCTAGTAAGCTTAAAAATACACTTATTTAGTTAATCAGGAGGTTTGTATGCGTAATTACTCTAAACTCCCGTCTTCACGCTACTGTTTGGCTTGGTGAGACATTGATGAGTGCCAAGCCATGGATGATTAGATTGATGCTCATTTAAGATGTTGCCGAGTGGGCCCGGGTCAACGAGGTGTACATTAATGGCGTGCTTGAGGGCGATCACCAAAGCTTTACGAGTTGAGAATGCGATAGATAAAGAAATGCTGTTATGAATATATCCCGTCGAAGATAGCGATTCTCAGGTGCCGTGGCTTGGCTACGGTATGTCGATCGCGTGCCGTGAAATGAGGCTTTCAGGAGATGACGTGGGATGTCAGGAGTTGACTACCCGGTAATCACGTGTTGCGGTAAGTAACAGAGATACGTACCGGCGGCTCGATATCTTTGAAACAGTCAGTGTCAAGCACCGATGTCAAGGTCAATCACGTTGTGCTGATAGGCTATCTAGCTATAAATAATACCTGAATTATCTATCGTGGTGGGCGATAAGAGGACGGGAGGAATCATCGGACACCCCGTCTGACCCAGGAAACAATCACCCGTCCTTTTTATTACCTCTTCTTCTCAGTCCTCCCGCGGAGAGATTCGACAGATTCAGGACAACTGACAGGACTCTTGGCAGCGGAGACGGTCTTGTGTCCGCCCCACGCTTAACACTCGGCGCCTTGGCTGGCACCACTATTAAACAACCTTAACAAATAAGCTTGAATGCCAAGTAAGCGCCAAGCGCCAAGCGCCCATCTTCATCTGTTTTAACGACTCTAATTCGCTGGAACGACTTCGCACCGTCGTCATGGTCCAATATCACTGCTACAGCCAAGACTCGATCGTTTGAAAAACTGTCGCACGGGGCTTACTAGAGTCTTCTTTCCACACGATAATGAGGCGGGTATCCCTAATCTTCTGTCTCTCTGTAGGGTCCTCTGTCGCCCCCCATTCCTCTCTTCTGTCGCTTTTCCCGTCCTGTCATGCCCTGCCGATCACCTAAATTCTCTTCTGTCCCTTCTACGCCAGCGCATTAAGCATCCTGAAGCATGAGCCTCGATGCAGTACGTCAAGTAAAACAAAGATCTACAATTGTCGTCAGCTGTCTTGCTCTTGAGCCTCAATCTACAGCAAAGCAGCTGTCGTAATCCACAGATAGTCGTGCAGCAAGTCAAAGCCAGCCACATCACGCGTTGAGACGCAGTAAAGCCAACACAGTAATAGCGTCATCAAAACATGAATGTAGAATGGAATATGCCTCAATCCTGCCACTTTGTCCGAAAGTTGACTCCATCGATCGAACAAACAGAAGCTCCAGACTCTTCGATATGGCCTAAAGAGCCAAGACCTCGTCTCTTCTTCCCCAACCTTGGCTGACCTGCGCGCTGCGGGTCATAGGCGCAGGCCCTGCAGACGTACAGTAGCGGTAAACTTTCTAGTGGTAGGCTCATCTAGAACCCCGGAAATCAAAGCAGAGAAAGAAAAGAGATCCTGTTTTTGGCGCGTTACCGGGCCTGAATCATCCGCGCAGATCGTGTGCTCTAGTACTGACTCTCTTCATTCCCCCTTCCCTTGTCCCTGGGTCCCTCTGATATTCCTAGTTTAGCTCCCCATCGTCCATTTCTGGTTCCGTTCACCTTGTGAGGCATTTTCTTGACCCCCATCCCATCCCCAGTGAATGATGCTAGCGGACGTGGAGGAAGATGGGGACGTGCCATATTACTATTACCTGTGTTATGTTATCCTGTCGTACAAAAACCTTTCGGGACCCAGCTCTCTCAAGGCAGCTAAACTGACCCACGGCTCTGGCCCTTTGTGTCTTCTCTACGTACCTCTTTTGCCAGAGTTCAAATACTCATAGCTGCTTGCCGGTTTTCCTTGATCTCACTTTTAAAAGAATCGTTTCTTCTTGTCTTTTCATTTTGCTTCCCATCCACCTTTCATGTCTTTTTTGCTTTGGGGGTTTGTGTCGTCGACACACTCTGAGCAGCGATAGAGCTTACTAGGCGCATTGCACCATCTCATTACCACACCTTTTTACTTTTTGAAGCTTTATTTCTGCCAGAAGATCATCCCTTGATACAGACACAAGTCCTCAGCCACGCGCAGCAGATCAAAGTCACAAGCAATCTCACATCACTCAACAACCACTTCGACAAGCCACACTTTATATTACTTAAGTGATACTTGACAAAGAGCCGTTATAATGCCTCAAGTCAGTTTGACGGACTTCAACGTGGTGTTGGCAGTCCTTGGTATGTTTACTCCCAAGAACGCTTTTCTAGGCATTCTCTTGCCAGAGAAATTGCCCAGACCTTGGCAAGACTTGGCAAACTGACACCTCTCTTTTTTTGCAGGTGCCTTTATGACACTTTATGGTGTAATATCCGTAAAGATCAAGCAGAAATGGTACCTTGGAGAAGCCTTGCCTGCTATGCTGGTGGGCATCTGCCTCGGCCCCGTAGCAGCGAAATTTCTCGACAGTGAGAGATGGGGCCAAGGCCAGGTTGGTCAGACCAAGGATATTGCCCTGGGTCTAATGCGCGTAGTCATCGGCGTGCAGCTGGTCATTGCTGGCTACCAGCTGCCCGCAAAATACAACGCAACCCGCTGGAAGGAGATGGCCATCTGTCTCATTCCCGTCATGACCCTCATGTGGCTCTGCACCACTGGTTGCATCCTGGCTACTATTCCCAGACTCACGCTCCTTGGTGCTCTGGTGATAGCTTCGTGTGTTACGTGCACAGATCCTATCCTGTCCCAGGCTATTGCCAAGGGTCCATTTGCCGACAAGTATGTGCCCCGTCACCTTCGAGAGATCATCTCGTCTGAGGCTGGTGCCAACGATGGACTTGGCTTTCCCTTTCTGATGCTCGCGACATACATCATGAGGCATTGCTTTGGTACAACCGAGTACAGCCACGATGGTTCCAGTGGCGGTGAAGCTACTCGCAACGGTGCTGAGGCTGCCCACAGGCTACTCGCCCGCAGTGCCGACGTGGGTCGTCTCGGAGGCGGCGTCGGCGAGGCCATGAAGCAGTGGTTCGTAGAATGTTGGGTCTACTACATTGTTTTGGGTGTCGCCTATGGAGCCACTGTGGGTTACGTCTCATGCCGCAGCATCAAATTTGCTCTTCGGAAGTAAGTTTCTCTTCTTGTTCTTCATTTTCCTGTTCTATCCACTTTTCCATGATGGAGCAGAGAAGACGCGCTACCCTTTGGGGGACCCTCTTTGCAGGGAACATTAGCTAACGACATGACACAGGGGGTGGATCGATGAGCAATCTTACCTGCTTTTCCCTGTCGCTATCGGTCTCTTCATTATCGGTACTTGCGGTGCTATGGGCACCAACGACTTGCTTGCCTGCTTCGTTGCTGGTAACCTCCTCAACTGGGACGGCAACTTCCTCGCCGAGACGTATCAGCGACACGATGAAGTCAACCACTGTCTCGATGTTCTTCTTAACTTTGGTGGATTCATGTTTGTTGGAACAGTTCTTCCTTGGAGCGAATTCCACGACCCCGATGGTACCGGCGTGACGATCCCCCGACTCATCGGCCTTGGCTTTATGGTTCTCGCTTTTCGACGTATCCCTGCTATTCTTTTGGTATACAAGTTCATGCCCAAGGTGTGCCAGGACATCAAAGAGGCTCTCTTCATGGGCTACTTTGGACCTATTGGTGTGGGAGCCGTGTTTTACCGCGAACACATGCGTCACCTCTTCCCCCACGGCGAGGCAGCAGACCAAGAAGAGAAGGATGTCCTCGACCTTGCTGGACCTGTTGTTTATTGGCTGGTCTTCTTCTCCATCATCTTCCACGGTCTTTCAATCCCAGCCCTCAATCTCATCTACCAGTGGCGTGGAATCGAGCCTATCCAAGACGACGCCGTTTCGATCCGCCGCAAGTCCTTCACCATGGCCACACCCGCCAACGCCATCACCGGAGACGAGGACAACTTCATCGCCTTCAACCGTTTCAGCCGTCCCGATCCCAACTCACGCGCCAACTCTATCGTTCTCTCCGGCGAGCTTTCCCCTGCTGCCCAACACGCGCGAAACGAGTTTGCTATCTTCTCTGGAACACATTCTGAAGAAGACTCTGAGAGAGAACGCGAAGAGGCGGAGAAGAGACGCCGCCGACGAACTATTCAGTACGATGTATAGATTTAGCGTGCATTATAGACTTGCCATATAGATTCAATCTTGGATATATAATATATACAGCGAGTGATTTAATTGACGATAATTTCGTATACATTTCATGGTGTTTTGCTCATTTTTTCGTATCTGCTGATCAGCTTGGGTCTTCCTTGTCCACCGAAACTTGCTAAATATGACTCTGATTCAGATTGACGTCACAGTGGAGGTTCAAGGTCTTGGGTAAGGAGTGGCGATAGAAGGATGTTGATCCTTCGAGAAAAACTCAATCCGCGGAGGTGTCGTGAACTTGTCAGCATCGAAAAGACTGATGTTTCACTGATGTCGATGGCAAAGTTGTATCGGCGTTGCCGTAGGTCCCGTCCATGAGTAAGGGTCTGGGATAACCGTCTCAGGTACTCCCGGATAACGACCTCGTTCCTTTTTGCGAAAAACTCAATTCCACACTAAACTCTCTCAAGCGACCGCGGAGCTGTTACACCGTAGGACGCCAAGAAGCAACGCCAAGATAGAGTCAGACTTGGCTCGCGGGGTCATCGAAACGCCAACGCGAGGAGAGAACATTGGGTCAAAGCATGGAAGTTCGTTCAGCTTCAGAAGCGAAGTGTTAGTAACACGATATCAACATCGCTTGAAAAACGGGTAACCACACATGAGATTGTCAATGATGGACAAGTACGAGCAGATCGGCTTGGCCAATGATTTACTACTTACATTTTGGCATCTTGCATTCATCCCTGTCACCAACTTTTTCGGATGAACATTTTCATCATGATAGGGCTTGGCCATATCATAATGAACGAATGCCCTTGTTGAACTTACAAGAGAATTCTTGAGAGGTTTCAACCTATTACACATAACCGTGCTGAGTGGCGATAGCTTCATGGACCTGTTTTTGATACGCGAGAGGTCTCAGATTTAAGAGAAAATTTTATGCCCGTTCATCAGGCTGGAGTGATCGACAGACGGCATGACGTTAGTCAGTCCACCTTTCAGGATCGTGGAACTTTAATGCTTAATTGGACCACATATGGTGTAAGGAGATGGAAGACCGGGGACTGCGAACTGCGATGGGTCTATATGCACAACGTGACGCAAGTAAAAACTGTCGACCCAACATGGCCTTCAAGGTGTGTATAGGAAACAAAAGTAGCTAACTGCCATAACCCAAGATGAGATCTAACGGCCTCGAGATTACCAGGGCACTTGGTCCATGAACGGAAATCATTGGAGCGGACGTCTTTAATGCTTGCATCTCCCTCGAACTGTGAGTGTTGTTGTTTGGGGCTCAACCAAGTCGCCAGATGTACGGGAAGTTGCACTGGAAGTTTTATATGGCGTCTTGATAGTTCCAAAAGTTGTTTCCGGCTCTTCTTCAATGGTAGAAGTCGTGCTATCAATGTCAACAGCATTTGCTGTTGTTGTCGGTTCAGCAGTAGTAGTCGTACTAGCAGCCTCTGTAGTCGAAGTATCACCCGCTCCTTGAACGGTTGCAATAAAAGTACCATAATTGGTCCCGGATGCCTTGATGGTCGACGTAGTGCTAATAGCTACACCCGCAGCTACCGTTGTTGTGGTGGTGATATAATTGATAATGATAGGCTGATTACAGCCGAGACATGCTCGAGCTTTGACCAAGAATCCAGTATCGCTTGTTCCGTCGTGCCTATCGCAGACCGCAATTACAACTGTATGAGGCCCCGGACTAGCCCGAATACCAAACAGCAGAGGCGGTGACAAGGTAAACAATGACATATCGTTGTTGGGCTGCCTGATGCCGATGGGGGGTTGAGTATAGTCAGATACTGATAAGACCTCTTGTCCATCGGGATCATTGGCATACTGCGTGCCGTCTAGCCAGAACGCAACGGCATCGTCAACTCCACAGTTATCTGTGAGATGTCTGGTCCAATTCTGAAGTCTAGATTCTTACCTATCATCTTCCAAAGAGCCTACGATAGACTTCAACCAGAATTCCATCGTTTCCTGGCGCGATAAAAATGTCGGCGGTCAGAACAGCTGCATCATGCGTATAACTCCCAACACAGAAACTCGAACTTGGAGAATTATGCTCGATATTATTGCTGTGTCCTGGAGGAGTGTTCGAAGCCAGGCCTGACGTGAGCAAACCACCATTACCGATTCCAAACGGGCCATCCGTGAACAACCCGCTACTGCCTTCAACTCTCTCAAAAATAGCTGTAAGGACCTTTATACCATCGCTAAAGATGGCACCTGCTACAGCATTTGCATCGTTGCTGGGAAGGACGTTGATAACCAAAGATTGAGATAAAAGCACAGCCCAAAGGGCCACCACATTCCTGGAGGATTTCATTTCAGTATGGGGTCGATAATCAGAGCCGGAGCCACCTCAATCGATAATGCAGGCGTTGGGTGTAGATATGGTTTTAGCTGAGGAATAATTTCCACCGGTAGTTTAATTACTCTCACACTAGTACGTGCCACCCACCAGATATTTGCTTAGCTTACTGAGTAGCGTACCGATAGTTGTAGCTGCAGTACCTAAAAGCTGCTATTGGAGCTAGGGACTTGATTTAGTTAGTAAGGGGCATATTCTTTCCATCTGTTAAAATGTTCTAGATTCATGTTTTCTGACGTGCCCTGGAAGATTCTCTCCGTTTGAAATTTGAGATTTATTATTTACACAATGTCACCCTAGTATCTCAATTTGCAACTTCGCAAAATTATGCCCGTTTCCACTGTTCCATAATGACCTCCCACTCGGCTTGAGCACCGGCCTGCTCCTTCAATGTATCTTCCCAACTCTTTAAGCAGGAAACCCACGAGCTAACAAACCTCAACTGCCGACATTGTTCAGTGTTTAAGCGGTCTTCCCGTGCTCTACTCTCCGAAGAGACTACCTTTTCCCTCTTGACACTAGATTTGGCGACTACATCCTTCGGTTTCGTCTTGTTTCGGTTTAACATTCTCGAGTGTTCTGTGATCAACCCAACATATTGCTCATGAAGGGCATCATGGACCTCTCCTAGCTCTCTTTCCCAGTCATACATCTCCTTTGTAGGTGACAATATCGCATTATCCTCTTGGGCTACCCTTCTGTAGAGTTCTTCACGCGCGCTCTGGTCGGCTATGTGCTCGAGAGAGCTCGCCACGGCATGCTGTACTAGGAACCGTTCCACGAAAGCCGCTGCGGTGTATCCAGCATTCGCACCGTCATAATATTCGCTGCCCATAGAGGCAGGAACAGCGTTTTCCACGGTTGCTTGGGTCACATTGGCAGCAGTATCTCCAGGATTGATTGCTGCAAAAACAGCTTCGATTTGAGCTCCAACACCGTGGAATGCACCGTCGACAAAACCGCTGGGATTCGTTGTAGCCGAATCAACCACTCCTTCGACGCTGGTAGGAGGACCAAATGATAACCCTTGTGCGGTAGCTCCTTCGACGCCCATGCCTGAAATATCGCTGAGTGCACATGAAGTGCCAAAGCCAATTCCAGCTGTTAAGACACTAATAACAATAGGTATTGCACGATCTCGAAACTGGCACTGATAAGGCGTGATGCCGTACTTCTTGATGATATTGTTGATCACATCGAGCTTCGAGCAAGCGACCCAAAGTTGACGGAAGCCTATGCCGGATGTGACAGACGATAAGCCCATGGTGGGAACAAATAGCAGAGCTCCCATTCCAACTTTGGTCCAGTAACCGTATATCTGACGGTTCTTTAGGACTTCACGCTCACGAACCTCATTGATGCGTTGGCTTGCAACGAGGGCTTCGAGCTTGTTGGTGTACTCAAGGCTGTTGAAGTAGAGAGCGTCTGAGAATCTCATTTTGGATGCGTTTTTGAATAGACATTCTTCATGAAGCCGCGGAAAACGCCTGCTTTATATCTTCACGTCTGCCACTCCCATTCGAGACTTAAGCAGCGCCATACGTGCCCAGACTCCCACCTGCTGTTCAAGTCATGACATGGCTCTGTGATAGAGGCGTCAGATGAGTTTAGTGGCGCGGCGTCATGAGGTTGAAGCTATACATAATTGAAAGCATCTCTGGAATGTGACCAGGATGTTGTATGCTGGTTGTAGCTGAGTGAGCTGATCATTATCGTCAAAATGTGGAGATATCTCCGTCTCTATACGGGGATAGTAGAAACCCCACAGCCACCATCATACAAATCCGGCTCCCGGCGGAACACGTGCTCAACGATGATTGACATTTTTATGAAGCCTAAAGCTAATACCATAGGACTATTCGTGCCAGGCTTAGAGAGATGTCTCTATCCGGACCAGGACTGACTTTTCCTAATTTCGTGATCCGTCCAAGATCGGAGACTGAGGAAGAGTAATGAATTCTATAGGTCGCCATCTAGAACATTATTCGACAAATTGCTGACTCTAGTTCTGTAGCTATTGTACTCCGTCCTCTCGACGGACTCATGGAAGTGTTGATGGGCAGTGCTAAAAAGAGCGGGCATGTAAGAGCGTGCAAGATACGACTGATGGATCACAAGTAATAATAGTTTTTGTTCATTTTTCTTGTTTCTAAAACGCAATTACCTGTGCATCTCATGAACCTGTTGTTCTTGGCCCGCTTCTAAATTCTTGGATGATTCACAGGTATGCTTAGCCACCTGATTGCGACAAAAGCTCCAATGTACATTGCAACAACTGAAAACCAAAGAGCTGAAAGGAAAAGCAGGTATAATAACAGTCATGAAACGAATCAAACCTAAGCTTATTGCCTCCTCTTCTCCAATATGTCAATCATCTCTAAGAGGTAAGGAACAAACTCCTTCGTCTCACACTGAAAGCCTTCATGATGACCTGGAACAGTCATACGCGGACAGCCCAAGATTTCAGCCTGTGCCTCAATAGCCCTTGCATAAAAGGCCTCCTTACATCTTGCGCCTCTCATAACACCAACACTAGTCTTATTCTCTTTGATGCGAAAGAAGTTGGGGGCGTACCCAAGCAATCTGGGAAACTCATTCTCCCAGAAATTGCGACCATTTGACGGTTCGGGAGATGCAGGCTTCGGGACTCCCTCGTCATCATACCCAATAAGACACTTATCGAATTCTGCCACAACAGCGTCCAGTCCTTTTTCTCCGTGCAATGCCACAAGACCGTACATCCAGTCGTAAATCTCGGTTGCTTCAGGCATGAGTACCGAAATTCCTGCTTCATGGGAAATCAGATGGACAACCATCTCGGGATAATCGTGCGCAAATTGATATCCGAAAATACCACCACTGCTACTGCCAAATATTATCCCTTTTTGAAAGCCGACAGCTTTGATGACTGCTCGGATATCGCGGGCTTGTTGAGTTGGGCTTAGTGGTTGGTTGACGGGGACTTGGCTCGCTGACATTTGCCGTCTGTCAAAGGTGGCACAAGTGTAGCGGTTTGATAGTGCGGCTATGATGTTGTTGAATTGTCTACCGTGGCCGTTTCCTCCTGGGACGAAGATCATGAGAGGACCGATACCTTGATACCAGTAGTGAAGGTCGCAGCCCTCATTGTGGACTGTTGCTCGAGTTGGGTTGAACTCCATGATGGATTGTTTGTTGTGCTTCAGTTAATTGCAAAGTCGGGCCAAGAGATGAGGAAGAAAGCTGAGATTATATAGCAATGGCCTCAGTGCTATGCCTACCGACTTTTATTTAGCCTAAAGTTAGTCGCTTACTGTTGGAATCCTTCGATGTGACTCAGGCCGGTGTCGTATCATGCGATACCAACAAAAATCTTAAACCGGTATCAAGGTCCGCAGGACATGTTATAACGGAGAGGCTTATCGCTGCACACATAGTTGGCAGACCAATTAGCCCCATACCTGTTCAAGGTCTGACGAGACTGAGTTGAATTGATGAGTCCGATTAACAGAACTAGTTTTGCGCTTGAGATGAAGGTTCGCGCACTTGGCGATAAGAACATCAAATAAATCGATTAGATATCTACAGTGTTCTCACTAACCCGCACAGCCTTGCCCATGATCCTTACAGACTTTGTGTCCCGAAGCCACTCAACTATCAATTGACCTCCCTCTTTGGACTGTTGCAAGACCTTCAACGTGCTTCCGCTGAAATCGGGGTGATGCTGGTTCAGTCGTGCTGTAGTCTCTGCGTTGGACAAAGCATGGGGAATGATAGCTCGGTGGGCTGAGCCGGTCTTTTAGGTGTCAGTCGGATTCACAAACAGTGGGGTTTACTTACGGCGATATCTTCCGCAAAGTGATTTTCAAAAGCGTTGAGCACACGGGTGTGGATATGCTCGGAAGACGATGTCGAGATTTGGAAAAGGTACATGAATTTGTTGAGTGAAGCCTGTCGTATAAGCATAAGTTATTCGGTCTGGGACAGAGACTTACTAGTTTCTTCGGATCGATATTAAGACCCTTGAGATCAAGGTCAGGGCTATACTCGAGCAGGAGATACTGATCCAAATCAAACAATCCAACAGGCTCGCCTTGTCCTTCCCACTTAGAACCAGTCGCCTCCTGGAAAAGTCCCTTCAGCTCTTCCCACCTGTCGCTCGACTTTGAAACTGCTGGAAGATCAAGCAGTTCTGGAAACTCGATGCCCACGAGCTTCTCATCTGTAAAAGGGCTCTGATGGAGTGAGGCAGAGATAACACCATGAAGCCTGGTCAAGTACCTCAGCGTTTGAGGTGGGTTCGGTAGAGTACTAAACAGATGCTGGGACAAAGCAAGAGTAGCATGGCCGCAGAGTGGTCCTTCGTGAGAAACGTTGAACCAGCGAACAGCGTAGTCGGGCGCGTCATTTCCTGGCTTGAGAGGAACCGCGAACGCTATCATCGGATACCCGAGTTTTGTCGCAAGTTCCTGGAGTTTCGAAGCCGGAGGGAATATCTCATATGGAAACTCTGCATCCTTGCTGTATTCGGGGCTATCGGTTGGTGCGGGAAGGACAACGACACCAGCTGGGTTGCCTTGAGCCTTATCGGAGGCGAAAGCGTTGTACGCTGTCAAAGTAGTAGAACCCATTGTATTAATAAAAAAATTCAGTTTGCTTAGAATGAATGAAAGACAACTGCAATAGGTTCACATTTATTAGTACCAGTTAGAGTCATCGCAAGGGCGTAAAGATGACTCTGCCCCTCACGATGACTGCAATTGGGTGACTAAGCGAAAGATTGGTCAGAATCTTCTCGAAAAGGAAAAGCACAGTTCATCAGCGTCCGACCTCGCAAAGAAATAAAGACCATTCCTCGGCATCATGAAGGAATGAATCCGAATCTAACAAGCCCTTGCAATTAAATGGTTAACTGCAGAAGTAATATGGCTGGAAGATCTAGGCTAGACGCGAAACGGACAGTCGCAGACGTCGAATCAAACCACCGTCAGACCGAGTATCCCCGCTTCGAGCTAACCACCATCTGCTTTTGAATAACCTAAGCTGGCAGTAGGGTCTCTCCCTCTGGTCGGTTACACAATGTACCTGTAAGCAATACTGAGTAGAAGCCGTCGTACCGGTAGCCAGTATAGAGGAGACCCCATAACATACAAGAGCCTTGATTCGCCTTGGGAAAGACGGGAAAGGCAGTCTAAATAAGTAAAATCCAGCGCTGACTAAATCTCATTCTTAAGAAATCACCTCGGACACCGAGCTTGAAGGGTTCTTTGACAAGCACTAGTGTAGGGCTGGTAGCTTTTGCGGTATGAGGCCTTCGGTAAACGCCAAGACTTCCGAGCACGACTCCCGCAGCCAATCAGGACAGACTCACATGTCTGTCAGATTACCGATCGGGCTGCATCCGGACCAATCCTAGCTGACAAGCATCTGTGCTTACTCTGTCGGATATCCATGTTTGCGCGAGTAGGAATGCCGATAAATTTAATATGCGTAGAATTAATAAAAGGAATGGGGGTTGATAGTTATATAACTGGTGAGGGGAAGCTGAAGAAAGTATCATCATCAGCAACAACAATCACATCTCTCCACCACAACCAGCAAACATAACAACACGCTCAACATTCCAAGAACACTTATCAAAGTACCATTAATCTCAAACAGTCAAGATGGTCGCAATCAAGACAATCAAAACCTCCAACTCCACAACCCTCCCTCAATCCCTCCCGCAGAATCTCACAGCCGTCTTCCTCGGAGCGACATCCGGCATCGGTCGTGCCACAGTGAAACAGCTCGCCATCGCAACAGACGGCAAGTCACCTACTATTTATATCGTTGGCCGAAGTGCTTCAGCCGCAACAACTCTTATTGCCGAGCTTCGCCAAAGCAACCCATCCGCCACCATCGAATTCATCGAGAGAGATGTTTCGCTAGTGAAGGAAGCCGATGCTGCCATGTGGGATATTTCAAACCGTGAGACCAAGGTTGATATCTTGTTCATGTCTGTCGGTTTCATGTCATTCGAAGGACGAAAAGGTAAGCCGCGCACCCAACTCCAAGCTCATTGATAGAAGACTAACCATGTGCAGAAACAAAGGAAAAGCTTGAGCCATCTTTGACAACTCGCTTCTACAGCCGTGTGCGCGCCATCCAGGTTCTTCTGCCTCTTCTTAACCGCAGCGAGAACCCTCATGTCACCAACATTCTCGCCGGAGGCCAAGAAGGTCCTCTAGTCGAAGATGATCTCGACCTCGCCAAGCCAGGAAACTTTGGTGTCGCATCTTCCGCCAATCAAGCTGCCACCATGCTCACTCTCGCCCTGGAGCGTTTTGCGCGAGAGAACCCCAAGATCAGCTTCGTCCACGCCTTTCCCGGTCTGACGGCGACACCACTTCTTTCTCGAGGATCAAGTGGAATCATTGGATTTCTGCTTCAGTGGATTGTTACGCCGCTTGGCGGTCTATTCTTTGCTAGCCTCGACGATGTCGCTGCTCGAGCTTTATTCTATACCACCAATGCTAGATACACCGTTGAGGAGACTGATGCTGCGGCTGTTCCCATTCCTGAGGGACTTGAGAAGGCCAAGAGATCTGCGGGTGGAGTGTTTCTGATCACTGAGACGAGTGAGCCAGCGGATAATGAAAAGGTGCTGGCAGGTATCAGGGAGAAGATGGCTAGTAAGGTTGAGGCTCATGTGGATAATGTGTTCAAGGGACTTTTTGGACAGTAGTTGGGAAGAACGTGAGATGGCCAAGTCTGGGAATCATGGCGTTTTGGTAATTAATTGGTTATGTATCTGTTTTTCCACATTATAATTCTACCAGTCAAAATTCAAATAATCAAAACCATGAGAAACATTCTAAACAACAAACGACTGAAGACAAAGGCCAAACTTTTTCTCGCGGCGGCGAATCTTGTGACATGTTCAGAAAGGGTTCCTTCGGGCCCGGGGTCCCGTGGGGTTTGGTTGCGGCAGGGTAGACATAAGCGCTAGCTGTCTCTCTGCTTGTTTTGGTACAGGATTGTTAGGGTCAAAGTACTGGCCCCGCGGTGGAGCGGAATCACTATGAATCATTCTAGACAACACCCAAAAAGGACTAGCATGTCACCTTGACTCACCTCAATCAGCCAATCAAGGTGCTCCAAATCGACACCCATACCTTTAAGCTTCTTCCATTACAGATCAAGACAACATATAAGTCCATGTGATCCCTTCGTGTTATTCTTCCAATTCAACAATCAACTACTACATCAACTCACTTGAGAACAGAGTCTCACTTTTATCTCATCAACACTTCTACTCTTCATCAATCAACTTCATGCTAGGAGCAACAACTACCGACACCACTACAACAACCACCAACATGACCTCGCTGTCAACACTCCCAACCAACATCGAGGATACCAATCCTCTCACTCCCAACACCATGGAGTCACCCAAACCTTCAGATCAAATCGTCCGATCCTTCACGCCCGGCCAATGTCTTTTCTGTCCCATCACATCCTCAACCCTCGAGGACGGCATGGTCCATATGCAAAAAAACCACGGACTCTTCATCCCGCAACAGCAACATCTCACAGTCGACCTTGAAACATTCTTCAGATACTTACATCTCGTGATTTTCGAGTATCGAGAATGTTTGTACTGTGAAACAACGAGATCTACTGTCCAGGCCGTTCAGCAGCATATGATGGGCAAAGGTCACTGCAAATTTGACCTTTCGGAGGAATCAGAATTTGCCGACTTTTATGACTTGTATCAAAGTCAAAACGACGCCGCTGAAGATTCTGTGAGTGATAGTGGCAGCGACAAGGATAGCCGCAAGCCATTGAAAGTGGACCAGGACTCAATGCGTCTACCATCTGGAAGACTCATCTCCAAGAAGACATCAGCGCAAGCAGAGCCCTCACTATCTCAAATACGCCGTCGACCACGCACCACAGCCCCTCAGATAGAATACGTCAATGAGCCGGATATCGAGCCTAATACTACCGACGGCATTTCTATCCCCGACACCCAAACGTTGACTAGACGGGAGAGGCGACAAAAGGCTACGGCAGCACATCAACTAGCAAACATGAGTGTCGGCGATCGCACCGCTCTGATGCACCTGTCTTCAGCTGAGCAGCGCTCACTCATAGCTACGAACCAGAGATTCAAGGAGAAAACGCAGAAGGAAGAGGCTAAGAGTCAGCGAAGGATTGATAGGAAGGGGAACAAGAACTTGTATGCTTATTGGAACACTGAAACACCGGTGTACCAATGTGGCTAGTAAAAGTGCATGGCGAAGGCAGATACAAGGTCCAGGTCTTTTTATAATTTAGCTACCAAATCAAGATCTTTATCCCATTTTGATACATCATTTATTGCTTCGTGCACTTGATATTGGACGACCGGATAAATGAAAGTATTCTAGCGTGAACGTTCTGTTAGATGACATATTCTCTAGAAAAGAGACCATAAGTAGTCAGCCATAGGATCCTTCCACAGCAAAAGGCATTCCGTTTTCTGATCATTCCACCATAAAAAATAATCCGTCCCATTATCTGCTGTCCGGAAAGGTGGCTGTGAGAATAGCACATAAGTCTCAGCGACTTTGGGTAGCAAACCCCATCCCGGACCGAAGGACGCGACAGGCATGAAATAGGAAAATAGAGGACCAATCGAAAATACAGTAGTCACAAGCATTATGAAGAAAAAGACACAAAACCCAACGATTATCCCAATAACCTCAAGAAGAACCCCCCACACGGTCTTGGATTTCAGTTTATAGCCATCCACGCGGGCAATAGCCATCTTTCCCAGGGTTAAGAAAGCTAGAAACCCTGTGACAATGAGAAAGTAGAAGGTTGATAGATGGGCATTTGGTAGAAATGATTTGGCGAGTTCGAAGGCGAAGGGGTAGGAGACTTCAACGTATCTCGGGAATATTATCTGGCCGTTGTATGTCACTGAAAGAATGCAGAGAACCCATGTCACCATTGACGTCTCCATCCCAGAGTTGGGCAGATAGGGAATGCGATACCACCGACGACAACGTCCTGGATCACCACGGAAGAAGCGAAGGATTTCCTTCAAACGCATATCTTTTGTTGCAGGGGAAATAATCTCAGGTGCCTCCCTGAAGCCAGGTAGCTTGAGTAAAAGAAGGATGGACATGACTGAGACAGTAGTGCCACCAACAGCCAGTTCAAATGTGCGATGGTCAATTATACTGAGGGATTCCCAGCCGTAGAGACTCAGCCTTCGTTTGTATAAGAAAATGGTAGCCACAAACTGGAACAGCGTACCAGCCATGACTGCCAATCTTCCAATTTTAACCCATGCCCTTTCAGCTCGGGATTCTACTCTTCTCTCTTCCGTCAAAAGCCCGACACTCTCTTCCACTGGGCGCTCAGGACGTGGTTTTCTTGCAAACAGGACACCCCATTGCCGGGCATAGATGCGGACATGCTGTTGCCAAAATTTGGGCTTTTGGAGAATGCTGATAGCCAAGGTGGTGTGAATGACAAGTAAACCGAGGACTGTTTGGAAGATGACCATAAATGGAAAGAGGAGAAATAAAACTGGCTCGATGGATGCTAGGCGCTCTTCACGAAGGGATTGGAGGTTGCAAAAGGCGACGACTGCCGTGAGATGAGCGATAATTAGCTTGGCTAAGAGCTCTCTCACGCCGCGAGTGTCGCCATCAGGACATTCAATATCCCCACTCATTTTAACGATCAAGAAGTCCAGCTCTGCTCAATATATTTCGGATTCATTAAACTGAACAAGAGTATGGAGCAAAGAAAAGAATGATCGCAAGGATTGATCGTCTGACACGTCAATTAGGCGGCTGAGCATTGAGCCTCGGTTTCAAACATCAGATCAGGCTAACCAACAGGCAGATTCGAGCACTGACTGAACAGCCAATGAAAGTTAAGGCAATCCGCTAGTGAGGGGCAATCGAATGTCTCTCAGGAACACAATCAATTGGTAGATCATCGTCCGATAAGGCTGACTCATCTCGTATTCGCATCCTATGATTCGATCAACTAATATCGACTAAAACATTTGATGGTGCTTACTCCCGACCTGACCTACTTTTGGACACATTTTTCAATCTTTGCATATTCCATTGCAAAGTTGAAGATGGAGACACTTTACGGGAGTCTACGAGCATTACCGCTCTCGGTATCGATTCCTCTTACAATTGGTGTCACAATTTTCTTATCTGTCGTTACCAATGTTATTCGACAAATATGGTTTCCGAATCCTCATCGCCCACCAGTCGTTTTTCACATCTTTCCCTTGATTGGAAGCACTGTTCAATATGGCATCGATCCGTATAAATTCTTCTTCGACTGCAGAGCCAAGTATGGAGACTGCTTTACGTTCATCCTGCTTGGTAAATCCACGACGGTCTTTCTTGGACCTAAGGGCAATGACTTCATCTTGAATGGCAAGCATGCCGATCTCAACGCTGAAGACGTTTACGGAAAACTCACGACGCCTGTGTTTGGTGAGGAGGTTGTTTATGACTGCTCGAATGCACGATTCATGGATCAGAAGAGGGTATGTGATTGATATTCATTTGTCTATAGACAAAGCTAACGATGTTCCTTAGCTTCTCAAGCTTGGTCTTACCACTGAATCCTTACGGTGTTACATCCCCAAATTCGTCAAAGAAGTTGAAGACTATGTCCGCACTTCACCCTACTTCAAGGGCAACACAGGAATCGTCAACATCACAGAAGTCATGGCTGAAATTACCATCTACACCGCCTCAGGATCCCTTCTAGGAAACGAAGTCCGCGCCATGTTTGACAGCACATTCGCCACTCTGTACCGCCACCTCGACGACGGCTTTCAGCCCATCAATTTCATACTGCCAGGTCTTCCTCTACCTCAGAACTTCAGGCGAGACCATGCAAGAAAAACAATGGAAAAGCTGTTCAGCGACATCATTCGTCAGCGTCGTGAGACAGGAAACCAGGGCGATGAGACGGATATGGTCTGGACGCTTATGAATGCTCAGTATAAAGATGGCAAGGATCTTCCAGATCACCATGCCGCGAGGATGTTGATTGCTATTCTGATGGGTGGTCAACATAATACTGCTGCTAGTGGTGCCTGGCTTCTTCTTAACCTTGCGCATAAGCCTCACCTTGTTCAAGAGCTGTATGAGGAGCAACTTGAAGTCCTTGGCTCACCTCAAGAGCCCTTGACGTGGGAGAACCTTCAGATGTTGACGCTCAACGGTCAAGTCATCAAGGAAACTCTCCGTCTTCACAGCCCTATCCACTCCATTCTCCGACAGGTCAAACAGCCTATGCGTGTACCCGGTACCGAGTGGGTAGTACCCCCATCTCATACACTTCTTGCGTCTCCTGGCACCATTGCTCGTTCAGAAGAGTTCTTCCCTCGACCTTCGGAATGGGATCCTCACCGGTGGGACAAGATTGAACCTCTTGAGAAGAACGCTGAAGATGGACAAACCGTGGATTATGGCTTCGGCGTGATGAGCAAGTCTGTCACCAGTCCTTATTTGCCTTTTGGAGCTGGTCGACATCGGTGTGTGGGTGAGAACTATGCGTATGCTCAACTGGGTGCTATCGTTGCCACTTTTGTGAGGTTGCTTCATATTGAACAGCCTGATCCTAAGGCTCCTCTCCCAGATCCTGATTACTCTGTAAGTTTTTCTTTTGCTTGACGCTGGCATATTGCTAACAATTTTCAGTCTATGTTTTCACGTCCTATGAATCCCGCTGAAATTCGCTGGACTCGACGACAGACGGCGGAATAAAGCAGCGGCATAAAGGTAGAGGCCAGACCAGAGGTATGTGAGAGCTATAGAGTATTAGCACGTTATACGAAATGCTAGACTAGAGTGACGTTAAACATCGAGATGTGTATTTAGAGAATGCTGCCCAGACTCCCATCAAACTATATCCACGCCAATGAAGTATGAGTAGTAAACAGGCAATATTCTAGCTAGGTAATCAGCTGCACTTCCACTAGATACAAAAAGAAGGGAGAGACAGAAAAGGTTTGAACTGGGCCCGTGGATACATCTATTCGACTCGAAGCGCAAAAATATGATCATGCTGGGGATCGAACCCAGAATCTTCTGATTCGTAGTCAGACGCCTTGCCATTGGGCCACACGACCGTATCCAATTGTTGAAGACCGGCCTCCGAAAGGAATCCTGTGAAGCCGAAGTCTGAAAATTCACGAGAGTTGCTATTGTTTCTCCGGGTGTATGGACTAGCGCGGGCTCGTGAATAGGTTTGGGTCTCTCGGCAGATTGTCTGAGATGAAAACACCACCATTGTCGCACGTGCCAATGTAGCCAGTGAATGCGAGACCTCTGATCTCATCAGGGTGTGATAGGTCCAACAAGATCAAAATTAATGTTAACACCAGTCTAAGAACCCTATATCTCATAAACTCCGCTCATAGTCTAAATGACAGATACCGTGCACATCAACCAGTATGCCACTGCAACAGCCTCTCTCCTCTAGTCTCCCTCCATCGATTCGTCGCCTCCAACATCTCCGGACAACCCTGAAGCAGCCATCCCCATTTCCTCAGAAACTTAGGCGATACTTCCCAAGAATGCGGCAGAGAAGCATCACCCCATACAATCAAGCCGGGCCTCTCTATGTTCTCTAAATTCGCCTCCGCGACATCTTCACACAGCTCATCATCATCCAAGATATTCGCGTCTTGTGCCAAGATCATGTTATCTCTGAACTTGGGGAATGGAAATATGTCGAGCCAAGGATGATGAGCAACGGACCTTTGCACAGGTGTTGGCTCCAAGCATTTGGGCGTGTTAGGTGAAGACGGCCATGGTCCGCTTTGATTGAATGGGGAGATTGCTTCGTCTAAACACATTAGTGTATGATCGAAGCCTATCAACTTAGCATTTTTTGAAATGGCTATGTTGACGTTCAGTGTGATGAGGAACGGAAGTTGTGAGATCCGTGGCGCGTTCATGGTATAGTCCAGATAGGCCATACTCGCAAGTGCAAGTACTCTTTGACTGATGTCCGGACTTTTGAAGACCTCACACATTTCCATGATGGCTTGCATCATTGCGTTGGGAGATTGTTGCAGAGCTGCCTCAACTGAAGCTTTCGATTCAGCTGGCAGGTCGGTCTGCTTGACTAGATTGGCGGCGACCCGACTTCTCTCAAGCTTCTGTCGCTTTCTAAGGTCTGTAACATAAGCATTAGATGAGTGCACATGTTATTGGGCACTTAGTCACTTACATTGGGATCTTTTGTTGAGTCTGTTCTGCAGCTTTCGTCTTTCTGCCGTGCTAGTAACCCCTGTCCAGTCCTCACCCGCCTTTTGGACTAGGAGCTGCTGTGCCATAGGCTCAACAACGATGTGATATGGAGCAGTCATCCCTTCCGTCGGAACCAAGATTTCTGACGACAGATATTTCTGCTTTCGTTATGACGAATGACCGAAAGTTGCAAAAGAAAGATTAGAATGAGGTCTGAGAATGCAGGCTGCTGATTGACAATCATTACTGGCGGCGTCATCTTGTGAGAAGCGAAACCCCACTTTATCAGCAGGTTGCATTAGCGTTGTACAGGATGAGCTTAGTTATTGGATAAGCTCCCTCTGCCGAGGATTAATCCGATTTTCATGCCGAGGAAAAGGTACGTACATATCATCAAGTTGCAGAAGTGCTAAGAAAGATCAAGAGCTGGGTAGATATATGATGGTTGTAATTGATAATGTCTAAGTAGGAACTTTCTATTGTTCCGTATTCCCATCTCTTTCACGCTTGACGGCCTAAAAACGAGACTCCTTCAAAGTACCTTCGTCATGCCTCCTTACAAAGTCTCACCACCGATCAACTGCGATTTGGACTTCAGTCGAGATAGGGTTATTGGCAAATTAGCTATCGTAACTGGAGGCAAGTTTGTTTGGAGATCACAATATGGCCTCTGACATTGTGTAGGAGCTAGCGGCATCGGAGAAGCATACGTACGAGCACTTCATAAGGCAGGGCAAGTTGAGCTATCCGGTCGTCACCAATATCCACTAACAGATATAACAGTGCCATCGTCGTTATCGGTGACAAAGACAACGTTGCGGGAGATAAACTTGCTTCAGAATTGCCAGGATCAAAGTATATCGGAGGCGATACAACTATCTGGGAAGACCAAGTTCGTCTCTTCAAGGAAGCATCCCAATGTTCACCTTCTGGAAAAATACACTATGTGATAGCCAATGCTGGTATCACAAAAGCTGATCAGACCTTCACATTTGATGGTAAGATAACTAGCCATTTCGATTAGTCCTTCGACTTACTCACTGGCTGCTCGCCAGGCCCTGGCAAAGAGCCGACGAAACCTGACTTGAGGATCATCGACGTGAACCTCAAAGGTGCCTTATATACGGCAAAACTCGCTACGCACTACTTTATATCACAGAACGGAACCGACCCCCAACCTGGCCAAGAAGATACCTGCTTGATCTTCATAAGCTCTGGTGCCGGTTTCCTTGACGTCCCCAGATCCCCAGAGTATAGCAGCACAAAGTGGGCAGTCCGTGGAATCATGCATGCATTGAGAAGAACAGCGTTTTATTATGGCAGTCGAGTCAATGCGATCGCACCTTGGTAAGTTCGCCTACACCTGGTTGATACTTATCTCATTCTTGGTAGGTATATCCGCACAAGTATCTTGTCCCAAGAGCAGTTTGACAAAGTGGAGGCTTCAGGCGTTGAGTTTGCGACAGCGGAAGACGCGGGTGAATGTGCTTTAAGAATCTTGAGTGATACAAGTATCAATGGACGAACTCTATTTGTCTGTGCTCGCAAATGGGCTCCCCGAGGGTACATCGACCTGGATATTGAGGATTATCCTGAGAGTCCGTTGCTGCAAGAGATGCAAGAGGATCAGATGAGAAATGCGCCCGTGGAGCTGGGACTATTCCCATAATAATTATAAAGTCAGTCTTCGTATCCGCCTATAATAGTAGCAAAGACCCGGTACGATTATACTTATCAGCAACGACAAATAACTAGGATTCAGCAGTGAGAAAGAAAGTCAAAATGGCAAAGATTCAAGGGATGTGCAAAGAGTGTGTTGCATTAATGTTACTAAATGCGTGTCTCGAGAACGGTAGTGACTGTCAGACACATATCTTCTACGGTAAAATGTGTCCTAAAACTGAGCTGGTTGAAAGTAAAAGTCCTTGAGGTTCATGCCTCCCATAAGCCTTATCACAGGCTTTTCAAAAAAGGTGTCTTTACAAAAACACCGAGAGGTCAGGGTTGTCCCAAGGGACCTCAATATCAACAGCCTCAGCGACGAGCTTCTCAAGAGCGGGAAGCTTGTCGAGTCGGTACTTGGTGCCAACATACTCGTGTCCAAAGTTGAGCATGCACTGAAGCAGCTTTCCAAGGGGAGTAATGCCGTTTCGCTCTCCAATGCCCAGGACGGTGGTGTCGATGTGGGTGGCACCAGCTTCGAGGGCGGTGTAGGCGTTGGCGGTGGCACAGCCAGTGTCGTTGTGGAAGTGAGTCTCGATATCACATCCAATCATCTGGCGCAGGGTAGAGATCTTTTCATAGACCTCACGCGTGGTGGCGCCTCCAACGGTATCGGCAATTCCCACGCGGTGAGCACCCAGTCGGTCCATGAGCGAGTAGAGTTTGAGGATCTCGCTAAAGTCGGAGCGGAACGAGTCTTCGCCCGAAAAGCGGACCTCGAGACCGTTGGCTTGGGTGAACTCGATGACTTCCTTGGCCTTTTCGGCGATCCAGTTCAGGTCCTTTCCGTGGGAGTGCTTCATGAGCTGGGCCGAAGTGCCGATGCACATGTTGATTCCATCGACGCCTGTTTCAACGGCGATGCGAGCGTCGTCCATGTTACATCGGATGTGGACCAGGACCTTTGCCTTGAGACCCATCTTGCAGATGGCCTGGGCATCAAGCTTGGATTGTGGGGAGGAAGCGGGTGACGTCAATTCAATCTGGCAACGTTAGTCGAGTCCATGACTTTCTTCTGGTATACTCACGTATTCGACACCAATGTCATCCAGAGCCTTAGCAATCTTCATCTTGGTCTCGGTGGTGAAGTAAGCAGTGGCAAACTGCTCACCCTCACGGAGAGTAGTGTCGATGATTTTGAAGTTGGCAAGGCTGCCAGAGCTTCGCATGGAAGTTGCTACAGAGCCACTGCGACCGCTGAGACTGGCGAGACTGTCTGCAAGAGAGCTTGCATCATCAGATTCGTTATCGTTGTCATTGTCGTTGTTGTCGTCGGTGGCTGTTAGGGCGGCTTCCAGGGCTGATATTGTCAGTTATGGACTTGAGGGCAAGATATGAGATGTTCATACCGATGCCATTGTCGACTCTCTGAGCCTCAGCAACCCCACCTCCCCCATTGGCACCAGAGCTGCTGCTGCTGGCGCCCTGGCCCATGGTGTGGCTAGTATGGTGACCCACGCTATTCGCTCCGCAGCTATTGTCGCCGCTGTTGCTACTAGCAGCACCTTCACCCATGGTGTGGCTGGTGTGGTGGGAAATGGGGTTGTTGGCTGTCTGCATTGTATCTGCCTTAGCATTCAGACGATGCAGGGTATCTGACTATGTGTTGTTTCTTTCGGTGATGTGTTTTGATAACAAGTTGTTGAGTCAAGAAGTGGAGGTGAGAAGAGGCGGCTAGCAAGGTTTTATGTACCGCTGTGGAAGAGAAAAAAAACCTTAGTCAGGGCAGTTTTGAGGTTAGTGAGTCAAGAAAAAAATGGCCGAAGGTCGGATCAGCTTGTGAGGCCCTCATAAAGCGGGGTAATGCATGAGAAGAAAGATTTATCATTGGTAGATTGGACTCGGTTAAGCATGTTATCTAGATCGAGCTAGATTGATTAACAAGACTTCTACCGCTTCCACTGATGACGAGGCGGCATAGCGGCAAGTAAGCCGCCTTCAAAACATGACTAAGCCTACGTAGCCAATCACTCGATGACGTCTTTTGTCCAGATGTGAAGATGGCTGAAGAGGTCGGTAAGACAAACACTGCAACTCATCAGAACAATGTTGATGGAGCAATTGCATTATGGGTCGCAATGACACATTTATTGTAAGAATAGCGACACCTGAACATTTGAATTGACTTTCGGGAGGCTGAGGCGATGACGTCTTGACCAGTAAAGACTCGCCAATTAATTGATGTCATGTCTGTATCTATGTCCGAGTTAGATCAAGAATCACAAGACAAAAAGATTATACAGACCAGTCAGTCGTTACACTCCATCGTTTTATAATATTTGTGTCTTCCAAAATTCGTTGAAGCCTGCGGACAAAGGGAATCGTGACCATGAGATTGTGGTCCTGCTGTTATCCTAAACAGCGACTTTGTTCGTATCGTTTCTCAAGACTTGTGAAATCAGAGCCAGGTGCGAAGCGAGCAACCCAAGTTTTGCGTTTGTTGTCCATCCACCTGAGGAAACGCGCATGATGACTGAACACATATCGACCATTAAAACAAGCAACACGAGCGTCAAATCTTCCATGATGGTGAGAGCTACTGGAGGCGGAAACAAGTAGAGGAGGTGGAAGTAAGAAATGTTTTAACCAAACCATCATGGCGATTTTGTCTGCTTTTTATGTACTCGGCCTACTGACTTGACCCGCAAAGCGGGATTTTTGTTAGATGTTGGTTCACTGTTGCTCGACTTAGCTGTGGCTGATGCAAGGGTTTGATGCAAGAGGACGGATGTCACGGCTTGTTTTATCATTTCATGTAATCGCACCTGGAACCAGTCCAAAACTAGAACAAAACAAAAATTCTCATTGCTGCGACAAAGATTTGCTTGGTGTAGAGTCATAGCGTAGCGTTTGTGGTATCACAAGATGAGAATTGAAGCGTGTATTGTAGGGTAACTATGATGCCCAGACGTCAAAGCGGCTTATCGATAAGCACGATGAAGTTATCGCGAAACCCGATAAGAGAAAATGGATCACAGTCGGTCGGAGGCCTACCTACACGACAGATGCAGGAACAAAACAGAACAATGACATATTTACAGATCGCCAAGCCGAAAGCGAATGTCACCGAAAACATGCAAACAGAAAAGCAGGACGGAGATCGATTGAAGTAGTTTAAATCAGGTAACATCTCCAGATAATGTGGTGTCGGGACATTAAAAATAGAAGGCCCTGGTGAAAAAGGGGGTTCGGTTGCTGCTTTAGCATTCCAGAACTTCAAAAATAACAACCGGAGACCTTGCTTAGTGCGGACGCGATTAGCGGAAAATTCCTTGGACCGATTTTAGGTATACGAGGTTTTTGGCTTTGGTCTGAGAATGGCAGCGGGACTTTGGTTGTATTGGACAGGATGCCCTGGTCCAATGGCGTGGAGACAGGTCATCCTTTTAATAGACACTTGTTGGCCCTGCATTGCAGGCTGTAAGCTGAATGTCCGGTTTTGGATTAACTGCCGATTGAGAGAGGAGACTAGGTATGAGATGGATCATGGGTAGATAGATACCTTCCAGAGTAGAGTTTTGGAGGAGCGACAAGCTTTGAGAAAGGAACATTGCTCATGAAGTTTGGACTGACAAATGTGTTCTAAAAACGTCCTTGCCCTTGCCTTGTGACTCCCGAAGATTGGGACGAAGCCAGCCGGGATGGAGAAAAAGGGGACGGGCCACTCAAGCCTCAATGCGCCAATGTAACGGTCTTGTCCGGAGCTTACCAGCCAAGCCATCAAAGCAAAATCAGAGAGCACCCAGACCCAAGCGCTAGACGAAACCCGGCGCTTCCGACCAGCGCCAACTTTCAATAAATGACAAGCCACAGACCAAATAAACAGTAAACTATTCGAATGCGAATGCACAGCCAGCCTTATCAAGCCACATCTTTTCTTTTTTTTGCTTGAGTCAGCGCCGTTAAGATTCGTTGAGTTTGGAGGAGCCCATGCCCAATTATGTAATTTATCTGACGTTAGTTAGCGGGCTAGTACCTGATTTTATACAGGGGCTACAGAACCTACCCCTGCTGACATGCCCCCCCGGCAGTTCTTTGACCTCTCTCCGTTCTGTTACAAGAACAGAACAGAACCCTATACATAAGGACGACGGACGCGTCGCCACTGCACACTTTGATCTTTATTTACACATATTCCATATTCCACACGAGGTTGTCCTTGTCTAAGCCTTTCTTCTCTCTCGTATAGCCTCACTTTCCATCAGCTCAGCTCTCTCACCAAAGACACCGCCCCTTTCACAGCTCCACTTCTCTGTGACATCTTCAGTCTCAATCTCGTATAGCCAGCCCATCATGCCATCAGCCCCTGGATCCCCACGCGGCAGCATCATGACCCAAGAAGCATACCAAAAAAGAAGAGATGCCAGCAGCAGCGAAGATGAGGATGACAACATCAATTATGATTCCGACGATGATTCCAAGGCTGTCAAGTCAAAGGACCAGCGAAACAAGCAGGAGGCTCATCTCGCTACTTACCGACAAAAAATGATGAAGACCACTACTGGACAACCATCAGCAGAGCACACACGAATTCCTTCACTAAAGGGTCCCTGGATGGATATCACGGATAGTGATGACGACGACGACATTCCTTTGGCCATGCTCCAGGCTAAGACACGGGGCGATCAGAAGTCCCGACTTTCTGGTGTACGATCAAACCCCAACCTCCGTGCGTCAGCGCAACAGCATCTTATGAGACCTGGTTCATCACAAGGACAGCACAGCGGCAGCTCTCATCTCCGATTACCATCATTCGCCTCAAACCTTCCCCAAGACCCATTCCAAGACCCTTACCAAGACCCTTTCAACGAGAAGAAGCCCATGTTCAATGGCGGACTCATTGGTGTTATTGCAAGTGAGGAGCGCGCTAAGGCCGCGCGACGAGGTGGAACACCGAGCGTGAGCCTCACAGGCCCTCCTTCACCAGGATACGGCATGCCCAATTCCTCACCATATATGGGCTCACCTTATGGAATGCACCAAGCGTCACAATCTCAATCTTCACTATCCGGTATGCCCGGTGGATCACCATATATGGCTTCGTCATACGGCATGCAACAGGCCTCTAGATCACAGTCTTCGCTCGCCGGAATGCCTATGCACCCTCAAATGCAACACCAGGTTCCCCACGGTATTCAAGAGCAGATGCAATTCATGCAAGCATCGACATATGGCGCTCAGCACAAGCCATCCAGCTCATGGGGCAGCATTCAGCAAAGACCAGGAACGAGCGGAAGCATGGCTGGTCTGCAGAAGCCTTCTATGCCAGCATATGGAGGATATGCGCAGTCTATTCCCCCGGCGGAGCGAAGCAATGTCGGTCTGCCAAGTCGTTACAGGGCAGTCTCCAAGCAAAAGGCGTAAGGAAATCTGAAGAGAAAATGTACGAACAGGATTGAAGAATTAAAATGAAAATGGCTTTAGGGATGAAAGGCACGATACGATAATTTCCTTACTTTATGCGTCTCAGGGAAGAGCGCCTTACTTGCAATAGTTTACTATGTCCAACGGTATCGGAAGCTCGAAGAGCACAATTAGTTATGTACATTACGTGAAACAATTTAAATATTCACCATGCTTATCTGACTCGTTTTGAATGTCCTAAGTGCTGTTCTATAAATCCTACAAACTGTTCAGGTCTTCTTCTAACAAAGCAACTATGCCCGAATAGAAGTGGTGCTGAAAATTCTCATCCTCCACGGCGCAAGCCTGGGCTTTGAATCCAACATCTAGGCATCGTCGCACTGCACTCCCATAATTTGAGCTAGCCTGGCATATCTCATCAGCAAGGCGCTGTGATGTGATGAAATTTGACAAGGCACTTAGATCGCCACCAAGAACCTCGTTCGGAGTTCGAAGAGACTCTAAACTCTGGCCCTTGATCAGCTCAATAAGCAAGACTCCAAGAGGTAGTAGCTTGGGCGTTGGTATCGCTACACCTGAGCTGCATTCTGCGAGGCATCTCCGATCACCTTTGAGAAAGGCTCTGCTGTAGTCGACAACACCTTGCCTCTGGAACAGAATAATGCTTCGGGCTGTAGGTAGATCGTTCATAAATGGCGTTTTGTATAGATGAACTACGCTAGTTGCAATGGAAACTGCAAGCTGTAGCCGCTGCCTGTATGTGAAGAGATGCCGTGTATCTTCGTTTTGAAGTGCATCAGATAATGGGACTATGGATCCCTGAGCTTCTAATGGTAGCAAAGTAGAATTGTAGACTTGGTACGTCCGTGTTTGCCCCGCTAAATCGTCGGTGATGGAACCCAAGCAGGCAGGGCCAATGCTCGCCTTCGTTTCACTGCAAAGGTCAAGACATGGCTGGTAGCTCTGCGAAGCATGTGTGGTTACCTCTAGAGACATGCAGGCAACGCCACTGTCGATCGAAGAGGTGGTTGTTTCAGTCATTGTACTTGACGAAGAAAACCGAGATATTGAGAACCTGACAGATCTCTTTTCTTTCCCAAGTTTGTGTCCGGTCGGTGATGATGGCGATGACAAGCTGGTGGGCACTCGAGGTGGATCTTGGGTGTTTGGAACTACTTTCAGAAGTCTGCCTTCCCAGTTCTGTCTCGTTGGCTCGACGAGATGTGACTTCTTATCTTGTGGCCGCGAATGAGTGAGGAACAAATCAGCATGGTGGCCCCGAACCACATCCTCGTCTTCGTCGACACAAAGAGTGCCTGCACAGCCTGATAGCCCCATAGAAACCTGATGTTCATGTGTGCATTTGAGGCTAGATTGAATAGCTCGGTAAATACTCGAAGCAACCGTCCGTAAGATGACGAGAGCTTTGACCTGGGATCTCGCTCGTCTCTTGGGCTCCAGTTCAATACTCATCGTGGCCAGTGATTCCAAGCTCGATATACCATCTCTAATGATAGCTAGCTGCTCCGAGTAGGCTGATCGACTCAGGGCAAATGTTATGCGCTTGAGCTCTTTCCCCGCAAGGGTCTTATCAGACCACGAGGTCTGAACGACAGTTAGAACTGCTAGGTAGCGGAGTAAAGCGACTTGCCTCTGTCCCACCACCAAGCTTTTCATACATCTCGTCAGTAGCGGTCTGTATATCTCTCAATGTCTTCTCGAAAACATTCCATGACTTCCATAATCGACTCCGAATTGCCTTTTGGGTCTCCCCCTTGACCCATAAGTCACCGCCAGGATTCTCAACCATGTCATCAATCCGTGACGGCGGGACTATGCCATCCAGCAGCTTCTCGCAGACATTTTGAAGCTTAACCTTCTCAGTCTCGAGGTTTCTGATAAGCCTTTGAAGTTCTCGCTCGTATCTTCTATAGCGCTGTACCACCGAAATACCATTTTTGTAGTGCTCCAGCGTTGATATTACCAGAGGAATACTCCCCAGGACAATGCCGGCTACTTCAAAGCCAGACATCTTTCCGGTGTTATGATGAGAAGAGGAGACCCCAAGTCATGTACGGATCTGTTGTTGTCAAAATCTTTCTGGAGAACACAAGTCGGATGAGGCTGAGAAGAGGATGAGAGCGGGGTATGATTTATGCAACTGTCAGATTGCATCAGCTGAGTCAAATATTGGCTGTTGGCCGGAAATCCCGCAGGTATTGCAGCCAATAGATTCATGACAGCGATTATCATACGAAGGCTCTGATTGTGAGACCGACTTGAGAAATTAGGCTCTGCTCTGTACCCTCACATCGCAAACATCACTCACCTCGGTCCACTGCCCATCTGCCAAAATGACGGAAGAGAGCATCGCGGACTGTGTGCGAAAGTGCCTTGAAGAATTCAACCTCTTAAAAAACGTGGAGTCTCCACTGGCTACAGGCTCCGACCGGAAAGCCGTCCTCGAAATCGTCGAGGAAGATGCCCGTTTCAAGATCTGGTCAGGGAGTATCGGTGCACACAGCACAGGACGGAGATCGCTTCAGTATCGTCTTCGAGATGCCTCCCACTTGCAAAAGCAAGTCGTCTCACTCCTCGGCGAATTATCCGAGCTGTTGGCGGACGCATACGCTATCGCGATTGGGGAAAAGATCCCGTGGGATCGCGTAGAGGACGACGAGGGGATAGGCTTTGATTCCAAGTCTGAGTTTGATGACGATTATGTCCCGGCAACAGAGATGAGTCAAATTGCTCAAAATGTGTCGGACGTTATCGATTGCCTGCTGCGATTGAGCGTCGCTATCAGAAACCCGGCACCTCATGATCGCTTCGCGACGTTTATGTCGATTGACGCCTCGCATTACGAACCATTCGATATTGAGCACGTCAGGTCGAAATTCCGAGAGATTGAACCTTTTCTCGCTGACAGGCTAGGCCGAGCAATCTCACGAAGAAGGCAGTATTTCAAGTACCGTGAAAGCCACCACTTGAAATTGTCGCAGGGAATTCATTGTCGGGAAGCAAACGATGGAGAGAGTACCGTTGCCAGCTCTTTGCCTCAGCACGTGAAAGCAGCTGGCTTCAGCTTGGAAGCAGTGGATGAAGATGAAGCCTCGGATTCCGGCATCACACAAACTTCATTTGCATCTTCCCATGCAGGAGCTGACAAACTTCATGTTCCTCCACTTCCTATGGCAGCCAGAAACGGACCTTTCGAATGTCCTTTCTGCCATATGATGATCATAGCTACCAACTCATTGTCCTGGAAGTCAGTTACCCACGTTGCATGGCACGTAAGAAAGAATTTAGCTAACCCGAATCAACTAGGAGACACGTGTTTGCTGATCTTCGGCCCTATGTGTGCCTTTCGAAAGACTGTACAGCATCCGAGATGGAGTTTATGCGACGGCGTGACTGGATGTTACATGAGGTACAAAACCACTGGAGGACGTATCCTTGCCCGTGTTCGTGTGGTACAGTCTTTCCAGCAAAGTCCCAATGCCAAGAACATGTCAGCACAAACCATCCTGGTGCTTTTCCGAAAGATCAAGTCGGTTACATGATAGACCTCAACTCTAGACCAACCAAGGTCGAAGATGGGATTTTTTGTCCTTTGTGTAAGGAACCGCTTCATTCAGTGAAGGAATACCAGCGTCATACTGGTCGACACCAGGAGCAACTCGCCCTCTTCGCCCTCCCTCCAATGGACTACGGCGGGGAAGAAGCACAATCAGAAGACCGTGCTTCCGGAGAACACGATAGTGCTTCATCTGGAGTGGTCCGTATAGGGACGCTGTATATAGAAGGTCATGATGGCAGCCTTGCAGAGGAAGACCACGAAGCGCCACCTGAACCCCCTCGAGGCGAAAAGGATGATGAAATGTTTGTTAACTTGGTAACACCTAGGCAGTACCTTTCCAAGGAGCCAAACGCTATATCTGAGGAGGCTCTACCTCATGAGAGTGAAAAAGAGCGGGAAGCACCTTCTGGTGCAGAGCGCACCAAGTTAAGCCTCCACGCTGTTAACCCTGATGCTCTAGGAATTGGCGAGGGGAATGTTGACAATAAAGGAGACTATGGTATCGTTCGACATGTGTTCAGTCATGAGGAACTTCGAAGGTATGCTTCAGCAGTGTGGGGTGACGCCACAAGCTATACCGGCGACGACGGCCAGTGTGATCATCACGCCCCAATTTCTGGGGACGCCGTCCTAGTCGCATATCTCGACAACGGACGCGATCCTGAAATCGCTCACGCAGCCGGTCGCGAGAGCCTCCCATTCGATGAAGAACAAGACCACAGCCAAATCAGTAGCATATCAGAAGACAATGGCAGACCCAGGGCCCTGGTCGATAAGATTCCTAAGTCACTGATCTCATCGGGCATTACAAAGCATCAGGAGGAGAGAAAAAACAAGAAAGAGTTACTGATGAACGAGTGGAGTCGGGGAGCTGAAGAGCGCGAGTCAGTATTTAATATATTAAAAATACAGACGGACGTCCAGAAGATATCGGAATTAACACGCATAGCTGAAGAGAAACAAGCTCGACTTCAAGAGATACTCAAAGAATTATATGAGTATGAAGAATTATCTCAACTGAAACGAGACGAGGGCGGACCGAGCAAGCAAGATAAAGATGACTGCCACGATTTGTAGCCTACGGCATAATGAGGGAATTTGATGAATTCGAGACCACTGGCTAAGCTGTTCTGCTTTCTGCCCGAAAAGAGATAGGTAGTGGTTCTATATACAAGATGCTTCACCAAGAGCGTGAGGAGCGACGACATTCTAGTATTCATAAACTATTCTAATCACATTTAAACGGATCCTGATGATCAACATCATACCCCGATGATCTGCTTATCCTTAGCCGACTTATAAGCCGACGCTTGGTCGTTCCTCGGAACTTGACTATACAAAGCCTATGTGGAGCCCGACATTTCATGACCCAGTCAAGACAGCAAGAACCCCGCAGTATATATAAAAGAGGTTTCTACAGAATGGCACAAGTTCTAGAAGCTCTCCGCTGCAACTAAATCATACCCAAAGTCAATATCACCATGTCGAACAAAGGTTCGGTCGTCTACCATTACCTCGCCATCGGCAAGCTTGGCCGCGGTGAGCCCATCAAGTAAGCAAATCTTTCAACCAAGACCACAAGCTCTCTTGGCTCTTGGCCCTCAAATTGTGGTGTTCTTATACTCATGGCCGTTATAGGCTGTTCATGATGGACGCCGGTATTCAGTTTGAGGAGCGTCTCTACGCAAGGGATGATACATGGCCCGCGACGAAGGAGAAATTGATCAAGCAAGGTCTGAGCAGAAATGGCCAGGTGCCTTCTCTCGAATACAAGGGACATGTCCTTACTAACGTAAATATCATTTTGGATATCCACCTGGGTCGCCCAAAGCTGACTTGCTACGCAGCATATTCCGATTCTGCGCTATCTATCCCGAGATCTCGGCCGGTATGACGGCCAGACTAGCGAGGATAGATATTTGACAGACTTGGTATCTGACATCTACGTTGATTGGAGAGTATGTTACATCTTGAATTTTGGAGCCTTGCCTGGCTAATGGAGGTGGCTAGGCTCAATGGGTCAGAAACCTGAAGGAAGGACTCCGAGCCGAGTACAAGGAGATTGTCGCTCCCCAGTACTACGATCTTATCGGAAAATACTATGCCGACCGCGAAGGACCTTACCTTCTGGGCGATGAGATTAGCTACGCCGACTTCGCTGTCTATGTATCGATCGACAACGATGCACGAACAAAAACGCTTCCGGTAAGCCAGGAATTCCGAGACATGACAGGGCAATGACTGACAATCCGTCTTGTAGGAGAACCTGCCAGAGTCTCTGCTGAAATTCAAGGCTGCCTTCGAGGCGAGACCAAAACTGGTAGAGTACATCAAGCAGGGATGATCCTGGTTGTAGCAATGTGATAGTTTATGGCTCAGTTCAATATTGTTTCGACAAACTCCGAATACAAAGCTCTGAGATATATTTTCCAAGATTACAGGTCCTAAAATCGTGCTCTCTCGAACCCCGTCCGTCATGCTCAACCTTCTTAGGGGAAATTTCGAAGTGTAGCGTTAACAAGGTCATGCGGCCCCCGACAAAAAATAAGCTTAGGCTCCCTCGAAAGAATATCGTCCTGCTTGCTCTGCACAACGTAGTCCACGCAAACAGCAACAACAGATTCGAACAGCTCAGTGAACTCGACATTGCCGCGTATGCACCACCCGACGATAATGCCTCTCCATTTTCGCTCGTCTAACTGTGATTTGAGATCCTCCAAGTTTGAGCCATCTGCATTGAGGTTGAACCCGATGTTGGTGAACTGTGAGGCTGTCGAGGCTGGGACTTTGGATTCCGACCATTGTTCTCCGAGACTGTCGTTTATATCGCGGCCGTGAAGGTGGCGAGAGAGTGAGATAGTGAGGATTGGAATGGGATCCATAGTTGGAGGGTGGGTGTAGCGGTGAGTTGTCCCTTTGTCGAGACAGTTGACTGTGGTTTAGCGATAGGTAAGGTCAATCAATGGAAGGAATAAAGTCCTCTTGGAATTTAAATACATAGATTCAGTTGTGGGAGGTAGTAGATTGGTAAATATAAAGACTTTGTGACTATGGGTTAAGAGGCCGAGGCATCTTGAAACGCCGACTTGACCTCCGTCAAGATTGCATTATTAATCCTCTCCATGTTCTAGTGCTTACGAATGTGCGAAATGCAGTGAGCAAGCAATCATACAGTTTGCAAAGATCTTGCAATGTTCCAGCATCTACACCCGGGTGTTTTCCGGCCCGGCTTTGAGAGATGAATGTGTCAAATGCTGTTGTCCTTGTCCAACATGTCTAGCCCTTCGGTCAGAAACTCTCCAGCAACAAGAATCTAACAACGTGGAATGCTGTCATACGTTTGTCGTTCAAGATTTGGCTTGGTCACCGTGCCACAAATACTGCATCAGACCTCGATCGGGGACGAGAATCGAAAGGTTGATAGACCTGTGGGCCCCATGGCTGATGTTGATTACACCGAGGAACGCGCGTAGCCTTTTGGAACCCTCCATCCAGGTGCCTAAGCTGAGATACTAACTCTCGCCTTCTTGAGCCTTCGCTCCGGCGGCGACTTGGTTGACTGGTATGGCGTCTTTCTGACAATGTATCATTTAATATCAGAGTGTGATAGAAAGACGTCAGAGAACCTGTCGCAATAGAGTCTTCCATCAGTGGTACAAAGTTAGGAGCCCTCCGAGTTTCATCAGAACGCTACCGATCAGAACAGTCCCTGTTGAGTTCCTTAGTGGCAGCCGCATCACGCCGGCTTTCTAATTATCAAGTAAAACGGTTAAATCAATGAACCCTATGCGTCAACCGAGTTGGCAAACAAAGTTCGGAGTCTGGAAGGTCGCTGTGACTGTCCTGGAAGCTTCTGGCTGAACCCGTGAGACACCACAGTATGTGAGTCAATCCTGTCGAGGAAAAGAGGAACTCCAGTGCGGTATCGGGGATCCTCATCGCTTCCGTCCAACCCAGTCGCATCAATTAAGAGGGAGACTAGTCGTTCGGAACCCTTTGTGACACAGCACAGATCGACCTTCGGGGCAAGGGCTAGGGATCGCGACGAAGAAGTCGGCAGGGCTTGCGTTGCTCGTCAAGGCTATCCTTCCTCGTGCGGCGACAGCGTCCTGGCTGGGTCGTCAGTCTGGAAGAAGGGTAAAGATGTTTGTGTGCAATTGAGACCTTAGCGAAATGTCAAGACAAGCTGTTGTGAAAGTGGTAGTGTCGACCGAGGTTGTCGTAACATGTCGCTCACATTCGTGCTGTCGAGGGTCCCTTGAACGGTCGCGGTGTGAATGGCGTCATGGTTGAGTCAGGCAAGCAGAAACGGCAAGAAAGAGAAAAAAAAAACGCAGCAGTGGAGAGAATGGGGCAGGTCTGGGAGGAGATCGCCTGTCGAAGGAATTGCTTTGGCGCCCGCTTGATTGAGCGCTGGGATGTCGGACAGTCGATGGAGCAGGTCTAACAGAAACAATCGGTCGGATCGTCGTGGGAATCAATCTTATTGTCGTTATGAACAAACTTGCGTCGAAGAAACAGAAACATCGGGCGGCGACGGAGATGTCGGTCGCGCAGAGCATCGGCTCGGGTATGACAACAATACGAGAACAAATCGCGCCATCCTTTGCGCGTCGGGCTGCTTGAGAACAATTGCAGCATAGCCATCACCAAAGGTCAGTGATGTGAGAATAAAAAAGAAAGGTTCTGTCTGCTGTGCTATGGTATCTTGATAAGTTCCTCTCCACCATCAATCGCGGCTGTGTCCGGACTGCAGCGGCCGTATCCCATTGTAGAATTCTTGGGCCGATGATACACAATTGTTTTTTTGATCAACCCACCTCTGAGGATGTCTCAGTCTCAGTCTCAGTCTCAGTCTTTCTTTAGTAACCACCTCGGTCACCACCGCCGTAGCTGCGGTCACCACCACCGTAGCTGCGATCACCACCACCGTAGCTGCGGTCACCACCGCCGTAGCCACCACCACGACCACCACCGTAGCCTCCACGGCCACCACCGAAGCCGTTACCTCCAGCGGGGCGGGCGTTGGCGACGTTGACTCGGATGCGACGACCATCAAGCCTGGAAGAGAAGAAACGGTTAGCTATTAATTGAGAGGGTGCGGAAGGGAATGGGGGACATACTCCTGCTCGTTCAGGGCGTTGACGGCAGCGGTAGCCTCCTCCTCGGTGGAAAAGGTGACGAAACCGAATCCACGGGCTCGGCCGGTCTCACGGTCGCGCATGATGATAGAATCGGTGACGGTGCCGAACTCCTCGAAGGTTTGCTTGAGGGTGTCGTCCGTGGTGTTCCAGGACAGGTTTCTGCAGAGAATTTCAGGTCAGCATGATTACCCCTCATTCAGAGTTTTCTCGCTCTCGCGACAAAGAGGCAGGGATTGAGAGAGGGCAGAGAGCAGAGAGCAGAGGGAGGGAGACTAACCCGACGTAAAGCTTAGACATGATTGCGCGTGTTGTGGTGAAAGTTCGAAGAAGCGGAGAAGAAGTAAAGGTGAAGCGGCGTAGGAAGTTCATGGAGGGGGAGGATGGGGTTTTGTAGATGCAGGAAATGGGATTTTGCTGCCACGTCGCGAGTTATAAGGGAAACGGAAGGTACAATGTGCGGGCAGAATTTAACGGCTTGAGCAGGTGATTCACGGGCAAAGTTAGCTCGGAAGTACTGTACCTTCACTTTTTTTACCCCTCTTTCCCGCATAAAAAGGTAAGCAGTTGTACTTTCCTTCTTGCATTCCAGGCCCAACAGCCCCTCACTTTGGTAGGCGCAGAACACGTCATCCAATTGAAATCTCTGTCTCATCTCTCAATTTTTTTCTCGCCTCTGCAGAGTCTGCTCCTGCTTGCTCCCTTAGAGTAGCATTGAGGGAGCATTAGGCCTAGCGGTGGCGGAAGATTGGCTGCAGCTCTAACTCCCTCGCGTTAGGCAACCCCAGTAAACTGTTTCTTACAGGTCCCTTTTGCCGCTTGCTCTGCACTGTCCTAGCCCAGCGGGGTTTTCCATCTGCGGATCGCACCCACCATTTTTAAGATTGGATTTGCACTGAAATCCACTGATAAACCGTATCAGCAGGAGGGGTCAGGATCATCTCTTTTTGCGGTTCCGGAAGGTACAGTACTCCGCTGACTGCACTGCGCCTCACTTTGTGGTTTGGGAGCCACAATCCCATTCTAGCGCCACCTCATTAAGGCTTCCTACCATAGGTGGTCTGATGAACGATCGTGAACATATGTTCCCATCAACAACTCAATTGGTTACCGGCAGCGATGGTGAATTCTATCTGATAGTCTTAATTCTTATCAGACCGAAATGAAAAACAATTTATAAAGCTTGTCCGCGAGAATGACCAGTGCCTTGTTTTGAGTATGCTCTCGAAGTTACAGAAGAAATCCACGGTCTTCGCGGCGCACCACTACTCATCAATGGCGTGAGTCACTTCCCAGGCTGTGGATTTCATGGCGAGGTACATTTATCATTCTGGAGTGTATTAACTTTTCCCTTGAGCCATAACATGATATGTCGTGAGGATTGGGTAACTTGTGCCAGAGTTGTGTCAAGATTAACCTACAGCACCTACCTACCTACCCAACCCAATCCAGGCTTCGAGGGGAATTCTGCGCCTCGTCAGAAGCCCATTTAATATCTACATGTTTTGACGCTGTATATCGCCCTCAGACACAAATAGTTCATCCACCTTCTGCCGAAACCTTTCCACATGCTCGCCACCAACTCGCCGAAAGAAGTCCATCACAAGGCCTGAACACTCTGCTCCAGGCCAGTGGGTCGTCCGTAACGCGTACTTAACGACTCGGTCTATTGCAGACTACGTGGTATGATATGGGCGATCGCCATATTTCGGTCTTGTGGTCCTATTGGTGCAGGCTGAGAACCGTGCTATACGCGTAAACGCGTAAACGAAATGTTCGGCTCGGTCCGAAAACCGCAATTCACTACTACTGAGAGCAATGACTACACATGTGAGAATAATACTACTAGAAGCAGAATTATCGCTGCTTGGCAGATAAAGTGTGGTTACATTATAATATTAGTGGTGGAACTTAACGGTGCAACTATATTCATCGAGTCGGATGTCACACCAGATCCCCCACACTGGTAAAGGTGCGTCTGAATTGCCTCACACAGGCATATCCAGTGTCGCTATTAGTGCATTTTATTTCAGCAAGTCGCAAGAGGATACTAAAAACGATCATCAATAACAAAATGCACTACATTCAAGGCCAGCTGCCATATGGAGGAAACGGTTCATCATTGGGGGTTATTCCGAATGCGGATACTGCGGGATGTTGACCTCCGATATACTTAATCCATGGCACTATAGCGGACTTGAGCATGGATGAATGAGGGGGATAGGATGCCAAGGAAATGCAACGAAATTATCAAGTATAAAAGCATCGATATGTCTCTACAAGAAATTATCTGGCAACGATTGGCAAGATCTCAATCTCGACTCTCACCATGAAGTTCTCCTCAATCATCGCCGCAGCTTTTGCCAGCTCCCCAGCACTGGCTGTCCCAGCTGGCTTCGTCACCACCGACGGCACAAAGTTCTCTCTCGACGGAAAAGACTTCTTTTTCGCTGGCACTAACGCTTACTTCCTTCCGTTCAACATCGTATGTGCTCTATCAAATATCACACCACGCTACTAACCAACTCTCGCAGTGGGGAACAGACCATTACAAGGATGTCAAGCTCGGTCTTGAAGCTGCCAAGGATGCTGGTCTGAAGGTTGTCCGTACCTGGGCTTTCCATGACAACAACAGGACCTTCTCGGAGGGCGGGCTGCCAAAGTATAACACTGGTGCTGAGGACACTGTTTTCCAGTGGTTTGAGAAGGATGGAAGTGTCAAGATTGATCTGAGCAAGCTTGATGTAGTTGTTGAAGCTGCTGAAGCTACTAACATGAAGTTGATTCTGGCTCTGACCAACAACTGGGCTGATTATGGTGGTATGGACGTGTATACCGTCAACCTCGGTGGTAAATACCACGACGATGTGAGTCTCCCAGCCTATCTTAGCAATCCTACAACTGACCAAGCACAGTTCTATCGTCTCCCTGCTATCAAGAAGGCCTTCAAGAACTATATCAAGACCGTTGTCAACCGCTACAAGGACTCACCCGCAGTTATGGCCTGGGAAATCGCCAACGAACCCCGCTGCGGTGCTGACGGTGTCCGAAACCTTCCTCGCGGCCCTGACTGCACTCCCAAGACAATCACCTCCTGGGTCGACGAGATGAGCACCTACATCAAGTCCCTTGACGCTGACCATCTCGTCACCACCGGAAGTGAAGGTGGCTTCAACCGCAAGTCAGATGACTGGACCTACAACGGCGCTGATGGAAACGATTTCGACGCCGAGCTTAAGCTCCCCAACATCGACTTCAACACATTCCACTCATACCCTCAATATTGGAGCAAGACCGCCGATTGGGTTGTTCAGTGGATCAAGGACCATGCCGCGGCTGGTAAGACCGTTGGAAAGCCAGTCATTCACGAGGAATACGGCTGGCAAGACAAGACAACCCGGGTCAGCGTCATCAGCAAATGGCAAAAGGCTTCTCTTGACTTGGAGATGAGTGACCTGTACTGGCAATTTGGATTCGCCGGCTTCTCGTATGGCAAGAACCACGATGATGGAAACACGATCTATCTCGAAGACGACGAGGCTCAGCCTTTGGTATACGAGCACGCTGCGCGCGTCAATGGTGGTGAAACCACGCCAAAGCCGACCGCTACTACTACTGGATCAACTCCTCCCAAGCCAACTGTTACTGAGGGACCCAAGGTCGGTAGATATGGACAGTGTGGTGGTTCCTCTTGGACTGGATCTACGGTTTGTGAGTCCCCGTACACTTGCAAGGCTCAGAACCAGTGGTACTCTCAGTGCCTGTAGTGATCTAGATCTATTGTAGGTAGTAGAATTGAGATCGGCGAGTTGTGCTATGTTTAGTGTTCCATCTTGAGTATTGTTTGAGGCGGCAGTGATAATGCAACGCCTGTAGAAGTGGCACAAATCAGCTCTTCCCTTGGCTACGTGATCATATCTGACTAATATTAACATCAGGTATAAACACAGAGTCGGCGTGAACCAACACCACAGTAGACACACCCTTGTCTAAATCGGTCTGTATCGAGAATGTTCTCAGATCCACACACTGTCGTGGAATCCATAAAACTCTCCGCAAGCCCATCATGAGCCATGCGTCTGACTCGGTGTAGGCCAAACTCGGTGATTGCGGATCCCAGTGATCTTCCGCCTTTAGTTCGAGCAATTTCTTATCGTCATCTTCCCCATCCCACGCAAGGACCCCGAAACCCGTATCAAGTCGTGTGCCGGAGCATAACTCAAAGTCGAGGCTTGGAACGCCACTATAGGGGAGCTTGTATTTCCGAAGCCAAGTGTCCTGGTGGATGTTCGCAACTACTATCTCCGCTGGACTCGATAATGCGAGAAGCCCGTCAGCATTTAATGCGATATGAACGGTTTTCCAATCGTAGACTCGCTTTCCAGTGGTTCATGGACTTCCGGCACAGGAGAAGTCGGTCTGCCAGCGGGCCATCTTGCACTGAGTCTGTTCAGCTTATTTAGCAGGCGTTCCATAATTTCAAAACCGGTATGTGTAGTGTGAAATATCCCAAGAGAAAGTCTAACATCAAGAACCTTTACGGTTGTTTCACCTCTGAGGTCAGGATCGCATAAGAATTGGAAGGACTGAAAGGCCAGTAGACCGGGCTCAAGAAGCTTGGGCTGAGCACAAGGTCCCCTCTTTTTAACAATACCCCTCCAGCCTATTAGACTTCTCAACGAAGAGCCTCACATGAAGACTCCAATCCCATGGCACTAGGCATGGATATGACAGGGGATATCTGCCGTTTCCCGGGATGGTCGAAAGCTTAATTCCTGGGAACAGAGAAAACAGCATCTTCAACACACCGTCGTTTACAGCGGCTGTCTTATTTGCTTATAGGACAGCATAGGATGGAAAGCCCGAGGACACAGCGAGACCTTTCTAGACATTATACTCGGTACCCCTGCCAACACTGCCACATCACAGAATGATCATAACACCCAACTGCACCTATCCCATACTCGTACAGTTGCATTCTACCAATTGATGGATGGATGGATGGATACCTAACCCATGGAATGGTAAACGATCCAAAAAGAAATGATATTCATTTTGTCAGCAGAGCAAAAGGAAGGGTCTGGCCGGGGATTGAACCCGGGACCTCTCGCAAGCAATGCTATAGGGTTTTCCCTAAGCGAGAATCATACCACTAGACCACCAGACCAGTGATATCATCACGTGATGATTGGATGAAAGTGATGGTGCGAATAGCCTCTATACCGTCGGATGGTCCAGAAAGGTAGCTTTACAAAGACGAGATCCTGCTGGTGATATCTAGGTATTGTATAGTCAATACGTCTCTACTAAAGTACAAGTTTAGAGGCACTGACGACCAGCTTAGGCGCAAATGAAAGGACTCCAGGATCAGGCTCTTTACATTAGAACAGTTGCAAATGCAAACAGTCCAATGAGAACATTGACGATATGACGTACAGAAGTATAGAATAACTAAAGTAAAAAAAAAAATAAGATAAACCTCAACTATATTCTCAGTTCTATCTGCTCATTACAGCCAGCTACAAGCGACCTTCCCTTGACGCTATTGCTATCTTCTTCCTCACTTTTCAGTGACACAGCGCCTGTAGACCCTGGAGCAAAAATGATAATCGGGGCAAAAGTACATACAACAGCGGGGATTCGCTGGTCGTCACCGACCCAACTACTAATCCGCCGGTTAGTGGCTTGACTATGGGAGAGCGGACGGGATCCCGTATTTTCCACTACCTTTGGTCGTATGTGCTTGGTGGGAGCTTAACTGAACACTATAACCACTGACTTTTACACGGAATCCAGTAAGGATGTTAGCTGGAAGGGAGCTGAGATTTGAATCAATATGGGGTTTTGTGACAGGGCGAGGACCCCCGTATTAGACTGCATGCTAGCTTAGGCCTATAGGCACTGTATCTTGATGCCCTAAGCTTCAGTGGACGACTTATTTTTAGCCGCCTTGACATTTTTCCACTCCAACCCAAAAGATACGATGAAAGCAGTCGCACCCATAGCAAGACCAAGATACCAAATAGACCTCATCGAGTCATTATACGCCTTCAGCACAAGATCCATCTTATCTCCCGACACGAGTTTTCTGATGCTTGCGGCTCCACTGTTGCTAAGTTGACTGGGGTCGATGTCCGGAACATATTTCGTGATCTTACTCTCCAGCTGTCCTTGCAGTAGAGTCTGAGCTACAGTGATGAATACTGTGCCTCCGAGGAAGCCGACGAAACTGAGGATGGAAAGACCAATTGTCGCGTCACTTTCTGAGAGAACGGTTTGGATGGCAATGGTTGGTTGTTGAAGGGTGAGACCCATGCCTGCGCCGGTGATGATCTGCCAATTTATCAGTAATGCACCAAAAGCTTCTGCCGTAGAAACATACCTGATATCCAATCCATTTACCTTGGCTAACATCCGCAGTCCAAGTGCAAATAAGAGCGGCACCAATGACGAGAATAGCGCTTCCAGCGATGGAAAAGGGCGTGAAGTATCCAACAGCACTAACCAGAATTCCACTGACAATGACAAACAAGACATTGCTGAGCAGGAGTGGCAGTAGAGCAATGCCAGAGCCCTCGGGCGACTTCCCCTTGACAACCTGGAACCAAACAGGGATATAAAAGGCGTAGATCACAAGAACAGAACCGATGGTGAAGTTGAGAAGGCAAGAAGCCAGAACTGTCCGCTTGAAAATGATTCTTGGCGGGACCGTAGCCTTTTCTTTTCTCCATGCTTGATACCCAGCGAAGGCAAGAAACAGGATAGCGAATACGACGAAGAGAGCAATGACACGGCTGCTGGACCATTGTTGCTCCTCTTTACCAAACTCGAGAGCAAACAGGAGACAAACAACCGCACCAGCAACCAACAGAAAACCGATTGGATCAAGATCCAAGAACTTCTGACGCCAGGTCTCGGCCGGTTTAGCAGGTGATGGTCTGTTGGGAGCAAGAATGAACAGCAAGATCAAAGAAAGACCGCCGATGGGCACATTGATCCAGAAGCACCAACGCCAACTGACCGACGTAAGATACCCTCCAAGAATAGGACCCAAGATCGAAGAGATACCAAAGGCAGAGCCCAAAGATCCAAGATACTTTGGCCGTTCCTCAAGAGGAAACAGGAGTGTAATGTAGATAAATACACCAGATCCAATGCCAGCACCACCGATACCAGTAATAGCTCGCCCAACGATTAGAGCATTCGAGTTGGGCGCCGCAGCACAAACGATAGATCCAATTTCGAATATGGCGGTAAGAATAAAGAGAACCCATTTGGTGGAATAGTATTTAAAGACAAGACCGAAGGATAGCTGGAAGACGCAGAGCGGAAGGAGGAAGGCGGATTCGTACCAGGCTATGTCTCCAAAGCTGTCGAACTCGGCGGATATAGTTGGAATAGCTGTACCGATGATAGTTCGGTCCTTGATGGTGTTATTAAATGTTCGAGGAGTGGGACTGAGTATGACTTACTAGTGCGACTAGAAAGAAGACGAGGAAGAGAGCGACCATAGTTGGTAGGACAACCTTCTTGGGAGGATAAGTCTTGACATCGTCTGTGGTGTCGGAGGCGGAGTGTTGATTGGCTGCTTCGGTACTTGGCCGCTCTGGGCTATCGGCAGTTTTATGGCCCTTTTCATCCATACTGAAGGGCTTGGTAAAGTTGTGCGATGGTAGTGTACTAGTGCTAGAAGGTGTTGTTGAACTGAGAGTGCAGTTTTGTGTGTGAACAGACACACCACAAGTTGGGATAAGCAATTGATAGTAATCAAGGGAAGCCTTTACGAGAAACGAGATGCATTTAAATAACAAGAAAACATTTCTCTCCATTCCAAGTCAATTACACATTTCGATCCCTATCTCAAAGGATTCTCCAGATCAGCCAATCAAACACCACTCCTAAAATCTCGGTCTCGGTACCGAGCCCGAGCTAGTCCACAGTCATCCTCAAAAACCTCGCAGGGTCCCCGAGCTTTTAATTACAACAACGTCATGGATCGAGCAACACGATAGATCACCAACTTCAAGGCCCAAATTGTCGATCGTGTCGGAAAATACACAAAGACCGACCACCATGAGATCTCAAGCATGTGAACCGTGTGCGAAGCGAAAAGTCCGCTGCGATAGATCAGAACCGCCTTGTTCGAATTGTAAGCGTCGCAAAAATGATACTTGCGCTTATCCCGAAGTGTCACCTTTTGAGCGCATTAAAAAGCTCGAGGAGATCGTGAGGTCTTTGGGTGGAGATCCGGATAATGGAGAAAGGCCGAGTGGTACACCTTCGTTCGAGGGGAGTCATGCCCAGACGCCAGTTATTGTGCAGCAGGACGGCAAGGGAGTTTATCAGGAATCGTAAGTAAAAGAGATGATTTTATCGCATGCGATTTGGCTAACTGCTTGGGTTTTCAGGGAGGGTTGGCAGACGTGGATAGATGTCTCGCGACTTTACAAGGGACCGAAACCACAATTCAACTCCAATGACCCCAGAGGCACAGCTTTATCACCAGCGAAATTTCTCCCTCATGCATTTAACGGCTCACCATGGCGCGACAATTCCATTGCCTCAGAAACACTACCTTTACAAATTCCAGCTCTTGAAGCCGTCAAGCTTTGGGATGTTTTCATGGAACGCGTCGAACCCATCGTCAAGATCAACTTCAAATGGACTCTTGCTCACCTAAAGGCTGCAGTAGCAAATGAAGAAAAGTGGAATGCTCTTGACGATGGTGAGCGAGCGTTGATCTTGTCGACGAGGTTATTTGCTGCTGTGACTTTGACGAATAAGGAATCTCTGAAGCGGTTTGGTAGGGCGAGGGCTCTCTTGATGAACGAGTGTCGTATGAGATGTGATATCGCTTTTTCGAGGATGAATCTCTTGGCTATTGACAGTATCGCAACGCTAAAGGCGTTCTGCTTCTACGTAGTATGTGCTCCCTACCAGTTTTGTTTCCACCAGCACTAACAACTCTTAGAAAGCAAACATCGACGTCTTGTCATCCCGCAGTCTCTCCAGCCTAATCGGACTGATATCGCGCAGTGCCGAACAGCTTGGCATCCACCGCGACGGCACAGTCCTAGGCCTTTCGCCCATCGAAACAGAAGAACGCCGAAGACTCTGGTGGCAGCTTCAACATCTCGAACTTATTCTATCCCTCAAAAACGGCGTAACACCCTTGTCTTTCGGCACGGCATGGGACGTCAAACTTCCACTCAATATCGAAGACGAAGATCTTGATCCTAGTTCTAACTTTGCCCCTAAAGGACGGACCGGTCTTACGAGTTTTGCGTATACTTGTTTTACGTATTTCATTATGGAGAAACAGCGTGGTTTTCGATTTGCTCAGGCGAAGCAGATAGCTGCGGGTGAAGGGTCGTTGCTTGGATCTTTGAGTCCTGCGATGGTTGATGGGATGGAAAGCAGTTTGAACGAACATTTCCTTCAGTATTGTGATCCTACCAATCCTCTACATACACTGTTACAGATCTCAGCACGAGCAGTCATGAATATTCTACGGTTACGAAAATATCACGACGCGAAGTTGCAATCTGATCGGGGGGATGATAAGGCCAACATTGATCATTTCAATACGTGTATGCAGGCGATGAGATACCAAGTTGTTTCGTACGCGAATCCTCTTCTTCACAAATTCCGCTGGCTTGCTGAAGCTTCGTTTGTGTGGTATGCTCGTAAGTATTCCCCATTTATCTCACATAAAGCCTCATACTAACAGCTTCAGTTATTGGCATCTTGGTAGACATGTCAAGTCTCACAGATGTAACCATGATCCAATCAGCCTGGTCACTACTCAGCGAGCTATACGCAGTCGCAGATCAACTAACAGACATGTCAGAAGACCGAAGAACTTCACATGCAGCCAAGTCGGTTATTGCAACTTGGTATGAGTGTCGACAGAAGCCTGGGTTGACCGACATGGAGAAGCCGGAGTTTGTATCACAGCTGGAGGAGATCCTGACCGAGACTGAAGGAAACGTTTTTGAGTGTTCGAATGACAAAGATGTGCCGATGAGTTCGTTGCTTGATTTTGGACAAGGAAGGGCTGGGGAAGATGAGTTGCAACCGTTTGGGTTTGAGTTTGCGGATATCGATTGGGGGTTTTGGGATAGTATCAGTTGAAACAGATCTCTTCATTGAAAGAGACTTTCGTAACCACAAGAATCATCAGATGCAAGAGGTTAATTGTAGAAGTTTGAAGTAGTATTAAACCATGCCTAGATGAGAGCATTCTTAGGCTACACTAGTATCATTCTATGTAGTAACTATATGTCCGTTTTCTCATGATATGTATTAGTTCTCCATTGACGTTTCTAATATTTCGTTAATTTCCCATATGATAATAGTTTTCCCATCTTTTTTTTATTAAGTCAAGCCGAGGAAGATCGGCAAGCAGAATGCGCAAGCAATCTGGACAGCCAACGGCACGATAGCAAAAGTACCGGACGAGAACTTTCCAGGTGCAATAGTCCAGCCCCAGGGTGCAGCGACAGCCATGTAAATCATGCCGCCTGCAAGCACGAAGCAGATAAGGAATGTGTACTTGAATCGGTGCATCATCTTGTTGAGACCGATGTAGATACCCGTAGGGCCCAGCTCCTTGGATGTCGACGCCCACTCGATGTTGATGGAGAAGGCGTGGCAGAGCAGGGCTTTGGCACAGTTGATGCTGATGCCACCAAAGAAGAGAAGGAGGAAGGGAAGCCATTTGCATGCCTCAAGGATGGCAGACCAGAATGACTTCTCCTTGAGACGGTGTCGCGTCATGCTGCATGCGACCGAGGCAACACCGTTGAAGACGACTAGGAGGGAAACCCAGATACCCCATGAGGGCATGTAAAATTGGTCTAGGTCGTAGAAGAAGAGACCAACGAGGACGTAGTTGATGAGGGTGAGGAGCAAACCAGCAGCAATGGCGTAGTCTAAGAAGGTCAGTATGAGAGTCAGATATTGACCATGAGGCAGAAACTTACAGGTGAAGATATAGGCGATAATGGAGATCTTGCTGGTCACTGGCATGCTGCTCCAAAGGAATCGCAGGAAGAGTCTGGTGACTGGTCCCTTGTAAATCCACTGGTAGAAAGGATGGAAGACCAATTCGTTGCATCCGTAAGCGTACTTCTCCCATCGGTTCAGCTCGTCGTAAACCGTCAGGGAAACACCCTCCTCAAAACCACCGTTGTGGTAAGTAGCCAGTCGACAGACCATACCAGCCATCTGAACCCTCAGACTGATATCGAAATCTTCAGAAACGTGCGAGTCGGACCACCATTTGGTGACCTTGTCAGATGGATCGACAAACGCAACGCTCTGGACAGCCTTCCAGCGAAGGAAAGCGTTGTGACCGACGAAAGGAGCGACATCACCAGTACCGACACCATACTTGATAGCCGTGTAAACAATGTTGGTGAAGTAGGTGATACCGTTCTCGAAAATGTTGTGGGCGACTTGCATGACGCCTGATCCGTGTTGCAGAATAGCGACTTCAGGGCTCTCGTACATCTCAAGAGCGCCGTAAAGAAGACAGTCGATGGGGACACGAGTGTCGCAGTCAATAAGAAGAATGATCTCACCCATACGGATGTTGCCCTCAGCCCAGGTCTTGCCCTCGTCAGCATCAACCATGTTCTGAAGAGCCTGATCGTAAAGCCGGTCATCATCCTCAGCAGTCAGATCCTCATAGCTGCATCCACGGTTCTGACATTCCAGCTCAGTGAGTCTCAACATCTCATCTTCGACACGGTTGGAGAAGGCAAGGCAGTAGTTCATGTTACTAGCCTTCTTGAACTTGCCCTTGCGAACGAAGCCGAGTGCATTGGCGCGACCTTGGGGAGAGAGGGAACTCTCGTCTTGGTTGTCAACTTCAGGGTCAACGGGGGGAGAGCGCTTGAACCAGGAGAAGCCCTTGGACTTGGGGGACTTCTTGTTGGGAAGACGAGCGCAGTATCCGATGCCGTTCTCGCGGTAGTACTGCTTGCGAGCAGCAGCGAGTTCGGGCTGGATACACTGCATACCGTCGTCGTTGATGTAGACGGAAGCTGTGCCACCTTGGTTCTCGTAGTGCTGGATTGCTGCCATGACTGAGACCATGGTTGGGACAATGACACCTCGAAGACCTTCCTTGTAAACAGGCATTTGTACAGTGATGTGAGGAAGTTGGTAGTCCTTGTATCGCTTGGGGTTGGGTTTGATGGCAGAATGGAACTTGGAGTTCCTGAGGCAGATTCCAGCGGGGAGGAGAAGCTGGAAAACACTACTGACGACAACGATGAAGAAGAACAGTGACAGGACCATCAGAGGAGGAACAACAGCAGCCAACGCAAAGCGCTTGTAGTCGCCGTCCCAAGACCATTGGCGAACGAGCTTTGAAATACCAACACTCTGAGTCAGGATAACCAACATTATGACAATGCCGATTCTGAAAGAGTGGACAAGGAGAGTAGGGCGTCTGAGCGCTCTGCTCTCAATATCAGCATCGTCATCATCGCCACCTTCTTCAACCTTGATAGCGGCCTGGTAGACTTCATTTCGCTCATCAATGGCTCCGCGAACGGGCGTGTGGTAGTTCTCCTCAGAGTGCTCTTCAGTCTGTGCCTGCAGACCACGAGGCATGTTGGGACCAACGACCTGTAAACGAGTCAGATTCAAGCACTGCAATGTGAATGATAAGCAACTTACAAAAGCCAACATTTGCTTCTCGACGTTGTGCGCGACATTGAGAACATTTCTCGCCTCGTGAGACCAGATCAATACACATCGTTCTTGAACGACAATGCATGCGCTGGTCAGGTGCACGAGCGAATCATGAATATCGGCAAAGCTGGCAACGATGGGAATACGAGCACCAGTGTCTTCATTAATGAGGCTACCTTGTCCAGGCTTGATGATATCCAGAACTGAATTAGTCACCTCAGACGACATCGAGACAACAGCAGCTTCATTGATGCGACCGATGGCTGCAGCCAGGTCTGGGCTGGGGTCATCTGGATTGTAGAGATAAGACCCATCTGGCTTCTTGAGTGCAATGCATGTTGAAGACCAGCCGCTTGTGATAGCAGCAGCGGCAGGCTCATCAAACCAGCCTAGTAGAGTCGCACGACGGGCGATGTACTTGGCCACCTGTGATCGTCAGTATGATGTTGATCATTTAAGCGACTGTTTGTTTGTTGGTGAGGGGCCGATGGGGACCAACAGGCCACCCAGCGTATCGGGTAAAGCAGAAGTAAGGGCGGTGAAGAGGGTAACAGTGATGTTGGATCCCAAGCATGAAACAGTTCAAGCCGTGAAAAGAAAGGTTTTACTCACAACAGGCAGGTCCGCAGCCGTGGCATCGGGAATCTGCATGACAGCTGGTGTTCCCGAGTAGGAGCTGTGCGCAGATCTTGAAGGCGGAGCTCTTCTCGTCCACTCTGGTGCTTTCTGCTGCTGCATCACAGAGGGCACATGAGCAGGAGGAGGAGGAGTAGGGGCAGGTTCGTGATCCCCAGCCTCAAGCCTCTTGAGAGTCGCAGAGTCCATGACGGGACTGGGCGGCTGGAGCACGCCCGACTCGATAAAGCGAGAGGCAGGCTTCTCAGAAGTCATAGCTCACGTGGAGGTGAAGACACGAGATGGCTTCAGGTCACACGCAGCGATGGAATAACGAGCGGTTGGATTTAAGAGAAAGCAGAGGGATCAAACGAAGGTGAAGATCTGCCCACGGGACACGACCAGGGGGAAGGGTGTGGGATGGGAATGGGGGAAAGGTGAAGGAAGACGAAGGAGGTGCTTCTCAAAGCCAAGAGCAGATGAAGATGGACAGAGTATGTAGGGCAACCGCGGGTCAAGTAAGTTATGAATGTCTTTTGCACACGGCTTATCCGTGTCAGCATGGGAATCTACAGTACGATACGGTAGGATGGACAACACTAGTCAAAGATACCAACGCAGTGGCAAGCTTGAGCTGAAAAGTTAACCGATCTGAGCTGAGATGGAGTCTGGATTCGACCACGGACTCGGAGCTGTGCTGTGCTGTGCTGTGCTGTGCTGTGCTGTGCTGTGCTGTGCTGTGCTGTGCTGTGCTGTACAGTATGTACTCGTCAGGTCAGACGAGAAAAGCAGACCAGACAAGAGGGAACGTGGGTAGTGGCTGCTGTCGTTATCCTTCGCATCTTTCTCTTTGTTGGGAACGGGATATCATTCTCGGCATGCATATCTCTCGGTGAGATTCAGACTCAGGCTCAGTCTCGGATGCAGCCAGGCCAGGCCACAGGCCAGGACCCAGGGCCAGATCAGACCCTCTTCTAAAAACGTAACACCAACAATCACAATCAAGAAATATGCAAATCCTTGCCCATTTTGTTGCAGTATCTGCACGAGAAAAACGTGTCTGTCTCCTCTCATATCCTTGCCCCCCACCGTCCCCTGTCCCCCTGTTCCTGTGCCTGGGATACGGAGAAAGTGAATAACGCATGGATGTCTTGTTGTCCCTGTCACTTTCACCTCTAGCGAGCTGATGCCAAGTCCGCCAAATTTGATTGACAGCAACATAACACGGGCATCGGCATCAACTATCACTATCTTGCTGTCGGCTGTCCCTGTAGCCATAACGACGGAGGGTATGGTACCCGCCACCAGGATCAAATATTGGATATAGAGTTAGAGTTACAGTACAGTAGAGTACAGTATAGTACAGCGGTTACGATAAAACCAGCCTTGTTGGTTAAATTGACTGGACAACTCTATTTGCCCCTCCAGGTCGTTGTGTCTCAAGGTTTCGTGTTATCCCCGCTATTTCCCCCGAGACCTGGACCTGGCTTGCACTGACTGGAACTTTTTTACCAGTGGGGAACCAGATTCAGCCAGGCAAGCCAGGGTGGCGGAGGACCTCAAAGATCGATTAAACGAGTAAACGATCTGGTTGGGCGAGAAACAAATAGTAAGGCTGGCTGCCAGAAACAAACAAACTTCGCCGAGACAACGCAACGCAACGCAACGCCTCCGAGCGGGAGGGATTAATTCTTTAGCGAGGTGATAGGGCAAGCGAGAGAACGTGCGCAGGCGCAAATTCACTTCGGCAGTTGGTCAAAGAGTCAGAGGTCAACATGAAACCCACATGGAAGTGTCGTTGACTTTTTTCCCTTCACGATACGAGCATGGTTGCAGAAAGCGTCATGTCGTTCTGCGGCGCTTCTCTTTTTTTTTCTTCTTCTTTTTTTAAATTAGTCCTCACTTTTTTCTCCGGACACTTAACCAAATACGGCTAACATTAAATTACTATCTCCAGCCATCGAGATATCCTCCGGTGAGAAACCAATAAGTAAGCCCGAAAAAAAGCATCTAAATGCACGTAATCCGTTGCAAACAAGGTCAATACATGAAGAAAAGAAGGCTACTGTAGAAAGATAACGTCGAGCCAGTATCTTTAGGGGATAGTGCAGTGGACGGCCCGTGACCCGCTAGGGAGGGGGGGACGGGCCTAGAGCCTAATGTCTACTAATCTTGACAAGGACAAGATAAGTCTCCATGATAACGTCTTGGTACCCCTGGTCAGATATCTCTTGGCTGCAACAAGGACCAGGGATTCCTTCACCTTCTCGACTTCCTCTTTGACTCGTAGCGGCATGTTTATGTTGTTACACGGCATATGAAACCTGCATAACTAACCACCCACAGAAGAACGGACCATGGGCACTCTTGTGGAAGTTTTCCCTTTCGAACCTCTCTCTCTCTCGGTCGAACCGGGGGTTCTTTTTTTTCATCCCACCGTAACTGCTACCGGCCCGCCCAGCCTTGGATCGGTGCTAAGCCAATCGCGCCTTTGACAGCAATATGTGGCTTACTTTTTACTCTCCTAGCTTCTCTCCAAGACCCCGTTGCCGTTGACGCTGACACACGCTTTAATATCCATCCGGTTAGTTTGTTTTTTTGTTTATCTCGACATGTGTCTGTTGGACCTCATCCGACGGGATAGTTACGGCCTTGTTTGTTGATATCCATGGATATGGCGAAATATTGAATGCTGGCGTGAGGCGAGATGCGAGATTATCCCACATCTCAACACTTCCCATGCATCTTGCACCATCATATCTTTGTATTGAAATCTTGCATAATCACCCCAAGATAAACCTCCAAGCTTTGGTCGAGACCCAAGGATCAGCCGTCTCCATTATCCCTGTCTCTTGTTCGTGTTGGGTTCTGGTAGCGATTCTTGTCTTGGCTTTGCTTTCAGCTCGACAAGCCAACAAGACCCTCCCAGAAAAAAAGTGAATGCATTCTTGAACCAACTGTCCCTTGGATAAATTCGAATTCGTTCGCTAGCTACAGTACAGTTCCTTTCCCCCTCCCATCCCCTTGTCTGTCACTTCCAACATTGGACATTGGCATTTGACATATCCCCACTTTGGTCATGGAAGGTTCAAGGACTGCCACCTCTGCTGCTGCTGCAGAAGGCTCTTCATTGCAGCAGCAGACCACAGCGGATCCTTTCGCTACGCCTGGCCCTGACAATACTGAGAACCCTTTTGCGACACCTGTTGCTGCGACGCCTGCTGCTGAGTCTGTAACATCGCGACAATTGGGATTTACTCGCAATGACTCTTCATTTGAAGGTATGCACTTACGTTAGCCATACTTTATTTATCTAACAATTTTCAGCATCCAGTGGTGTCCGTCGACGCTTCAGAAGTAGTCGTCTCCAAGGCGAATTTGAGAAGCCATGGCTAGAGGATAAGAAGAAGCAATGGAATTGGGACAGCACCATCTTCTACACATGTGTCTTCCTCGGTCTTGGTAAGTTTACATTTTTTCCATCTTCTTTTCAGTCACTAATCTTTATATTCAGGTCTTGGAGGATTCCTCTGCTGGAAAGAGACCAATGTCCCTAAGCATGATGTAAGTGAAGCTCATAAAATGCACCACCATCACAAACTAATTGATTTAGTACTGCTTGGTCATGGACGACCATTTCCAGAACCTTAACAACTGGAATCATGAAGTTCAGATGAACGGCTTCGGGTATGTCTTGTCCTCATTTTCTTGCATTTTCATCACTAATAATCATCAGTACTGGTGCCTTTGACTGGACTACCGATGATCCAGCCAACTCATATGTCGATGCAGAGGGCCTTCACATCGTCCCTACAGCGACTCTTGAGAGCACCTCCATCACCAGAGCACAGCTCGAGAATGGTTTCACCGTCAACATGACCACCAACAGCAAAACTTGGGGAACATGTACCTCAAAGACTATCAAGAAGAACAACGACCGCTGGCCCTGCGCATCACACAGTAACGCCACGCTCGGTCAAATCATCAACCCCGTGCGATCCGCGCGCCTAAACACAAAGGGTAAAAAGTCCATCCGCTACGGGCGCGTCGAGGTCGTGGCGCGTATGCCCAAAGGTGACTGGCTCTGGCCTGCCATCTGGATGATGCCCCAAGATGACGTCTACGGTGAATGGCCGAAATCCGGTGAGATTGATATTGCTGAGAGCCGTGGCAATGATGGAAAGAAGTATCCTATGGGTAACAACCTTGTATCGTCGGCCCTTCACTGGGGAACTGCTACTGAGAATGATCGCTGGAGGAGGGCTTATGGAGAGTGGGGAGGAAAGCGAGTCCTTTACTCTGAGAAGTTTCACACTTACGGCCTTGAATGGAGTGAGAAGTATCTCTTCACCTGGCTCGACGGTCGTCTCCGAGTAAGTCTTATCCTTTCGTTTGCTATTGACTTCGACTGACTTCCTTACAGCAAGTCCAATTCTTCGACTTCACCAAGAACAAGAACCTTTGGACGTATGGTGAATTCGCCGGCGAGTCCATCAACGGTTCAATCCCCGTGGACCCCTGGAGCAGCACCGGTCGTAAAAACACACCGTTCGATGAAAAATTCTTTCTCATCCTCAACGTTGCAGTGGGAAGTACCAACGGCTGGTTCCCGTAAGTCTTATTCTCCTCTTTTTCTACGACTCTATTCCACTTTTTTGCCCCTCGATCTCACTTGCATCAGATGCTAATCTATTCTGCTTACAGCGACGCAATCGGCGATAAACCCTGGGCTGATAGCAGCGAGACCCCTATGCGTGATTTCTGGAAGGCCAACGAGACTTGGCTTCCCACGTGGGGTCCTGTTAAAGACCGTGGTATGGTTGTCAAGTCTGTCAAGATGTGGCAGGAGGGCGCATGTGGAACCAAATCCACCTGAAGCATCATGCAAGATTAGTATCTCTTAGGGCTGAATTTCTTTTTTTATCTTTGGAAATAGTATACAGAATGGTATCATTGTAATGTCTTGATAGTCTTATCTTTTGTCTTGTCTTATGAAGTTATCTTTGCGCACGTGGTGTTGCACCTCTAATCTTACACGGATTGCATCGTTTCGTACTAAATTCTCACCAACATGAACGAATACACGTAATTGGCGCGACTGAAAAGCCTCTTTATCTGTCACTTGTATCTTGTTAGATCTTGTGTCAGCAATCGGAGAGTTTACCAGATTTGCTTGTGCGGACCTTGCAGACCCAGGCGGACAGTAACCCTTTCATTTTATATGGAGTCGTCATCGGCCCTGATTGCTTTGCTTACGTACGGGGCGGGGCAGATCTGGAGGTAGGAGAATAAAGTGATGAGAGGCTTGATCGTCGATGGGATTTCTATTCAAATAATGCCATACTTACTGTACAGCAATTTCGGTGCATATGTATTTTTACCAACACTACTCCACTGAACCCTACGAGCATAATCCCTTAATGCATATATCATAAAGGCCAAGATTATGCGCTGGCACAATATTATCCTGGAAATAACAATTACGGACCAACACGTCTTGGTATTTTGCCAAGCGAAGCCTCAACTGGTCCAAGACCGAGCATGATATGATAAAGACCCTGGCTAAGCGCTCGTAAAAAACCTGATAAAATATCTTTTCACTGCAGCTAACAGAATGCAGTCTCCCCTGTCTCTTGCAGGCAGGCAGAACTTTTGCCTGCAGCCAAGGCTCGTGTTTTTTTCTTCGCTCTGAGATATGGTATGGGAAGAATCGTAGAGGTTGCAGTCTTTTGTGTGGGTTACATTACATTCGTACAGGGGCTTCGGCCATCCATCCACTTCCCTCGGCTATTCCCCTCTTCACCAATCGGGCCATAAGCACGTTCCCTTCCGAATAGCCAAATTAAGCAGGGGTTATATCTGTGCCTAGTCCTATCTTTTACCCGCCCATCCAAGGTTTGCTTCGCTTTGCTTTGCTTTGCTCGGCTCGGCTCAAGCCCCTCAGCCTCTTCGACAGTGAACAGACCGTTTAATTTGTGGACAGTCCGTTCAGTTTAAACGGGCCCTAGTATGGATATACTTTAAGTGAGGCTGCGGATAGCCCACTTGAACCGCTTTAAAAAACGAAACAATTGGACTTTACAATTGGCTCAACTCGCTCCTCACCATCTTTTCTCCACCGACCAAGGTTCAGGTCCAGGGGTTCAGGTGATGAGTCGAACTCTTAGACTCCACCCACTCTCGTACAGATCGAGAGATTAGCAACCGCTTGGCCGTCAGCCTGATACCCGCTCTCATCCTGGTCCTGACCCTGTCGATCAAGCTACAACACCTCCAGCCTTTGTTCTTTCCGCTAAAGTTGCACTCCAAAGTGTTATCATACAGAGACATTGATCACAAGGCTGAATGGAATTGACGCCTGTCAGCAATTTATTGAAGACCTTTTGCCAAGACATCCCCTGCCATGTCGTCCAAAATGGATCCAATATGCAGTAATACTCGCCTGATCCACCGTCGAATTGTCCTCTCAAATGCATTTTCCTGATCACAAGGCTCCCTCTGTAAGATATTCCATTACTTTCCTTCTCCACGCGCCCGTAGACGTGCATAATCACAAGGGCCATTATACTGTTCGCGTGCACAATAGTAAGAATCTTAATTCTCTTAGGGTTGCTAATGGGCTGACTTTTACACTATTGAACAGCTAATGTAGAGGAAAAGGGGCCTCCCTTTACCAAGAAAGGGTAGACTCTGGGCGCAAGTAAGAAAGTGCAAAGGGAAGTGGGCGCGAGAAAGCTGAAGAGTCCGTTATCCTCGGTTCCGGGTCCAAGTCATATATGTACAGGTTTATCCAACCGACATGCCAATTTCTCCTTCCAAGTTTCCTGCATTGCATGGGGATTCATTCCTTTATTTGCAAGCAAAGTTCTAGCCCTTCTGCACATCATACTCCCAACGTATTGACGCAATCCATACATACATTCGTTCCTTTTGGTTCAAGTCTTTCGTTACTCTTGCCTTTACTGTCTTGTTTGTCTCGCCTACGCCCCTCTTCTACTTCTGTCACCTCGCACAACATACTTTTCCAATATGTTGGTGCTTCGACTTGCTGCCCTCGCCGCAGCGTCCGCTCATTGTGCTTCCGCGAGCGTGATCCTGCGCAGGGATCTAACGGCGCCTGAATCTCCGGTCGAAGGCTGGAACTACCTGGGTTGCTACATTGATAGCACCGCCAATCGCGCTCTCAATGGCCCTGTTCACTATGATGAGACGGGCCTCACAGCTGAGACCTGCGTCGCCCACTGCGTCGGTCTAGGCTATGCCTTCGCCGGCATGGAGTACTCCAAGGAGTGCTGTAAGTGAATCCTCTTTTAGAATATGCATGCAGTGCATTCGTAAACATCGATCGATTTTGGTGACTGACCTGTGATTTGTGACTAGTCTGCGGCAGCAAAATGCCCACAACCAAGACCAAAGAGGCTGATTGTAGCATGCCCTGCACAGGCGATGACAAGCAGCCTTGCGGCGCCGGCGACAGGTTGACTGTCTTCGGCAAGGCTTCAGCTGGCGGATCTGCTGTTCCTTCTGGATCCGCCACCGAGACTGTTTCTGCCACTGCCTCTGCCTCCGGTACAGCTGCTCCTATTGCCACTGATCTACCCGGATCCTGGTCCTATGCAGGATGCTACATTGACCCGCCGGGCCGTGCCATGGAAGCCGCCCCCGGTGGACCTTCACAGGACATGACGCCGCAGAAGTGTATCGCCACCTGCATCAAGGCCGGCTTCAAGATCGCTGGTCTTGAGTACGCTGAGGAGTGCTTCTGTGGCAATGTCCTGAACAATGCTGCCTCCAAGACCAAGGAATCTGAGTGTAACATGCCCTGCGCCGGCGACAGCAGCCAGATGTGTGGAGCTGGTAGCCGTCTGTCACTCTACTCCGACGGCGAATTTGAGGTCAACCCCATCCCTGTTCCCAAGAAGACAGGCCTCCCTGGTGACTGGGAGTACAAGGGCTGTGTCTTCGACAACAACAACCCCTACGTTCTCCAATGGATGTATGAAGACGCAGGCAGCTATGCCACCAGCAACATGACCATCGAGACATGCCTGCTTCGCTGCCAGAAGTTCGGCTACTCCGCTGGTGGTGTTGAGTACGGTCGACAATGTGTCTGCGGCGATCTCAAGGCCGTCGAGCGCAAGGGTGATATCTGGAAGGACGACAGCTATTGCAGCATGGCCTGCCCTGGTGACAAGGAATCCACATGCGGTGCTGGCAACCACATTAACTACTACGAGTGGACCGGCACTTCCCTCAACACCTTCCATTACGCTTCCGGTCCCAAGGCTGGCAGATACGATCACTTTTCCACTTCTCCTATCATTCCCCTGATCAGCTCCGTTGGCATCAACGACAAGGTCGTTTTCGTCGAGAAGCACGGCACATCTGACGATGACACGGAGGGTTCTTTCGAGTTCGATTACACTACCGACACGTACCGTGAACTCGCTCTCAAGACTGATGTTTTCTGCTCTGCTTCTTTCACCCTCCCTGACAAGGCTGGACGTATCATCAACATTGGTGGATGGTCTGCCGAGTCCGTCTACGGTATTCGCTTCTTCACTCCTGATTCTCCCCAAGGAGTCGACAATGGTACCAACGTCTGGGAAGAGGATTACTCTCAGCTGAGACTGTTTGATCCTCGTTGGTATCCCACTGCCCTTGTCCTTTCCAACGGTTCCATTCTTGCCATGGGTGGCGAGTCCGGTTCTGACGCCCCTATTGTTCCCTCTGCTGAAGTCCTTCCTCACCCTGCTGGTGTCACAGAGTCGACTTACCTCGACTACCTTGAGCGCGCTGAGAACATTGGCCGAACCAACTCTTACCCTCACATGGCCATCTTGCCTTCTGGTAACATTTTCTTTACTCAGTTTAATGAGTCTCGTCTTCTTTCTCAGACCGACTTCCAGTCTATCAAGAAGCTTCCTGACATGCCTGGTCAAATCAACAACCCGTTGACTGGTCGCAACTATCCTCTTCAGGGTACCTTGATGGTCTTGCCCCACAAGGCTCCTTACTCTGACCCCGTTGAGGTTCTCATCTGCGGTGGTACCACTCATGAGCCTGGTAACGATGCTCTCGACAACTGTGTCCTGATGGCACCTGATGTCGAGGGAGCTGAGTGGACCATCGAGCGTATGGTAAGCAACACTGAAATCACTTCTTACTATGTCACATACTAACTATCGCAGCCTTCTAAGCGTGTCATGCCCAACATGGTCGCCCTTCCCGATGGTCGCTACCTCATCCTCGGTGGAGCCCAAGTTGGTCGCGGTGGTTTCGGTCTCGCTGACAACGCGAACTTGAACGCGGTCATGTACGATCCCGAGGAACCTCTCGGACAGCGCATGACCGTTCTTGCCAACACTACCATTGCCCGCCTGTATCACTCCGAAGCTGTTCTCCTTAGCGACGGAAAGGTTCTCGTCTCTGGCTCCGACCCTCAGGACCAAGGCAAGCATCCTCAGGAGAAGCGCATCGAGTACTTCTGGCCTGACTACCTCCTCTCCGGTGCGACTCAGCCCAAGTTTACCGTTCCAAACAAGGACTGGACTTATGGCGAGAGCTACACTTTCACTATCACCTCTGATCTTGCTGAGGGTGCCTCCAAGCTTCGCGTCTCGCTCATGGCTTCTGTTGGTGCTACTCACGGTGTGAGCATGGGTCAGCGTACCTTATTCCCTGAATTCTCATGCTCTGGCAAGACCTGCAGCGTCACTGCACCTCCCAATGCTTTTGTCAGCCCTCCTTCTTGGTACCAGATGTTTATCCTTGACGGTCCTACTCCTTCGCACGCCATCTGGGTCCGAATTGGAGGTGACCCAGGTCGTCTTGGTGAATGGCCTAAGCTTCCTGGTTTCACTCCTCCTGGAATGTAATTCAACCATATCAACTTTTAGTAACCTTCTTTTTCTCTCCTTTCTTTTAACTCTTTTACTTGTTAGTCAGAAGCGACGGCTTCTACGATTGGATGACGTTCCGTACGGAGCATACGATGGCGGATGATAATTCTTCTTTGTATTTCATTATGTACTCCTAGCTTGTACGTACTTGATATTACCCCTAATACATCGTTTACGATAAAACTTTGAATGTGAAAACTGTTGTCTGGATTCGTGAAGGTACCATGCATGATCTAGAATACGATAACCTTAAATTTAAGTTGACGCGTTGGCGAAAATAGCGCAAAGGGAGTGCAACCGATACACTGGTGGAAACCTTAAAGTCTGAGATGATACGAGATGAGATAAGGAAGTTGATAAGATAGAGTGCGACAAGGTGTACGGATACGACAGTACCTAATCTGCACGTGGTCTCACGACTGAGAATCCCACCTTGTCGAGGAATTGAGGTACGGCCTTCCGCTTAACCCTGGCAGTGTTAGACCCTACGCGCTTGCAGACGCGGTGGAACCGTGGCACAATGATGGAAACGGCATTTACCGTTAGCTTGCATCGGAGTTTTACAGAAGAAACGCGACGTGGCGGAAATTTCATTAAGGGGCTGGGAGACTCGCGTGCGAAACGAGGGGGCTGGGAACAACGACGCGTTTTGCGCCATCGAGATTACGTTCTGACGCGTTTAGGGAGCTATGACCACCGAGTTTTCTTTCGTGTTTGCTCTAGGGTAGCCTTTATCGATGGCGATAATTATACAGAAAGAGATATCGCGCAAGCAAAATGATAGATGTCGATGCTTGATGGCGTTTGTGAAGGTCTACAGATTTTTTCGTATCACCAGAATGTTTCAATTTTAGCAAGTCAGGCTGTTTGGCCGACTTGATGGGAATGGTCATGAATCTGTTAGAAGATGTGGTAGTAGTACATTTGAATTTCACATATCATCAACATGAGAAGGTCAGTTTTCAGTTTCCACACTGGAGAAGCCAACAAGGTCTCAAATGAGAAGGAAAGCATTCCGCAAAGTGTATTTAAGTATATATCAGTAAACGTGAAGCAGTCAAATGATACTTCGAGTAAGATATATTGACTTCAAACGAATGAGGGTAGCGATCATATTCATCAGTATGGCATCCAACCAGCATCCAATCAAAAGGCAAGATGGCCGAGCGGTCTAAGGCGCTGTGTTCAGGTTCGATTCGAACTAGGACGATTCGCAGTCTCGAAAGGGGCCTGGGTTCGAATCCCAGTCTTGTCAACTATTTTTGATCCCTGTCGTTTCTCGGTACGGAACTTATTTTTGCCAATGTGAACCAACAACCAACCCACCAAGTCGGTGCATGACACGACGACACTGATTGTCCACTTTCCAACATGACCAGCCATGCAGAGGCTACAGGAAATGAGGGCTCGAGATCGTCGCACCGCGCTATTCGGCGATTCTCCGCCGCCTGCAAGAACACCCGCACCATATCCGGTTGGTGAGCTTATCTATCATTGCAATGATCGGCATGTAGTGAAACATGGCGATACAGTCACCAAGTACACCACATTCCCTGACGGCATGGGAAGCAACCAGTATCCAAACTAGGCCCAGGTGTTGCGATTCCTCAAAGACAACACGACAATCCCTGTACCAGAAGTCATTAGCAGCGATTGGGATCGCATTACAATGGAATACATTGAAGGGCAGTCATTGAAAGAGGCCTGGCCATCGTTGGAACCACACCAGCGATTCGATATTCTCGCTCAACTCAGTGACTACATCGCCCAAATGCGTGCCCTCAAGGGTATCTATATCGGTCGTCTCGATGGACAAGGTGCAATTGTTCCCACCATCTTTACCAGATCCGGTGGCCCCTTCAAAACCCTCAGAGAATCTCAAGAGTGGCTTGTGCGACCTAGACAGAGATATGCAGATATGTCCATCTATTGGGAACAGATCACAACTCAGCTTGGTAATGACTATCCCATCGTGTTTACACATGGCGACATATCGTCTCGAAACGTCCAGGTTCGCGATGGTCATATCGTCGCCCTTTTGGATTGGGAGACGGCAGGCTGGTATCCCGACTATTGGGACTGTGTATTTGCGATGCGCGGCTTGGATGATGTTGACTGGGCTACACTAGGGAACCGCGTTCCAACACTCTTCCTAAAGCGATATGATCTGGAGTATATCCTGCTCACATTCATCACGCGTCTGTCATAAACAGATGACACCCGGGGCCAATGTATCTATCCCAGATGTCTGCCCGTGCAATCATTTCTCCTCATGAGGAATTAGGTTCCCGGATCCATAATCTGAACCATCGTCGGCAAGCCACACAAGATACTCTTATATCTAGACGACGCCGCGTTGGCTCAGTGGTAGAGCGTGTCACTAGTAATGACAAGGTCCAAGGTTCGATCCCTTGACGTGGCACACAACGATTTAGAACATCTGGCTATTACTTTTTGCTTATTGATATGTGGTTCTGTTGCATTAAAGGATGTGTCTAGCCAGTATGTCCACCATTAAGAGAAGTTGATCATACACACGCTCAATCCATTGAGGGATGAACAGTCAAGTGAGTGACCCATACTTGTGCGTTATCCTGTGCTATGATACCTGGGTCTGTAAAAGTATGTACTGCAGAAATAATTGGGGTATTGAATGTTTTTTTTTGTAAACGGTGAAATGATTATACGCCGCCTATCTCTACTGACTTGAACGATGGAGATGAAACACCCACCATGATTCAATCACTTTTGCATATCCATCATATTGATAAATATCAGCGCTGTTCTCTAACGTCGGTGTGGCTCAGTTGGTTAGAGCGTTGGTCTCATAGAATGATTTGGCCTCAGGTCAGGGTAATCCAAAGGTCGAGAGTTCGAGCCTCTCCACCGACAAAACTTTTATTTTTTTTGCACATGGGAATTCTATGAATATAACCAGGGATAGTCAGGACCCCAGGTCAATTCCTCCTTCCTGGTGAAGAAAGTCTCTGGTCCTTCTTGATCGCCGGGAATTATCATGATAGGTCCATGACGTCGCCCAGGTCCCGGAAAAATTTGAACAAAGGGGCTGTGTCCAATACAACCATTCATACGATAACCACCCTCGACAACACTACCACTGAAACCACTAGACCTTCCTTGGTTAGAGACTCTACTAGCGGTTCGCCCTCTTCTTAGAATAAGGTGAACCCTCATAAAGCCCTGCACGTCTTCATCGTCGGAGTCTGTCTCTGAATCTGAATGGCGACACTCTCTTTCGGGGGGAATCTGAGATTGATGTTGTCTTGATGCAGAACATCTGTCATGTTTCTGACAGTTCTTTTCGTCGCATAGGTTCCTCCCGTGCCCCGGAAAGGAAGCTGGGCCGCGTGGCTGCACATAGACTTCACCAGGTGGCTCGTCATCGTCGACCGCAACCACTCTTGTGAAGAACCTTTTACAGCTTCCACTATTAACCGTTTTAGCAAATTATACTTCCACGACTCGACCACCCAGACTCACCACTCTATTTCTACGCCACTATCATGATCTGATGGCATCTGGCAGAAGGGACAGCTCGTTGTTGCCCTTCCAGCTGTACTCGTATCTCCTACCTCCTTGCACATCAAACTCATAGTGATCTTCTGATACGGCAGAAACGCGCTTTCCCAAGGGATAGAATTATGAACCTCGCGCTGCGTATTACTCTCGCGCAGAGAGTAAAGCCTCCGCTGCACCCGACGAGCACCTTTCTTACCCTTGAATCGCTCACTAAGTATAAACTCAAGCACCGTCCATGATGTGATGGCTTTGAGATGGACAGGGAACACCCTCCCCGTAATGTCTTCCAAGATGAAGTATTCGTCGCTTGGCCCCCTGTTGAGGCGCATGACGATGGCTCTGATACTGCTCAGGTCACTGGAGATGGTACACATCATGGTGATGATCCTGTCAATAGACCCTTTCAGCTCGATGCCCGATCTGTGAACAATTTGTAGCCTGGAAACTATTTGCCGCCCAATAAAGCTTATCCATGCCTTCAATGACGCTTCTGTTTGACGTATCAAGGCACCTGTATGGCTTTTGGCAGCAGTTTGCTCTTTGACCAGAGTATCATGGTTTCTTTGCAACATCCGTCTACTGATGTTAGAACTTGGATAAATGTTCAAGGATGACACTTCACTTACACTGTGGTGACTTCCAGCAATACTTTAAGTGCCATGATCCACCCCATGACCTCGGCACGAAACTTCTCAACTTCTCTCTCATTCAGACTCCACTGAATCTTCCTTCCAATGGCTGTGAAGGAGTTGCTCTTTTTTGACGCAACAGTACCCAAGACCGGTTCATACTTGCGAATTTGGTCCAGAAACCCATTCAAGCAATCCTTGACGTGAGATACTGTGTCAAGCGCTATCTTGGCGAGATCTTCAAGTAAATGATTTAACTGAGGATCTTCGTAAGTTTCCTGAACCGCCTCGAGTGTCAGGCGTAGTGTGTCGAGTCCTCGCACTAGCTCTCGGTATTCTCTGGCTGATCCACGCGCGTCGTCGAGAGCCGCGATAATGTCTTTAATTAGAACAGTAATCGCAATAAAGTCGCCAACGGATCCAAAAGTTAGTCCGAGGTCCATTGTGAGACTTGTGCGAGGTCAGCTGAACCAAACCGTCTTTCCGATTTTTGGAGAAAGTAAGCGTCAGATAATTACGAAGACATGCCGGCATTGAGAGGAAAGCGTTAAGGTCAGGCGGTGAAGAAGGCTGAAGGACGTTACACAAAGGTGTTACATAGCCACTAAGGCTTATAGCAAGGCATATTTACTGGTCACTGGCCAACAAAAGTACAATTTGATGTCATAAACTTCGACATGTCACTTTCTGGATTATCACAACATGCCGGTCTTAGGCTGTGACTTGGCAACCTCTTTCCACAATCCGATAAGGCGTGGTGGCGGAGTGGTCTAACGCGATAGACTAGAAATCTATTCTCTTCGGAGGCGTCTGTTCGAATCAGGCCCACGTCGACTGGAAAACAGTCGGGCTCTTGAAGGGTCCTTCTCTTATCAACTCTTTTTTTTCCCTTTTTATCCGTTGGCCCGCTGCATCTTTTCCATAAATTTATCTTGACCGTTCATTTTTAGACACATTGATTCGTGGCTGTCCTGTAAAAAGCGGATTATCATCGTGGGGAAACAGGGGAAATCGGTTACGGACGGCATAACACTACAGTCCAAATGACTAGCATTCTCTCTAAAACGGTTCGCGATAACCTCCAAAGTCTAGTTCAAGGTTAGAATAACTTCAAATCAAATATTTGCCGCCTCTAACAACCCTTTCCAAGGGCTGGACCGCGCTGCCAAGAGCTAAGGACAGCTGATTTCTTGAATCTTGCTCCTTTAGTAGTCGTCCACGTTACGCCAAGCCGGGCCATGCGACACAATGGCACAACATCTCTTAGTAATATCATGTTGTCATCAACATCGAGTCCTTCAATCCAGACACTGCAGAGGATCCAGCAGCCTGGCTCTTTCTTAGTTTCACTACCTTTCTGCCAAGTACGGCGTTACGTTAGTGAAAGAAGCATTCGGGCTATCGCGAGCTGAAATATGCACTGACCAGTGCTTGAGCTGTGGCTGTTCTGGAAGCTTTGAAGCTGTTTAATTGCGACATGATTCAGGCACAGCGGGCTCTCGGATATCGCGCGCTCATCAAATCGTTATTTAGTGTTTGCGCGATTGCCCCAGATCCTGATGGTGGGGCCGAGACGTTGGCGATGCCTGTCGCGTGCTGTCCATATGCTGTTAAAGAATGCATGAGAGCTTCCTGAGGCTCCAGCTTGCCGATTGGGAGGCAACCGATGAGCTGACTGATCGATTGCAAACAGCAATATCTTGCGTCGTCAGACCAGGAACTCAAGTCCGAATTGAGTAAGTGTGCTGAATTGGATGGGCTGACAATAAACATGTTTGATGATTCCATGTCGGCCATCATCAGGCTGAGCTTGGGCCAAAATGCCATCAATACCTCCAGTATTCACAACATTTATTGAGGGAACAAAACCTCCCATAATGAGTTAAACAACGTGATTCAAAACGACACGGACCTCCCCCTTATTGGGCGTGAAATCTGGGGTGACTTCTGATCATGTTAGGTCGGGGTAAGCGGGGAAGAACTTGAGAAGAATAGGGCAGGTAAATTGCAGGAAATGGGTGAAATTGATGTTGTCAGTCAGTTTATCTGTCGCCGCGTTACGTAAATAATGGTAAATGGCAATACCATGTTCCTCATTCTGACGCATGTCACACGTGAAGACGGGTACCATTTCCAGTATTCCCTCTCGCGTCGGCGAATGCCTTCAATTACCCTACGGACAAGCTCCAGAGAAAAGACTCGTTGCACGCTGAAATAAAGTCAACGCCATCATGGAAGTAACGCGCAAATAATCAAACAGCAAATGTTACGACACGACCAATCACCGAGATCATCAGAAACACTGACGCATGCGGCGGTCAGCCTGGTAACATTAGAGCTGCCGAATAGGGAAGGTGCTGCATTCAGAGGTGAGTCTAGGGGTGAGCTAACGAATTATGCTTGTATTCTTTGCTCTGTAAACTGAGGCCCTCACCGTACAATAATGACTTAGACACAGGGCTATTCTGGGGCTCTGGGACACAATGAGTGTGTGATACAGTCTGGATTCTTGGACTACGAGAGACAAGACATAACAAAGTCTACACTAAAAGCTTGGCCATTGACTCGAAGTGAATGAGAGTACGGGGTAATGGGGTAAAGTGTCCACTGTAAATACGGGGGTAGAGCAATCGAGCGATGGATGATGGATTGCATCCCACACTTGAACGTCCTTGGTAAAAATACACGAATCAGTATCAATCTCTTGAATGTCATTAAAAATGCCAAGAGAAAGCCGTCATGAGATGAACTAGAATACCCAGACTTCAGCTGTGGAGATTGGACGGAATTTGCCAAGACGTTGTATGGCTTGCTGTGCTTGAGCGGATAGGTGGGAGCCATGTCTTTGCCAAGCAAGCTTGAACTCGCTAGGATACAGCAGCAACAGCGACCCAAGAAAGGCGAGAAAAACAGGTGACGATTCGCAGTGATAATTGCCAAGAAGCTATGCTGTAGGTGCAACTGCCGTGCTATAAAGCAGCCTGCAATTCCTCTCCCTTGGCGTACATTTCTTGTTCACGCCAATTGCTGATCTGCGACAAGGTGCACCAGAAGCTTGTCTCGACAGCAGGTTGATCACTACTTCTATCTTTCTTCCCTGGTTTCTCTCAACATGGGCTTCAACTTTAAGCGTGTCGTTGGGTTTATAGCCCCCAGCGCAGACAAAGAGGATGATGGACGAGATAAATGGCCCTCACGTGCCGCCTTTGTCCTCGCTGCCATGGTATGTCACCCTGCATCGCCCAGCCTGTGGCCCTGCATGTAAGACAAGCTACTAACAAACCACCAGGGCGGCGCTGTCGGTCTCGGTAACCTCCTCCGCTATCCCTCCGTCGTCTTCGCCAACAATGGTCTTCAATGGTTCATTCCCTACCTCATCGCTCTCTTCTTCCTCGGTATTCCCGTACTATGTCTCGAGATCTGTATCGGCCAGGCCTACCGCGGTAGTGTCGTCGTCGCCTTCAACGGAATCAACAAGCGCACCAAGGGTGTTGGTCTGGCCGTTATCATGAACGGTTTCATCGTCGCTACATACTACGTTCCCATCCTCGCCTGGATCATGCACTACTTCCGTTGCTCTTTCCAAAGCCCTCTGCCGTGGAGCGGTCGCGGACAGGAGTTTTACATGCAAGATGTCATCGCCAATGTTGACCCTGTCGTGCCCACCGGGTCTGGCTATGTTGACTACCCTGGTCGAGGATTTGTCGGCGAGACTGTTGGCTGGTGTGCATTTATGTGGGTGCTTGTTTGGCTCTGCATGTTCAAGGGCGTTGGAACAACCGGACGGGTCGTCTACTTCACAATGGGTCTCCCAGTTATCATGATTATCATCATTCTCGGTCGATCCGTCTCTCTTCCTGATGCGAGAACCGGTATTAAGTACTACTTCGGCGAATGGAACGGCGAAAAGCTCGGCGGCGGCCAAATTTGGCAAGGAGCCTGTGGCCAAATCTTCTTCTCCATCGGTGTCGGCTTTGGTTACTTTACTTCTTACGCCTCATACAACAGCAAACATGCCAATGCTGTACAAGATACACTCATTATCGCCATCTGCAACTCTCTATACGAGGTTGTTGGCGGTTTTGCAGTTTTTGGTGTCATTGGTTTCCTCGGTTACTCTCCTGATGACACGTCAATCTCACTGAGCACATTCACTGTGGGGTTCCTGACATATCCTCTTGCACTGGCCGAGATGCCCGGTGCTAATGTTTGGGCCGTTCTGTTCTTCCTCACGTTGGCTGTTCTCGGTCTGAGCTCTGCTTTTGCCCTTAGCGAATCTCTGGTTACGCTCATTTGCGATTCAGGTGCCGGCCGACGATTCTCCCGAGTTTTGATCACTTCTGTTGTCATTCTTGCCTCATTCCTTCTGTCACTCATCTATTGCACCAAGTTCGGATTCTATCTTCTTGACGCTGTTGACACTTGGATCAACAACTTGTCTCTCATCTTCGTTGTTTGGTGCGAGTGTGTTGCCGCTACCACGCTCTATCGCTATACCGATGTTATTGGACAGATTGGCTGGACTGGTTACTTGGTGTACAATTTTGGATATATCTTGTCCATGATTCTTGGTGTGGCTATTGGCCATGCCGTGAGCCCTGAAGCTGGTGCTGGTGTTGGTTTCGGCATCTTCATCGCCTCCAACATTCTGGGTATCATTCTTTCCAAGTCTCCCGACTCTCGACCTCCTGGATTCTTCGGCAAAAACAACGCCCTTTCCAAGCTGTGGTGGTTTTCATTCTACTCGGTATGTTATACTCCGTACTTATTTATATCCTTATACTGACTATATTTAGTTCAACCAACTTCGTCGTGACCTCAACGTTGTCGTCGCAGGAGGCAAGAGATGGAACATTCCCATCTTCTGGGGTTTCGTCCTCCGCTATATCTCCGCGCCTATCCTTGCCATTATCACATCTTTCGCCTTCCCACTCTTCTACACCAAGCGTAACGACCCCCTGCATATCTTCGCCTTCGTAGCTGCTATTGGCGTTATGTGCATTGTCGGTTTCGGCTTCGTCGTTCCTCGCTGGCTCGACGTCTTTGTGCCTCCCGAAAAGCTCCACCTCAGTGACACTTTCTACGCACCCCAGGTTGTCATGGCTCCTCTCGAGGTTCATCGCGATGAGGTCATCGAACACGGGGCTGTGGCCGGGGATGGTACTGCTGCTACGCCGTACCCTAGGAAGAAGACTGAAGCGAATAGCTTTTAAGCCTGTCTCCTACGTTGACAGGCCTCGGAAACTTTTAAGTGTATAAATATAGAATAAATAAGCGGAAAACAAAGATTCATGTTTCGTTCTCAATTAAACCCGTTACCATTTACCCCGTAAGCGCTTTCGTTTCCTCATTCTAGAGGTGCCCTGTCAGTCAGGACAAGGTTATTCGTTGATAATGTGGTGATGGCTCCCCTGTCAGAGTCTCAAGAATTTCATCCTAAACCCATCAAGTGCTGAAACGGTTTGAGGCTTGGCGCTTGCGACGGGACGAAACGTCTAGATCTCTGGAAATCAGTCCACTTCAATTGAAAATCAGCTCACTTTATCCTGAAACGAACCCTGCATTTTGACAGATAACGAATGGATCATCTCTGCCCTGTAGTTGTTGAGATGGGCTGGGGTAGCCACTGTAATTTACTTCTTATACTGGATACCCGCTATATTTAAGCTTAAAAGCGCCTACCACCTGTACGAGTTCAATTGACCGAACTGACACCTTAATTAATAGCTAAAAACTGCAGAAACTGAGGGCGATATTATTCTTCAACAGTGATCGGATGACAGTTACCATCCAAGCCTTAGTATTGGTTCTTGGCGCCTGAAACCGGAGCCACATCCATCCTCAGCTACTTGCGACAAGTTCTGCGACGGAGACCACTAAAAAATGAAATGACCCCTGTATCCCCAAATCGTTAGCCTTTAAGGTTACCATGAAGCATATTCTTAGCACTCGCGAAAGCTACAGGGCCGTTTCGATGGAAACGCGGAACTCCTAGATAGCGATCGTTTTATAGTACGAACTGAGTCCAGACCACGCTCCTCCCGGTATTAAAACTCTCCAGTCCTGCTGCAAACTGATGACTTTTCGGCATCATCGTTCGATTTCGTTTGTTTCCTTTTACCTAATTCTTTTCCTCGAGGCTGGCCTCAAGTTTGTTTGTTTGCTTAATCTGTTATATCGTGTTTTGTTTCTTTGTACTCGCTTCTCTCTTACTTTTACCTTGTCGACTTAATACTCTTATCACCATGGCTGGATCCATCACCCTTCGACTTCTCCTCCTTGGAGCTTTCGCTTCTCAAGCGATGGCTTCTTGTGCCTATGGAACCCTTCTGCATCCTCGTGCAGAGGGAAAGGTCGAAGTTAATACCTTTGGTTACACTGGCAAGACTGTGTGTATCCTTGTATGGACTCATTAAGAGTATGCTGACAGCTATGACAGGGCCCTACCAGCTGGCTCTTTCTAGACCCCGAGGCCAACGCTATGTGTGCTACCGGCACTAACCAGTCACCCATCGACATGGTCGCCGGTGAAAATGCTATGGTTCCCGCCTCTCAGTTGAACCTCGAAATCCCCGATATGACAGAAGGAACCGAGTTCGAGAACCTTGGCACTACTGTTGAGGTCGTCGCTGGCCAGGGAAGCATGCGCTTCGGTAACACTAGCTACACTCTTCAGCAGTTCCACTTCCATCTGCCTAGTGAACACCTCGACGCTGGAAAGAGTATGGCTATGGAGATGCACATGGTCTGGGAGAGTGCTGACTCCCAGATTGCCGTCGTGGGTGTTTTTATCGACGTTGAGGACGGTGCTGGTGGTAGCCCTGCTGGAAACTCTACTTCTTCTCAACCTCCTGCTTCAACCCCTCAAGCTCGCAAGAGGGATAGCTTCAAGATGCGTCGCAGCGTACCTCACACTCATGATCATGACAAGCGACAGCTCCCTGGTGTTGGAGGAACTTTCTTCCACGTCAACGCCCCTACCACCGCCGCTACCACTCCATCCAACCTTTTGGAGACCGTCTTTGGCTCCGTCGGTGAGATCTCCGAGCCTGGAACTCTTACCAAGACAAAGTCTCTCAACATGGCTGAGCTTGTCAGCACTCTCGCAGCCGGCTCTTTCCAGACGTAAGCAAGCCCACAATGACTCATTGAGTAAAAGCTAACATTATTCTAGATACGAGGGTTCCCTGACTACACCCCCCTGCAGTGAGGGTGTCAGATGGTTGGTTTCAGACCAGAAGCTCTCCATCAAGACTTCCACTTTCCACGGTGTCCAGTCTGTCATTGGGTTCAACTCCAGATTTCCTCAGGGTGCTCTTGGCGAGCCCAACACTCTGGATGCCCTGGCCAAGATGGTCCGTTAAGACGACCACGATCATGTTTTGTTATAATGATAGAAATAGGATATGCCGTTGTGGGTGGGATATAAAGGACATGAGTAGTAGAACTAAGCAACAAGTACAAGTAAAAGACAATAGAACGGTGATCAAAAAAGAGAGGCCCATGAGTGATAAAATGTGATGTAATATCAGTTAATAATTGCAAAAATAGAAACCTGCGTATCGCAGGTGGCTGGATCTCTCCCGCCGGGAATTGAACCCGGGTCTCAAGCGTGACAAGCTTGCATACTGACCACTATACTACGGAAGATGAACAGTCTGAAGACTGCTGTAGTGGGGGTGTTGACGAAACGGCTCCAATTTTGCTTTGAGTACTCCGTTGGTCCCCCCACCACTCCAATGTTAAAGCTTACATCTTTACTGGACTAATGCGACATCCTGCACCTATCGCCTTTGCAACGGTCATTGACACATGAAAACCCTTCCCTAGCTCTGAAGTTCTATTGAGTCTAAGTATAGTAATTACCCCGAGAAGCGCGGGATGTATGAACATTAAAAGCACGACGCTGTAAACGCTAGCAAAGGCAAATTCCAATGCGAACCGAACTCCATCAGCCGCTATTCTAGCTTCAAATACTATCTGTCAAAGTTACGGTATGGACATTGGACAGACTCGTTAGTATCCTGCAGGCACAGTTGGCGAACCTCGCTACTGCCACCTGCACCATAAGACGTTAGATCTGGGCTGATGCCGACGGTATCGTACTTGTGCAACAAGCCCCGAACTTTGCTTTGTGCAGCCTTTCGCTTCTCGGGAGTTCCAAGCAGATTGTCCAGTACCCACTTCGGCTGGAGGGCGATGACTGGCACACTCATGTGTCTGCTCCAACGTTCTTGATGCGCAGGCGTCAACATGACTGGAAAGACCGGCTCTCCGTTGAAGCAGAATGTCCACTTTGCATCCTCCGTGTCTTGAGGTATTTCTTCTGGCCAGGCTTTCGGATCGCAAATGCGAAGCCCTCGAAGCATGTCCCAGAATGTGCGGTTATGCTCTTCGACAGTCCGCGGCCTTTCGGAGGCGGCGCCGATAATAACGAGGGAGGTATTTGGTCCCAGAGAGGTTGAGATGCGTAGGTACTCGGCTAGAGACAGAGCTACCTTACGAACGTTACGGGGCTCGGATGGATCGTCTGACTCGAGGAATACATAGCGATGATCGTCTGCTCGGTAGCCCATTGTCGCGTATACGCAAGGAAAGGTCTTCATGCCACCCTTCGCTAATATTGTGTTCTTGAAATCCTGGTACGCAAGACCTTGCCAAGAGTTTTCGTCGAATCGAGCTTCAACTTCGGTTCTAGTGGCATGTTAGTCTTGCAAGTATAAAGGATGAGTAAGTCACAAACTTGGTCAGCAGCTCCACATTCTCCGAGTCTGAGAGTAGCGAGATTTCGTCGAATTCATTGGGTAGTAAGGCGACCTTCTCAAAGCCATTTGTTGCGGATCTCAACCTCTTTATTAACCGGTTGACAGCTTTTCGAAATTGTATTGGCTTGGCGACTACCGCAAAGGCAAGAGCCAAGATAATAGCGTTAAATGCGAGCAGCATGTTGCTAATAGACTGAGAATGTTCGAGAATAGGGCGCACAATTCCAATGCAACGTCAGTACTACGTGGAAGTACCTTGACCTATAAATATCTGATGCCATAGCGACTACGTCAAAATGGTGTATAGGACTGGCCAGCCGGATCGTAAGCCGGACGTCATTGACATGGATCGGCAGCACTGTGTTACCAGACTTCTGGCAAACAGCCTTGGAATGGCATGGCGTTTCCAGAGCGCCATGGCCCTGTGTTTCCATTGCGTGCTTCGTCAAGGCAAAACTGACGAATTCAATCCGATGCATGCGGCAAGCGATGACCAGCACACATGCGGGTCGGGCATTATCCTCCGTCGCTCCGACATCGACCACTTTATTCTGTCTCTTTGTGCATCTCATTAAGGCACTGACTATACATCCCGCACCTTCATTCGGATCATTGTATGTATCGGTAAACTTCTTTAGCATAGATGGGGTATCATTGTCATCCATTAGCCTTATGGTTAGTGTTGGGAATGGTGGTGCGGGATGTACACAGCTGGAGCCTCGAAAGAGATAGTGGTGTTGGCTTTTGAGAGGCGAAACCCGAGAGCTTATGCACAAGCCGTATGACCCTTTCAATTAACGGAATTCTGTAGCATCTAAAGTTACGTAGTAGATCGTCCAGAGATCGATCAGATCCTAGCGCTGAGGGGATCAGATGCTCCGGAATGCGGGGCGAGATAAATCTGGGGAAAGGTGGATTCCCCGGGCCGTTAAAGGGGTCATGACCGAATCCTCGCATCATCGACAGTGAAGTGTTCCTGTCACGCCTTGAGTAATATTGGTCCGGGCACTATTAAGAATTAAAGACGTAGGCCGTCGCACAATACCCGCCCCGAATCTAGAACGGTCTCGATACTTGCCCATTCTATTCATTCTTTACATCCATACAGAGGTTTCAAGATGGAGGATACTAAGCAACTACCCGATGGCATCATCGAACTTGCGCCCCGGACGGGAACTTCATTCCTCGTTAACAAAGGCCAACGTCTAACAATAATCGATCCCAAAGGCGCTCAAGTATCTGACCTCGTGGTATTCAATCAACACGACACAGACGAAGTCATCTCCAATGGACGCACATTCGACTACGCAGACACCATTTACCTGACAACCGGTCATCCGCTGTACTCAAACCGCAGCAATGTCATGCTTAAAATCGTCGACGACACTTGTGGACGTCACGACTTTCTGCTTACGCCATGCTCCAAAGATACCTTTCGCATCATATACGGACACGAGGAGCCGCATCACGGCTGTTTCGGCAACCTGTCTTTGGCGCTAAGCAAACACGGCATCGCGCCTGATCGCATTCCTTGCGCGTTCAATTGTTTCATGAATGTGCCCGTGGACGGCAAGACGGGAAAATTCACGGTGGAGACACCTACTAGCAAGGCCGGTGATCACATCGACTTCGTTGCTGAGATGGATCTTATTGTTGCTATTACTGCCTGTTCGGCGGGAAAATCCAATGGCGGCAGCTTCAAACCTATTCAGTACAAGGTAGCTTAATGAAGAGATGCTAGATGTTCATCGTCTACCAAGCTTGCCGTGGTTTCCCGGAGGAGTTCGCATCCATCTCGCTATTCTCGGAACGAACAGTAGTGATGCTGATAGAGTTCACGTTAATTGTTGAATCTTCAAGGGATGGCCAGGGAGTAAGCACTATCAAGAAAGCGTCATTGATCACTTGAATCTTAATTCTTTTCGATGCCCGTATTATTGCCCGCACCACCATCACGATATATTCGGGAAATGACGTGAAAGACTTTTCTCACTTGGGAAATACCTAGGGACCAAAGTATCGCGGGATGGAGGGACGGGTAATACACAGATTCGAGGTTATACGCGCATTGACAATGATGCTAAAGAAAGTCCCTGCATACGGCCGATCGATGGCCAATCCCATAACATCCATCGCCGATTATGGTATACGATACCATGATCGTGATATCTGTCGGATCGATGTGGTGACGAGTCCTGCTGTGCGCCCTACTTAGGTTGTCCCTTGGACCTCCTTTCCTGCGACATTCCTAAATATGCATACATAGCTATTTGTGACTTTTATTTGTCACGAGTACAGACGGCACTCTTTTGACCTCAAACGCTTTGCCAACACTTTGCGTTGTGATGGCTTCTTCTCTCTCATCTGCGCAGGCATCTTCAAATGGCACACCAAAAAGCAAAAGCTCACTTGAATATGCTGTGCAAGGAAAAGGAGTTCATGTCGACAGCGGTAATCGAATCTGCTGGGATGACGATGCTGAACAACATCCTAGAAACTGGAAGTCGGGCACCAAGACATACACTGCCGCCCTGATATGCTGGTTGGAGATGTACATGACGGCGATTAGTTCTTCTGGGGTAGGCTTGGTCACTCCTGCTGAAATATACTTGCTAATCATTCTCAGGCAGCTACTGGAGACGCGGCGCGAGAAGAGTATGGTCTAAGCAGAACGATGGCTTATTTTGCCTTCCTCACTATGTACGCCCCGAAGCAAAGTCAGGCATCGACAACGTTACTGACTATGAACAACAGGTACTTGCTGGGTCAGACTATAGGTGGCATATTCTGCTCACCCATCTCAGAGGTCTTTGGACGACGGGCCATATACATAATTGCGGCAACCCTCTTCTGCATTTCCTCAGTAATAGTGGCAGCAGTGCCGTCGGTAATTGCCGTATACTTTGGTCGATTCTTCCAAGGAGTGGCTGCGGCAATACCTGCAACTGTCGCCTTTGGCAACTTTGACGACATGTACAATGCCGAGCATAGAATCTGGGTTGTCTACATATATACCATCCTCGGTATGCTAGGGTTGGCATTGGGTCCTATTTACTCGGTATACATTACCTCGAGCATAGGCTGGTAAGTCTGGAAGAAAACAAGATGATGGCTCGACTGACAGTGAAATAGGCGTTGGGTTTACTACATCTCTACAATCGTCACAGGAGCCACTGCTGTTGCATGCCTCTTCACGAAAGAATCAAACGCAAACCAAATACTGGACAAGATTGTCAAAGACATACAGGAAGAGACTGGCATGGAGGATGTAAACCCTGGCCATGCTGAGGGAGGGAAACTTACCATATCTACCTTTGCAAAAACAGCCCTCTTCAGACCCTTGGAGTTCCTTGTTACGGATCCCTTAGTGCTGTTCTGTGCTATACTGTGCGCCATCGCATTCGGTCTCATTTACGGCTTGACAGAGTCATTGACTATCGTCTACACTGCCCCACCCTTCAACTTCTCGCAGAATGCCTCTAGTCTGGCCTTCATTGCCATCGCGATCGGCGAGATCATCAATGTTCTGCCACGGTTCTATGATGCCTACCTCTACAAGAAATACCGCAAAACACACCGTCGCATTGTCCCCGAGACCAAAATCACCTCGTTCGCCATCTCTGCTCCAGCGCTCGCCGTTGGTCTGTGGCTTTTCGCCTGGACGATCCCACCGCGGGTCACCAACGTTCCCTGGTCTGTCAGTATGATCGGCCTAGTCATAATCGGCTTCTGTGCCAACGACTTCAGTTACGTGCTCTTCGGGTATGCTACTGACAGCTATGGCGAATATGCTGCCAGCGCTGTTAGCGCCATCAGCTTGACGCGTACATTGGCTGCTGCCGTGTTTCCACTTTTTACATATCAGATGTACACCGGGCTGGGCAGCAATGTTGCGACAAGCATCTTGGCGGCGGTGGCGAGTCTTTTTGCCTTCACACCGTTTCTATTTTTAAAGTACGGACAGAAATTGAGGCACCGAAGCAAGTTTGCGGTGGATAATGATGAGGCTTTGGAACAGGAAAACTGTCACATGAAAGACAGTGGAGAGTCTTCGCATGAAGGATGAGGAGCACGGCCGGAAAGGTGTCAATACTGAAAGCAATGTACATTAATGAAGACGTGAAGAGTAATAATGTTTCCAACTGTGCGACGATGAGCAGTCTCAGCTTTGTTTATGTATGTAGTATAATATAGATTGAGTACAAAAAAGGTACACGAAAAAAGTTCAAACCCAAGAGATACACAACGAGTCATCTCTATGCCAGAAAGAAAGGTTGGTCCGATCAAAAGCTCTAGGCAGGACTATGCATCTAGCACTTGCTAGCCTTGGAAGGCTCACACTCGCCGTTGGACTTGTCGCAACCGTTGTAACCCTGGCACTGGGTCTTGGGGAAGCAGTTGTTCTTGTAGGTGGCCTATGAAAAGACATATTAGTATGATTCAAGGTATTCGACGAGAGAGGTGGCTGACCTTGTCACCGAGGTTGGTGTTGATACCGATGAGCTCACCACCGTTGACAGCAGTGACACCCTCCATGTGGACGGATCGCTTGCACTTGGAATTACCCTTGCAGTTACCGCAAGATCGGTAGACCTTGCCGTAGTCGTTGGCATCTATACGAATTAGATCAAACTCCCAAATCAATGGTTTGGGACGTACAGAAGTTGACAATGTTGACGTGACCACATCCGTTGTGCTGGATCACCTTGTCGGCAGCCTTGTAGGCACCGCCACCGATGATGTTGGCAGTTCCACTACCCTTAAGAGAGATAGCATCCTCACAAACATCCTCGAACCAGACGAACTCAAGGTTACAGGCACCGAGACAGTGGACACCTTCCTTCTGGTTGGCACCAATGACGACGTTGCGAAGAGTGGCACCGTCCTCAAGAACAAAGACTGCATCCTTCTCACCTATAGGATGTTAGTAAGTCCCGGGTTGTCAAGTCATGCTGGGAAAAGAGAAACGTACCACCCTCGCTTTGACCGGAGCACTTGACGCCACGGTCGTAGCGAACCCACTTAGCGTCAAAGACCTCACCCTTCTTGAGGTATCGGGGAGCGCTGAGGGACTTGGTGCCAGTGGCCTTGGGGACACCACCTTCGTAACCAAGGCAAGCCATGGCGGCAGGAAGGGCAGAGAGAACGGCGATGATGCTGGGAGCGTGCATTTTGGCGGGTGTTGAAGTTTGTGTGAAAACGAAAGAATACCGGTCAACGGTTATTTAAAGAATGAATAAGGTTGAATAAGGTTGAAGAAGGTGAGTTGGAATGAAGAAACACTGCTTCCTGAGATGTTTCCATCGTCTTATAGCTTCCTCGGACTCTTAGCCTTACTCCCTGACCGGACCATCGCTCCTTCACCGATTGCAATGAATTACACGAAGTCATAGCCCGGGCCTCGTTCATGCATCAATCAGAATCCATTAACGCCGCCATCCGGGATCAGATTAAGGTAACCCGAGCCTAAAGGTTTGACGTTTCAGGACGGGCATATTTCCTCCACTGAGGTGACACACTAGCCAGCGCTTATAGGCTGGTGTTGTGGTGGGCCAGGTCCACTGCCACGAGAATACGCGGAACTAAAGTTAAGGTTATTTCGGACCATGCTTGTCTGGTTTCTCGGTGTCGGGAATGACAAGGCATGCGTCGGGCCAATCTGTGACTTCGCATGACATGAGGCTGTTGGAATATTCTATTTTCTTGGCTGGAGGTTGCGGCATTGGTTATCTGGTACTTGAAGTTCTTCGACGAGGATACGGAGTACGCCAGCCACTATTTTTACGCCATCATAAGCCCCGGCTCCTTAAGTATCAGTACAGGTCTAACGCTAACCACCAGAGCCAAGAGAAGAAACCGGGCCCTCGGGGCAATTTGACAGGTGGTCGTGAGCCTCGTTATCAAATAATCTCCTGTCAGAATAGACAGCAAATGATCTACACGACAGAGAAGCGGAGTTAATGTCACCCGGGCTAACCCAACGCGATTTGCGGTGAGATATAATTAAAGGAGTAATGGTAATGCAACTTGCGTACTCTGACCAAACAGAATGAAGAGATGATGTCTCCGCCTCTAGATTGACCGAACCACCGAAGTGGTTGTTGCACAGCCTACAAATGTAGCAACTGTTATGTTACCAGTGCTTTTTACCAGACAAAGTGATTACATCACAGGGGAGCAATCCTGGACCGGGAACTATATATAAGATGCATAAGAGGAACAAACAAACCCTGTTGTATGATGCTTGTAGACTCTACTCAGTTGATGGCGTCCAACGTTAATGTGTCCTGCAACCCGAAGTATGTGTAAATATTTAACACCATGACGTTAGCACTTTCGAAGTCACACATCTCTTGACATGATTTTGATCTAGAATCCCACGTCTTCACAATAGTTGTATACCCAAACGTTTTAGCCGGCGTGACAAGCTGAGTTTATCGTGGATCTTCCTTGAAGAAACATTTGTCGGCAGCCTTGCATTGCTTTTTCTAGCACCATCGACGACTGATCAAATTACTTCGGTCTAATAGAGAATTGTTCTGAGGAACTTCCCTTCTTATTCGTGATACCGCTTCAGAGTATTTATTGGAGAACGTATAGGGTGCATGGAAATTATTTTGTTGCCTATCGGTACTGGTGTAGATATTTGAATCCGAGAAACCCTCCGTTTCTCCAGGGTAGATTGCACCTCGGGGTACTACGTTTTCTTTTAATCATGTTATGAAAAAGAAGGGACGACTCTCACAACAGTAGATACTGGTGATATTCAATATAGTATGGAAGGTCCTTTGAATCTTATTCCAAAGAAGGTGGAGTCAAATGATTCCAAACACGAGCCTCCGTCAGCCCTGACGGCCGTTGGGTGACCATTATCGGCGCTGTCTGGCCCTGCAGGAAGTGTCAGCCTATAAGATGACTTCAAAACCGATGGGATCCAGAAACACTACCATACAAAGGGTAAAATCATGGCACCAAATAGTGTTATTGCCATCCGATAATACCACACATGTTGTTCATATCTTCCTGTAGGCTTAATTACTTATAGTTCACCCGAGGTTCATCTATATGTTTAGCCGGAGCACGTGAATCCTGTATATCTGTTGAGGTCTTGGCTGAACCATTCCCTCGGGAAAGATCTCGATAACTGTTGGTTGTGTTCCTGGGACGATTTGAAGATAAAGACCGAACCAAGTGAGAGCACGGTGTCAATTCCTCCACATTGACTGTGTCTTCGGTGCAGACAGACCAATTAGTACAGGGCAGACACGACATGTACACCACTCTTCACCGGAACAAGTATTATCCTTCACGAAGGGCGACCATGAATGGGCTGACCTCAGCGCTAACCCTCGCTAGGGATAAAACCCGTCGGACACTTCGGTCAGGGGATCAACATAGGCTACTCAACATATTATATAGGTAGGTACATAACAAAGAGGAATGACATACGTGTCGCGTAGGAATCCTATTCTTTGCATCCATCCCGTACTGCAAAGTTATACTGCGCCATGGAATCGTTCAAGGTCATTGTTGTAGGCGCCGGACCCGTCGGCTTGGTCCTCGCACACGCGCTACAAGCCGCCGGTATTGACTACGTGCTTGTCGAGCAAAGACGTCAAGTGCCTCCCGAGCCAGCTTACGGTCTTTTCGTATGGCCTCAAATCATGCGTATATTGCATCAACTGGGTCTTCTGGAGGCTATAACTACTGTTAGCCAGCCTATGCTCGAGGCCATTCACCGATCGATAGATGGCAAGGTTATGCATCGCGAAGAAGGTTTTAGAAAACTTGAAGTCATGTATGTCTTAACATAGTATTTCCCAATGATTTACTGACGCAGGATAGGTTTGGATATCCCATGTCGATCTTCAGCCGTTTGGACTTTGCGTCGACATTGTTAAATGCCCTTCCTAACAAGGAAGAGCGTGTGAAAACGAGCAAGCGTCTCAGCAAAATCATACAAGACAAAAATGGTGTCAAAGTCGAGTTTGCTGATGGCACTTTTGAAGAAGGATCAATTGTCGTCGGTGCTGATGGAGTGTGGAGCGGTGTGAGGGATCAAATGGTAGCCCAGGCTCCAAAAGGGCTCTTTGACGAGTCCACAAACCCATTCGAGGCGACACACGCCGGTGTCTTTGCTAAAGCAGATCTCTTGCCAGGCCTTGAATCAGGCAGAAATATCAATGTCTACCAAGAAGACTCCCATGTTCAAGTTTTCACAACAAGGGAAGAGGCTATGATTATTGTATATCATCGTATCCCAGCGGAGAGGAAGAGGACGTATTTTGGCCAGAATGATGCAGAAGATGCTGCGAAGCCTTGGTTGAATGTCTATGTTGGCGAGGGGTTGACCTTTGGTGATTTATGGAGGCAGAAGACTGCTGGTGGAACGGCGAATTATGATGAGGGTGTGTTGCCATGGTGGCATTGGGGAAGAATGGTCTTGGTAGGAGACGCTGCTCACAAGGTACTTTCATGTCACTCAATCAACTCCGGTATACTAAAAATCAGCAGATGAACCCCATCAGAGGAGCAGGAGCATGCTGTGGCATCGAAGACTCCATCACACTAGTCAACTCCCTCAAGCGAATGCTGCGCTCCAATCCAACCCCCCAATACTTCGACCTCAGTCAAGCGTTCGTAGCATATCAATACGAGCGTGAAGCAGCGGCCAAGCTATGGATGGAAATTTCGCGTCTAAACCTCGAGCTCTGTATCGGCCCGCACCAGCCCTCACTGAGGACGGCCAGTATTGCGGATTTGAAGTTTATGCCTTTGGTTGCGGATGGACCGGTGTTGTATGATGTGCCGTTCCCGGAGCAGAAGAGTGGAATGATTCCTTGGACGAGGAAGGCAAAGGGGACGAAGAGGGATGAAGAGTTTCAGGCCAAGCTTTAGATGTGTTAGTTGTTTCCAGTATACCTACAGCCCCCCAGAGCTTGATATCCCAAAGGTATGTCAAAATGTATTGTATTTTTTAGATATTCTTCTCAACGCTTGTTTTCCCAGGTAAAAAGTCCTTGTTGAAAGAGATGCAAGGATAGAAAGAGATTCGCGTTACAGTTGTGGCATTTCTCCATTTCGATGTGCCATGTCATTCGCCAACCTCATCATAACCAGAGACATGAGAAGTAAGCTGTCGTCACTTCCCATCATCTGCCACCAATACTGCGGCATTACATCAATTGTTGCGTCTTAAATCTGACTGGCGTCAGTTAGTTAGGCCCAGACCATGGTCGTTGGTGTTTCGAGCGTCCTCAATTGGGCCAACAAGTTCGAGAGCAGCTCACATGTGATATGGTCGGCCTCCCAACCCAATGCTAGTTGAATCCAGGCAATGTATAGTTTTGACCGCAGCTCTGCAATCGGGTATATTTAGGTCCAGCTCCTGATGCACAACTGGCATGTATGACTTTACAACAAAAGTATAACTTTTTGTATTACTTGACCTGCACCCAAACCTAACCATCATATCTAGAAGAGACATTTCGTATGACAACATGTTTTGGTATCCGGGGGATGGGTATGCGCCACGTATCATAACACAGCACCAGGACTATTTATCTGACGATTCCCAGACCACAGCCTGCCTTGTTATGCGACCAGCATGATAAAGAAATATACGACATTGGGGAAGCCATTGAACATCTCAGGGCTAAACATGTTAGTTTTATCAAGCGACCTGGGCGTCTTGGTGAAACGGATACGCACATGCATTACTGGTACTGCTTTGATTGCGGCGCCGGGCTGAAAGACCATCGCAGCTTCAACTCACATAAAGCAATGTGGCATCATTTGAAGCAGAAACACAGCTATATAGTGGATTATGATCTTGATTTGACTTGGTACTGAGCCTTTCATGGCTCCTCTAGGCTGTGTCAAGGTATATGACCTTAAAAAAAATCATCTTTACTGAGCTTGCGCTCCTCATGGCTTACCGATGGAAAAAGTGCAGGCGCTCAAAAGTCATAGCAAGACTGTTAGCATCTCTCATTGCATGACAGCGGTACAACTCAATAACAGTATTAGAATACCGATTGACAAGTCACCTGAGTTATATACGTTTATCCTAAAACTACATCTATCTTGGTTGATCCTGCCAGCCTCTCCCAATCATCGGCCAAAACGAACCCGACACCCTTCCTATAAGCCACCTGACCTTCTCGCTCAATCCAGAGTACGTGATAGCAGTCTTGCTTCTTTTCAACATCTGCTTACCACTGGTCCATCCACACTATCTCGTCCATAACATGGGCTCTTGATTCAAGGTTCCTCAGAGCAGTGGTCCATCCCTTTACTATAGCAATCAACTCTAACTTTACTCCCTCTTCGAGCAGTCCGCTGTCGTCATTATAGTGGCTCTGGAGTCCACCAACAGCATTACCGTTGGAATCTTTGATCAAGTAAAAGTTGCAATCTCCATCGCTGACAATTTCTAGGCCCCCAAATAGATAAGCTTGGGTTGTTTGACACCAGAGATATTGGTATTCCCGGTATGCCTGATGCTCAGTACCTTCTTCTGAGGCGGCACCTGCAACTGGCACGGGGTACCAACACAGGTTTCTCGGATTGTCACCTCCCGAGGTATGTGAATATATGTATCTTGGCAGCTCTTTAGGCATTGATCCAGGCATGACGGCAGTGCGGTATTGGTGATGTGTGTAAAGGTCGCCACTGAAATCCTTTGGTGGTTCGTATTTGATTCGCTTCCATCCACTAGGAGTGTAATCAGGGCTGGACTTTCTAAATTGAGACCATGTGTTATCGACTCTTTTTCTTATGGTAGTATGTGGAGACTCAATCATGTCGAATTCTATAACAGACTCAGTGAACCCAGCCTCAGAAGAAGGAGAAGAGGTGTGCTCTAAATCGAACGGAAACACAGTTTCGCCATGCCACCCCATCCACGACCAGCTGGGTAGTCGGTGACGGAAAAGACTACTACTAGAATTCCGAGCCGGCTTTCGCCTGCGGGAACTGGAATATGGCACTATGAACCAGCAAAGGGAGATGTCGAAGAAAAGCTCGGGGTGGCCAAATACGAGTCCTGACGGATAAAGACTATTCAAGTGAGTGTGGAAACCAGAGAATGCGTCGAAGACGTCTTCATCAAAGTTCAAGTGGCGTTGATTGAAATGTCGAACTAGTCTGGTCAAATTCCAGAGGGTCGGAACGTGTGAATCGATCAAGTCTTTGAACCGGTTAAGGTCTCCGGGCAGACAACCATCGCCCTCTGGATCATACAGCCTGTACTCTACCCAATTCGCACAGCTGCATTGCCATGTGACATACCCTGATTCGAAGGTAAGACATCTTCTAGAAAAGACTTGCTCTTGGCATGTCCACATTCTCTCGGTATAGTCGTATATGCTGGGGGTTGGTAACGGGTACTCGGTCTGCATAAGTGACAGCTTTTCGTCCCTGGCCAGAGGCACGATTGATTGCTTGACAGATCTTACTGTCGAGATCCCATATAGACCCAGTAGGCCATAGTCCGCATCGCGTCCGTCTTTGGCAATAATGGTGAGGAAGGAACTAGCATAGATACAGTGCATTTGTTTTAACTCGTGGCCCAGAGCGACCGCATTATCCTGGACAATACATAAGCTATCGACCCACAGCCAATTCTCACCCAAGCTTCTTGTAAGTTCTATCGCATTGAGGATAGTCTTTGGAATTTGTGACGCAATGTGAGGAAGGCTTAGTGATCCGGGCTTCTCTAGCTGTTCGACTGTTGACATAGTTGTTCGGAAGCTTTTTGTCTGTCCCCAAGTATATGAGAGAGCGAAGAACCTAGGGCAAGCCTCTATACATGAAACGATACAGTGTCTATTCACGTCTATCAAGTATTGCGGCTTGAAAGGTGCCAGGATTCCGAGAGATTTGTCACAGCTGTCATAATGGGTATTGATGCAGCGGTCAGACCAATCCTTTATAAGACTGAGGTCAATCCAATCGTTATCCAGAACCCTGGCCGTCCCCGGATGATGAGGTATCTCAGGGCGAAACAGCAGTTCAAAATGTCGAGTTGTGCTCCAATAATGGGCGGCTCTGGTCGAGTAGTTGGCCCCGAGAAACGCACTTCTGCGGTCTCTAAATTTATGCAACTGCAGCTGCCGGGTTTCATAATCGGGAACAATACCATACATGAATCCTATATGTTGAAGACAATCAACATGTGGACAGCTCTGCGCGAGAAGATCTCCCACATTGCCCAGCTCGACCAAGATAGAAATGCTGAAAGATGTCATGAAAGACTCCACGATCTTAGAGCACATATCGCACTCAGCGTCAAGAGCCCCATCCTTTTCCAATATTGATTGTTGAATCGAAGCCATGCTGAATGAAGGTGATTGAGTAGTATGTTTCCAGTGTTAGAAAACTCTTTTGAGTAATACCTTATCGTCTAATGTCAGATCTTATTACAGGGTTATTATGCGGGGTTCAACCGGACAGCAAAATACCTCAAATAGCTGTCTACCTCTGCCATGTTGTCTGATCTGCATACAAACATTTATTTATACCGGTCGGCTGTGGTTCTAATGCTCAAGCCCAGCTGCTCTCTTGCAAAAGCGTGTCCATCTAGACTTAGAAGTCAGTAGCTATACGACGATATTCAATTACTAGTACCCCATTTATCTGGGCTTCCTAGAAAAAGGATAACAAGTTCTATCAATTGGTTCAATCTTCATCTCAAGAGTGATATTGAAATAAGGTCTAAGCAATTCATGGTGACTAAGCGCAGAGAACTAAAGGACAAGCCAGAATCACCCGGATAGGTAGGTACCTTACTCTCGATGAATATATTACTGGCGATCGCACTGCCGAGATTTGAAAGATATAATTAGCAATGGCCATGCTCGTCTTTGCATGGCTAATAGACCGCTGGGGCCAACCTGTATGTAGTGCTTTGGCCGTACCCAATTGGTCAACAAGTTCAACAGCAGTCCGCGGAGCACAGTTGGAGAAATAAGCTTTCAACTAATATCATCGACTACCCACCTATTCATGGAACAAAGAACAGCTACGGATAGTTTGCCTGAGAAATGACAGTGCCAATTCATTTCTGTTACACTGCCGATTATTGCCAAGAGAGATGAGACAGCTGATTTAAAAACGCTTCGTTGCAAAACCTGTGTCTGCAATTTGGAATCAAGAAGCTATCGCTTATGTTGACCGCATTCAGCGACGCTTGGCAAACCTACATATGCTTTATGATAGCTTCAAGGTAGACTTGGCGTCCAGCATAATGTCATCGGATGTGAGGACCTCGCCGCCTGCACGTGGGGAAGACGAGCAGGGGTCTTCGCAGCGGCGGATCCGAAGCTAGTTTCACATTAACAGGAACGAGTCAGTGCGGATGACAATGTGAAGTGAAAAGAAATGTTAAAGCCAATTAGATTCAGTTGGTAATGCAACGCGAGTGGGATATGATATCTACATCCCGCTGTCAAAATCATCCATCCAGGTAACATTCCGCGCCTCGGACCGACACGCCAAGGTTATCATACCATGGCCCCAAAACCGCAGATCTTCATTTTTACAGCCTTATTCGGCACTCTCGTGAATACGAACAACCCGCTTTGGAAGCTTTGGCAGGGATAAGCTTGGGACGAAAGGTTTCAGAATTGTTATGCACATTCCTTTTACAGAACCCAACATGACCACAACCCCAATATTTAAAGTTCGCCCTGAAGCCTTGCCAAGATACTCAGCCGATTACGTCGTGGTAATTTCCTTAGAGTTAACTGCCGGGTTGACTCGTCGCATGACTGCCGATACAGTGGTTGTTTGAAGCTATATAACCTCAAACGTCATCTTGATTATGTAGAATTTAACTGACCAACTCTCTTTCTTACTTACATTCGCTGCTAGCCATCGATCGTATTCCTTTCTTTTCATCAGTAAATTATTCATTCTTTTATTGCTGCGCAATCAATCATGTCTCTCTTTAAGGCAGTGTTGACCACACTGTCGGTGTCGACTCTTGTTTCTGCCGTTCCGTTGGTTGAACGTCAGGATCCTGCACCCGAGCCAACTCCGGCTCCGGCTCCCGATGTCGACTGCGCTCCCAACTCCGCCACCGGATTGAAGGCTGAGTGCTGGAAGGCTTGTGAGTGGAAACGGAGGAATGAACGAGGTTTTGACTGACATCAAATAGTGGATATGAACAAGTACATCACCGACTGGGTCGCCGAGAATGGCACCAAGGCCAATTGTGAAGAGCTCGGATTTGCTCAGTGCTACCTGCAGTTCAACGTAAGTCATATAATCTAACTGTAACGATTACATTGCTAACATTGAGCCTTGCAGGGATTCACTGGCCTTACTTGCAACTTGATCACTAGCGACACTTGCCCACCTTTCAACACCAAGACTGTTGAAAAGTACGACTCCAACCAACAGTTCTATGTACGGTTTCCTGTTCCAAGGTTCAAACTAAAATGCTAATTCGCCCAGGCCCTCTGGAACATCTACACTGTTTATCAGTTCTTCAACCAATACTCCCAGGCCCTCAGCAATGGCGCTTCCCTCGCCGGTCAAACCATCGATGCTATCGTTGCCAAGGTCGCACCCCCCGTCGAAGCCAACACCCCTACAAGCGCAGTCATGAGCGTACTCACCTCCACCCTCGGAGTCGTCTCTATCTTCACTGGTGTCGTTCCCGGCGACGCAGGTATTGGTGTTGGTTTGATCAGGGGTGGTCTCAGTGCCGCCTTGGATCTGGCTGGCAAGCTCGGAAAGCCTTTGACATTGACCCAGACCGCGAACGATCGCTTTGTTCAACTTGGCAAGATTGGCTCTGACCTGGCTAAGCTTGTTGAGGCTTACCAGCAGAACCTACTCGATAGCGTCAAGACTATTCAGGGTGACCATGAGATTTTCCTCGCCGCTTGTGGAGAGGGTGGTTTCTCTCAGCGCGTCACTACTTCGCTCACCATCCAGGCCAGCACTCTGTACCGCCAACTCCAGCTGTTTATCCTCTCCAGCGCTCTCAAGGCCAACGGTATTGTTTCCGCCCGAAGCACTGATCGCAGCGCCCAGGACGTCGCCAGAGACACTGGTGAGATCTCGTGCGACAGTCTCAGTGCTGGAAACAGCTGCAACCAGTGGTGGATTGACCCGGATGTCAAGAACACCTACTCCTTCCACAACCCCAACGACTGGGAGAACACTCAAATTGACCTCACGGCTGCTATCCTTGATGAAGGTTGGGCTGACCTCAAAGATGTCTTCAAGATTGAGGACTGCGCTGGCAAGGAACCTGAGTTCGATAACCAGAGCCTCGGTGTCACCTGTCTTGTAAGTACATCCCACTGATGTAACGCCTTTCTCCCTACTGACATGGTCTATAGGCTACCCACGGATTCTGTGAGTGGAACTACGACGACACCGTCAAGCAGTTCAAGAATTGCGACAATGACAAGAAATGGGGCACTCTTTGCAGCAGCTTCGGCGAAGGAAGACTTGGTAAGTTCCTCCACATTATCGTCTTAATCCTGATTCCAGTTTGGCTAATAGCATCTACACAGTTCCTGAGTCTTACATGGGCCCTCTCCTGGAGAACAGCGCCTTATTCTGCAAGAAGCTGTAAGCGCAAATTTACTTTGAAGCCCTCGCGGTGGGAGCAATTTCTCCAGTTTAGTTAAAGGGCTGTCGATTCAGGCGGGCTTGGTTGGGATGAATGAGGCCCCCACTGCAAAACTGAAGAAGGGCCATATTGTTTGATTACAGCAGTTGGATTTATGTTTTATTGTCGATCACATGTGAACTCGCAGGCGGCAGAGGCCTTGTCTTGTGGTCGGCTCCTACATTATACTTAAACATGCTATATACCCGTGCCAAAGTTCTTCCGAATGCCCTCTTCCGTCTAGCATCAACCTAGCTTGCTGTAAAAAGACATGTCTAGTGTTTCAGGCATTCCTGAAGGATCTAATTGTCTCTTGGCGGCCAATCCTACAGCTAGTTCGAAGAGCAGCTGCGTTGGAGCGTGGAAAGGTTACAATACCAGGGGAAAGACCAAAGTGCAATATTAATGAGAGAGATCTTGCAAAGGTTACAATACCAGGGGAAAGACCAAAGTGCAATATTAATGAGAGAGATCTTGCAAAGGTTATTGCTGTGAGCGGCAACCCACCAATCAAGATTCAAGATTATGGACTGTTCAGTGGCTGTGAAGTATAAGCGCTAGAGAAGCGAGCACTTGGCACTTGGCGGAGGATCGCCTTCAAACGCGTCAGTTGTCTATACTCGTTATGCAAGACTGTAGGTTAACGATATCCGAGAGTCGAAGCCTCGTTTTTAAGATTAGCAATTGGCTTGGCTATGAGCTTCAAGGAACCGCGCCTTTACTCGCCTTCTAACGTGAGGTTCAACTTAGTATAAAGAGAAGAAGAAGTTCCACCCAGATATTCTTATTCCTTAGCAATACATTGTTTACCACTCTCCATTCAAGAATCTGAATCCTCTTCCAACTATTCCACTCGCTTCCCTTCATCTTCATCTATACCTATATTTCCAAATGGTAGCCATCAGCACTCTTCTTACATACGCCACTGCCATTGTGCCTCTGGTCGATGGCGCTGCAGTCCCAGCTCAGCAAAGCACCAATCTTGCCAAGCGACAACATCAAATCGAGACTTGGGACAAGTATCACGAACAAAACGAAGCTTATGCTAGACAAGGCCTTTGCCTGCAATACCTTGTACCCACCTCGCGAGACGGTACCTGGCCATGCGGCGTCTTCTGCAAGAATGACAAGATCAGGATCTGCGCTAGCCACGGAATTGCCGTCGAGGATATGACACCCGATATGATGGGCAGAAACCCCGACGGCGAGCTGTACGCCATCGGAAGATGCGAGTGCGACACTTCTGACCTCGAATACCTCGCCTCAGCAACTGTTGACTTTGTCGGAAAGGGCCTTGGCAAGGGATTCAGAGAGATTGGTAGCGTCACCTGTGTAGTTTTGGTCAATGTCATGAAAGAGGCTGTCATCGCTGGTACATATGCCATTCCTGGTGCTGGACAGTATGCGGCGGCTGCCAGAGGTATCGCCAAGGGTGTTAGGCTGGCGGCTAAGTCCAAGGGAGGCAAGGACTTGTGGAAGGACGCTGTGCAGTCGGCGTGCAACTTCCGTAGGCAAGAGGATCTGGACGAGATTGATCAGGGTTTCGGAATTTTCGAGGGCTCACCTGATGATTTTGAGTAGGCTTGAAAGCGATCTGGAATGTTTCTTGAGCGTCCGAATGAAAGGACTGTAATGGCATGGGTTGTAACTAGGCGCGGCGGTAATAGAGTGGACATATTTTAGCATAGTACCGAGATTTCAGACATGGACTGAATTAAATTCTTACCTACTCATACAAACAAACCATGCCTTTGAGGCTGAGCGCTAAAAAAAAAGTGACATTTACCGGGCGGGCTCTGACTTCTAGCGGCTCCGCCAGTGGATACCCACGCTTCAGTGGTGCGCTTCCAAAATTAGCGTGCGTTAGGTACACACCGCGCTGAAAACAGCTCTATGCCATGATATTCGAGGCGATGTGAGCTCCAAATTGAAAATTGGACCTTTGGTCCGGTGTTGAATCTAGAGTCTTCATCTTCACGACGTTCCTATCAGCCCATCATGCTCCCGTCCTTGCCCAAACAACTTGATGCCGCCGTTTGAGCAACGCCTGTTGAACGACACTTTACTGAAACTCCAGCTTTAGAACTTCACTACATCAATCTTCCTGGTTACTGTCAAATCCTGGACATTAAGGGCGGCAGCACACCTTGATACGAGGTGACAAGAATCGCTTTTCCGGCGAGCGGGCACTTGAGTGCTATGTCAATTCAATTGAGATAGACACAAAAATAGCTATAATCGATTTCCATAGCTCCTCGGCCAAGACTGAGGTCAAATTCACTTAACGAAACTACAACGTTGACATCAAAGGGAGCTTGGGACCACTCTAAGCTAGTGGGAGACTTAGGGAACTGCATTGGGAACTAACAGAAATTGGTCAATATGAAAGGGTGGAGTGGGAGCTCAGAGATGAAGCAAATCTCGTGGTGTTAGTTCGAGTTGCTTATCGACTTGATGGTGTCATCGGTCTTTGGAGGAACGACTTGGACTTGAAGGAAGATTAGATTGTAGTGGGAATATCCAATAATGAGGAGTACAGGGAGTTGATGGGGACCTGTGCAGATGACGTCTGAGTCAATTGCTCCTCGCACAACATGGCTTGCATACACCACTAGGATCTTTGACTAAAACTTCACCAGCAATATCACATTCTAGCTATATTGTAGCTATGGAACAATGGACTTTGACATGCTCCCATTGTCATCTCCTGAACCACTGAGAGGTGCAGTAGGCTGACATCTCGTGTCTCAGCTGGATTAGGTAGCGTTGAGAGATAAGCACGCTTCATCCTGCTTTTGTCCATAGATCAAGCCTCAGACTCTTCCAGTCTTACATCCCGCTGCCCAAGTATTCGAGGCGCATATCATTGGCAACCCGTTTGACATCTCGTCCAATAACGTTGACACTCTATGATGTGGCAGGGTAAATCAGGTAACGATTGGATCGAGACATGAATTGCAATTTCAACGTAATTTATAGTAGTCTACCGTTAGAAAGAAATGACACATGCCCGTAACTTTGGTCCTGGTCAGCCGCACCGGGATAAGCCAGAAACATGGCTTCACCTCGCCAACACCTCGACTTGGCATGTGTACGAAACGGGAATTCGCCGGGGGCTAGTCTCTAAGGTCGTTCCTGTCATGTTCTTCTCACATGATCAACATCAGCCGAGACCGGATCATCTGATACTGGCCAAACTTGCGATGACCCTAGACTATCATCTTGGCAGTTTTCCAAGCATTCACCCAATTGGTCTAGACCACTGAAGATGGGCCAGACTCATCAATCCCTACAGCCATAATGCAAAGCACTGAATGTTGGGATTGGCCGAGACTTTATCCTCAGCCCGGGCGCAATGAGCGATCAACGGCGCAGCAGGTCCAGACCTTGCAAGGCTGAAAGAGTCGGGCATCAAACTTCAACATGATAAGAAGGCTTGCATATCCTCCTTGGGCATAAGCAACCTTTACGATACCAACATCTCATTGCACCAATGCCACCAAAATATGGAGTCAGTAACGATTCAAGAGACCAACGGGCTAATCATCCACCTTAACAAGGATACATACTTCCCAGGCCAATTGATGTCCGGCGTGGTCTACCGATGGGAACCCATAGATACCCGCAGCGCAGTTGTAATGGTTTGCATCCATGGCCAATCCAGAGTCATGCTTCAACCCTGTGGCTCCTCAGAAAAAAGCTACTCTTGCTTTGCGCTTGTCAGGACGTGCCAGGACAACCCCGGTATCCTTCGTCGTGGGCCGCTGCGCATCAAGAAAGGCAAGGAGAGGAGTTGGAGTTTTAGCTTCATAGTACCCGTCTTCGCCGACCCAAGAGAAAACGAACAAATTAGCGCACCAAGCTATACGCCCGTCGGTGCCACAGACCACCAACTACCTCCGTCATACACGCTTCACAAGTATGGTGCCGTGACTGCATGTGTCGAGTATCATGTCTGTGCGAAACTTATATACCTAGACGCCGACGAAAAGACACAAGTTGCGCACGCCATTCATCCTTTCAAGCTGATCCACTACTCTCCATACCCACCAATCGATTACTCTGCCGTGAAGCGATGGCGACATCCTAAGAGCATTCGGAACCCCCGTCTGATCCCAGGTGCGAAGTCCCATTTGGCCAAGAGGTGTCTGGGTCGAAAAAGTAACCCAGAATTTAAATTCGACTTATTCTTCGAGCTTCCGTCTACCATTCAACTCGACAATCCGGCACCCATTCCCCTGCGCCTGTCTGTTGATCCGAAATGGGAAGAAAGCGATAAGAGGCTAGGAGGTATTCCACAAAAGATAAAGTTGGTCTCTATCGAGCTCCTGTTAGAGACGCACACGAGATTCATCTTACGAGAAGGAGAAAGGGAGTTCACAAAGGAGCTCAATCTTGATCTTTCCAAAGCCATACATCGGCTACGAAATGAGATCAACATCCCATGCACTAGTAGCTGGGAGCCAGTGGATATTGGGGAATTAATCAATTTCCGACTCGAATTCATTAGTCAACCTGGGTTTCCCAACCCGGCATGTACTACGAAAATTACGCCTTCGTTTCGAACGTACAACATGACTGTAACACATAAGCTGGCGTGGAAGATACAGGTCAAGATCGCTGGAGAGGCCTTCATTGTCGGGGGAAAAGCTGATGTACTGATCTTAAGGTCGAGTGACGGTCGGGTACCAAGGGGCTGGGAAGGAAATCCTTATCTCCCTGCTGCAATGGAAACTGAGGTTGAAGAGGAGGCCCCAGAGATAGGTTTTAGAGGTTCTGCTCTTTGGGACCAGGAAGATGACTCGTGGATCGTACCGCCGCCGGAGGACGAGGCACCGCCTTCGTTTGCTGATGCATGTGTGATGAGGTAATGGTAATGGCTGGATGTGCAACAACAGGTGCAACAACAAAGCAGAACTGGACGGCAATGGATGACTACTCGGGGTCTGCTAGTGACTCATCTCGTGATAAAGATGCCCGCAATGCGTACTTAATAAAACAACACTTCTGATCACTGCCTCCGAGATGGCCCAGGCGCGAACTGACGTCCAAACTGAATCGATCCGCAGGCCTGCTGTCAAAATCAACGTCATGAGTGATGAAGAATGGAACCGCCGTATGGAGGCGATCAATAAGCGCAGACGGCAAGAAGAGGCCAAGATTGAGCAAGAGCTAGCTGAAAAGCGTGCGACTGCCAAAGAGGCAGCCGTTAGGGTTCTGATACCCTACTTGGCTATGGTGAAGCGTTAGAGGGAATACCAACCGCAGCTTACAAAGAAGCTCAAGGCTTATCATGAGAAGCCAGTTGGTGACAAGACTCCTCCCAATGAGTGGAAGGAAGCTTACAACGAGGTCAGTCGCTTGTTGACTGCTGCTCTTGTGTCTTTCCATTTCCAGTCCGACAAGAGACACGGTGTAGTGCAAGGACCCGATGTGATTAAGTTCCTCGAGGCAGAAATAGAACGCGATATGCCGTAGACTCCAATGCTCCAGGCTTATCTCGTGCACCGTCATGTACCTGTCAGCGATGATGAGGTGAATTACTTTGAGAGTCTGGTTGAAAGGAAGGTCAGTCAGATATCTTCCACGCAGAATCATACCGATGACTTGCTTACTAACGTCTGTCTGTGCTATTTGCAGGTCGATTTTCCGATCTTCCTTGTGGCCGCTGCTGAAGATAACCTTGGGAGGATTTCGAAGACAGAAGGAACCTCACTGGCTGCCCCTAAGGCACTGCTTGAATTTGTGGTAGAGGATGAACTTATCCGGGAAGAAGTTGTTGAGATCTTCTTGGAGCCTGAGTCGATGTAGAAATCTAGCTGTAACATTACTCTATTATATCCAACCATGAAATAGACCATCAGCTAATTATTTACTTTCGCTCTCACTCTCTTCGACAGCTGTATCGCCAATTAGATTTCCACTAAACACCCATCCATCAAATACCTTGATCAGTTCCTTCTCTTCCATATGCTGCGCATCATCTGGAAGTATACCCGCTCCCGGGTCGCACAACTGCGAATCTGCAAGTAAAGACATAGTACTCCCGACACTGCAGGGATCTCGAGGAAGGGTTCCGCGTATCTTGACAAGAAAAAAGCCTATAAGACTGAAGAACGTCATAAGGCCAAGAAGAAGTTGGAGAATGGTTTTTGATGTATAGTCGATGATAAGATGTGTTATCTTTGCAGAGTAAACCCCGGTAGTTGTCGACTGGGGTGATTCTGCAGAGCTGTCGTTGGTAGCACTCAAAAGATTGACAGCAGAGCTCCGGCTTCCAGCTCGCATATTGCGATGCATGACGTGTCTGAGGTACTCATTGTAGTCTTCCTTCACTGTCCGGATGAGAAGCCATTCATTCTTGACCCCTTCCAGAGTGTTGCGTGCGTTGCCATCGGGTCGATGAACTATATGATCGAAGAACGAATCATATGTTGATTGGTATGTCGTGGAACGAGGAAAAGGCAAAAGGCTTTCATTCAAGAACCCTCCGAGCTTGAAACCCAGTGTATGCGTTTTGGTATCATTCTGCACCATCTTGTAGTCACCTTGTCCCTGAACCTTGTCGATATTTCCAAGCGCTGGATTTCCAGTGTACGTCACTCTCACCGGCACTTGCCTTATCGTTTGAGAGCAAATAAGTGCAGTGAGTGTGCTATCAATAGCAGCTCTGTACCTCTCAACCCTCCCAAAGAGCATACCAATCGATGGACAATCGATGGAAACCTGACCAGCAGTTGATTGAGGAAGGTCATAGTACTTTCCGATATAAATCTCATCCAAAGTTTGCAGCTCAACCCCAAAGGTAAGATTTGCATAGCCGTCGATGGAGGAACTAGAGCATCGGGGGTTTATTCCTGGGGGTTGAACAGTGACCAGTGTGCCAATTACTTTCTTGGCTTTGAGTGCATCGTCGACTTCCTCGTTCAAGTTCTCAGTTGATATGGCATCTTGGGGAATAGCTGTACAGTCCAAGAAGGGCTCAAGAGCCATGACACTGTACGTATAATTGGCGCCACTACGTGTGCCAGCGGAATCGCCGGACGGGAAAACCTCCGGGACTACCAGGTCTTTCCAGATTCCAGCGGGTGTTTTAGAACCGCCATACCGTACCAGGTTTAAGGCAACACCGGCGCCTCCATCGCTAGTAGGGTCAGAGAACCAACTGAGATCCCAATTACTCACAGCAGCGGTGGAAGGATGATTAACGATCAAAGTGGTAACCGGTAACCAAAGGCCAGAGACTATGATAGTTAAGAACCCTGCAATCAGTGTTGCACCGTTTGATGCTGCAGGTCCAAATTGGCGCCGCTGAAGAGATTTAAACATGACGACGAAAGGGTTGACTGATAAGAGATGGAAAAGAATACCCTGATCGGGTCGGGTGCTGCCGGTTCGAAGGTTTGAGAACGGTGCAAAGATGACTATAGTAGAGTCAAGGTTATTGATCATTGTTGCTATGCCGAAGATGACTAGGGTTGATGAGATGCGAATGATGTATGACAGTGTAGTTGAGTCTCCATTAATCCGAACGAAATTACTTTCGCGTTGGAGAAAGTAGTATAGAAGCTCGAGGATACCGATTGCGATCAAGGGACTTATAAATGTTGGTATAAGCATAGCGAGATGAGCTGGAAGTGGTGTCCAAGAATGTTCCTCCTCTTTGCTTGTCACAGGAGATACTTCGCGTATAGATTCAGAGCTGGATACAACTTGAACTTCAAGATCCCCATTGCACTTTTTTGTAGCAGAGAACTGAAGACCAGCAAGTCTATTTTCCAATTCCTTGGTCGTTAAATGACTTGAGCCGGTCAAAATAGCTTTTAGGTCAGGACTTTGGGCAAGTATCGCTGCGCTGCCAGCCAAAGAGCCGGACATGGCAGGAATCCATCCAAACCGGCGAGGCACTAGAAATAAAAGTGACAGATACATGATACCCAAAAGGAAGAAACATGCCACCATCGTCCAAAGCGCAACAGGCCTCATATGCAGCCGATTCTCAGTTACCCACCCTTTCGCAGGGTACCAGACGCGCTCGTAGCGGAGAAGTGACTCCCTGGCAAACTCACGCGCTATGCCCTCTAAGACCGAGAAAGCTGCGTTATTAAGAGTACTTGTCTCATAGAATGCGCTGAGGTCTTCCGGACGACCAAGTTGGGCATACATCAACTGAAACAGGGCATCTGCTGCTTTCGGTGAACTGCCATCCCCTGATCCTAGGGGTTTGAGGGTTGGCACCTTTTTGTCCACAATAAGAGCTTCTGATGTGCGTTGGAGGTTTGTCCATAACATTTCTCCCAGCGCGACGCTTGACAGATTGCTCACGGGCCTGAGCTTTCCATCAAGAGCGGTTGTTGGAAGTAATGCATTGCCAGTCAATGGGTCTAGCGTTGCGTTGGCGGTTATAATCCCATACCCGACCTTGCAGATTACAGCCGAGGACTTGATGAGCTCCATTCCCGTGACTTCGCTCTCATTCCCAGACTTCTTGATGGTAGATTTAAAGTCTGCAACCGAGATCGCGTATCGGATATCGAATGGCTCCACGTCATTAGGCCACTCGCTTCTAGTATTAGGATCGTAGATGAGGGTTTCGAGACCGTGTGAACAGTTGACGCGGAATGAAGAGTAAATTCGAGGGCTGGCCTGGCATGGGTTGGAAGAGTGAATAGAAACCGCCGGATCTCCAAATCTTACACCCTCGCAGGGATTGACTAAGATGCCACCGTAAGAGCAGGTTTCTGAGGTAAACGTGTAATTCCGCCATTCAGTGCCATGGTCTTCCTTTGTGCTATCTCGTACTGACAGTGTAGCATCCTCACAAGAGATCTGAGGGACGAATATGTCGACAGGGTGTTCGACACGTGTGACGTTAGATGCATCAGTTGTCAAAGCGAACCTTTGCGTAACCAGGTCATCCGGCAGTTTCCAATCGGTCCTCTCACTACTCACATTGTTCAATCTGCTCAGGTATGCCCAGATAGAACTTTCTGATTGAATACCCGTTAGTTCAGTGCCAAATAAACTGCTATTCGGTTGGTTTCGATTGGGATTGTAATTGTCATAGGTGTTCCAGGCCACCACAGAAGTAAAGTTATTCTCCACCTGAACTTCCAAAACACTCTCAGAATCAGTCTCTCGCGCGACAAAGAGAGTTGTTGAAATCAGGATGATGAACTTGATGAGGAAGAATCCTGCGATAGATGTAGCGACGAGAAAGTAACGACGCTTGACTGCATGTGTGATGCTGACGACTTGGAAACTCGTGATATAGTTGAGCAATAGAGAATTCTTGCTCGACGATGGCCCGGCGAGTAATTCGCGCCATGGCTCTCTCACCTTGTAGTAATAGTCTATGCGTCTCCAGAAACTTAGAATGACGATGAGAATTGCTGTGGGGCCGTAGGTCCAAGAGTAGGAGCTAGAAGATATGGAGAGTGAGAGACCGTTGCGGGATGTTATGACGCTGTTGAGGATGAAAATCAGGATGAAGACAGGTAGGGCGGCTTTGCTGAGCCAGAACGGCTGGCGTGTCTTTCTATGCTCTGGCATCACTTAGAATGTTTCTTCCCAGATTTGAAGATCCATATTTGGAAGAAGATGGGGTCGCTGGGGTTTTGGCGTGATTTATTCCCGCTGTGCCGCTGCGTTAGTCGCACTCGAGACAGGCATTCAGATCCTTTAGGGAAATCAGTGTTTCAAACCGAGCCAATCAATGGCCCAACAGGCAAAATAGTCTGGATAAGGTCTTGTTACTCGAGATGAAAGGTGCAAACCAACGAGTCTGCCATCGACTGATCTACAACATAGCATTGGTTACCAATTCATAAATCGCATTCTATCCTCTGTATATGCTGCCCATCAGGCCTTCAACTTTGTTAATAGGTAGATAGGTACGGATAGTGATCTAACATCAGATCTGACCTGTATATAGCCGGTCAGCACTAAACCATCTCCGGTATGCAGCCCGCCAGGTATTTCATCAAGTTTGCATATCTTTCATAACAAAAGTTTCAATTAACGGTGTGGCTTTTGCCTTCCAGAGAGAAAGAAAAATGTCGTCGCAAAAAAAGGCAAGAGTCCTCAATAAAAGAAGGCTTTCGAAGGAAAAGGTATTACCTACGATAGTTGTTGTAAGAGAAACAATTCACAGGTTCTGCTGCAATAGCTACTGCAGTCGAAGCAAGCTAATGGTAAGTTGTCAAAAATGCAAAAAGATAATCTGATGAGACTGGGACTCGAACCCAGGAGGATTGCTCCACCAGGAAATTGGTGTTAAGGTTAACCTTAACCTGGCGCCATAACCAACTCGGCCATCTCACCGGTGATTGGATGAAAGACACAGAGGCAATTGAGCTCTAAGAAGCCGATCCCAGCAAAAAACAGTGCCAACGTTACCCTGAAGTAAAACTTCAATCACGACTGAGGCATCTTGTTTAGAGTGTAGTTAATTTTCCAAAATCCTGGTTCATCAAGTAGCGTCCCTTCCTACAGTTTCTTTTTTAAGTAAATGAGCAACCCGGTTTTGGGGTTTCATTCACTGATTTTGTTGTTTATGAGATCATCTTCAGCCGTGGTCTGAAAGGCAAAACTCTCCAATGTGTACAAATTGCAATCCAAGATGGCAACACACTCTGGAAAAGTGTTAAATGATTGCAACAGTGCCTCAAAAGCCTGCAATCAAACATTGTTCAACCAGTGCTTATTTAATTTTCGCGTGTTTTATCGCATCGCTCCAATTGACACTGTTGCGGCGTCATCCAGCGCGTGTCCTTAGCACAGACGCGTCCTGTGAAAAAATACAAACTGCGTGCCTGGGCGGAGGACTTGTCTCGCTCGATACGCCCTTACTCACCACACCACGGCACAAACAACCCCTCCGCAATCAAAACGATATCGCAAAAATCCTCAAAAACTGCAAAAAGAAATAACTGATAGGCATTGAGAGACTCTGCTCCCGCCAGGGCTTGAACCTGAGACCTTCGCATCACTGAATATTCAGATTGAAGTATTAGTACGACGCTCTAACCAACTGAGCTACGGAAGCCGATCAGCTATTGTTGAGGACAGTTGGCGAGAATTCACCACAGGAAGGTTGCAGCATTGCGAGAGTCTCATCGCGGGACCTCGAAGCTGAATGAATTGACCCTCCATGAATACTGTTGTGGCCGATGGGCAAAACACCGTCGACTCAAGTCGCATATGCTGGACCGTGGGCATAGAGGATGTCGGGTCAAACTTGAGCGGACGAAGAAATCAGGACCAAGGCATCTAAATTCTTCATTATCTATAACTAACTATTGACTAAAACAAGTAAAAATGATATGACAAATTTGTCTATTCTATCTCCCTTACAATCTCGTTCAGGTTCTCATCAAAGCAATGCACTAGGCGATCAATCGTACCACGGTCGCCATCCAGGAGCCCTTCATCAGCGCTGACGGTAATCTTGACCTCACTGTTCTGACCAACAATGACATTGAAGAACAAGCGGTGCGCACACAAGTGACTTGTATCGAGCTGGTCAACAGTAGACACAGTAGACGACGGTTCCGTAGTGGTAAAGTAACTCGAAGCAAGCGACTCAGGAAGTCTGTATCTCTGAAGCGCTGTTTCGCTTTCTCCTGGATGCGCTGGTTCCTTGCGGTGGATGATGTTGAGGTACGTATTGAACGCAGGGCTCATCTTCGAGATACCATCCGCTTGAGCAAAGCGAGTAAGTTGAGCAAGATGGTCCTGGACAGAACTGAGTTGATCCCGAGTCACCATGGCCTGGACCACAGAGAACGGCGTCACAGTAAGTGTTGGTAGACTGGACGCTGTCAAGTCAAGCGTTTGCGATCCATCGCGGGATGAGAGAGACCTTGAAGCATGGTTCAGACCGAAGGTAGGGCTTGTGGTGCACCTCATTTCCTGATGTAGAGTCCTAGCGTAGGCGAGGATAATGGCCGCAGAGGCCTCCGAATTACTTCGCTGCGAAAGGAAGTCAATCGTGTATGGCGCAAGTTTAGTCGCGAAGGTTGACTTGAACTGCGGACCAAGAGAGGAGGTCATCGCAGCGTTGTCTGGACCGAAGATAGTTTCCTCAGCGCGAGACAGGTAGGTTCTCCAGTATTCGGCTTCGGCTTCGGGCTGCCTGACATTGTTAAATTGCTCGATCACACTTACAAGCGGTTGATGGTCGCCCGTTAGCTTGCCCAAGCCCAATAGCTGGTCGAGGTCCTTCTCGATCATTTTGACGCTCCATCCATCGTACAGAGCGTGATGAAGTCTCAGCACAACGGCTTTGCCATCTGAAGCTTCCAAGAACGAAAGCCTAGCTGGTGGTTCCTTCAAGTCAGACACTTGAAGGTTCTGCTCGCCAACATGCTCATGGATCAGGCTTTCGATAGTCTTCGACGAGTCCTGAATGACCGAGAAGCGCTTGGAAGGTGACCACTCCCGATTGAGTGTCACCTGGAACAAATCTTGACCATTACCACCACACGCGAAAGTAGTTCGTAGTATATCGTGAGCACCCACGAGCTCCTCCCAAGTAGTCTTCACCTTCTCGTCCGTGAAAGAGCTGTCAATTGTGTAAACCCACGGAGGCTCAAAGAACCTCTTCCCGTTATGCACCCACTGCTCCAAATGAGATCGTTGGCCAGAGAGGGCGGGTAGAACGGACTGGATGTAACTCTCCGGCAAGTCAAGATTCTTGGCCATCGCTGGAATGAGTCCCTCATCCGCCACCGTCTGCTTCTGCACTGGATCCTTCTTCAAAGGCTTGTTCGATGAAAGGCGTGTAACAATATCCCGAACACTAGCCCCCTTCATAATCTCAAACACACTAACACTCATCCCAATCTTCTCCTTCAAAAGCTTCGATAGACGAATGGCTAAGATCGAATCAAGACCGGCACTGATCAATCGGGTGTCGTAACCGATCTTCTTAGATCTGCGTCTCGAACCGATGACCTTCTCGACGACGTTCAGAACTGCTTCAGCCTTCGGGGTTAACCCGTTCAGGTCCACAGACTCGACCGGGTCGTTTCGTGACTTAGACACAGCCGCATTGGCCACCAGAAGCTGCTTCGTGTCAACCACTGGGGAATCAGAACCGTGAAGTACGTGGTTCAGCGCGGCGACCAGCTGTTCCCCTGTGACATTGACCTCCTCCGGTGTCATCTTAGCTCTCAGCTTTCCGTTCAGCTTGTTGTCTCTGATATGGAAACTGGCAATCAGAGGATAATCGTCGTAGGCTGGTCCGGTTGAGTCTGTAGAGTCGACGTCTGCTGGCCCGAAGAGCGCTTGCGAATTGTCGGTCGTGTTTGAGGAACCGAGCACACCGTCAAACACGAAGAGACTCTGGAACAGACTCGCCATGGCTGTGCCTTGCTGGGTTGATCGCCATTGCGCTTGGACCTTCCTCAGAGACGCCATGGAGTTGGTGCCTCTCGCAGAGTCAATCTGCTTCTGCACGAGACCCAGAGCCTGCGACACTGTGATAGCCTCAATTGAAGCTCCGAAACTGACTCTCATAGGTAGGGTGTTGATGGTAGGTCCGACAATGGCGACGTCATCATCAGCATCAGTAGACACGACCTCTCCATATACCACATCCGCTTGATGGTAGAGCGACTCGCAGAGAACCTTGACCCAAGACAATTGGAGAGCTGCCTTGACCGTGACACCAAGCTCTTTGCACTTGGACTGCAGAAGAGACAGGTCCTGCTCACTCAAAGAGAAATGGAAGGCAGAGGATGCTTTGAGTTCATTAACCGGGAACTCAATTGGCTTGTAGGTGTAGTCGCGAACAAGGTCAGTCCAATACGAGATTGATGCCCGTTGCGACGAGGCGACAGTCTTCGCGAATGGTCTGAACAGATGCTTCAAGCTGTCGGGCGCATCAGCCACACCACCTTCAAGACGTTGACGGTAATTATCGCGCAAATTCTTCCAGACTTCCTGAATGGATGTCGCATCATAAAGCGCGTGATGAATGCGTAGATCAACCCTGCCAGGCGTCGTTGCCTTGACCTTCCAGCTGACAAGGTCGCTTTGTTCAGTGGGCGAAACAATACCGACCCATGGAGACTCATCATCTTCAGTGAACATGAAACGAGTTCTCAAGATTTCACATGATCGTACCGTATCTTTGACTGCAGCGAAAAAGTTGTCAAGATTGGCAGTGTCGGATTGGAGAGCGTGGTCAGTCAATTGAATGGCGTGGATGTAGGTATAGGCGTCGCCTGTGGCGAGCGATGCACTGAGCATGCCTTCTTGTAGAGGTGTTGCGACAAACATAAGGTCCTTAGCGAGGCGATTGAGGGTTCTATCGTAGGCATCTTCGTCGCTACTGGCGCCAACCTCAACCTCAGTCTTTAATGCTTGGGTGCCATTGGTGGTCGTAGTTTGCTTGGCTAGGGCGTGTCTCAGAAGCTCAGCGACACCCTTGATGGTACGAGCCTTGATGACTCCATGTGACGAAAGCTTGGTTTTGTTCGTCTTGTTAATCTGCTTGACGAATGGCAATACCGTGATCGAATCGAGGCCAAGCTGGTACAGAGAAGTAGACTCCGGTTTGGAGGATACTTCGGAAGGATTGAGACGGAGGAGTCGGCTGATGGTTGTTTGTACCTCAGACAGAGCCTTCTTGTATCCTTCGTCATTTGTGGCCTGGTCAACGTTGTGGCTCTCAGTGTGAAGGTGACCCGACAGAGTCGCACTGGCAGAAGGAAGTCCAGGTGCGATGTCCGACACCTTGACGGCAGTGTCCGCACAGCTGTACGCCACCTTCTCAAACAACTGGCCGACTTCGGTCAATTGCTTCTCATTCAAAGCACCCGCAGAGGAAAGAGTTAAAAGAATCTTGCCATCAGCATGAAGGTCAACATCAATAGCCAGAGCCATGTCGCTACTGCTACGAGTAGGCAGAGCAGTCATGTGTCCGGGACGAGACTCGTCGTCGCCCGTCTCGGGTGCTGGAATAACGTTGATGCTGAGAAGGCTATCAAACAACTTATCCTCCGATCCAGACCATCGCTGAACCTTGTCGACACTGACTAGCGGCATCGTGCCTTGAGATACAGCGAGATGAGCCTCGTGCACCCTTTCGGCAAGCTTAGGTAGAGACTCGTCTTGTCCATGAAGGGTCAAAGTGCGGATGAGGGTATTGAGACATGGCCCGACGAAGCTATCAACGCCCTCGGCTACATGATCGAGCAGTGGTCGAAGTGACATGATGAAGCCGTAGATGATAGAAGGGCTCTGTGTCAATTGAGCCAGGCACAGGCTTGTCGCCAGCTGGAATGCTGAAGAGGTCGATATAGCAGCGCCCGACGTGGACTTGAGTTTAGCATTGAGCTCAGAAGTGGTGTAGCCAAGACGAAGAGTCGAACGAGCCATTGAGCCGTCTGTGTTGTCATCAATACTGCCGACACGGCATGGCTGAACGGCGCGCAATTGAGCTTGCCAGGAATGCCTGGTGGCTTCCAGTTGATCACTGGTCAAGTAACAGTGGCGAGAAATGTTCGAATGGATGGCCAGGCTGCGGTTGGCCGTGGAAGCTTGGCAGGTCTGAGCGTTGTAGGCTTGTTCGAGTTTGTGCTTGAGCGACTCAATAGCGACACCGTCGAAGAGTGCATGGTGGATCTTGAGAGACACAGTCAATTCGTCCAAACCCTCCGTAATAGTCAAGCGGACGGGAGGCTGCACGTTCATCCCAGCCACAATGTCGGCAGGGTGAGCATCCTGCAGCGGAGAGGCAGTTGGCGATCGAAGAACCACCTGGAAGACCTGACCATCTTCATCTCGCTGGATGAAGCATGTCCTCAACATTGCTTGTGAAGCAATGACCTGCTCAGCAGTCTTCCTCCACTTGCCTACGTCAGTGTCGCGACTCAGACGGTAATTGAACTGCGCGACATAAGGAACGTCATGTCCCTCCGCGCCGCCATCATAAGAGCTCAGCCATACCAATGAGCGAGCGATGAGCGCAGATTGAAGAGGGAGACAAGGAAGTACAGCCTCAATATTGTTCGTGTCGAGACCATCTGGGAGAGGCCCAAGATCAGCCGCGGCAAAGGTCGCTGCATCGTGTAGCATATCTTGATGGTCATCTGTTGAGGGCGGCGTCGAAAGAGGGGTGCTGTTGGTTGTTGATATAGCTTGATCAGCAAGTCTGGCGATGTCCCCGACCGTGCATGAAGGAGTGAGAATATGTGTCATCTTGACCTGCGAGAAACCTCGCTTCCTGAGGAGAGAAACCAGGTTTACAGCAGAGAGACTGTCGACGCCTAAACGGTGGATGCTGCTGATTGGAGTAGCCTTGATATTGACACCCACGGCTTCTTCAATCGCAGAGACGACGAGGACCTCTTCTGGACTCAGAATACCGCCGGAGCTGATGTCGGCACCAGTGTCGCCATCCTGATCCTGCTGCTTAGTCACGAAGTCACTTGCCAATCGTCCCAACAGCTTGGTGTCGACCTTGCCAGAGGCCGCCAAGTAAGGAATCTTGGTGACCCAGACCATAGTAGGTACCATGAACGCGGGAAGCTTGGCCTGGCATTCTCGTTCGATCAACTCCAATAGCGAAGTAGAGTCAGGATCCTGGGCATCCAGCAACTCGACTTCCACGTCGCCTTGAGCCTTAGGGCTACTCGCCTTTCTTGCGACAAAGCCCAGCAATTGTTGTTGCTGACTCGAACCTTCTCCGCTTGACGCGACCGTAGCAGCAAAGTCCAGGCCTTCCTTGTCGCCGGAAACCTGCTTTAAGAATCCCACAACCTCGTCCAACTCGAGTCGCTGACCACGAATCTTGGTCTGTTGATCCGCTCTACCCAAGAACTCAAGTGAGCCGTCGTTCATCATGCGCATCATATCACCAGTTCTGTAGACCCTCTTGGTGTTGCCGAGGATCGAGATAGTCTGGAAGCTCTTGGCTTGTTCGGTCGGGCGATTGAGGTAACCCATTGCGACTTGTGGACCAGCGATGCAGAGTTCGCCTGGTTGTCCTCTTCTGGCGACGACGAGCTCATCGGAAGCGGCACTGGGGCAGAGAAGAAGAGCCTCAAGGCCATTGAGGGGAAGGCCAAGGTTACGTGCGTTGGAGTCGCGATTAACGGGATGACCTAAGCATCCAATTGTGACTTCAGTTGGACCGTAGAAGTTGAAGAGAACAGCCTTGTCCTCTTCATTGTGGGAGTCTTGTGCCCAGGTGTTCAACAGCTCATTCGAAGCCTTCTCTCCACCGGTTGTGACTACTCGCACAGAGGGTACATCCTCAGGTGCCAATCTCAATTGAGTCAAAACTGAAGGGACAGAGCCAAAGTGAGTTATGCTCAACTCGTTGATGAGCTCCTTCAAATTCGCCATTATTGATGTGCGGTCCTTGCCGATGACGACCCGATGGCCCAAATGCCAAGGCACGAAGAGCTGAGTGAGATGAGGATCAAACGCTCGAGAGGTGAGGTTGAGGTATTTGCCGACACCTCCGAGTTTGGCTGTTGCGGGCGAGTGTTCAATTAGACGGTCGCTAAAGGCAGAGATGAAGTGGCACAGGTTGCTGTTGGAGACTCGAACGCCCTTGGGACGACCTGTTGAGCCGGAAGTGTAGAGAAGATATCCTCCATCGCCGGCTTCGGAGCGATACTCAAATACAGGCCAAGATAGAATAGCGTCAACATCTCCCTCACCGTCGGGAAGTAGTACTACGGGAGCGTCATTCGCAGCGTCGAGTGCAAGATCACTGACAAGCTCCTCAGTGGTGATGACAAGTTTAGCACCAGCGTCGCGGATGAGGAGCTGTTTGCGAGCCGAGGGTAGGTCTTCATCGACAGGCAGATAGATGAGGCCGGCACGGAAGATGGCTAGAGTGACCGCAAGAGACTTGATGTCTCTGCCCAAGCACATCGCCACCGGGTCGTCGGGTTGCAGATTGGCTTTATGCTGCGCGAGCATGGCGACGATGGCGTTGGTAAGCTTTTCCAGCTGGGCGTATGTGACGGTCTTGGAGACAACCTGCTCTTCGTCATCGGTGGACTGGAAGATGACTTCCTCGGCTGCGATCCAGTCTGGGTGCTGAGAGGCATACAAAGCAACACCGTCGGCCGGGTTTGCTTGGACCTTCTCGCTATTGGCTGCTACATGTCCACTGATTGACAGAAGGCCTCTTCCCATGGTGTTCTGCAGCTGAGATAACGGAGCGGTAGGGGCTTCGGCCATTGCTCGCGCCTGCTCCAGTATCTGGTCCAACAAGAGCTGGAGCTGTGGCTGCGAGATGCGGCGTCCGTCGCCGGTGAGTTCAATTGTCTTGCTACCCTCAAAAATGTTCAATGCAAGAGGATGTTCAACGTTGAGTGAAAGGGCTTGTCCCACTTCATTGAACATGTCTTGTGAAGGACCAGCTTCATCCTCGGAAGCCGGATGGTAGACAAACAGACCCGGGAAGGGAGCGTTACTACTTCCGCTTCCCCGATTGAGCATCTTCTTCACATCAACAGGGTGAAGGTTTTGCGTAGTCTTGAACAACTGCGCTGAGTCGCGCGCCATATCCTTCCACAGCTCTTCAGCAGAAGAGGCATTGGAGCGAACTATGAGAGGCAGAGTGGCAATAGCTGGACCAACAACACGTTCAAGGTCTGGGTGCAGAGCTCGCTGGGAGACAGTGTGACCAAGGACGATTGACTCTAGCTCTAAATACGAGGCTAGAACACAGCCAAAGGCGGATTGAAGCATAACCGGAAGGGAGACAGTCGAATCGGGTACAGAGAGCGATGCAGGAATATCCTGCCTGGCGAGAAGGATCTTTTGTACCTGCTTCTGTCGTGATTGCGTCAAGTCGGGGAAAGGCGCGTTCAACATGCCTCCGGCGACCATGTTACTGACCTCGTCCAAGCGGCTATTCCACAAAGCAGCTGCTTCGTCCCTCTTAGTAGGAGGAGGCAATAAACCGAGCTCGAGACCCTTGTCAAATTGCGCAACTTCGTCAGTCACAGGCTCCATGTTGTAGAACTTGGTGACGGTTTCAAGGAAGACTTCTGATGCGGCCGCATCATAGAGAGCATGATGCATGCTAAGCATCATCTTGTTGGAGTCTTCAACGAAGGTCACAGCCCAAAGCGGTTCGATGGTTGTCGTTGGAGACAACTCGGACTGCAGCGACCTAGCCACATCACTGAGGCTTCGGTCTCTCTCACGAGGAAACTGCGTCCAGCGAACAATCGGCTTCTCACGAATGAGTTGAAGGATAGTAGATTGTACGCCCTTCTCCTTTGCCCACACGACAGTGTTTGCGCTTCCCTCAACCTCGAGCTGCGTTAGAGGAACAAAAATGGTGCGAAGGATGTCGAAGCGCTTGGCAGCTGCAATCCAGGCTCTCTTCAATTGGCGAGCGTCGACTTCATCCAAGTGACTCAATTCGAACACGCGATGAGCCCAATAAGCTTGCGGTTCGAGCATAGTCTCAACGATGAGAGACTCCTGCATTGGAGTAGCGGGTAAAATGGCAGTCGTATCGCCTGGTCGCAGCTCGCCTTTGATGTACGTAGTGAGCGCGTCCTTGACCGTCGCAATCCATGAGTGCTCGGTAGACTCTGCTTCACTAGGCTTCTGTGGTTCGGCCTGCTTCGGCATGCGACTCAGAGTCACGTCGACCAATTCGCCCAGCGACTCACATCTCATCAGATCGAGTACACCAACCTGGCATTGAAGCTCTCGTCGCAGAAGCCAAGCCAACTTAGTCACCTGCAGCGAGCTCAATCCAAGGCCTGCCAGGCTATCCTCGGGAGATAGGTTCTCAACAGGAATGTTGAAGTTGGACGCGATTGTCTGGAGGATAGGAAGCTGATCATTTGTCCACTGCTGCTTCGGCTGAGCTGTACCTTGTGAGGCGGCAGAGTCATCCCTACCAGCCAGGACATTGAGATCCGACTGGGCGTAAATAGCTTGCAACGCCTTTCGGTCAACCTTGTTAGACGCTGTCCTAGGCATAGTTGTGTCGAGGACAACCACGTGTCCTGGTACCATGTAGGAAGGTAGAAGATCCTTCGCTCGCTTGAAGACTTGTGTTCTGATCTTGCCAGTATCAACACCATCAGTCTTGACAGACACAAACGTGACGACGACCTTGTTGTTCTCAACGGGCGCGCCTGGTCGCTGAAGGTATAGCGTCTCGACATGCTCAATCGCCGCATCATCGTCCTTCAAGCTTGCACAAGCAGCGCTGATCTCGCTCAATTCGATGCGGATACCAGTAATCTTAACAAGATCGTCGTTGCGACCGAGGAACTCAAACCCGTGGTCATTCAATCGGACAAGATCGCCAGTCAAATAAATGCGCTCGTCAATACCGGGACCACCGGCGATAAAAGCCTTCTTCGTCTTGGCTTCGTTCGCGAGATATCCCTTCGCAACTTGCGCGCCACCCAGAGCTAGCTCACCAACGCCGTAACGTGGGACAAGCTCCCACCGCTTCGTTCCCTGGGCAGTGTCGACTTCGCGCATCACATAAGCTGTACAGGGTGTAAGAGGGAGACCGACATTGGCAGCCTTCACGTCATCTCGACTCTTGCCATAGAAGCGTCGCATAGTCGAGACAACTGCATTCTCAGCGGGACCGTAGGTGTTCCACGCACGGGTAGTAATCTCAGGCGCCGCCCAAGCTTCAGCGACGTCTTCGGTAAGCTTCTCACCAATGAACGTAACGTATTGAAGAGTCGAGCCCTTGACCTCTTGCACAGCAATACTTGCGCCAAATGACGGTGTTAGATGCGCATGTGTTGGGCGAGACTTCCAGATAAACTCTGTGAAGGTGCCGAGTACAAGCTCCCTCGTGCCGCTGATGACACTACCCGCCAATCCCCAAGTGTAGAATAGATCCTGTACGAAGACGTCGAAGCTGTAGGCCGACAGTTGCAGGGTGCGTACTTGTTCGCGATCATCGTGTTCGACCTGGACTTGAAGGTCGCGCATGGCATATGCGGCGGCGCTGTGCTGGATCATCACACCCTTGGGCTCACCAGTAGTTCCAGATGTCCAGAGTAGATAGGCAAGATCTTCGCCGCTGATCTTGCGCGAAGAAATGCTGTCGCGTGGCTTGGCTCGGACAGACGTCTTTTGATCCATGTATTTGTCCACGAGAATGACTTGTATATCTTTGAGCGCATCCTGGGCAAGGCAAGGCTCGACGAGAGGAAGGGACTCAGTGTTCGTTAGAAGCACCTTGCTCTGTGCCCTAGCAATAAGAGAGGTACGACGCTGAACGGGAGAAGTTGTATCAATTGGAGTCCATGCAGAGCCTGCCTTCAGAATAGCCAAGATCGATACGTAGAGCTCAACGCTACGCTCCATACAAATTGGGATGATGTCGATGTCTTGCTCACGAAGGATGTTGGCGAGACCATTGGCGCGGGCGTCAAGCTCAGCGTAGCTCAGTGTGATGGGAGGAGCATCGAGGGATGGGTAAAAACTTAGGGCCTGGAGATCTGGAGTGGAAAGAGCTTGATCTTCGAATTGAGCATGCAAGACTTGGGTTCTGCTCTGGACTTCTCGAGTCTCCTCATCCATATTGTCCCAGTCAGGCTGAGGGGGTATAGTTCCTTCTGCAGACAACAAGCCTCGTTCAATGCGCGCCGGTAGACTCTGCACCAGGTCGTCGGGAACAGAAGAGAGCAGAACCTCAGTGAGCGCTGCAAATTGCTTGACAATGCATGCTGCAGATGTGGTAGAGAATGTCTCGTCGCGATAAGTCACCTTGAAGAAGACATGATCGAACTTCCCGTTTCGGTCGGCAGAGTTGGGGTTCGTGGGAAAGACCTCTGCGAACATGGCGAAGTCATAACGAATGGCGGGATTCGAGATCTCCGTCCAGAGAGAATTCTCCTCACTACTCTCATTAGATGAAGGGTACGCCTGGAGAGCAAGAGCGGTGTTGTAAGGCAAAGTCTTGAAGGCGCCGAATGAAATGTGTCTATGGCTCTGAGCGAATCGCGAATGATCCATCAGATTGCCGATGAGCTGGCGGAGTGTTTGCAACTCAGGTAAAGCGACGCGACATGGGACAACGGAGAAAGTAGGCGCGTGGATGAATTGATCGTGACCGGAGAGGACACTTCCGAAGGTCACATCATCGGTGTCCGCCTCCGAGAGGATATGCAGGAGCATCGCCCAGGATGCTTGAAGGACAGTGAGTGGCGATGCGCCTAACGCTCGGCTCTTAGACTCGAGAGTGTGCCAAGGGATACTGCTGGCATGCTGGACCATGGCGTGTTGACGAGCACCTGGCGCTGGGGGTTTGACGTTGTTGCCGCTGATAGCGCCAAGTGGTTCAGTCTCCCAACCTTCAAGGGCCTTCTGCCAAAGCTGATCTGTCTCTGTACTGACGTTTGACGCCCACTCGGAGACAGCCTCGTAGATGCCCTGTCGGGGGAGGGGTTCCAGACCAGCGTATTGTCTGGCGATGTCGCTCATCAGCACCTCGAGAGACGGGCCATCGCAAATGCAATGTGCTGCGCTAATGATCAGAAGACCACTGCTGTCGGAGGCCTCAGGTTCGACTATTTGAACTTGATACAGCTTGTGAGATTCGAGATCAAGATCGCCTTCAGACAAGTCAAGCCAGACCTGCGCGTCACCAGAGGTATCTCCCTTGCTCAAGACGACATTCGATCCTCCGACCAATTGATCCCAGGCATCGGGTTTCAATATGGCTTGAATGAACGGCGATAAGCTATCGTCGCAAGGAAGCATCGCGCAGCGGTAAATGGCTTGCCTAGAAAGCACAGCCTCCACAGAATGCTTCAGAGTAGTGGTGGAGGTGTTGGGCTCGAGTCGCAGAACAGTATGGCTGATGTAGTTTCGCTTGTCCATGGCAAAACTGACAGCCAATTGACTTTGTGTGCTAGTGGCAGGGAGTACCATCTCGATGTCGGACTCCTTCAGCTTCAGCTTGTCGACGGCCTCGGGCAAGTGTTTGGCGCAGAATGCTTCAAGCTGGACCCTGGTGCTGACATCTTTGCTGGTCAACGCACTGGATGCCTCCAGGTCCTGAGCACTAGGGAAGAAGGCTGAACGTATAGTGGTGTTCACGTCAAGCAGTACAGCAAGTGATGGCTGTAATCTTGCGCGAGAATGAGTTTGAGTGGTTGCGGAATCTGACCAGCGTTTCCGGATGTCTCTCAAGATGCGCATTGCTCGAAGACTGTCGATTCCAGCATCCGCGAGAACGGTGGTGGGCGAGACAGAAGTAGTGGTGACAGCACCATCACTAAGGACATTCTGAACGATTGCAATAATATCTTGTTCTAGCTTCGCATCCTCGGGGCTACTCAGAGGCTCGAAAGCATGCGCTGAATACCCGATCGTGGAGCTCTGCTGGAGATCGAGGCCTCTTGCCAACATCTCATTGACAATCCGTAAAGCGGCCCTTCGATCTGCCTTTCCCGAAGCGGATCTGGGAAGTGCATCAACCTCCAAGATCCTGAAAGGTCGCATGTAGTCTGGCAAATGCTGTTTCGACGCCTCTAAGCACTTCTCGTGAACAGTGTCAAAGCTCACCCCAGATCGTTGCTCGACAACAACAAGACTGACAATCTTCTCTGAGCCAGCCTCAACACCTTGCTTCCAGACACAAGCCAGAGTCTCTCTCACTCCGTCGACCTTGCTAGCGATGGCGCTCTCAATCTCGCCGAGCTCGACTCGTCGCCCACTGAGTTTGACTTGGTCATCCGATATTCTGCCCAGGAACTCGATGACTGGTGAACCTGCGGGATCAAATACGATTCTTGCCCTGTCGCCAGTCTTGTAAGCTCGACCCCAATGGGGATGGTCGATGAATGCAGAAGCTGTCTCGTCGGGGCGGTTGAGGTACCCAAGCTTGCTCACTTGGGGTCCTGTGATGACGAGTTCTCCGATAGCACCCATTGGAACGGGCTTCAGGCCAGATGGCGACTGGTCGACAATGAGAGCACCGCAGGTCGCTAACGGAGTTCCGATCACAGAACCTCGTTGGCCTTCTGGAACATGCGCTTGTGCAATGCAATAGATCGCTGTTTCGGTAGGTCCATACCCGTTAAAGATGCCTCTTGGTACAAGAGTACTCTCCTCGTCCTTAGTGGGGTTATGTCGTGCGAAATCTTGCAAAAGTCGAGCATTCAACGTCTCACCACCAACCATAAGCCCCTCCATGGATTTTGGATCCAGAAGACTAGCAAAGCTAGGTGTGATATTTGTGATATCAGCCTTCAAGGTCGTGACAGCCTTGTCAATGTCTTGAAGCGTCAGATGTCGAGGTGCGCAGCAGAGAGTAGAGCCACTACTTAAAGTCCAGAATATCTCAAAGAGTGAGATATCAAAGGTTGGTGCCGCACCTTGGAACCATCGGACAGGTTTGGTTCCAGGCGGTGGGAGAGTGAAGTTGTAGTGAGCGCTTAGAGAGGAGATTGTGCATGAGGCGGAGAGATGGCTGACTGCTACACCTTTGGGAAGACCGGTTGTTCCAGATGTGTAGAGGATGTAGGCGATATCATCTTGAGTGACTGATGGAGATCGGTGGCTAGTTGGTTCGATATCACGGGATGAGAGAAAGGAAGTGACATCGACGGCCTGTGAAGATGAACCTGATGAAGCCAACCATGACTCCGTGGACATGAGAGATGAGACAGTCAGGATAGCTGACGGTTGTAAGTCTTTCATCAGTGCCTCCTTCCTCTCCTGGGGTGCGTCCACAGCGATGGGGCAGAAAGCCGCTCCTGCCTTCAAAATTGCCAAATAAGAGATGTACAGTTCTGGGCAAGGGCCCATAAGAACTGCAACTGTCTTGTATGATTGAGACGATTGAGCACAGGTTTCTGCCAGCTTGGCAGCTAGTGTTATTGCAATGTTGGAAGCTTGCTTGTAGGTGAACTGGACTCTGCTCCTGTCTTCAAAATTGGTGAGGTAGTCGATTGCGATACTCTCAGGGCTCTCGGCCACACGCTGTTCGAACCATTGGTGTAGAAGAGTCGTCTTGTTCCCTTCATTTTGAGTAGAATTTGATACTTGACGAGGAAGGTCCATTGGACTCGCCTTGGGTGGAAAGTTGAGTACAGAAGGGCGAGACCACTTAGAGTCTACTAGAATGTCGTCAAACATGCTCCCCAGTGCCTTGAGAGCTGCCTGAGATACCACATTCGACCTTGCTTTCAGGTGAACTTGGCCATTTGCTTGCATGTGAAGTTGCAAAGCCTGATAGATCCGTTAGTACATATGTTTCCCCGCGGATCTTGAAAACCTACCTTTCCATCGCCTATAGAGAAGTCGGTAGGAATATCTTGGCCGTCATCAAATTTGGTCGTCTCATCAATTTCGATACCCTTTGGAGGAGTTGAACGGGCTAGAATGTATCCATCGTTTCTGGAATCTTGTATGCAGAAGCTCTCTCCCTCGTCAAGAACAATGAGTCGCGAAGCCAGTTTCACAAAGGTTTGTACGGCAGTCTTCTTATCTGGTCTTGGTTCAAATGAGCTAGTCCAATGGACTGTCTCTCCATCAGATGATTGTTGAGATTGCTGGTAGGTATGCAGTGGCCGAAGCTGCGTAACAGGTAGCCGCAGGGCAGACGATCGGTTCTCCATGGTGTTGATGGTTTGTTACACCGAGTATCTACGTGTGACTGAATGTCAAAGTCGTGATGCTTGGCTGTGGTGTTTACACGATCATCTATCAGATCAGATCTGGACATGCCCAACCAAGCCTTCACAAAAATTACGTCGGCCGTTATCGCTTCCCATTTTCATTATGATGACGATATCCACCCTCTGCATGAACGAGAACTTCAACACAGTGTGCCATTTTTCATGGGACCCTCCATAATTAGTGAAACATCCGATGCACCCTCATTTCGGTAGCACAGGACCAAGTGGGCAGCTGATGATCTGATAAGATTACGGCTTGGTCTCTACGCTAGTTCGAAGCCGAATGCAATCCAAATTCGTTACGTATTTTTACGCCGATCCCAGCGGCCGACCCTCCTATAATGAGCACTGTACGGTACAGTACGGTGCAACCCATACAGGTGCTTGGACTACTGTAGCAGCGTCTCACTCATTCAAGTCAACACCCACAAGCCATGCTACGTCATGACACATAAGAACAAGTTATCAATCAATCCTTTTATCAATCGATTCATGATCTGCATAATAATTCACTATACGGATAGTACCGCAACTAAACGAAATGCGCCTCCTGGAAAAATCGCTCACGCTGCAGTGCAAACAGCATAGCCGTCTTGTGCGGCAGATGGAACCTCTTCTTCCTCTCCTGCGGCAAAAACCTGTCCTGGATCTGCACGTGGTTCAAATCGTACTCAGGCTCCGCAATGACCTGTTTAGTACGCGGATCCCTCAGGAAGCAGCAGTGCTTGATTGACGTTGCCACGGCCTGGTACCGTTTGCCCCCGCGGAAACGCTCCTCTCCCACGATGATGTGGCTGTTTTGGTCGTGCTCGCCCACTGTGATGTTGCATCCTGCTCGGTAGAAGCATGCAGCGTTGTCTTCCAAGGCCCACCCGATTTCGGTATATCCTGCTAGCTCTCCATCCCATTCGAAGACGCATGACATTGTGTGCGGGTCAGCGAGTTGGGATGCGAGATAATTGCGGTGATGTTCATCGGGGCCGCGCTCTTTCCACGCTTTGTTGACGCGGTCCGAGTTTTGCCAGGTCTTGTAGGCTGTGAAGTGCTCGGGGTTTGACGCGTCGATATGGCGGATTGATAGCTGTTGACCAAGCTCTACAATGAAGCGAGAGTAAATGAGTGTGCCGGGCGTGGGCTTGGGCGGTCGCTGGGGATGAACGGTGCAGACGTTCCCTTTGCGGGTGAAGCCCATCTGGTTCGCGAAAACGCCCATGGTTCCGTTGAAGCCGGGGAAGTTTGTCACTTCAGGTCGCGATTGAAGCCAGTGCAGCGAGTCTGGTGCTCCAGCGCCTTGCCAGAAGGTGTCGTGAGACAGCCAGTAAACAGTTTCCCGAGGTGTAGATGCCGATGAGTAAGGTGATAGAACACCCAGACCAGTGCTTCTGATGTAATCGCCGATTTTTTGACTATCGACCGAGATGGCAATCAAGTCATCGTCTCGGTGCTCGGGGTGAAGCCACAGCGCATAGACAGAGGCCCAAGCCAATGCCAAATCGCCATGTTCACCATGCGATGCGAAAGGCGAGTGAGGATCATTGACTTCAGCATTGAATATCTCAAGCTCAAAGACGGGACCAGATTGCGCTCTGTCATCATTGATCATGGGCGGGGATGTTCTGGTCTCTCGTCCGTCGGTTGACCATCGCGCTAGGGTAGATTCACCAGATCCGACGAGGTAGTCATTGCCAGAGTTGGCAATCCATATGTTTGTTCGGCCATCGGGGAGTCTGAAGGAGGTTTCTTTGGAGGTTTGCCAGTGCTCTTTTGGTGGCGTTGGGTTGCGTGGGGGAACGACGTCAATTGGGCCTGGTGCCATTGTGGGCGATCTAGCAGCTGTTAGACATGGCAAGCATTAGAGAATAACAGCATAACTTACAAGAACAATAGATAGAGTGTAGATAAGATAAAACAGAGGCCAAGTCTTTTTAATCACTATGATAACAGAATCCCAATTGCCAAGATGCGACACAGCTCGGTAGTTATACTACATGTAATGCGCATTCCCTTTGCTCTGTTTGGTCAACTTGAGTGATCAACACGATTAATCCACCTTGCATCCCCCAACCTCAGATCCTCTACCGAGTCTACGTCTACAGTAAGACATGCCCCAGATCATGAAGCCCAGGGTCAATGCCATGGAATGCTCACTGACGTTTCGATGAAACCTTTGACGGAATTCCGAGTCCGTTGTTGCGCCGCTGATCAATCCTCCAAGCACATGGAAACAAGCATGGTCGGAGTCAGAAGCCGACCTGCATCGCATTCCCTGAATTATCAGATCCTAAAGAGACCAAATAAACGGATCAGTCCTGAACAGGTTTATCATCATGTTTATTATTGTACCCTAGAGCTTACGAGACATCCACCTTCCTATCCCACCCTCTCCCACCCAAAACGTCATGTTCTTACTAAATTTTATGCTTGTTTGTCACCGTCTGAAGCATAAAATTAAAAACCTCCAGGGATCGGCCTTCTCTAGCGCACAAAAGTGCCGGCCGTAGACCCGGTTGAGTAGAGCCTGACCGTAAGCTTAAACCGCTCGTATTCTGCCCACTGTGAGGATCCGCACCGTAACATTAGGGCCGGGATCTGCACACCAAGTACCGACCCGCACAGTGAGGAAGGTCAAGGGATGTGCGTTCCGAATACGGACGTCTTTGCAGGGACCCGATCTAATCTTTGTCTCCTGGATCTTGATCAAGGGAGAGAGAAGACCAAGACTTGTGCTCTAGCCTGGCAGCACTTGTTTCGAGACTCACCTCCAGCCATGGCGACCAACGATGGAAAAAGCTTCCCTCCGAGGAAATGGTACAGAAGAGTCCCTCTTCTATCCATAACGCCAATACAGCAGCGTCTCACTGCTCCCAAATCTTCACCGTCACCAGCAAATATTGAAGATCAGAACAATGCACACGACAAACTTCCTCTTCCTGAAACACAGGCTAATTGGCTGTCAATCTTGACATTTAATTGGCTAGGTCGTCTTTTACGGACAGGCTATACTCGTCCTCTCCAAACAGATGATTTGTATGATATGCCCAACCACAGATTGGTAGAGGATCATGCGAATCGTCTTGAAGAGGCTTGGGCTACGAGAGTTGCCACAAATCGTGGAAAAAAGCCAGCAAAATGGCGACCTTTCTGGGCAAGAAAAACAACCGATACCACTGTCTTGACATTAGCCCTCAACGATGTCTGCTTCAAGTGGTTCTGGCTAGGAGGCATCTTCAAACTTGCCGGTGATCTCTCTCAGATCCTCTCACCACTTCTCATTCGCTTCCTCATCGGCACTCTATCAGACCCTTCACAACAAGCTCTGCGCTCAGGCTTTGGCTACGCAGTCGGACTTTTTCTGCTTCTGGTCTTCTCAGTCACATCCAATGTTCACGGCTTCTACCGGTCATACACCACCGGTGTTCTTTTGCGAGGTGCTTTGATGCATGTTATTTATCGCCGAGCAACAACACAACTCAGTGAACGCGCGAAGCTCAAACATGGACTCGGCACGGGTAAGCTGATGAGTCTTATCAGTGCCGACGTCACGCGTGTGGACTTTTGCTGTGGTTATTTTCATGTTGCTTGGACGAGTATCTTCCAGATGCTACTCTGTCTCGCTTTGACGATCTGGACTATGGGATACAGCGCTTTGCCAGGTTTTGGATTGCTGGCTCTGCTGTATCCTCTTCAGTCATTTATGATGCGCAAACTTCTTCTTCTTCGCAGGGGAAGCATGCCTTTCACGGATGCACGTGTCAAGGCGGTCGTTGAAGCAGTCGCTGCGATTCGTCTAGTCAAGACAAACGCTTACGAGGAGAGTTTGCTTTCCAAGATTGGCAAGTTGAGATCTGATGAAGTGGTTTATATCCGCAAGAGGATGCTTCTGAGGGCCTTCAACACCGCTATCTCTTATACAGCTCCCACATTAGCTTCTGTTGTGGCCATCGTCTGTTATGGTGCAACGGCTGAGAATGGCATGGATGCTGGTGTCGTGTTCTCAGGGCTTGCTTACTTTATGCTCCTTAGAACACCTCTTATGGCTCTTCCTACTGCTCTCTCAGCTGTGGCTGATGCTAGAGCTGCTCTTGAGCGCTTGGCCATGTTTATGCTTGCTTCCGATGTGTCTGATAGCGAGAAGTCGGATCCTCAGTCAGATATTGGTTATTCCTCCGATTCTGAGCCCGATACTGTCATTCGCGTTGAGGATGCCACCTTTGCCTATCACGACGATGAGCAGCTGCTAGCTGAGGACGAGGAGAAGCAGAGCGCCCCCGCCAGCCAACGTCTAAGCTTGGGCTTATTCCAAGTAAGGCGTAATCAATTAGTCTGCATCGTCGGAGCAGTGGCATCAGGAAAATCATCCGTCCTTAAAGCCCTTCTCGGCGATCTCCACCTCGTACAAGCAAGATCCTTCCACCTCGGTCTCTCCAAATCTTCGTCTCAAATCGCCTTCGCGCCGCAAAGCGCATGGCTTCTCAGCGAGACTGTCCGCGAGAATATCGTCTTTGGCAGACCCTTTGATCACGCATGGTACAACGAGGTCCTCACAAGATGTTGTCTCCATCCTGATATGAAAGTCCTTCCCGATGGTGACATGACAGTGGTTGGTGAGAATGGTGTTTCATTATCTGGTGGACAGAAGCAACGCATCAGTCTTGCTAGAGCTATTTACGGTCGAAGCTCACTTTTGTTCCTTGATGATTGCTTTTCTGCTCTGGACGCTCATGTCGGCGCTCGTGTGTTCGACATGGTCGTTAATCAGGCGCGGAGAAATGGTGAAGGGACGATCGTGCTGGTTACCCATTCTATTCGATTTGCCAGACAGGCTGATCAGATCGTGTATATGGAAAAGGGCCGTATCGTGGAGCAGGGTTCTTATGAGCAGCTTCAAAGCCAAAATGGTGCTTTTGCGGAGTTTGCTGGATCTACCCCATTGCTTGAAGACTCGAATTCCGAGACGGCCAGCAGCAGTGGCTCCGAAGAAGCTGTTGGTGAGCCTACGGAGAAGGAGTCATCTGAGTCAAAGACTGAGAAGAAGCCTTCTGAGACGCGCGGAAAGGAAGTTATGCAGTCAGAAGAACGAGTTGTAGGCTCTGTCAGTGGCAGAACATACATTCGTTACGCTCAGTTCGGCAACGCATTCCTCACTGTCCCTCTACTCATATTGTCCATCGCTATCTACCAAGGAACCAGCATCGTCTCACCACTCTGGCTAAGCTGGTGGCAGAAGACCCAGTACACATCTATCTCCGAGGATGCGTACATGGGTGGCTACGCAGCTTTCGGAGCAGGTCAATCCATTGGTCTTTTCTGTATGAGCGCTACCTTTGCCCTGTTCTGCTTCTGGTGCTCGAACAAGCTTCATCAGGCCTCTTTGTCCAAGGTCTTGCTTGCGCCTGTGGCTTTCTTTGATACGACGCCTCAGGGACGAATCACCCATCGGTTCAGTAAAGATGTTGATGCTGTTGACAATGTGGTCGGCGAGACGTTGCGACTCTTCATCTCTACATTTGTCCAGGTCTTGGGCACGATTATCGTCGTGAGCATCATCGTTCCAGCATTCTTAGCCATCGCGTTTGCTTTACTGCTCGTCTACACGTGGACTGGAATGTACTATCGTCCTTCGTCGCGAGAACTTCGTAGACTGAACAATCTTCTTCGAAGTCGCATCTACGAGCACTTTGGCGAGTCTTTGTCAGGCCTTCCCACTCTCAAGGCCTTTGGCGCAGTTCCTCGTTTCGTCGATGACAACGCGCGCAAGATCGACACGGAGAACACAGCATACTGGCTCTCCGTAGCTTGTCAACGTTGGCTTAACCTCCGTCTCGATCTCTGCGGTGCAACCCTAGTCCTAGCAGCAGGACTCCTCGTCGTGGGTCTCCGTGGCACTATTGATCCATCCTCTGGTGGTGTCGTCTTGTCATACATCGTCACAGCGCAGGCAGTTTTTGGAAACATGATTCGTCAGAGCGCAGAGATTGAGAATAACATGAATTCGGTGGAGAGAATGCTTCATTATGCTTACAATATTGAGCAAGAACCGGAGCATCGGGTTGATAAGGTAGATAAGGAGTTGGAGAGGCAGCAGTGGCCGAGTGCTGGGCGTGTCGAGTTCCAGGAGTTTACTCTTAGTCACCGGCCTGGCTTGGAGCCAGCCTTGAAGGATATCAATCTGGATATTAAGGCTGGTGAGAAGGTCGGAGTTGTTGGCCGTACTGGTGCTGGCAAGACAACCTGTAAGTGCACGCGTTAATCGCCTTAAGTGGCAGCTAGCTAACGTTTTACCAGTGATATCTGCTCTCCTCCGAATCACCGAGCCCACCAACGGCCGAATCCTCATCGACGGCGTCGACATCCACAAGATCGGTCTCCATCTCCTTCGATCCAATCTATCAGTCATTAGCCAAGACGCTGTGTTGTTAGCCGGCACAATCCGCTATAACCTCGATCCTTTCCAGCAATACGACGACGAGTGGCTTCAACAATGCTTGAACCGCGTTGGTTTAACATCGGTCGAACAATACAAGGATGCCGAGAAGCATGACTCTGACTCCAGTGACGGACCCAGTCTGAACCTGGACTCCGAAGTCAAGGAGAACGGTTCCAATATATCTCAAGGGCAACGCTCTTTGATTTCTATTGCTCGTGCTCTCGTGCGTCGCTCACGAATCGTTATTCTTGACGAGGCAACAGCTTCAATTGACGGCAGGGCCGATGCGAAGCTCCAAGCGATGCTGAACGAGGTCATGGGTGACGCGACTGTCCTTACAGTGGCCCACCGACTTGATACTATTGTTGCTACGTGCGACAAGGTTATTGTCATGGATGCTGGACGCGTAGTCGAGTTTTCTACTGTCTCGGAGCTATATGCTAAGTCGGATAGTGTGTTTAGATCTTTGTGTGATGCAGCAAAGATTTCTATCTGAGGATTGTATTTTTAGAACCGTTACTTCATATTACATTTAATTTTAGATAGAATTCTGTTTGATGCAACGTTCGTCCGCATTACTTCATGATCGGTATGTCTGTGCGATAACGGAGCGATGAGATTGATAAGTCCTTCATCATCGACGCCAAGATCGACACTGCAATGTCGTGCAACATTAGCCGATGAACCTTGTGTACGGTAGCTGGTTTTCACGAGCCAACACCTCGGGAGTCCACGGGTGGTAAAGATCGTCGACGCAAGAGGAACCAAGCTTGGAGGTAACCAAGTCAACTCTGTAGTAGGAATAAGAGGTGGCTCAGGCGGAGAGGCGGAACACCTTATTTCACTGTAGACCAGCTTGGGCTAGCTATGGCAGCAGCTATGGTTAGTTGGGCTGGCTGGGTAGATCCTTGACTTTCTGCTTATGTCTCAGTCACAAGACACAAGCCCAAAGAATGTGTCACTGATTCTCAATTGAACTTGAAAATTTTTGCCTCCCTTGCAAGCCTCCCACGCGTGCAAGTTCCACGTTCGGACGATTTACCTCATATCAATCTGATTTTCCAGGATCAAACAGTTGCATTAAACAGCCATCACAGTCCGTTGTATTGTCACATTGTACTGTGCCCTCTACTCTCAACAGGGATATGATCTTCACCGACGTCCCACTTCCAAGCCGATCCCTACCCATCTGGATCATCTGATTAGATGGAAGTATGTGATAATCTTGGCTTCATGCAGCAGTCGAACCAACAGATCAGATAATCTTTTGGAACGAGAAAAACCACGCATGTTGATCCCCGACTAAGGTCACGCCAAACCTTTGCACCCTGGACTTGGCTTTTTCCACCGACCCGAGGCACCCTGTCTCTTCTTCTTTTTTCGGCGACTTAGCGTGGCAGAGCTGTTGGTTGTGTCTCTTTGCTCTCTTTTTTTCTCGGTCTTGTAGGGGGCGAACAGAGCCAACAGCTTTTATCTGCAAATAGTAAAGAAAAAAGTCAGGCCAGAAGTGAGACTACCGATGCACCTAGAAGAGTTTTCCTTGCCCCTTTCCAACCTGTCTTAGAATTCTTTCTCTTATTTCTATTCCATGCACCGCCGATCTTTCGTCTAGAGCACCCAGCTCAGGTCAATTCAATCACATCGCATCGCCGAAATGTCCGCGCCCAACAACCCCTCGGGCCCAGAGTCGCAGACTCCCCCGCACAACAACGAAATGTTCGAACTCAACGAGAAGAAGGATTACGATACTTCCAACGCTCCCGTATCTGACGATGAACACAAGGAAATTGGTGTTGGAAGAGTTGAGGCCTTTAACAAGGTCCTCTACCAGTCTGGCAAGAAGGGCAAGATCTTGCTCTGGCTGCTGGGTGTCTCAATTGGCTTGACCATGTTCGCCTACGCGCTGGACATGGGCATCACGACCACCATTTTCGGCACACTGGCGGCTTCTACCTTTGGCGTGCACAGTCAGCTTGGTACTGTTAACACAGCTGGCCAGATTATTCGTGCTATTAGCAAGCCCTTCATTGGAAAGTTGTCGGACATCACATCGCGACCGACCACTTATGTTGTCGTGCTTGTCTTTTACGCCGTAGGCTTTGCTGTCGCTGCTAGCGCTAATGGCTTTACCTCGTATGTCATCGGTATCTGCTTCACCTCCGTTGGCAAGTCTGGTCTCGATCTTCTCAGCGATATCATCGTCGCCGATTTGACACCCCTGGAATGGCGTGGTTTCTTCGGCGCGTGTCTCTCTCTGCCATTCATCGTCACTGTCCCTGTCAATGGCTTCATCGCCGAGGGTTTCTATGACAACTGGCGATGGGGTCTTGGCATGTTCTCCATCATTGTCCCTGCTCTTCTCCTTCCTGCCATCTTTACCCTCTACACCATGCAGCGTCGTGGCGAGAAGGCCGGTATGGTCACCATGGCCGACTCCAAGGATGTGCGAACTGGTCGCTCTGAGGCTACGCCTAAGAACTTGACCTACTGGGCCAAGCTTGCGTATCGCGGAATGATAGACGTCGACATCGTTGGTCTTATCCTTCTCGGTTTCGCCTTTTCGCTCATTCTTCTGCCAATCACTCTGGCTAAGAGCGCCAAGGGTGGATGGAACAACCCCAGCATGGTCGCCATGATTGTCGTTGGTTTCGTTATTCTCATTCTTTTTGGTCTCTACGAATACTACCTTGCTCCCAAGCCCATGATGACCAAGCGCATTCTCAAGAACAGAGCTTTCATCGCGGGTGTCATCATCCACATCTTCAACCAGATGGCTTCCTCCGTGCGCAACACTTACTTCTCGTCGTACATCCTCATCATTAAGGAGTGGACAACCTACCAGTGGACTATCTTCCTTGGTATCACCACAATGGGTCTCTGCCTGGTCGGTCCTATTGTCGGTCTCATCCACCGTGTCTCTCATCGTTACAAGGGTCTCATGGTCTTTGGTGCCGCAGCCAGGATTCTTGGTTACGGTCTTCTTATTAGCCCCAACGGTATGATGACTGAGAACACTGCTCGTCTTGTTGCAGCCCAGCTCATCTTCTGTCTGTCATCTCTCAACGTCGTTGGTGTTCGAGTCGGTGTCCAGGCTTCCGTTCCTCACGACGATGTCGCCTCGCTCATTTCTATTATCACTCTCTGGTCCACCCTTGGCTCCAGTATCGGTAGCGCCCTCGCCACCAGCATTTGGACTGAGCAAATGGTTGACCAGATGCACGTTGAGATGCCCAACGTGGATGACAAGACCATTGCCACGATCTACGGCAACATCAAGACCCTCAAGACGTATGACTTCTTCGATCCTATCCGCCAAGGGTCCATCCGCGCTTACTCCATCGTCAACGGTCACATCACCATCCTCGCCATTGTCCTGTCATGCATTCCTCTGATCGCCTCTTTGTTCATGCCCAACTTCTATCTTGGCAAGCAGCAGAACGCTGTCAACAACAAGGGTCTCGATGGCGAGGTTGTTGATGTTCCTCAGAACAGTACCGCGGCTGAGAACACTACTGAGACCAAGCCTGCTACTTTCACTCAGAAGCTAGCTGCCTTGTACCGCAAGTAGATGCTCCCCATGAGATACTTGTGGCACTTGCACGACATCAGTATGGCCCGTCTCATAACAGCCATCAATCGGAGTGGTTCAATGACACCCCGCTTCAACCTAATGTACATAGTAGTACTCGAACTATAGCTCAAGTAAAATCTACCTTAATATATGACTGGCCGCCAGGCGCGACACCAAAGCCAGATAACGTTGTCTTTAACCTGCGAAATCCCTCCCTTTTTGTGGAATAGTCTCTCACGTCGCTGTTAAAATGATGTTATTATTCGAGACTTCAAGTATACCTGCCAAGCTCGTCCTAGCCAATCCTGTCCAGGAAAACTGAGTGAATCCCCAGATGACCTTTCCCCCACGTGATGATAATGACCCACAACGTTTAGCGCATTATCTGATCATCTGATAATGACGCTCCCAAGATAATGATCTTTCAACATCTCAGGATCGCACCTAGTTACAGCATCAATTACCCAGAATGCGATACTGCAAGTTGATTAAATCAACATGGCTCGTAAAGTTAATCCTCTTCGCCGCTGCATCAAACGTGTCGCCAGCCGACCCCAAGCTATGCGGTAAAGCGTGTCGCCAAACATTCCGCACGCTGAAGTTCGCCGATGCGCCTGAGGGTGCATTCTTTGCAAGGCAGGAATGTACCAGCCGGTTATATCAGACTTCACTGCATCTCTGCTGGGATATCCATTGTCAAGAAGATGTTTGGGTCGCTGAGTCGAGGGCTATGAACCAGACATGTCTGCACATGTACGACTCATATCTCGCACAACACGATATAATCGACGGAATTACAGATGACGAGAGGGCCCATATGGTTAAGTTCAATGCGACAGATCCTGGCCGTATATATCGATATGATGAACTCATGCTACCAACCCCAGCTTACTACAATATCTGGATCCGAACATTGGTTAGTACTCTGTACTTGACACAAGTATCGTATCACTGAGAAACTCTAGGCTGCACATGATTATGTATGGGACTACCACTACTACTATGGCTGGGCCATGGGGATCTTCTGGGCAGTAGTAATCGCAGTAGGTATGGCGAACCAAGTGCTCACACGGCTACATACTATGCAAGATCAACGGAGTGTATGGCTCAAGCGTAATATTGTCATTCCGGCCACATTTGGCCAACGATGCGTCCAAGATTTTGGAGGCTGGGGTACTCTGCCTCCACGCATACAAACACTAACACTGTCGCTGTTCGTGATACTGAATATAGTATGCTCGGTCCATGGGTACGAGGTATTTGAAGGGTATGGATAGTAAGTTCTTCTCTAAGAAACCTTTATGCTTGAATTCTTGTTGATGAGAACTTAGCTATCCTTCCGTATGGCTTCAAGTCCTTCGTCATGTCTCCGACAGAACAGGCATCATCTCATTTGCCAACTTCCCACTGATCTGGTTGTTCGGCATGCGAAACAACATCGTTATATGGTTAACAGGCTGGGACTTCAAGACATACAACAATTTCCATCGCTGGGTTGCAAGGATAGCGACCGTTCAGGCTGTGGTCCATTCTATCGGGTATATTATCATTATCTTTCAGAGTAAGTGCACTTGAGAAACAACTTGCCGATTGTTACTAAAGGCTCTAGGAGGCGGTTGGGAGTATTTCTGGAAAATTTCGAACCTGACATTTTGGTGGACTGGTGAGCTGGTACGTTACTCTCTGTCCGCATTTATGCTTTTTGGCTAACAACAAAATAAGGCAACCATCTTCATATGTTTGCTTGTCGGCCTGTCATTCTTCTACGTGCGCCGTACGCAGTACGAGTTCTTCCTCGTCTCGCATATCATTCTATCAGTTTTGGTCCTCGTTACAATGCTTAGGTAAGTCACATTGTAACAGCTAGCCTTTAATCCAGAGCAACATTAATTGACACTGTCAAGCCACGTTTCCATCTTCAGAGGTGCCTACGACCCTCTCGTATGGGTTCCTGTCTTGATATGGCTACTAGACAGGATCATTCGTACAGCTCGAATGTTCGCCTTTAGTCCCAAGTTCTGGAAGACCAGCGCGCAAATTACTTATAACGAGGACGCGCACATGATCCGAGTCACTGTCCCGGTATCATCAAGTCTTTACAAGATCGAGCCAGGAACATTTTATTATCTCCTGGTTCTCAACAAATGGAACTTCTGGGAGAGCCACCCATTCACGGTGGCATGGATCTCAAAGTCTGGGCAACATGCCACACCAGAGCAAATTCCACTACTAGGCCACCTCACTGACGAAGTCGGTCCTGAAGCTGAGACGAGGCAATGGGAGATGACATTCCTCATTCGACCATACGACAGCTTCACTTCAAGGCTTAAGAGATATGCAGAGCAAGAGCAGCCAAAGCCAGCCAAAGTTCAAGTAGCCATTGATGGACCCTATGGAAAGACATTGCCTCTGGAACGTTTCGACAAGGTTCTCTTCATCGTTGGTGGTAGTGGCGTTGCGGTTCCACTTTCATACATGCACAGACTTACGACCGGTACTGGGCCAAGGCTGATTGAAATCCACTGGGCAGTACGACAAGCTGCTCTTGCTGTAGATGTTCTCAATCAGGAATTGAGTTGTGTCCTTGGTAAAGAGCAGGTTAAGGTGTGTATCTACGTGACTGGCGCCAGCAATGTGGGACCTCTCGATACAACTGCTTGCCACCTTACGGAGTGGAAGGATGGTCGACTCAACGTCGAGGGTATCATAGACAATGTGCTAGACATGGGTGATCAAGGCAGTCTTGCCGTTGTTACAAGTGGTCCTGCCAGGATGGCGGATGAGAGCCGGAGCGCTGTGGCTGATCGGACAACCCATTGGTTGCCTCGTATAGAGTACTTTGAAGAGAGCTTTCAGTGGTAGACAGACTCAGATAGATCACATATAGTGGATACAGATAGATGAGACTCGGTCAACAACCAACATTGCCACGTGCATTTCAATGCAATCTCACCCGAGATCCGGTCCTGGCTCCTGCATGTGCATTTCTTACAACTGTTCCAGAAGTCTTCTGCTGCCGCGTCTCGGACTCCGACGTATCGCGTTAGTGACCGAACTTGCATGACATATCCATGATATCGGGACGAAGCGGAGTGACAGGATTTCGTCTGATCCTATCCCTGCCTCATCCATGGGTTCTTTCACCGGTGTCTTAGTTCTGTCCTATTGCATGACTGCCACCGACAGTGGATACGGGTGACTTGAGAATCCACTGTAATCCCAGAAAGGCCGAAACGGAGCCAGCGTGGGGGCAAGGACGGAAAATTAGGTCACCATGCTTAGATGTTACAGTATTAATATCATAGCCTCGACTGTGAGTCCTTGGTCAGTAAGGATTATCTCGCAAGGGTAGAATTTTATCTTATCAGATGCTTATGAAGTTTTTCATCAACGAGGATGTGACCGTACTCGGTGGATCATCGCGGTTCGATGTCACCTTCTAAAGGTGAATTGCCCGGCAAAAGATCTGATAAGCAGTGACAGACATGCAGAACATTCTCGAACAGGTTTTATCAGATCAAACTTGAGCCTCATTCTCAACATCCTTGTTTCCAGCTCCGCCACGGCAAGTTCTGGCTGTCCGATATCGCTTCTCTGATCGCCTCCAATCACTGGTCTAATGTGGCTCTGCCACCGATGGATGCCCGTCTTTCTAGTGGCACTCTGATGGGTCTAGCGAGGGTTGCTCTGTGAAGCTTGGCTGTTCGTTCTCAGCCATGAAGGTTGTTGTTTACCTACCAAGATGAAGTCGAGATTCGCCACAATAGTCCTAACTCAAGGAGGCCGGAATTCAAGTCGCGTGGGGTCACACACAGTTAATACACTCCAATGTGGAGATCTCCCATTATATCAGTCTAGAAGGTTAATAACTGTACCCGGGCCGGGATCATTAGGGGAACCTTATTCACAGCTGCATACAAACACGGTTCGACCTGTCTCTCTGTTCATTACTGCTGATATTTCAGGGTATGTAGTTTAAACTTGTATTGTGTCTTCTATCTACAACAGCTGTTTCTGAGTCGGACGACCTTTTGACGTGCAATAAGTAATGTGACTTGGTTGATCTCCAAGGAGTATTGATGTGAAGTTCATACGAACAGAAGAAGAAGCGAAGAAAGAATCCGTGTGACATAGATAGTTTGTTTCACTTCTGTTGTCCCTCTATATCTGTTCTTTGACCGATCTTTACCAGTTCTTAGACCGGCAGCTAACCGCGCGATAGGCCTGGCATGAACTTCTTACTATCCTACCATCATGAATGTATTCACATAGTCCGAAGTACCGTAAACAATCCTTTCCATATCGATAAGAGTGTCGACATGACCCGGCAGACAGCGAAGTGCAAACCATCTCTGAAAGAGTTCTGATTTCAAGAGACTTTGCACGGATCTCTGAATGTCATCGCTACTTATAGCAACCCAACCCAAAATGCTGTCTTCCGAATATCTTGGGATGCGATTGTCGAGTGAATGGTAGATATAGTCCAAATCATCCACATCATTCCGACGCGTGATCTTGAAGGGGCTTGGGAGTTTTCCAGACATCCACTGGTTCTTGAGGTTCCGAATAGCCGCATGTTCGAAATCAAGATTGCCATAGGTATTGGCAGGAAAGGCAATAATAGCCAGTGCATCCTGCAGCATACGGTCGGTAAATTCTCGTTTGTAGAATGTACGTCGAATGTACATCTCATTTTCGGTGTATGTTTCGAACATACAGGGCGATGCTGCCGTGATAGGGGTGAGGTTGCGCCTCGTGCCGAGGTATGTAAGAATCTCGATTCTAATTTCCACCGGTAACGTGAGGAAGGTATCCTTCAGGCTGCCCACAGTCGTGGCTTCTGACATGCTGAGCCATGACATGGAAGTATTGATGGAAGACATTGTGGACATAAATTTTGCAACGTTAGTTTGCAAGCTGTGCAGTTCAAATCAAGACAATGATGGGCCAGAAGTAGAAAAAGAGGACGGCCACCAGAATGAAATATATAAGAAGGCCGTTATGCTAAGCTTTGTACCACGCAGGTTTTAAGTTTGACAGCATACATCAAGGAAATGCAGGCAAACTACTCGATACATAGACTTTACAATTTTGAGATAACAGAAAGCTTATCCTCTAAAGCTTAGGGCGCCATGATAGAATTGCCTGGATACTAAGCTGAGCTGACATAGAGTGCCTCAATGTTTTGATCTCTTAGATCTCAGCGGCCGATTCTTCCAATCACCCTGACCATTTCTCTCCTGTCTTTGTGAGAACGATGGTCTTGGGACGATCACCGAGAAGTTTATTTACTCTTATTGTGTGGTGAAGTCGAGTCTCACTCTTCGCGCGAAATTCGCAGTCAGAGTCTCAACGCTTGCGCAAAACTCTAATACTATGGCGTAACTAGACTTTGGACGTAACGAGAGTCTTGTGGTAGGTGCAAGGGTGACAACATTGACTGGGCGAAAGATGGTGATTTTCTTTTTAGGCTTTTGTTGAACCAGTTTTGTTGAATCTTATGCTAATAACTCCCTCAAGATTGTTAAAGTTACTGATACACCTCCTTCATCATCACGGCCAAGTTATATCATGCGAATTATGCCATGTTCGCCGAAGGCTTCAATGGCGCCACGACCATTTCTCAAAGTAGAAATCGTCTTGGGACACGCCAAGGTCATGGAACAAGTTGTTGACGACGGCGAGGAAAGACTATACATATGCATAACATGACGGAGGAGACGATACAGCATAACGCTGACCTATCATGGGTAATGACTTATTCAATAAATTAGGCTGTTATTGCTAGACTACAACTATATCGACTGATTACAAGCTCTTAGATCTTGGAAACGTGCTCGCCGGTCTCGTGCTCAGCAGTCAACTTCTCATCGATTCTCTCAGCCCTGCGAGCCAAGTCGGCCTGGTAATCGGCAGTGTACTGGCTCTTGTCGACAGAAGGAATGAACCAAGGAGCGTTGGTGAAGAGATAGTTCATCTCCTCCAGAGGAAGCTGCTTGGTCTCGGGAACGAAAGCCCAGACGCAAATGGCGTTGGTGAAGTTGCAGATGACAAACACGAGATAGTACTTCCAGCCAACAGAGCCCATGGCAATACCGGTGACCTGTCCAATCATGGTGTTGAAAGCGAAAGAGGTCATGGTCGCGAGGGAGACACCCTTGGCACGAGTGCGGGTATCGAAGATCTCGGCGGGGATGATCCAGGATAGAGGTCCGCAAGTGGCCGAAAAGGAGAAGTTGTAGGCCCAAGTAACAATGATGAATCCCCAACCTTGAGCAGCACTACCGGAACCGGGAGGGTAGACAACCAGCATGATAGTAGCAATGATGAAGGTCAGGCAGTTGAACAGGTTACCCCAGATCAGAGTCCATCGACGACCGAAACGATCGATAAAGGCAATGCAAAGAGCTTGGGCGATAAGAGCAATGATGGAGTTGATGGCCTGGTATTTGAGAGCATCGGAAGCGCCAATTCCAGCCTGCTCGTAAATGGTAACAGAGTAGTACTGAATAGCAGAAACACCAGTCATCTGAATTGAGGCCTGGAGACCGCAAGCAATCAGAAGACGACGGAAGCAAGACATGTCTCGGAACAGCTCCATGTAGGACTTGGCCGAGTTGGCTTGCTCATCGGCGATACTTTCCTGAATCTGCTCGATCTCCGCTCGTACCCAGGCGTCGTCGACGTTTCCATTGGAGTGCAGACGAGCAAGGGTATGCAGGGCCTTTTCCTGCTTACCCTGGTCCATAAGCCAGCGAGGCGACTCGGGGAAGACGAAGATGAGCGAACCAAGGATGAGCGCGGGAATGCACTGGATACCGAGGGGGATTCGCCATTGTCGGTTATCGGAGTAGTTGTTGTATGTGCCCCAACCTGTCCAACTCGCGATGAGGGCACCGATGCCCAACATGAATTGCTGGAGAGCGGTAACTCGGCCTGTTTAACAGCGGGTCAGTTCATTGATGCTTATAAAATCGGGTACCCGAGCGGGGATGTTTTGTGGAGTTTTTTCGTACCTCGAATCGAAGGGTGGGCAATTTCGGCTTGGTAGAGAGGGATGATCATGGTGAGGAAACCGACACCGAGACCGGCGAGGAATCGACCAGCCATGAGGTATGAGATCTGAGGAGCTCCAGTTTGGAGAGCGCCTCCAAGGAGGAAAATGATGGAACCGATTGTGATGGTCCATCGTCGACCAAGGTATTCGGCGGAGGGACCGGCAAAACCAGCACCAAAGAAGGCTCCTCCGGTGAACAGAGCAACTACAGCACCACTGAGATGGTTAGAACAGTCTTGAGAGTCGCGTTCGGCCAAGCTTACGTTTCGGGGGAGGTATCAGTCGTGCCGAAAGTCTCCTTGTACGACCCAGAGGCAATGACCTGGGCAATGACACCCAAATCATAACCAAAGAGCAGCGATCCAAAGGACGCAAACACTCCAACGAGGAATTGATAAACCTTGGGCTTCATAATGAGCTTGCCTTGCTTCAATTGATTAAAGATGGCAGACGGGGATTGAATGGGTCTGATCGACAACAGCGGGTTTCCTTCACTTTTAATACTTTTTTCTGCATTGCCTACTACCCCAGACTTTCGGCACAAGATGCTACCTGACTGGCATCATGAGCTTTTCTTGCGCACCAATGACAATCTTGGTAACAAGGAGAAATAGAGTGTGCGGTGCCCCATGGGGAAAGAAACGGTCCTTGCAACCTCGATTGCAAACGCGACCAGAGACACGCTAGGATGCGCCCATTCTACAGCGCGTGACAAGCTCTATAGAAGCGCTTGTTGGTGATTGGAGCGCAAGAGGTAGGAATCGGTGCTGTTGGACGTGGCTTGAGATCAAAGTCGGGGGAGACTACCGCAAAAAGATGATGAGGAATGCGGAGAAGGGGGGAATTATCCACCAGTTGAGGACAAGGATGTTTACTTCGGGGTTAGATTCCTACTCGGTCAAAGTCTTGAGTCACTCTTTGATCCAACGGGCGGGGTTTCAGCTCGTTGACTTTGACGCTATTCTGTTTATGTTGAATTAGTCCGGGGAAGTTATTGGTCAGGAGCTTTTTCATGACTTTCACCGGGGAGACAAGACATGGAGTAGCTTGGGCGTCATTCGGTTGGGTATGATCCGAGGTTGAAGACATGAGACGACTTGGCATGAGGAAAGCCCAGAAAATATTATGATGGACGGTTTCATGGACAAGTTTGACAGATGCTTGACGGCTGTAGGATAATGGCACGGAATCGTTTAATTAAGCATGAATGTAGGAAGCCGATAAGATTAGAGATGGTCCCTGTCTGGAAGTGTTCCTGCCCAATCACAGCAGGTGTTTGAATCGAAAGCGGAGGCATTTTGCGAGTACCCCGGATCTGATGCAGCTCAAAATTGGGTTGAGATTTGGGTTATCAATTGTGGTCTCGCATGTCACTCGGCAATCAATTCCGAGATTCTGGAGGATAAAGCAATGATAGCCATTTGTCTAACTTTCTTTCTGTGGAAATGATGGACTTCCAAGGCAATATTCTACTACTAAACATGCCATCTATTGTCCCGCACAGCGTGTTTACCACGCCCAGCACACAAACTCTTGTTCGGCTGTAGGGTAGGATACGACCACGCTCTGGCTCGGCCGACGCGCGGGGATATTCCCAACAGGCTTGCCCGGTTATTGTTTACCGATGTCTGGAACGTGCCATAATTGGGCATCACCAAACTAATTATGCAGTGTACGGATAATTGTGCATAACCTCATGCCTATACGCGTATCGAGTCGCAAAGATGCGAGTTCTAGACTTGTTAGCTTATCAATTGCGCGACAATCGATCCAACTGACTGGCAGACAAAGTGCAAACATAATTCCGCGGTGAATCTTTCGCGTCAATTGCAAGCCCCTGGTCAATCAATCTCATGATCAATGTAGCGGAAGATAGAACGCGACAAACACGAAGAGTCATGGTTAGCTCCGCCGCTTTTCAGGTCAGGTCAGCATGTGATCAACCCACTGTAATTGGTTTGATTGCCATTCTGGGTTAGACCGCTAAATTCGAGGTCGTTGACGTCACTCTCCGTGATTGGACCGGATCACGGTCGAGTGTCTGAACAGTCAAAATGACTGACTACGGTATATATACGCGCGAACACGACAATGAGAATTAGACTATTGATTTGCTAGTCTGGTTCTTTGCTTTGAAATCGATCTAGTCTTATAGTGCCCTCAGGCCGAGACTCTCACCTCGGCTCGGCCTTACAGTCCTTCGATCATCCGACCAGTAAAGGATTCATAGAGGCTGGTTGCCCTTTGAATTTATAAAGTTGAAAAGCCTCTTCTGTTCCTGGGCTTTCTCTCTGGGTGTTTCAAGTATACATGTTCTCAACTTACGATCACTTCTTGGGAAGAAATGTCTGTATTGGCATAGCCCAGTCTGAAATAGAGTAAACATTTAGCTTATAAAGTCCTATCATATTGTATGATACGGAATTATTACCAATAACCAGGCCGTAAAATAAATAGTTAAAAAAGAAATAATGGGGAATAAGTTAAAGAGTGAACATGACTTAGGAAACTATTGAGTAATGCGAATTGTCGTAGACACACTCGGCACACCCGCCGAGTTCATCACGAACAACATCCAATAACCCGGCAAAGCAACACCAGAGTCATTGGGAACAGTAAAAGAATAGCTATTTCTTCCACTGTTGGACAAAGTGAGAGGAATACGGCGCTGGTCAGTGTTGACCGTATGCGTTGCCGTACCGTATCGGACCAAAGAGGCTTTCTGGATGCTGCCATCTGTTGCGATAGTCACTCTCCCACCAACCTTGACGCTCTTGGTAGAGGTATTGGTGATCTTGGGACGCGTCGCAAGGTTACCGTTGTTATCGTAGAGATAGTTGGGTGTGAAGATCTGCGCGTCAAAGTGATTTGTAGTGCAATCGCCACAAAGACCACCACCACCGTTGAAAACCCTACCGTCGGGCAACAGGAGCGAAACACTGTGATAGACGCGCACGATCGAATTGGGCTGCTGCTTATAGAAAGTGTCGTCTCCGGGAACATAAAGCTCTGGTGTAAGCTGGGGTGTTGAATCTTCAAAGGGAATACCGCGCACTTGACCACCTGTGATGAAGGTGCTTCCGTCGGGGAGGACAACAGAGGTGTGAAAAGTTCGGGGATACCAGAGACCATTACTAGCATAGACAGTGTTGGGGGTTGTTCCGGGCTCGCCGAGGGTGATGATGTGGGCGTCGGTTGTGGCGTCGGTATCCTGATAATCCTTCGCGCCGCCAAAAGTTAGGATCTTGCCCTGCACAGCATCGTACATAACGGCGTTTCCGCACATGGCATCCGTGGCGACCCCGCGGTTTGACTGACGTTTACCGGCTGACTTGACGTCGCCATTGCCGCTGGTGTAGTACCAGTTCATGGCGGTGCTGGGTCCAGCTTGGAAAACAGTTCCCTTCTTCCATCCGAAGATCCACGCATGGTTATCGGAACGGTAGAGGCCTTGTCGGTCAGCCGTCAACATCGGGTTGACCTTGGCGCCGGAGAGGGAAGTCCATGTCTTGGAAGACGGGTTGTAAATTTCTCCGTTCTTCTCGAAGATACCGCCGCTCCAGGAACCTCCAATGGTGAAGACGCGACCGTCTGATGTAGTGGCTGATGACTGATAGCCGCGTGCAACTTGCATGTCAGGTCCTGGAATCCAGCTATCGCTGGATGAGTCGTAAAGACTTGTCTTCTTAGCATCGTTGCCACCCGTGACAACGATCTGACCAGCGCCGTCCATGGAAATACCTGGGCAGAACATGTCGTGCTTGGTAACAGTTACAGTGCGCTCGGAAATAACGTTGCTGGCGGGGTCCCAAGTAGAGGTCAAGGTGATACCGCCTGGGGAACCTCCAAACGCATCGTTACGGTAGGAAGAGAACACGACGACCTTGCCTGAAGTAGGCTCCACATATGCAGCCGCGGGAACAATAGGGAAGTCAAGAGTTGGACCCCAACGTCCAAGACCAGCCTGAGGAGCGGAGTAGGAATCAGCCTTGAAGACGTTGATCTCAGCGATGCTAGTCCAGGGCTGGCCCTTGGCCTCGGTGAGGGCGATAATGCGGACATAGCGAGCAGGGCGTGTCTCGAAGTTGGAATACTTGGTAGTGCTATCAGCATACCAAGTACCAGTCGCAACCGCACTACCCCAGTTCTTTCCATCTGAGCTCAGAAAGACCTCATGTCGGCCGATCCAGCCGTTGCTGCTTCCATCCTGGCGAGGCAGGACTGACAAACCATTGACGTTCTGGGTAGATCCCATGTCAATGGTGTAAGTATGGGGAGGCTTTGGATCATTGCCGTTGCCCCATTGACTGTGCCAGAATGTGTTGCGGTCACCATCGATGGCTTTGTCACACCCCTCTCCATCGTGGAAGCTGTCGCAAGTGACGGACCATTTGTCGCGGGAGATGGTAGTTCCAATGGGCGCCGAGGCCCTGAGACTCAGGAACTGGACGGAGCCTTCGGGCTCTCCGGTTCCTGCAGCCTTGTGGGATTTTGTGATAGCCACAGCATTGATGCTGGTGAAGCAGAGAGCAAGTGTCAAAAGGTGCCTCATAGTGGCGTCAGAAGCAGAAGATTAATGTACAGTAAAAGGAATGAATGACTCGAATGAAGTTGGTGATAACGATAAATCACAAGTGATATCTTCAACTATTATATATACACAAACTCATCACTCGATGACCGATTAGCTCCCGCATGGCGATCACGTTTTATGTTTCAGCCTACAGCGGACCTACCGACAACCATCAGTTGAGGCACCTACCTTAAAGTTAAAATTGGAAATCCCCACGACTCCAATTGGCCGAGTTAGTCACTGGCGTCAAAACGAAATGAGTTCTTCGTATTTTCCTTCAGCCGCTCAGACGTAGAGGGCGGGACTAGCTTGGCATCACGAGAACGTCCGTCTGTGCACAGCTGATAAAGACTGAGGGTGATCCTTGCATACCCGCCCGTAGATCTGCAGGTACCAGCTCTAGAAGCAATTCACGATGTTGTGGGAGTCTTTATTGGACGCCACTAGGTGATAGCGCGTGACTAGGTCAGACCATGGAGATTCGGACCTGTGGCGTCATGAATCTAGCACCTTTAGTTGCGATCATCTTGTGAGTTAGCTGGATCGACCATAAACCTTTGCTTCTCGTGTCGATAGTACGAGTTAGTTTATGCTCCGTCGCAACTTGGTCTCCCTCCAACATGTCCGTTCAACACACCGGCACTTGCAACTACCGTGGACCGAAAAGCTTAGGAGACGAGAATGTTAACGCCTCGTGGGCCTCTCGCAAACAAGTCATGGCTGCATCCTTCAAAAGCTGGCTGCCTCTGACCGATGATCTAGACCATGCGAGTCAACTCCATTTTCCCTCGGCTGCATACAAGCCACTGATGCAACGGTCAGAATGGGTCAATCGGGGTCCAAGCCACAGCTCATTTCAGTATGCACCTCGCTCAAGATACATTATTCACGAGGTGTTTTGACTCTCCGTTCTTCAATATGTTTCAGGAAACTTGGCGAGATCCCCAGCGCCGCACTATACCAGTTCTGTCTCAGGATCGCCGCTGTAAATGAAACTTGAAACATAGCACTATTACTGCTTAGTTTCCCCCAAATTTCCTCCGCTTCGATGATGGGATTTCGTCCGTCTTATTGTTGCCTTCGTCCGGGCTTCGGCCGAGTCACCATCTAAGTAAGAGTCATCATCTGAACTGCGGACGAAGAATGGTCGAAAAGATTGACGTCGTAGAGCTGACAAATTGCCAATCCTCCTCGCGACAATATAAAAATGGGTGTGATTGCCATGCAATTGTAAATGAACAAACCAGCCCAACAATCGAAATACATACTCACCATGTCAGCTCCTGCACCTCTCTCATTTTCCTTCCCCACTGGGTTGACTTCGCCTCAGCCATTCAATATATCGGTCAACCAAGACTTTATTGAGCAGACCCAGGCCAAAGTCAAAACGTGGCGTTCACCTCGTGTTCTTTCCACCAACTGGACAAATGAAGGCCCTTCAACAGATGCACTCGACGAGATTGCCCAGTACTGGTCGAATGAATATGATTGGCTGTCCGTCCAGGATCGTATCAATAAAGAGGGCAACCACTACGCAACTTCGGTCGTAAGCGACCGGAATTATACTGCCGCCGTTCCGCTGCACTTCGTACACCACCGATCAACTAACACTGATGCACTTCCTCTCCTCCTCCTGCACGGCTGGCCCTCAACACATCTCGAATGGTCCAAAGTCATTGATCCTCTTGTCAATAATGTCGACACACCTTTTCACGTTGTCGCGCCTGACCTGCCGGGCTTCGGGTTTAGTCCGGCTCCCTCACAGCCTGATCTTACTCCTCGTGAGAGCGGACGAATCATGGATGGTCTAATGAAACAGCTTGGTTACACGACATACGGTATTGTCAGCACTGACCTGGGTTGGCTAGTTGCTATGTGGATGGTTGGTGATGCTGAGGAAAGTGTTGTTGGGCACATGACGGATTTCTTTCTCGCACCACCCACCGAGGAGGATCTGGGCCGCTTGGCGCGAAATGAGACGAGCGACGAAGAGGCTGCTTACATACAGGCTTCTAATCAGTGGTATTCGTCCCACTCGGCGTATATGACGGTTCATGCGCAGAAGCCTTTGGCCCTATCTCTTGCGCTTCAAGATAGCCCTGTCGGGTTTCTGGGCTGGATGTGGGATCTTGTTCATGCTGTTTCTGATGGTTACAAGTATACTTACGAAGAGCTTATTACGGACGCAATGATGTTGTTCATCCCTGGTCCCTACGCCAACATTCGGTCTTATCTCGAGGCACTTAAGGTATGGAACTCGACACTGTGTGGCAAGAACAATAACTAACAGAATCATTTAGCCCGGCATGATGGAATACCCGAAAAGCAAGGTTCCGACTGGTGTTACTGAATGGGCCAGTCCCAATGGACCATTTCCTGAATTGGCCGCCTTTTCCCTCGCGGTATGTAAGCCCCCAACCCTCAATCCTAGAATACGGCTGACTTATCGATGTGCAGCCCCGAAGTTGGATCGAGAGGATTTCGAATGTTGTCTATTTTACTCGGCATGAGACTGGGGGCCATTTCCCCGCAGTATCCCGGCCTAATGAATGGTTGAAAGATGTTCGAAGTTTCTTTTCTGGACTTCACCAAGGATGAGCACGACGGCGGCATTGGTCATAGAACTGGAACAACGATTATGTATTATTTTGGTAGTATAGTATATATACATCAGAAGTGGTATTCTAAACATTACTTGATAGATCAAATGATATGAGTCTTGCTACTTGATCGAGAGTGTTTCTGACCAGGTTCAATCTGTTCATAGCGACTCCTCTTCGGTCGTCCTTCACCTCCCGGCGACGGCAGCTCAACCACAGCGCCGAACTTTCCACTCTTACGATCCTGGTCTTTAGGCTCAGACTCAATCTTGACGTCGATCCTCTTATGGATACCGCTTGAGGGCTCAGAAATATCGGACAGATCATCGAGCGATTCGTTGGGGCCGGATGCGACTTGCGATCTGTGCGTCATTTGTATAGACGCACCGATTCCGTTGTCGGGGGCAGTATGATTCTTTGGGGTGGCCGAGTACGACGCGGAGGGATATAGTTCGTCGGTCATCTTCATTCGTGCTACCTGGGTAATCATATCGGCCATAGACATTTCAATGTTGAGCTTGACGAGGTAGACGACAGGGTGGAATTGGATGAAGACGGTCTGGTTTGGTAGAGACATGAGGCCGATGAGGAGGACCTGTTTTGATGTCAGCAGTGGCACAGAAAGTAGGCTTCGGTGATCATACATCCATAGCGACAGACAACGTCATCAATTTCGCGTTGAACGAAACGAGTGGCTTATACTTGGTGAGCCGGCTCTCTTTAACCAGTCTCTCCTTCACAATATGAAGAAAGTACCAGTTAAGTAGACCGTCAATGATGCAGATCAGGATCTTCGAAGTTCTGTCCCAGTACTTGTTGATGGTAACGAAGCTATGATCTGTTAGATGGAAGCACATCGACTTCCTCCGAGGGGACTTACGTCTGGCTGACAGGGGGGTCGACATGCGACGGGATGAAGATACAGAATACAGCAACGTTAATGCACGTCACCACAAAAGCAGTACCCCATTTTAGCCGTTTAATTGTCTGTCTAGACTCGGCAATGATGCTGATTCGGTTGATGATAATCTGCAGCAGCAGTTGGATCTCGAAGACCCAGAAGAGTAAGATAAAGAAAAAGATTGGAATGCTATTCGAGTCAGTCTGGGCCGGGCCGCGCGTCCAGAACGCGATACATACCCTGGTTTTATAACTCCGTTGAGGAACAGATATCCAAGTACTGCAAGTCCAGCGTTCGCCAAGATCTCTCCCCAGATCATGTAAATGTATGCACTCCGTAGTGGGTTCCGATTTCGCCTTGTCTGTTTGATAGCCGTCCAAACTGTCAAGAAACCAAAGCCCAAGGAAAATCCCAGGGCCATGGAGGCGACCTTGTAATCTGATACTGAAGAACTCATGCTGTAAGGACTGACAAAAACAACAAAGAACAAAAGCAACTAGAACAGGGAATCGGTTCGAATTTGAGGACATGTAAGGGACCGATACCTCGGGAATTGACTAATCATATTGCGAGCTCGATTCGGTATTATTGACTCAGATGCGATCTGAAATTTCAGCCGCCCCGCTGCCAATAGATCTACCATTGAAGATCTCAAACCGGACTATTGGCATTCTATCGATATTACTGGTGGATATAGGCGGAGAAAGAATTTACATTGACGTTTTGACCGGAGATCATTAAGCTCCAGAAAAGCCTGCAGGTTATTCCACTACCATCAAGACAGCACTGGTATGTTGGCTTAACTCATTTTACCAGTACATTTAGCAGCTCTTGAAGCAATTGATGCTAACAAACAACGCCATTGACGGCGAAATGACAAATTTTCGGAGGGTCTTCACCCGCGTATCAATAAATATGAACCGTCGGTTATCAGACATGAGACAATCTTGCATTCCTGTGGAGTTTTCATTACCGATACCGAGGTAGTGGAACTACAGATCTTGACTTGGATTGGCTGAGAGTCACGGACCAGATCTTCCGCTATGACAGCGGAAATAAGAACATAGCTCAATTCCGCGCGCAGATCCGTTCTAGAGCCCCATTACCCCTGGCTGTAACGGGCCTTTGGAATGATGATCATTTTCTTAACCTGCTGTCGCCGCTGATCTCATCCGAGACACCAAGGAAGTCCCCAGATCATTAGTTGATCTGCAGGTGCTAGCTACCACGTGGTGCGCAAGCATTGTCTGTGCAACATTTTCTGTTTGTGTCAGGATTGGACGCAGTACGGTACTGCTCGTCCGGACCGTCCAGAAGCCGAGTCTATAGGATGGACAAGATCATTAGTGCAAGGACTAGACGAATTAGGGCCCAAGTGACAACCTGATTTGGCTGTCGGACCGCCGAAGCCAATGCTTGGTAAAAGCATGGTCCGCCCACAATTTGGAGCTGAATTCCGATTGGACAAGGACCGCAAGTTTCAGTGTCTACGGTACGCCATCGGATTTATTGGTTTCTATGGACGTAATGCGAACTATAACTCTGATGGCAGTGGGTCTTTTCAATTTTGCATGTTGCCACAAAGCGAATGTGTCTATGGCACTAGAGAGTACATAATGTCAAGCGTCTCCCCTTACTTGCTGGGCATCTCCGGGCCCTCGTTGACCTTTTTCCAACTATCCCTTTCCTTCAGACCACCCCACCACTTGGCAACAGCAGGGTACTTGGCAAGAAGATCACTGAAGCCAAGTGGTTCTGCCATCTGTCCGTACGAAAGATGGAACAGATCAGCAAGGGTGATGTTGTCACCAGCGAGATACTTCTGCTTTGAAAGGATCCTCTCATATCCTTTCAAGGACGCGTCGAGGTCCTCGAGTTTCGACTTGATGATATCTGGATTGGTGGGACCAAGACCTTTGAGAGGCTTGAAAACTTCTTCCCAGGCAAGCCCGGAGACATTCGGGTCAAAGTAAGAGAGTTCCAAAGAAAGTGCCTTTAATTGGTTAAGACAAAGCTAGCACTATGGATTGGGGTCTGTTTACCTGCTGGAAGGCTGCATATGCCTTGAAGTCATGCTCCGGAGGGGACAAGTCAATGCCCTGATCCCGATACTTGGTCGCGAGATAGTGCGCAATCGCCCGACTTTCTGCCAAAGATGTGAGTGCCGTAAACGCCTTGTGATTTGTCTTGAAACATACCATAGATCCGAACACCTGCATCCTCATCAACGAGAACGGGAATCTTGTTGAAGGGATGGAATTTGTTGGTGTATTCTTCCGTCTTATGGGCGCCTGCGAAGACGTCCACAGAAACAAACTCATAGTCAAGACCCTTCTCCTCTAGCACAGTCATTACTCGACGTGTGCAAGTGGAAGGATCATATCCATAGAGCTTGATAGTCATTGTAACGAATCAACTTGGAGTTGTTGGAAAGTTGATTAAAGTATGGGATGGTTAGTTCAATTGATGCGGTTGTGCTTTTGTTCAACATTGGATATGCGAATCTCATATTAGTATTAAATACTCGTTGATTGACTGCTGCATGATGCACATTCCCAATGTTGGATTGATAATTCTGAATAATCCGAGATGCTGAATACGAAATTGAGCGTTTTGCATGTCGCTGTCCGTTTCGGACGGATGAGTCTCGGACACCGTCAGCCCGCGTATTGGGGCGTATCGGCGTGTCGGCGCATCGGTGCCCGTATTTTTAGGTGAGAGTGAAAATTTAGTCAGCCGGCTCGTGAAATTTGTAATAATTATCAATAGACAAGACATGTGCTACACCGCTGATCGTATTGTTCCATTGGCTGATATCATCTCTCAAAATCACATTTGGCAACTGTTGGCTTAAATTTGGTCCTTTCTCGCTGTTCGACACTTCTCCGATTGGCTGGGATATTTGATGATGTATTGATTGTCAGCGATGTGCTCCCGACCTCCGCCTCGACCGTAATTAACGGAACTCGTACTAATGGTCCCCTAGAGAGATGTAAGTCTCATTCCCATGCTGACCTCTCTTCAGTATCTAGTGGAAGCTCAGTAGATTTGCGCACAACTACCGGGTAGCCCGGTCCTGTCATACTTTTATGACGGCGGTATGATGCTAAATGCTTTATTGGAAGAACAGATACTGTAATATTTCATTGCTTAGTTTCTAGATATTAATAGGCATCGAGGGATAGAAGAAAGAATGGAAACACAATGGCCTTGTTGGGTACTATGGAGGAGCTCAGTGACATGACATTCAGGCGAAGGAGAGGAAGCAATACCGGAATGTCAAGCGCTCAGCCCAGTGGGTTGAGGTTTAGTCACTTGCAAAATCCACGTGGTTCGTGATTCTTCCAAGATAACCGAAAGTCTATTTTGACTTCATTAGAACGATGCATTATCTTTTTATAGTATTTCTTCAATGACTCCATGAGATGCTCATGATTGTTTTAGGGCACCGTAGTGGTCCATACGCTAATTTACAGGCCAGTGGCGCTGCATCATGCGGCGCTAAGCCTTAAACATGTCTGACCGCTGGTTCCAGGGTCCTGGGTCGGAGAAAGGTTAATTTCATTGGCCTCCAGCCTTATCAACCTCCGGATAACGAAACATTAACCAATATGCGTATCGTAACCCGAACAATGGGACCCAAGTTCCCATTAATTAATTACAGACTCAGACCACTAGGAAGGATATCACAGGCCAGATTACGAATAAGCGAATGCGACAAGAGGGCTAATCATGTGATGGCAAGGATATGCGCAAGTGCCTACTGAGCTGTTTAACAAGTATTATAAGAACTGGTCTTGCTTTGTTGTTGCGTTGCTTACCTTCTTTTTATCTCTGATTGGTCTGAGCTTTGTTGTTGAGACTTGAGAAACTATGGCAGACACTATTCAGAGTGCCGTTGCGGCGCTGTCTGCTCGAGATTGGGCAGGAGTTGCTGTCCTTTCTTGGCTTGCATTCAAGGTTCTGCAGGCCTTGTATAACATTTCCCCTCTGCACCCCTTGAGCGGGGTGCCGGGTCCAAAACTCGCCGGAGCGACGTATTTGCCCGAGTTCTACCACGATGTGATTTTGGTTGGACGGTATACTCACACTATCAAGAAGATGCATGAGAAATATGGTAAGTATAGGGACTAAGGGAATAAATCGCTCATATACTGACCGAATGAAAGGCCCTATTGTTCGAATTAATCCCAATGAGACTCACTGTGCCGATATGGCATTCTCGGATGAGATCTATGCTGTTGGTGGACGTAAGCGCGACAAGCCCTTCCATCAAGTCAATGGCTCAGCAGCTGGCACTGGGAATGCATTTGGTACACCCGATCATGATATGCACCGCCTCAGACGGGCCCCTGTAGCCAAATTCTTCTCCAGAGCCATGATCGCTCGATTGGAACAAGAGGTTCACGAACTGGCGCAGACACTCTGCAACAAACTCCTAGCTGAGGCCAGCGGAAAGAAGAGCCAGCTTATCGATGTTGCGCACGCATACAGTTGCTTCACGTCCGATGCTATCTCCGGTTACTGCTTCGGCGAACCCTTTGGACTTTTGTCGCGCGATACCTGGAGACCTACCTTCCGTGAAGCTACTCTTGCAGTTCTCAAGCCTGTCTTCATTTTCCGATTCTTCCCTTTCTTGGTTGGAACTGTTAAGTTTGGCAAATATTTTGTTGATTACTTGCCCGCCGATGCTGCGATGCTTGTACGAACCCTGCAAATCGACATCCCTGAGCGAGTTACAAAGACCAAAACCGACCTCAACTCTGGTATTGTCTATGATAGACCCACTATCTTTGCCGACCTGCTGAACTCCGAGCTTGATGAGAGTGAGAAGGGAACTGATCGTCTTGTTGAGGAGGCGGTTACTATCGTTAACGCTGGAACAGAGACTACTAGTTGGGCCTTGGCTGTGATTACGTACTTCCTCCTTTCACAGCCCGAGACTATGAGTAAGTTGCAGACTGAGTTGGCAACCGTCGTTGACGATCCTCGCCACCTTCCTTCTTGGACTACTCTGGAACAACTCCCATACCTCGGAGCAGTCATCAATGAGGGTCTGCGTCTTTCCTATGGTGTTTCTAGTCGCTCTGCTCGTGTTCCTACGACGGAGGATCTCGTGTACCGTGGAGAGTTCAACAAGAAACCTGCCACTGTTGTTCTTCCCCGAGGCTATGCGATCGGCATGTCAGCAGCCATCTCACATCATGACGAGGTAGTGTTCCCTGACTCGTACGGTTTCATTCCTGAGCGATGGATTGGTGACGATGGAGCGATCAAGAAGAATCTTGAGCGATCTATGCTTGCATTCTCCAAGGGTAGTCGTGGATGTCTGGGCAAAAAGTAAGTGATGCCGTCTCCTTTGACATCAGTGAAAAGCAAAGTTCCCGTTACTAACACCTGTCTCCAGCCTTGCTCTCTGCGAGCTGTACCTTTCTCTCACCGCTCTGGTTATGAGAGTCATGCCCCATATGCGTCTTCACGAGACCACTGAGCGTGACGTGCGCTACGATCACGATATGTTTATTCCAGTCACGGTAGACGACAGCGAGGGAGTGAGAGTAACAATCGAGACATAATTTGAGCGCTCACTTCAGATAAGCGCTATATACAGAGTAGTAAATATGTAGATGAAGAAATATATACAATCCCGCCGATTCATTCAACCGTGATGACATTGCTCTTATAAGCTGACAATCACCTGGCCGCCATCTATCGTCGGACATGGGCGTTAAAGTTGGTGACCTTGAACTGGGCACCGCTGCCAGTGAAGGGCTCGGTACCGAACTGGAAGGCTGTTGATTGGGTTAGTATAAGAGATACAGGTGTATATGCTGAGCGAACTTACTGAGGAGGTACTGTTTGCTGGCAGGGTAGCCCTGGGTGTTGGCAAGGTAGTTCCAGAACTGCTTGACATCGGAGTTGAAGTCGTAGACGGGGGAAGCAGCGACGAAGCTGTAGACGCGCATGTTGCCGTTCATGCCACTCCAGAACTCCCAGGTGCGTCCCTCGACATTAGCATTGCCGACCTTGGAACCAATGGGCTGAACACCGCCAAGACGGCCGAGCCTGTGACGTGGGTGTTAGTAGGGATGTTCGGGAGGAACCTTGTGTGGGGCCACTTACCAGATCATAAGCTCGTAGTCACCGCTGGAAGTGGAGTGGTTGGGGTTAGAAGCAGTGAAGAGATCGTAGGCAACGTTGGCTCGGACGTTGCTGCCCTGGTAAGACCAAGCAGCAGCGGACTGCATGTTGGTGACCTGGCTCACGAGGGGCTTGTTGGCGATCTGAAGACCAGCGTTGGGGTAGGCCTTGACGTTGTCCTGGCCACCGGACCAGTTCCAGTCAACGTGGAAGCCGGCACCGTTGCTGTTGGACCAGTCAATGTAGGTGCATCCGGTACCAGAGCCGGAGGACTGTCCCCAGCGGTTGTTGTTGAACTCGTATCCGCCGTTGGCGTAGTAGCTGTACTGGTCGCAGAGTGACTGGGCCATAGCCAGAGGGGCGAAAAGCCCGGCGAGGATAGAGAACTTCATGTTTAATGTGGAAGATGTCGATACTCAAGTGCTGGTGTTAAGTTGAGAGAGTGAGTTGAGAGATGATAGAGATAGATTTCTTGGCCGGACTATCGAGAGATATATATCTAAAAGCAATACTCTATGTACTTGCATCGGTCACAGACTTATCCACTGTAAATGAGCCTCAAGATGAAGAATTCCATTGGTCCCATCCCAAATCGATCGACGGAATCATCTCCGTGGCTGGATAGGTAGTCCCATATGGCTCTACGGCCCGTCAGAACGAAATAATGGGGAGATAGTCCAGCATTTCTGAGCATGAGGAAGGACGATAGCTGACAATAGTCGGTCCGTTTAGAAAGGCGGCGACAAGTTATTTGAGGTCTAAGGCCTTGGTGGTTCGGCAGAAGCTGACGGGGATACCCCACGAACTGGGCATAGTTCTGCCGGCTGTTGGTATTGCTACTGTAGATACTTTAGTCCGTTCCTGAAACAACCGTGCATCGCGCCAATGATTTCTTCCGAGCCCATATTTTGTATTTCCCCACCAGTCATTTTGTCCCTGTAAGATGAGGTTGAGGTAACATTGGGTGAGCCTTGGTAAAAGCTCCCGTGACTGGAAAACCCCGGAGAAAAGCACTCATTCTGGAAGGATATCCTAGCTGAAATATGGGGGCATCTTCTTCCAAGTCCAGTGCCTTGGAATCAATCCGGCCACTTGCATCTGCACCCGACGGAGGGGTTGATTCCGTTCTTGAAGAGGATAAGGCTTGAGTGTGGGGAAGACAGACATGACGGTACAACGGCCCGAGAGAATGGTCAATGTCGCTCAATTGGGCCTACAACAGAACATGACTGGTTCATGTTACGAAGAGTGCGCGATCGAGCCGACTCTGACGATCCAAGTGCCGCTGCTACTGCAATTGGTGTCTTAGATAGGATGAATTAGACTTTGTTTGACGCTTTCCTGTGTGGGGGACATGATCGATAAACGAGTATAGCCAACGTGTGGCACCTAAAAGTCACAGCAATTGTGTATATAATACAGAGCAGACATCCGCCTTACTCCATGACTCCATCTCCAAACTCACAAATTACCCTACAGACTCTCCGCATTTCTCGGCTATTGACGCTTCCCTTCGATCGATCACTGGACTGGAAAATTGCCGAATCGGTCAAGTCGCATCCCCGGTCCCATATATCACACGTATTAATTGCCCTCTGCAGTCTGCCCCAGACTCAACTCATCAACGAGGCAAGAATATTACAGGCGCGCATCACGCTCTTAAATGCGTGATCTGCTGGTGCAGCCGGTTAATCTCTTTGATGTTTCTACTGCTACGCTGCTGTCGTCTTGTTAACGTAAAAGTACAACGCTACTCCTCACTTGGTCGGGCCTCGGTTGATTGACGTAACATCGTTCTGACGGCTAAAAAAACACGTTGCGACCAGTCAACTCAGCTTGGCTTTCTGCCGTGTTTTAAATCACCGACTTTCACGTCATTTTGCTTGTTTCCCCGGATCGACAGTCTCTTTTCGGAAACTTCGGATGAATGAGTATCGTATCTTGAACAAGTTCTCGTATGGGCTAGTTCAAGTTACATGCGTAGTCACTCAGAGATGTCCTTGGTCGAGACTTGGTGGTTAAATGAGCAAGTTATATCGACTGTTCTAGCTAACAATTGGCGTTATTATGACGTCTCATTCATTTACTCTACGTTACCTTTTCTATGCAGTGCAATAACCTTAATCTTGGAATAATTCTTGTTCAAACTTGTTTCGTATTGCGGCCGAATAGCATTATACCAGTAACACAGGCGAAATTACAGGGCCACTAATCTTGGCCCAAACGCGCCATCAAAGGGGAAAATGATCAGCTAAAGGCGCTGTGTGAAACTTTTAGCGTTTTGAAACACCCCAGTTTACCAGCCGTTATACAGGGCTCGTATACGGACCCACAACCTCCGTTCTCCCCTATTCGACTCAGTCTAAGCTGTTTAACCGTCGATTGACAACCGCTTTGACTGTTTCGGGCTCAATAACAACCTGAATATGGATGCATTTAGCATGATCAGTTACAAGGAAGTCCTGGATATGCCGTGGTCATAACCCGGCAGGCCAGACCGGCAAGGATACCCAACGACTCATATATAAACATCTTCAATCTTCCTGTGAAACTCTTTTTCTGGAGTCTTTCTTCTTCAACAGGGACTGCCAGACAGAACCTATTCGCTTCATCTACATTCTTATCTCACAAACGACTACCAGGTCCAGCTTCTTTCACCATGCGTTCCCCCATCGCTTTCTGTCTCGCCCTTCTGGGTGCTGCTCAGCTTGGAGACGCCGCCTCAGCTGGCTGTGGCAAGCAATCTCCCGGCAGTGGCACCAAGAACATGCAGGTCAACGGCAAGAACCGACAGTACATCCTTCAGGTTCCCAACAACTACAACGCCAACAAGCCTCACCGCCTTGTCTTCGGTTACCACTGGCGTGATGGTAACATGAACAACGTCGCCCAGGGTGGCTTCTACGGTCTTCAGGGTCTTGCTGGTGACTCTACCATCTTCATTGCCCCCAACGGTCTTAACGCCGGTTGGGCCAACCAGGGTGGCGAGGATATCACCTTCACCGACCAGATGCTCGACTTCGCCAAGAAGAACCTTTGCATTGATGAGAAGCAAGTGTTTGCTACTGGCTGGTCCTACGGAGGATCCATGTCCCACAGTGTCGCCTGCTCCCGACCCAGTATGTCTATCAACCCTTGAAAAACAGGTGAATATATGCTAACGTAACGATTACAGATGACTTCGCTGCTGTCGCCGTCATCTCCGGTGCTCAGCTCTCTGGCTGCAACGGCGGTAACAGCCCCGTTGCCTACCTCGGAATCCACGGTGCCTCTGACAACGTTCTCGGAATCAACCTCGGCCGCCAGCTCCGCGACAAGTGGATTGGCACCAACGGCTGCCAGCAGAAGAACGTCAACGACCCTGGCCCAGGTGCTCAGAACCACGTCAAGACTACCTACCAGTGCAGCCGCAAGCCTCTTACCTGGATCGCCCACGGTGGTGGCCACGTTCCCGACCCTACCGGTACCAACGGCGCCAAGTTCGCTCCTGGTGAGACCTGGTCCTTCTTCAACGCTGCTGTTGGTGGTAGCCGCAGCACTGGCCGACGCTGCTAAATGCATCATGGCATCCGCTTCCTCTAAGAAGCTCTGCTAGGGGGAAGTGCTGAAGTACTTTATTCTCTGTACATATAGGCCCAGTGTACCTCGGGTCGTTCTACATACAACCAGGCACAAGTCTTGTCTTACAAGCCCGTGTCCAGCAAACCAAGCAATTTACCTATTCAATTTCTGCCACTCATCAGATTTGATATCAATACATCACAGTACATGTACGTATATAAATGATTCGACAAAGTGAATATTTGACGTAGCTAGTAGTGTCGGTGTGCCAATTCCTAAACCCTGTTCAGCTAGAACATTTACTATACATGTAGCAGTTCCTATCGTAGAACGACGACGTAGCGTCTCCCTCCCCAGATGTAACCCCAAGACCTTTGAAGTTCTTGCCATATAGCTGACACGATTTGCTCGTGTTGTAACCAAAGCTCATGCATTGCTTGTTCTTCAAACAAGCCTGAGCACATGCACTTACACTCTTCACCGAAGCCGTTGTTCCGATGACAGACCCTGACGGAGCTCTGGCTTTAGTCACCACTCTGTTTCAAATAGTCCATGGAGGCAACTTGGTGTTGAAGGTTGCTGATAGTGCGCATGCAGCTGAAGCCTTCTTTGCAGTAGCTGTAGCCTTCTGAGGGGCCAAACCCTTTGTCTGCTTGGTCTTCGACGGCTGTGGCAGTTGGTTTCGTCTTGGCCGTCGTTTTCTTCGTGTCAACCTTTGAGCTGCTGGCCTTCTTGCCACTGCTCTTAGAGCTCTTGCTCTGAGTTGTCACCTTCTGTTTAGCAGACTTAGCCTGGCTTTTTGCCTCGGTCTTAGCAGCCTTCGGGTCAAAGATTGGCACTGGTTTCGGTCCAGGACGTGTTCCGAACATCCCGCTTCCACCTCCCAGACCATTGCCAGACATGCCAACTTCATTGCCGGCAGAGGCTCCTGAGCCTGTCCCATCATTGACATAGCCAATACAGCCTTCGGCGATAGGGTCAGACTTCAGCGGTTCAATCAGAGGATATTTGTTTAATAGACTACCTATCCATTGATAGAATGCGCCAAGCGCATTTTCGAAGTGAATGTTCCAAGCGATGCCATAACAGTCTCCTTCGATATTCGCGTTGATATTGCCATCCTCATCAAGTGCTGCGTTGGCCTCGAAACTACCTTCCAGGACGACTGAAGGCGTATCTCTCACTCCTCCCTTGACTTCCCAATGATTGAACAAGATGCCGAGTTTGACACCTATGTTTGGTCCTGACTTCAACAGCGGAGGTACAGGCTACTTCGTCACCAACGTGCTCAACAACGGTCCTGGTATCCCATCAGACTTCCAGATCGTGGCGAACGGTGCTGGATCCCCGGACGAGTGCTGCAGTTCTTGCATGCAGTTTGCAAGCTGCGAGACATGGATTTATCGAGCGATGAACCGTAACTGCTTTTTGCTTTACCATGCGGGATCGACTTGCGAGACACAAGGAAACCATCCTAACTTTTTTATGTCAAAGAAGGGCGCGGATAGTGGAGCTGGATTTGTTGTTGGTAATGGCAAGTGTGGGTTTACATACAGCGGCAACAGCGATGACTCTTTGTTCAGCGTGGACGCTTGAACTATTTCCTTTGTAATACCCTCCTTTGAATAGCTATAAATATAAATTGGAGTTCTCTTTTGTAACACGAACCATCCCAAGTGCACGTCAGAACCATGATAGTAATTCCCCAGTCTCTTCCAGTAGTCTCATGTGTAAATGCTGACATGGAAAGATGCCATGGCAATCGCCTGGCATTGACCAAGGTAGTAGCTACATAATTGCCAAAAAGAAAACAGATTGCATTGATGCTTATTTCATGACGATTGGGCTTGCGGAGTTTATGTCGAGTCGGGGTGGCAAACAAGATTCCCATCTGAAACAGTTGATCTGATTGGAGTAACAGCGAGCTGTGTGTTGCGGAGACCAATTAATTCTCCGCTCTGCGAATGGCAGTAAGATCTAGCGGAAGTGGGTGAGATTCCTCCTGGGGGCGAAAAGTTCTGCGGAGTGGCTTCGAAAAGAATTCGCCGATCAACTACCCTTCCTGTAGAGTTTTGTTCCCAACATTGGATTCTGATGTGCCTGGTACGATATGGAACGGAGATAGTGGGCGAATCGCCGGTAAGGCTTAAATCCGGCGATGGAATCTGATGGTCAGACGGATTATCGCAAGATACGATTGGTCTCTCTCGTCGTATTTACGAATATTAAACAAGAACGGAGCTCTATAAAAGATATGAAAGCCCACTGTAGTCTTACTATACGAAAATCACTAAGACATACTACACTATTCACTGATTACTCAATCACTCTTCCACCATGACCAACTTCGAGACCAAACTCTTCATCAACAACGAGGTACGCCAACTTACTCAGCACATTATTACTAAAGGCTAACTCCATCACCAAGTATGTCGAGGCAAAGTCCGGCAAGAAACTCAGCGTCCACAACCCCGTCGATGGCTCGCTCGTCACCAGGGACGTCCATGCCGCTGGCCCACAAGATGTTGATGATGCTGCAGATGCGGCCCAGGCAGCTTACAAAGGTTCCTGGGGAAAGTATAGCGCAGCTCAACGAACCGAATGCTTGTCGAAGCTAGTCGATCTCATGGAAGCCAAGGTAAAGGATCTGGCTGAGCTTGAGACGATTGCGATGGGTCAGCCTATCAGCATTGCGATGAATATCACCAAGATGATGATTGACTTGTTCCGCTGTAGGTCATCCCTATAATAATCTCTCAAGATCTTATGAAGTTAATTGATCGTTTAGACTATGCTGGATGGACGGATAAGATTCGTGGCGAGCAGCTGGCTCCTGAGAATGGCGTCTACAAGATCATCAGCCATCATCCATTTGGTGTTGTCGCTGGTATTAGTGCCTGGAACGGTTCAGCCATGTGAGTTCCCTGCACTCTATGTCAGCCCTACGTGGTTCTAACTGATACAGTCAACTGGGTCTGAAGATTGCCCCAGCAGTCGCCGCCGGCAACACGGTACGAAGCCTTAAAAACTCTCAAAACATCTTCTAACCGGGTGCAGATCGTGTATAAAATGTCGGAGAAGTCGCCCTTGGGCATGCTCCAGCTCGGACATCTCATCAAGGAGGCCGGATTCCCACCGGGCGTCATCAATATCCTGAATGGTGCAGCGGAGACCGGTTCCCTGCTTGCGTCTCACATGAAGATTCGCATGATTTCATTCACTGGCTCAGCTTTCACCGGTAGAAAGATCCAAGAGATGGCTGCCAAGTCGAACCTTAAGAAAGTGGCTCTTGAATTAGGTGGAAAGTCTCCCGTTCTTGTCTTCAATGACGCGAATGCTGATAAGGCAATCGATTTGTAAGTCTCTCCTCTCCAAATAAACCTAAACTCATCTAACCTTTGTCAAGCTGCACCAATATGTTCCTATTCAATTCAGGACAAGTCTGCGCAGCTCCAAGTCGAGTGTACATCCAGCGCGACATCGCGGAGTCATTCATCGAGAACCTGAAAACACGATACTCTAACGCCACTTCTACTTTGGGAGCTAGTCCTAATGATGCGACGACTTTCATGGGTCCACTAGCAGATGGAGCTCAGTATGATCGTGTGATGAGCTACATTGAGTCTGGCAAGAACGAAGCTGAGCTTGCAGTTGGTGGACATCGTGTTGGAGACGAAGGTTACTTCGTTGCACCAACTATCTTCATTAACCCGAAGTCCGATGCCAAGGTCCTACGAGAGGAAATCTTCGGACCGGTCTTGACAGTAGTCACTTTCGACACTGAGGAAGAGGCTGTCGAGTTGGCTAATGACACGGAGTATGGTCTCGCTGGTAAGAACCACCCGACAGAAAAGCTGAGAAATCCGAGTGCTAAATACGTTTTGAACAGCATATGTCTGGACCGAGTCCCTGGCCCGAGGTTTGAGACTCTCGGATCAGCTTGAAGCAGGTGTTGTCGGCATTAACGGAGGCTCATTGGGCGCAATTCCAATGGTGTCAGTGGGTGGGTTCAAGCAGAGCGGCACAGGATCCGAGTCTGGACTGGAGGGTATCATGGAGTATCTGCAGACCAAAGCCACCCTGATCGCCATGCAGTAGGGCCTTGATTCGTATCTGCGACAGGAGTTCCCGCAGCGCCACATCTTCATTAGTATTTGTTAGTAACACTCGCATACAAGTTGGAAACCGAAAGGACTTTCAGGTTGTCCCAAAATGTCCATCGCTTATGCATACTGATTATGTAGCTATCCTTTATGCTTATACTTGCTTACGTGAAGACCACACAAGCTTTTACCCGCTCATTGTTGTTTAGCACCAGCCAATCAAAGACGATTTCAGATGCAAGAATATGCACAGGAACTTGACTATATTCGTATTCATGTCAAAACGACAGGGGATGAGCGGCCGAAGCCAACTTCCGGCCCCAAGGTCAACTTGTTCGTCACCACTCTTCACAAATCTATACTAAAACACTAACAAGCATGTAGCTACTCTGACACCGGCTGCCGCAACTTCATCGGCTCCCGATTCATCGACTACAACCCCAACCAGGGCGGTACCTACCACTCTGGTGGCCCTGCTGGCCCCCGTGGTGGTCTGTACGTTGACTCCAACGGATGTGGCCTCTCTTGTAAGTCCTACACCCAACATCGAAATTCAGAAAGACATACTGACGATTCTGTTTAGACCGCGGCTTCAGCAACCGTGCTGATGGTAGCCAGCCTTTCACTGGTAATCTGCAGGATGGACAGTGCATCGATACGACGGCTGGTCTCTACGCTGTTTTCACTGTTTAAGACCATTCGTGCCAGAGTATCGGGGAATATCGGACTTCTCCAAGGTCATTCTATATGAGAGTTCAACGCCGAGCATAGGTCTTGTGGAAAGCCTTGGGCATAGGGTTCCATGTTCCAGCATAAGCATTTCCCACAGTCATTTCCGTCAAGAGGTCTTAGCAACGCACAAAGACAATCTCTCCTTATCCTGATGCGCTCATCTTGGTTGAGTGTCCATAGACGATTTGAAACAAGTTGCTCCAGATGACACTTTGTGATTAACACTTGTGGTGCCCTCCTGGGTAATTAGCATTCGGCACACAAAGCCGTTTTTCACAAGACGCAATTTTCAGAAGACGACAAGAGTAATCATACCACCTGGTACTAAAAACACATCATTGCGTTGGCCACTGAAGTGTTGCCATACGACTGCCTTTCTATCAAGTTGACTTTCATGCTTCTCGAGAGCCAATAGGAACAAGACACATGCGAACTCTCTCATTAAACACAAAGCTTACCAAATGTGTCACTCACAAAATTTTCATTCATTCGTCTTATAAGAAGGCTTTGTCATTCTCTCTTTTTAAAAAATATCAAGGACTCACCTCGCTCCGATCGACCGTCCACCCACCATGTATCCCACCGCGCCAACAATCACGAATCATGCCGAAGCGAAAGATTCACCTCCGAACATTGCAAACTCATTAGATGAGTTTCCAGCCGAGATTCTCCTTCAGATTTCTAGCAACCTTCCGAGCCTCGACACACTATGGAACCTCATGCGAGCATCGCCCATGGTATGGCACCTCTTCGACTGTTACCATAATACCATGATTGAAAGCGTACTCTCGGGACCAAACTCGATCACACCACCCAAAGTTAGGGATCTAATACGAGCAATGGTCTTTGTGCGATCTGGACAACTTCCTTTCGTCGATTTAGAGGAATTCCAGTTCTTTATGTACAGTTTGCTTCCCTCAGATTACCTTCCCATTCGCCAGTGGAATCCAAGGACTGGGCCCTCCACATCTTGTCGTACTATATTCGACGGTAGCAAGCAAGGCCTGGGCTCGGGGTCCCCTCCACAGACCACAGCGCATACTGCAAGATCTGTCGTCGCAACAGCTTACCATATCTCAGCCTTGTCACAATCTTGCCCGTCTGATCGCCTCGCACGCCTACGAGATCCAAGCTTCAGGCCTTTACACCCTGCTCATTATGAGAATATAGCCCTGGCACTTCCCCATGAATTTGGGTCTCCTGATGACGGCGGTACTCCTGTTCCATTGGTCGACATGGGACAACCCACTTGGCCCGAAGGGATTCGAGTCGTTCGGGCCATGTGGGTTTTACAAATGGTGGGCGAATTGAAGTTCTTCGTCGCAAAGAGGTCCGGGACGATTTGTTGGTCCGATGATGATATTTCTATGCTGGCCAAGAAGCATCTGTTATATTTGATTTGCCCTCGTCCTGAGCCCTTGGATGAACCAGACCTCAATACTACACTAGAGGTCAAGGCCGCGATGGAGTACCTGGAATCTCGCGGAGAATACAAGACGGATGTTTATTTTCGACTGCCTCGAGCACCCACACGATCCGCAGATAACCGATGGGTAGCAGGGACCCCGAGGCCCACAGTAAGCAAATACTTGGACAAACCATCAAACGAAAAGTTGCTGCTTTCGACCCCAGATGAATTCTACCAATGGGATTGGGACCTGATCGAGCTCACACTTACCCAGCTACCGTATGGCTTTCGGTTTTATAGGCCCCAAAGGTTCTTCGTGCCACGTTTCCGCTCCGTTGCATTCGACTCATTTCATCCGTTCGGCTTCACGTTCTGGGAAAGGCGCAGACTTAATCTTTTAGGCTTGGTGCCTGACTTGACTGCACACAGACCTCCCCATGCCGTCTGTATCTTTGCCTGGGAAATTATCATGTCGCATGCAGCTTGCGAGAATAAAGGAACCTGACCGGAAAATATGCAACGAATATCTTGAGGTGTTTTAGTGGTTGTCAACGCTAGATGGTGGTAGATCGAACAGACACGAGGAGGTTGAGCCAATCACATTATTTTCGTGGTTCAGGGTCTCAGATCCCACACAACGGTCCTCAGTGAAGAGACTAAAAGGTCATGGGCTTCTTAAATGACTCTATATTTATGGTATGTTGTTCTTATGTCGCTATCAAAAGTTTATTCTATCACGGTAATGTCTCCGTATTCAAGTTCGCCATCAACTCCTCCGCATCATTCTGTCCAATAAATGTCCAAGACCCATTTGTCTTGGTAAAGTCTATACCTTCAAGCCTTTCAGGAATCATAGCTAGCAGATCTTCTGCCACTGCATCCCCTTTTGTGGACTTTGTAAAGAACAGCCTGTTCCACTCGGCACCCTTCTTCTCCTCTTCCATCCGTCGTCTTCTTTGTGAGTCTTCGATGGCACTCTTGTGGGCGTATACCTTCTCTATGTTGTGCTCTTTAATGGCCTGGGTAACCTTGGACCAGGCTCGCCGTGATTCCCATGGTGTCTGCTTATCTATGGGCGCGACGCTGAGTGGCGATATTGGTATTCTGTCGACGTGGAATTCCTCGAGGGTCGTTTTGGATGAATCTTGGATAGCTAGTTCGCCAGTCCATTGGCCGGTAATTCGATATAGCGGCTCCTTCCTGTTGTCTGGCGCAAAGACTTCGGCAACAACTTGGTTCTTCTCACCAAACCCGAAAGCTCTTTTCCCATGGAAATCGATCTTGGTCATATATCCGCTTGAGCTGGTGATGTAACTTGGACCCTCGAGTTCTGGGTATGGATTCCCCGTGGCAACTCCCTTGACGAGAATAGTCGGCATAGTCATGAGGTGTTTTTCATTGTGCTTGTCGTCCTTGATAATTGCATAACCTGTCTGTCGTACTGCGACTCCACTAACCAGACTGAACGACGTCTCCTGGCCTACAAATCCCCTTGACGATATCCCACGCTCTTTGTTATATATTGAGCATGCTGTGACTGGGGGATGATGCGAGACTTGCTCGACAATTAATTGTGATTGCGAGCCGGCCTTGTCAGAGAAAGATCCAAGGAATAATTCGCCGAGGAATGGGTTCAATGGCTTCTTGCCCGCATCTTCTGTTTCTGCACCAACAAGTTGTTTCAAACTGCACACATAGTTCTTGGCTAACAGAAGCGCCCTTACTCCGGGATCGGGTTCTTCGGAAGGTTGGAGGAAGAGATCATGATGACATGCCCAGGCGGCTGGGATCTCGATAGCCGATCTCGGGGCGAGAATAAAAGGCGGGGCTGTGACGTTGGAGAGATCGCCCTTGACAGCAGCGAAATATGAGAGGACATCCTTTAGGCGGAAAAGATTTCCAGAATCAGTTCCAATGTCAGCCATTTGTGTTGATGAGAAAGGTGGTGGTGAAGAAGAGGGTGATTGTTGTTGAGATGCTGATCTTGATGCCAAGGAATCAGATTGTTGGCCTGTTTCATTAAATTGATTCATTGCGGGGGAATGGATGACTGGTTATACTGCTAATACAGTTGTTTTATCAAAGATTGAATTCGATTTGGGAGTTATAAAAGGAAATAACAACGATCAAGAAATGGGTATAAGATCCATGAAACTAACTTGGTTTGACGTCATTGACATTGGCACACGTATCGACCGCTTATAACGGCACAGCCAGGCTGTCGCACTCGGCTAGTGACATTCCATTGACCAATCGGATACTCTGTTCCTCTTTCGGATCCGCTAAACCCTGACGAGCACGCATCATTTTCTGTTCCTGGGCATCATGTCAGGGTCTTAGAGACATCCCTCAGCCTCATTCTAACCATGTTTGCACTATGATTGTCTCTCGAATTCACTAGACAGTCACTGTCCACGTAGCCCCTCGGCCGAGAGTCCGCAGGACGACCGTCACCGTTTTATGTTTTGACGTAGCCAAGACGTCGCGAATAATTGACTTTTCGTTGACGAGGTATCTCGTGCTTGTATACCTACTGGCTATGTAATACTGAAGATTGCTCGCAAACTCGGTAGAGAGTTGCAAGAAAAGGGTTAGCTAGTTTCTCAGCGCAGGAGTTAGCCGATTCCTCCAATGGTAAAAGGAAGCTTCCGACGGATATGACATGTCGAAGGGCCCGGCGAAAATTGCCCGAGGCCCACCCAATAAACGTTTAAGCTTGTGATAAGCAACTGGGTTGCCATCAAGGAAGCTGACGATAATTACAGGGATGCACGTCTCAGCCACATGCAAAGACGGACTTGCATGGCTTAGGTAAGACGGACGTTAGATCTGAATTTAGTTTCAAGCAAAGCAGTTAGTCGTGCTTGGAGTATCACGCGAGCAGTTAAGAGCTCACATAGCCGCAACGGATTACGAAGCTTTCCTAGGAAACAAGATATGGTGTTGGCTGCATTGAGAGAGAATTATGAACAAAATAAATCAGGAGCATAGACTGAAGTTTGGCCTGACTTCTGAGCAAACTTGCGATTGTAGAAACGGTCTCCTCCCTCCAAGGTAAACACACCACGACTACCGGTACCATAATTGGACCTTTGCCTAGAATATTATATACAAGGATGGCAATTGAGAAAAATATCAATGAAAAAAGATGTTTGAGTTAATCCATCATCAAAAAGATGAGTCTTGCGGAATTCTGTACTACAGGGTAACTTTCTACGCTTTGACCTTCTCATCACGCTGACTAACTCTGGCTTATTAATTCAACCTGGTGGGATGAGGCATCACGCAACTACCGGGGTGACATCCCCCGCACTGAGAGACAAAGAACGCGTTCACTACCTCTAAAGCATTCGACTATTTACAAATTTTATTCAAACGAATCTACAAGATAAACCGTCAATATGGGCGACGCTTCAGTTTTCAAGTATCCTTCCCCTCTGACAGGGTACGAAGATGCTCCACCAATGCCAAGCGAGATGGCGGCGGATGGGAAGAGCTATGTCAATCCACCTTCGGAAAAGCGCAGCGACGCGTATGATCAGTTCATAGAGCCGCTAGATAGGAGTGAGCGTGGTGGTTTGTGAGTAAATCATGAACCGAATGGTCCGAATGACGATTAACAAGTACAGTGACGTTCACATCTACTATCTTCAATCCAATGAAGAACAGACAAAATACGCCAAAGAGCTCTGGGAACGTATTAGGCGAGAATGTAAGCGACACCATCCTCAATTATACCTAGCCCATTATTCTGACAATCTAGTTCCCGAACTACGAGTCTACAAAATCTGGGATAAACCCATTGGACCTCATCCCATCGCCATGTTCGAGGTGAATTTGTTTACACCAGCGCAGTTTGGAGCATTTATTCCATGGTTGAATGTCTGGCGAGGACCCCTTTCTGCCCTTGTCCATCCCAATACTATCCCTGAAGAAGGCGTGAACAAGTGGGCATCAATGAAGAGGGATCATCTGGAGAGAGCGATTTGGATGGGAGAGAGAATTCCTCTGGATCTGAGTCTTTTCAACCGAACCTCGTGATCACATTATTATCAAGCGTTGAGTTGTTAGAAGCAGATTGAATAAACAAGCATTACTTCATTGCGACAGAATTCGATATGTGGTGCAGGCTGACATTAACAGTAGGTACATTATGGAGTTCAACACTAATATGACTGTTCATCTGTAGTTGGCATGGGCTAAGGCCATCTACCAGATTTTCCGAGCCCTTCCATCGCGTTTACTTGTGCTCGCCCTCACCGTTGCAGAAAGGAATGGGGTATGTCTCACTGCTGCAGAGACGAATAATTCCCTTGACCCACTCCATATCGCCATAAGACTGGCTCTCGTAAGAATCCGACATGAACTCATCCTTAGCCTCACCGGTGCAACCATCGATGACGTTGCCCTGGACACGTCGCACATAAGGCTGACTGACAATAATACCATGCTGGTTCTCGGGAACCGTGAAGCTGAGCGACTGGGTCTGGCTAGTAGACCAAGTTTTCGAGTAGTCGATCTTAAGCGAAACATTGAGGAGCGACTTGAGAAGAGGAATGCTAACACCCGCGCCGCCAGTGACAGTGTTGCCGATGGTTTTGCCGTTGGTAACACTGACGGTGGCCTTGGAGCCTCCAAGGCTGCTGATGACGGGGGACATGGGGACGTCCCAGTTCACGAACTCCTTGTCGGAGAGAACTTGGACTTCGGTGCTGTCCTTGCAGTCGCGGCGCTGGATGGCTTTGGTGGAAGGGGCTGTGAAGTTCTTGACGGCGGGGGCGCTCTCGAGAGCTTCCAGGTCGGCAGCCTTCATGATTTGGGTCGTTCCATCGGTCTTGAGGACGATGATGTCGTCTGAGGAGAGGATCTTGGGAGTGGCGGCTGCCTGAGAAACAGCAGCAAGGCTGAGGAGGGCGAGAAGAGTAGAAGGGATCATGGTGACAAATGCAAATAATAACAATTAAAGCAGGATAATTTGTTGAGTCAGATAAAGAGTGACTGTGGTTGGTAAAGACCGTGGGACTCAAAAGAGTGAATGAATGTATACAAGCAGTGTTGTTGACCTGACTAGACTATGCATTCCTGGCGGGCCTTCTTTATCTTTTCAACATCTATGGTCCACGTCCTGATCAATGCAGTCACTCGTCTGCCGAACCCCCATCCCTGCAAAGACCCTCTGACTCCCAAACGGGCAATGCGTATAACCTCCATCGCCTAGACATCTTTTCGTCCTTGATACGGCATTGACCCATCATCAGCAAATGAAAGTCGTCAAAGCTCTCCCTTCTCCACACGGGGAAATCTATTCCGCGTTTCACGTATTCCCGCCATCATGCATTTCGAAATAGAGTTTGTCGCTTGGTCTCATCCTGTTGAAGATTTCCCCATAATTCGGATTTGCCGTGTGTTGGTATTTCCATATTGAGAAGCTAATACGATTTTGACAAGGCAGATAAGGCTAGGGTTGGGATGGCAGCTGCGCTGATCACTTGGAATGAGTAAGTTGTTGTGTTTCAGGTCACCTTGCCAAGGATATGGATGGCTATATGCCGTCCTGAGATAATTAGTTGAACTGCATTGACGGGGAAAGCTCGGGTGATACCGTTCGGCAATTACGTATCCCTTATCTTGTGGTTATATGATATGGGCCGCTTCTCTTAATAACTGTCTCTGATCTCTACCAACACCACCGCATCCAACATTTGTTGACTTACACTCTTTCAATTGCAATTGCACCGTCACTCTTTCGTTGTTTGTAACTGTCTTTACTGTCCAATCGCTTCAAGCTTCCGTCCCAGTCATTCATCATGTTCGCCAAAGCTGTCACTGTCTTTTTTCTCCTCACCGCTGTGTAAGGACCACCTCAACCCATATCTTACCATACTTCACCTAACAGCATAACAATGTAGGACGGCAAAGCTTCACGACAACTGTGCCTGCCACAATGGCGACGCCTACAACTTCCGCATGACCATAGATGCATGCAAGGTGTACAATGACGCAGGTTACAAGGTATGGAATCCATACTCTAATGATAGCTTCGAGCTGAACTAACTGATCTAGTGGGGTGGCGCCAGCTATGATACCCCATCCGGCCGAGTAAGCGACACTTCCACTTAAGTTACGACATATGGCTGACATTATATAGTGCGTTCAAGCAAATGCTGACGCTAAGCTCGCTGGCGACCAGTGGGAGGATGCATGCAGGGAAATCGCCTCCAAGGGCTTCCCCTGCGCTGATGGAAAGGGAACTTGCTATGCCAACCCTAAAGATGTTCGTGGCCGTTGTTAAAGACCTGAGAAGATATCATCTTGGAACAAGACGTGAAATATGTAGAGATATGAGATTTTATAATACAAAACACATAATAAGATCAAGACATCATCAGCCTCATCCTAAAGCTTACTTTGACATGGAATGCTGGTAGCATGTACGAATGAATCACCGACCGGGAAAATTGAACAATTATACTGAGAGTGGTTTAAATTGGCATGCTATATATGTCCGTTGGGTAACTATGTACTTGAGCTCGTTGTGTGATCACGCCAGATGAACACAAGCTTAAATGCTCTTGAAGACAGAAAGACTGGAGAGAGCCTTTCCAGGCCATGAGAAAAGAGTGTTGGAAGGGCAGGACGATCCAAGAGCCTGGTTGTTCATCCAAGCAGGCTCCCAGTAAAACAATCCAGCTCCACCTCGGACCTTGCTAACAATGCTAGCAACCTTCTTGATAAACTGGGCCTGGCCATCGGCAGAGAAAGGAATGTTTCTCATGTCGCTGGGGAAAGGCTGCGCGGGGGAAGGGCAAGAAGTCGGCCAGTCAAGCTCGCTGACGAAGATCTGCTTGCCCCATCGGTTTGCCATGTTGGTGAGTGAAGTCTCGAGAGCAGAGAATGTGGCACCTGATCCGTAGAAAGGATAGAAGGAAACACCCATGGCGTCGAAGGCATCAAGTGTGATACCCTTTTGATTGAGGATCTGGTTGTAGAAGTACTCTTGGGTACCCCAGTCCCAACCCTTGTCGAGATGGATCATGATCTTAGGCTTGGGGCTCAGATGAGAATCCTTGATACCGTAAGAAGCAGAGTTGAGAAGACGGCCGATGTTGTAGTACGACTTGGTAGATCCGGTGGGGAAGAGGAGACCAGCGGTGATTTCGTTGCCGATGGAGATGAGTGCGGGCGGCACACCAGCAGCCTGGAAAGCGTTCGAGACCTCTTGAGTGTAGTTGTAAAGTCTCCAAGCCAGGTCGTCGATACCAGTCGGCCATCCTCCTGGGATGCTCTGGTGTCCAGGATCAGCCCAAGTGTCGCTGAAGTGCAGCGTCAAGTAGACGCTCATGCCCGCAGCCTTTGCACGCTTAGCAAGCTTGATGTTGTAGTCGAGGTTGTATTCGCCATTTGAAGGGTTTACCCAAACGCGCTGGCGGACAGAGTTGACGCCATTCGCAGCGAGGATCTGCTCCAGAGGCTGAGCTGCGCCAGCGCTGTTGGTGTATTTGATACCCTTCTGTTCCTCAACAGCGGCAGAAGACCAGTCGACGCCGCGGTACTGTAGGGCAAAGGCGGCCGAAAAGAAATAAGTCAGAAAGACCAAGAATCGTGTGAGGGTCGCCATCTTGAGATGTTTCGCGATGAGCAACTAGACTGCCCGATTTCCAGTAAGTGGGATTGACTGGCTTAAGTAGCACTGCTACCCTTACCGGGTTGAACGATGTTAATTCGCCGAGTTGTGTATGATCATGACAGGGGCAATCAATTTCCCTCCAATCAAAGGAGTGGATAAACTGGAAATACCCGCTATTCAGGAATTATCCCGACAAGGGTCTTTAGTCCTTAATCATGAATGAAACCTGGCTTCTGGAAGGGGATGGGAAAATCGGAAGGGAACTGCCGTCGTCCGATGTGTAGAAACGGAGCATTGACTACCGATATTGTCAGCTGACCAGTCTATAAGTAGCTTGGATAACCAGTCGCGTACTGCATACTCAAGATCAGGAACTCCTGCATCTGGTGCCATGTGGTAGTGTATCATCCACACGTGGACTTTTACCAGTAACATATCGGAGGGGCCCTGAGCTACCAGTAGTGACGTCTGTGTTAAACCTCCTTCCCATAAACCCAGCTTGCAGGTGCAAAGGCCATAAAACGTCCAGATGTAACGTAATCGGCTCTCTGCGACATGGTCACTCTTTCCACCGAGACATCCAGAACCTTTTGTCGCCACGCGTCGCTCATCTTCTTATCATAGTAGTCGTAGAGCCTTGGAAGGACCTGGACATCATGGACGCAGTACAACTTGAGTGAGTCGGGAAGGGGACGCTGGTTGAAGACTTCATAAGATCCACCTTGGTCAGGGAGGAACAGTGCGCGGCCCTTTGCTTTGACATCCAGCATGTTTTCCCGTTCCCGGTCGGTGAGAGGTGCGTCTCTATCAATGCACTTGGCAAGGCCGTTGAGAAGTCTCCTGTTGTAGGTTCGCGTAGCAACCTCCATGAGCTGAAGGTCGTGGATGCCAGCGAGATCGATTTTGAAATGAGCGTGTAAGGCATCCGAGTCGTTTCGAACGTCAAAGAAGACTTTGATGATGTTTTCGTCCTGGAGGACATGCTTCAAGGTGCGATGGTCCTTGCCCGGAGTGGAGAAGCATTTGGCCCCAAGAGTATGGATGTCGACAAGATACACACATTTATCGACGGCATCGTAGATTTGCATAATGGAAATCGTTCCATGACGTGAAAGGTTGACGCCCTCGAGATCGATGAATATCGAGGCTGGACCTTTCTTGAGCCCATCAAGAGCGTCAACGAGCTTCGAAACAGTAGCTTCGTTGTCCACCCAGACGACCAAGGGGCCCAGCTTGAGACTGGTAGTCTCAAGCTTCTTCGTTATGACGTCCATTGTCGATGTGCAGGGTTTTAGATGAAGTAGTTTGAAGAGAAAGTCGAGTCCTTGCGATATCTTAGAAGTTGAGGGTGCTGTATCCGTTACCTCCAGGTTGGGAAATCCTTGCTGGAAGTAAGGGACTTTGCGTTGGTAAGATGAATTCGAGAAGAAAACATATCGAGTAGCTGAGGAGCGGATAAAGGGTTTATAAATCAGAGGAAAATAGACTCTGTAGGCAGCTGAATTTGAGCTGATTCTTTTTAAGGTTCCGTTCATTCTAGGTCGTTAGAGAGCATATGCTTCCAGCGGAGTTAAAAATGGAAATGGTTAGTGAGAAACAGTTAACAGAATGGTTTTTTCTATAATTAAAGTTAGTGTTACGCAGTAATAAACTCGTTGAACAAATAATGGAAGTCAAATATTCACGCAAGTTTTTCTTTGCCTACCATAGCGCCCCACTATGAACTGAGCCGAGCCACCTTAGTTAGTGGCTGAGAGTGACTGCGCGTGTACGTGAGGTGTACTTTGAACATTCATAACTACCAAAAGTCCGATTTTGAATTCCGCTACATTAATGAATTTATAACTAGTGAATGTCAAGTGTTGTTTCTTAAATCTGTAATCGTTTCATTGTACCTGACTATGAAGACCAACCGAGTGTTTAAAAATTCGAGACGTGATGGAAACCTTGTATTGGGGCAGGTCGAGAAAAGGTTTGGTGCAGGCATCGGATTTATGGTGCTTCAAATGTATAATATTGTTGATAGGAGGATCAACTGTCATTCCGCCCAGTGTGGTGAATCGCTTTTAGAGTCTGTATCCGAAATAAACCATGGTTACGGTAAAAAACAAGAAGCTGTTGCTTCTCAGATTTTGCGTGGAAGGATATCCTGAGATGGCTATCCTGTTCCATAGATGTAGCCTAGAACAAAACTATGTGTGAATTGAACTCAGGAACTATTTCAAGTAGGCAGTATTCAATAGCGCTGCTTGGCTAGACATTCACAGCCACGAGGCCAATGGCAACAGTATCGGGTAGAATAGTCACCACAGTTAGCGGCGATTCCAGCACGTTTGAAGAGATCAAGATGCATCATCATTGTCAGTATCTAGTGATCTCTAGTATCAATTATCTACAATGCTTTAACACTGCTTGGGGATATAGAGTCAAACGTAAAGCAGCCTTATAGAGGGATGGAGACAGCGACAGAGAGGTTCCATCACTCAATGTGACGCTTTCCAAAGATCTACCACTGATTAACCCAAGGATATGAGAACTGGAGATATGGCTTTAACTCGGTCGTAAAATCAAGTAATCAAATCGTTGTTTTAAGGATCTTGGCATAAACATCGTTGCGATTGGTGGAATACATTTGCAGCGTTAATTTAGCCGGGCCCTCTCATCTCCACACCCAAAGCGGAAAGGCTGGAGGTTTCATGACCGCTCTGATCCCCACTGAAACATCCCACGATCGTGGCTAAAGTCAGGTTTTTATCCTCTGATCAAATGAGAAGATGGGGTGTTCTCCAGAAAAGCACTTTTCCTGCATGGTATTCGCGGGGATGGCCCCAGCAAAAGTTCCATTCCGGCCGGCATATGAGAGAATAGCCTGATTCGTACCCATGCTGCCGATACTACACCAAGAACATCTCATTATGTAGCTTGCGGTGTGGAGAATCCTAGCCCGACAGAGAGACAAGAGATCTGTGCCCAGTTTCATGACAACAGTGCCGTGGGAAACACGGCAGCGGAGGCTACAAGTCCGCTCTACTTGAAGCAACGGTCCCACATGACTAGGTAGGGATAGCATTCTAGAATAAATAAGTTCATGTCCTCGCTCCCATTCCCAGAACCTTTCTTGGCACGTCATTCTTACGTTCATTCTCTATCGTAACAATGAAGCTATCATCCATCATCAGCTTCTGGGCCGCGGCCCTCTTCAGCTTCGCTCTCGGAGCTGAGGTTGTCCCTCGATCAACCCTCAAGGAAGTCACCAACTTTGGAAACAACCCTACAGGAACTCGCATGTTCTTGTATGTCCCCAAGAACTTGAAGCCAAACCCTGCCGTGGTCGTCGCTCTTCACTACTGCACCGGTACTGCCCAGGGTTACATGCAGGGCGGAAAGTGGCATACCAATGCTGAGAAGTACGGCTACATTGTCATCTACCCTCAGACCCCTTACACTCCTGGCAACTGCTGGGATGTCTCTTCCAAGATGACCTTGACCCATGAGGGCGGTGGCTCCAGCACTTCCATCGCCAACATGGCCAAATTCGTTCTTAAGGAATACAATGGTGACTCCAAGAGAGTCTTTGTCACCGGTGAATCTTCCGGTGCTATGATGACCGTAGGTTAAACTGCAACAAGATGACTATGACAACCTTGACTAACATTCCTAGAACGTCATGGCTGCCACTTACCCCGATCTCTTCGCCGCAGGAATTGCCTATGCCGGTGTCCCTGCTAGCTGCTTCAAGAGCCAGGCTAACCAGCCCGCTGCTTGGAACTCGGAGTGCTCCCAGGGCAAGAGTATCAAGACTCAACAGCAGTGGGCCCAAATCGTCAAGGACATGTACCCTGGCTACAACGGAGCCCGACCCAAGATGCAGATCTACCACGGAACCGCCGACCCTACTCTTAACGTCCAGAACTACTACGAGACTATCAAGCAGTGGTCTGGCATCTTCGGATACTCTTCCACCCCCACGTCCACCACCCAGAACTTCCCTCGCAGCCCTTTCAAGCGAGAAATCTTTGGCGATAAGCTTCAGGTGAGTACGGCAGATTAATAGGGAAGGCTTGTGACTAACAACTTCCAGGGTTTCTTGGGTAACGGCCAGGGCCACGGTGTTGAACACTTCCCCGATGAGGACCTCAAGTGGTTCGGTCTTGCTGTAAGCCATCTCACGCCCCCAAATATTTGAACAACCACTAACTTGAAGACCAGTAAGCCATTTGCTATGTCAAATCTCAGATCCGATCCGGATTCTCCAGGGACAAACGTTGGATTCCCTCTCAATTTTGGGATAGCACGTTTTGCCATGCTTAACTTTCTGTCAACTATATAGTTACCAAGATTCGTACATATAACAATATCAAGATTACATATTCGTGTTCAAGACCCGCAGCAACCGATCAATACACGGGGATGTGCCTTGTTGAGATGCATTTGATGGGTCATGGTCCAGCTATACATTCCCCATATGGGATAGCCCAGATCCTTTCTTTGTAAGCTGACACAACAGAGGCATTATGCCATAACAGTTGGATTTCTCAGAGCCAGGTCACTAGCGCGGGTTTCTTGTGCTTACAGTAAGCACAAAGGATCATCGCGTCTCCTCATATGCTATATAAAAGGCAGCCATGCCAAGCGTTCTAACCTCCAGACCTCTTCATCTTAATCACGATCCCAACAGCTATGTCGAAGCCAACCATCTTGCTCGTTCCAGGTGCTTTTCTGGGCCCCAACCCATACGCCAGAGTTGCCCAGGCGCTTCGAGATCATAACTATGTTGTAGATGTAGTTGATACCCCCAGTGCAGCTGACCTTAGCACAGAGTCGGTGTCGTCGTCTAAATGGAAAGATCTTGCAGCCCAGACGGTCGAGTCTGATGTGAAGGCAATCCATGACGCCTGTGAGCGCCATTTCGAACAGGGAAACGAAGTCGTGTTGATCGGACACAGCTACGGCAGTATACCAACCATGTTGAGCATCCAGGGTCATACAACCAAAGAACGGAAAGGTCGGAGTCTCGCAGGAGGTATCGTCGGCTATTTAAATATGGCTGGATTCGCATTCGCTGTCCGCGGCAGGAATGCGATGGCTTCTGATGAAGATCCCCCTTTCATGCCTTATCATGAATTCCAAGTACGAAGCACTGGCTTCTCATTAAAATAGTTAGACTGACATCGCTAGGACGGGATTGTCACCTTGCAAGAGTCCGCCAAACCTCTTTTCTTTAGCGATCTGACACCTGAGAAGCAAGATGAGGTTTGGCCGACTTTCCCAAAGCAGCAAAGCTGGGCATGTTTCCTGCACAAGGCAGACTTTATTGACACAGACGTTGCCATCCCCAAGGCCTATCTCAGAACAGGTCTTGATCAATGCATTGCTCCTGCTTGGCAGGATGGAATTATCGCAGCTGGGGGGTACGAAACTGTACTGCATATGGAGACTGGGCATTGTCCTATGGTCAGTGCTCCAGAACAGATGGTTCGGGTTGTGGAGGAGTTTGTTAACAGCTTAAGCGATAAGTGAGAGGATCAATTGTGATATGGTTTGATTAAAAATGTCATCTAATTGAATTTAATTAAATCGTGAACATTCTGACAGAACTCTAATTAAAACAAGAACACAAGTGATAAATAATTCCCAGCTTCCCACAAGGGATCCGGGTTATCCAATGGTGACACTCCAACAAGCCTGTAAACTGACAACAAAAGAAAAAGGACAAGAAGCCGTGCAGACTAGCGACAAAACCGTTCTACTTTCACAGGCTTTTTGTGACGCCAGGAGCGATGGCCTCTAGCTTCTCAAGCAACTCCTTGAACAAAGCACTCTGGATCTTCACGCCCATCTTGTTGGTGACATGGCAAGCCGGACTATTTACAGTTAGTCTCCACTCTGTTTTCAATTTGAGAGAAAGTAACTTACTCGTGAATTTGGCTATTTGTCATGTACTTCCCATTACTCTCACGACCAGCGAGAACACCACTAACAAGTGCCCGACTTCCCATCTCTGCAGTTCGGGCCAGGAAATCAGGAGGGACTTGGTCTGCCTTTTCGCGCATCAATCCAGATTTGCAGTAGCTAGGATTGGGCGTGTTAATAATCACATTGTTCTTCTCAGAACCATCGAGGCTATTGGCGATCTCCCGTGTGAGGTAGAGAACAATGAGTTTAGAAACGTAGTACCGGTTCGCCATATCAGACTTCGCAGGGTCGTTGAGCCGCGAAAAGATGGGCTCAGCCTTCTCGTCTGGGATAATTTCTTTGTAGGGAGCCCAGTAGTGAGTTGCTGAGTTGGGAATGACGAACTTTCCAGGATAGGTGGACTTGCGAAGCTTTGGTAGGAGAAGAAAGAAAAGAAAGAAAGTTGAGATGACGTTGACAGTAATGGTTCGTTCATTATCTTCAACCATGGTAAATTCGTCTGAAGTGGCAAGGCCAGCATTGGCAAGTACAACGTCAAGTCTTGGTAGAGCATTCGCCCTCGCGGCAAATTTCTTCACCGAGTCGTAGCTTGCCATATCGAGGAACCAAACTTCGATGGATTCGGGTTCTCGCTTTGTCAACTTCAATAACTCGGAACGAGCCTCCTCGCCTTTATCGAGATTGCGGACGGCCATGATGAGCTTGCCCAAACCTAGACGAAGAAGGTGCTGACATGATTCATAGCCCAGTCCAGTGTTGGAACCGGAGACTATGATAACTTTGTCAGAGAGATCTTGCTTGGTTTCGGGGTATGGAAGGGTGACGAATAGGTTGGAGTAGATGACATGGCTAATGCCATAGACGGATGAGGCGACTGACATGACCATGATTGCTTATGCAAATGGGTGAAAATGATTGATTGTAATGAATTATTCTGATAATAATAGTCTAAAACATTCTTAGCGACTTCCTGTTGAAGATTATATATCTCCATCAACCATCGACGGCTCCATCTCCGAGACGGGTTTAATAACGCCGCTTACACCAACGACCAATCAGATACGGGCGGGGATATTAAATCCGCCTTCTCACTTAGCGGCGGATCTTGCTTATCTCCCTTCCATCGGACATGCTTACTCCGTTTAACCATCACAATAAACAAGATGAATTCAGCAGGTAAAGAAAAGAACCCAGCAAGACCTGACAGAATGAGAATACTGATCAGTGAAGAGAAAATAGACAAACGGAATCGGCCGCCTAGGTCATGCGAGCCCTGTCGGCAACGAAAGTGAGTCTGGCCAGCCTTTCTCTTGATCTCCCGACGTATCTGACATGAGCAGATTGAAGTGCAACAGAGGCCTACCGTGCGATGCATGCGTCAAGAGAAACAAGTTATGTTCGTATGCCTCCAACGCTGATCGAAGCGAGTCACGGGTGGGAAAGAATAGCTCGGTAGCGGAGCGCCTCAAGCACTTGGAAAGTCTCCTGGTCGCTGTGGCTGGGCAGAAAGGTGCTCATCAATCTCCCAACACCAATGACGCTGCCAGTATCTCCCCTAACAGCGTGTCCAAGGACATTAGCGAGGCTAGGATTGGCAACAATGCCGGACCCAGCGGACTACCGAATCATCTTGATTCGAGCCATTGGTCGTCGATATTGGACGACATCAAAGCTATCCGTGAAGACCTTCCAAGCGAAAGCCCCGAATCAATGGCAGAGAACAGTCCACCTGAAGCCGGTTTTAACTCGCGCGAGGATACAAGTCTGGATTTCGAGCTTGGTTCATCCAATGGTGCGTCCATGGAAACAGTCTTGGCGGCTTTGCCTCCGAAGCAGGTTTGCGATACTTTGACATCGATGTTCTTCAGATGGCACTATAATATGATGCGTAAGTCGAACTCGCTAGTAGGTGATACCCAGTGGCATACGACTAATAGGCCTGCCTTTAGCGATTTTGCACCCTACAAAGTTCCAAAAAGAGGTATGCTTGCTATGCGGAAACAGATTGATGACCGCTACTAAATATGAATAGTATGAGGAATTCTGGAATGCGCCAACATCCACTTCCGCCACATGGGTCGCCCTCTTATTTGCCCTTCTCAGTCTATCAGCTGGGGTCTCTGAAGCTTCAGGCATGGCGAAAAGCTCGCCTATACCGATCCCAACCAGCAGCGCTCTAGCCAAACAGACGCAACAGTGTCTCCTCATAAGTGACTACATCGGGTCCAAGGAACATGCTGTCGAAGCCGTTCTTCTTCATCTTGTTGGCTGTTGGCTACGCGCCAGGGCTTCCGACACCAATCTCTGGTTCCTCATGGGAAAGGTAGTTCAACTTGCTTTATGCAAAGGTTACCATCGCGATTCTTCCAAAGTACCCAACACGGGAATATCGCCATTTGATGGCGAGATGAGACGCAGAGTTTGGGTCTGTATATTCCAGCTCGACGCACTAATGTCATTCCAACTGGGACTTCCTAGTATGGTGCCGTCAGACTGTTGCGATACAGACCTACCTAGAAATCTGGACGAGAGCCAATTGCACCCTGATATCACAGAGTTGCCACCACCTCGACCACTTTCAGAGAACACCACGATTCTGTACTCCATCGTCAAAGCGTCCATTATGGCTGAGTTCAAGAATGTTTTCAAGCATACAAGGTCTCCCAACACGCATTCTTTGGAGGACACATTCTCTCTCGACGCGCAAGTACGGAAGGCTTACGACAATATTCCCGACAACTTTAAGTATAGGCCGCTCACAAACTTCATCACCGAGGACATGAGTGTCATTATTACAAGAACAACACTAGCTCTCTTGCATTTGAAGACTATCATTGTGCTTCACCGCCAACATTTGATGTATCGACGCGACAGCCGCTCTGAAGCTTCCCGAAATGCTTGTCTGAAGGCGGCTGGGAGATTATTGGAGATACAAGCAGAAATGCACCACGTTACCCAGCCAGGTGGTCGGCTGTATGACATGAAGTGGTTGATAACTTCATTGACACTGAGCGACTTTACATTGGGAGCTATGGCCATATGTCTAGATCTGACTGTCACTATGAAACTGGCGGCAGACTCTCTTTATAGCCCAGCTTCGAATGAGGAGCTCCAAAGTCACTTGACAGCGATCCAAAACTCACACCTCATATGGCTTACTGCCGAGAAGTCGACTTCAGAAGCACGTACCATTGCCCATGCCCTGGGCTCGACCATCCATCGTGTGAACGAGTTTCTGAGCGCAAGATCGTTGCCGGGAAGTTCTGAGATGTGGCAGACTTTGGACGGCGGTTCTTCTAGTAACATGGAAGACGATCTTCAAGATTACATGAATCCTTTGGATATGATTGATAGCACTGACTGGGTATGTTGACTGTCTCCATACACTGAGTGGATCGTTAAGCTGATTTAATGACAGACATTGGTCGACAACCAATTCCAGGACCCTGATATCCAAGAGTTCGACCTCGATATGTGGCTCATGGAAACAGCTGGACCTTTCGGGGCAAATGATTAGATTCGTTAATTCCTGGGGCTTTGGGTACCTATAAACAGATGATCAATATGGTTTAATTGGATTAGAAATGGAAAAAAAGAAAAAAGAAACGCTGATGCGTAATTGTGCCTCAACACGGGATCGAACCGTGGACCTTGTCATTACTAGTGACACGCTCTACCACTGAGCCATTGAGGCGCGTTTATTGGATGAGAACATTGTTCGCAATTGACATATATGATTGCTTAACTGTCCAATCGCTTCAGTGCTTATGCTCGCAATGTGACTTGGTAACTTTACGAATCATTCCGACCATCAAATTCCGGATCTCAGAACCATGACGCAGGATGACATTTGCTTATATAATATTCCTAAAGTGTAAAGAACAAGGACTTTATTAGATTCTTTAAAAAATGTTACAGGATTATTATCGGAGGACTTGATTTCAGAATTTGCATTACAATCAGGCTGCTTACCCTACGTCCTTGCCAAATGTTAAGCCGAGGTTCTGAGCCAGTCCATTGATGCTTGTTATCAGACCTTGGATTAGATAAGATAAGGCTCAAGTCAACCGAGGGCACCACATCACAGTGAGTATTTAGAAGGGCCTCAAGCAAGACGCAGCCCGGAAGTAATGCCTCAACGATGGTCTTGGTTACCGTTCTATTTCTAGAGAGTAGTAAATAAAGATGAAGATTGTGCCTTAAATTTGTATGAGCTTTTATTATAACATCCCCATCATGAGACGCCTTGCACCATCGTCGCAATATTGACAATCGGTACAGCTAAAAAATTACAGGGCCTCAACAGGGCTTCAACGCCTGAAGTGGATCTCCCCATCATCAGCACATGTCATCCAAATAGTTCACCCGCTCTTGACAAGCCTTCATAAGCCCGTCGCACTCCATCCTCACCCTCAAAAGAATACTCGGTAATTGCCCCGCTCTGTCTTTCATAATACCATCAATCTGTCGAACTGTTTCCTCCAAACTATTTACAGTGCTGATCATTTTGCGCGTTACCACGCTAAGACAGTCTAGATGGGTGAGCACTTGTGTCGCGTCAACGTTGCTGATGCGCTGTGGTGTGGCTTGCTCTTTGCTCATCTGCGCTCTGTGATTCATTAGCACAAACAGAAAGTCAAGTCACAGTGATTAGATGGGTACGTACACCACCAGCAGGAATAGTTTCAGACATATCAGCTGCGTGGGCTCATCCACATCCATCTTGTCAGGACTCGAAGGGTTCTCGATCGGGTATAGTTCTGTCAGCTTTCGCTTGTTGCTTGCACCGGAAGAATCCATGTTTGTTTTGAGTGAGAAGTGACAGATTTTATTACACGAACTCTACTGTACAGACTTTGCAAGCCATAGACTACTTATAATTCTAATCTCAATCGACATCTTGTAATGCTGTGCAACGGCAACTTGCATCGCCGAAGCCATCGAGTGCAAACAGGCAATGATCTAAGCATCATTTCATGTACAGTGCCTAGCGCCGGGAATCTGCATGTCCCTTGCTGTCGGCCCTGAATAAGAAGGGAATGCTTGGTGATTTTGCCTGAGTCAAACAAACCGTCTATGATCAATTTGGAGAAAAAGCTAGTAATAATGGCGTAACGGGCGCTATCCTTACTTGGCTTTACCTGGAGTACCCGAGTACTGTCTAGGGCTGGGGTCACTAGTCTCGACTTCATTTGAGGCCTTCTGTACGACATTGCCAAGGGTGGATGGTGCTTACGACGTCAAACGTATTTACAATCTAGATCACCATTCCTTCTGACCGGCGTAATTAATTCTTGTCTTCGGTGTGATAAAGTGCATTTGCCCCGGACTATTTTCTTTTGTACCTCATCCCTTTTTCCGCCCCAAGTGACCTCATCTCCCGTAGAGTAAGACATGCATGACACCATTCGGCCACAGGCAAACAGACAGGGCTGTCGGCCTCGGATTGACAACTTTCCGATGCAGCTTTGCGAGACACGGCGGAGGGTTTCTCCGGTGCTTTTGGGTTCAATCAACCATTAAATTATTAGTGAGGCTGGCGGACCTCCGCACGCGTCAGGGCATGAGAGAAATCAGCCACCGCACCGAGAGCCCAGTAACAAAAGAACTCGACATCCTGTCACAGTTTAAATTGGTATATAGACTACTTTATTTTTTAGTAATCTGATCCTGAAGGGCGACGTTTCTGTCACCTACTAGGCTGCGATGTCTCACTTTTTGCTCTTTTCTTCGCTGGCTGACTCATAAATACCCGTGGAACGGCGCACAATCCTTACCAACGGTTGATCGACCCTCTAAGAATAAGAAAGAAACCTTCAAGATGGTGGCTTTTGACAAGGAGACGATATGACATAGATGGTATTGAGAGCAATAAACACAGCACTGAAGCCCTCTGCTGTAATCGTCACTGTTAGTTCTCCTTAGCTACATTTCGGTATAGCAAGGTGGGCAACGTGAAAGACCCCCTTCGATCATTAGCTACGGTATTTGTCATAGAACAGAGTAGAAATGGATCGTCAGGCCAACTGGATAGTTGCCTTGCTTACGACCAGGGACTGCGAGGTATTTTCAGCCCAGCACGCCACATCAGTGCTGACATATCTGTTGCCTTTCTGGTGAGATTACCTCGACAAACTATTGGAGGGATATCACTTGACCGGCGCAACCATGTATGGCTGCCAGCCACCTTTGAGAGCCTTGGGACAAAACACCAATCAGCTTGTCGCAATCTATCCTTAGGAATTTCAACCTCACCACAATGTAACCAAGGCATTTTCAAGGTTGCCTACTTTCTTACAGGGGCCAAAGCAGGCTGAAAGGTGACAGTAGTGATAGTGAATACGTTATAAGGCTATCGACACCTCTTCCCAAGTGATCAGTGACTCCTCACTGTGAAATAAGAGCTATATGCATCACATTACTCGCCAGACTTAACCTCTTCGCGACTAAACATTATGCCTGTCAAGACATCCTGCGGAAAGAAAATTGCTCTTCTAGTTGGTGTGAATAATTATCTCAAAGCCGACTCTAGTACCAGAAAGGACAATAATGGCAACGCAGTAACTCTTGATGACCTCGGTGGATGCGAAAATGACGTTCTCAATCTCAAGACAATGTTGGACAAGAAATATGGAATCACAGATGCGACAATAATGATTTCATCTTCTTCCCCCAACGCAAAGTCTTACCAACAACCAACTTATCAGAATATCGAAAATGCCTTCCAAAAGGTTACTCAGACTGCACAGAAAGGAGATTTATTCTTCTTCCACTTCTCAGGCCATGGCGCGAGACTTAATACAACCCGAAATCCACCAAATGGCCACACCAAGGATCCCTCTTTGTTACCAATGGACTTTTGCCAAGGCCAACCCGCGGTTCGTGGATGGATTCTCAATCATTGGCTCCGACGCCTTTACCAAAAAAGCGTGGAGGTAGTCGTCAGTCTTGACAGTTGCTACTCGGGAGGTGCTTGGCGAACGGATGGAATGAAGCGTACTGTGGGCGAGGACTGGAAGCCGCCAGTGAATCTTCCAGTAGATGAAGAACAGGCCCTAGCTGTCACCGTCAGCGATATCCCTTCTTTCGAGCGAAACGCAGTGCCTATTGATTCATGGGGCATTAACCCCTACAACTTCACACTGATGGCCGCTTGTAAATCCAATCAATCGGCTCAAGAGTGTCGCCAAGCCGATGGTAAAGTCTGCGGGGTTTTCACAACCACATTGGTTTCGCATCTCGACTCTGACTCTCGGCTGAAGACTTACCGCGCTGTCTGTGCAGCTATCAAGGGAAAGTTTGAAGCCAGCAGTATGGCTCAAACGCCCATGGTATACGGACACGACAGGCTCCAATTCTTGGGAACGACAGAGCCGTGTTGTGCGATGCCACTTTACGTGCGAGTTGAGAAAGGTTCCATTCGCATTCCCGAAGGGAATATACATGGGGTGACTCCGGGGACAGAATACACCAGGCTGTTACCAGACGCCCACAAACTTGTCGTTGAAGACGTGGAGGACACTGTTTCGTTTGTAAAAATACCCGACAATACTCAGTCCGTCTGGAAGTCGGGCGATGAGATATATCGATCCAGACTGAGTACGCAGCAGCCTTTCCGAGTACTTGTCGACCCAACTCTGCCAAGTGCTTTCAACGGGGCGCTTTTGAGGAAGCTCGAGCAACATGTCCATGGCCCTATTGAGGTTGTCACAGCAAGTCCGCATGAAGACCGCAGTACGGCTGCAGTAGAATTGAAGTGTAAGGATGGTAAAATCGAACTCTACAAGCAGCAATCCGGAGCAGGCCGTCATGTAACCACAGTAAAAGATACTTACTGTAGCTGGCTGTTCTCCAAACTGAAACGACGTGACTCTAGTACCCTGGAGAGAGTCCCAGGGTTGGAACTGCTATGCCCCAAAGAAAACGAGTCAGGGCAACCTATCGCACCATCAGCCTCAGCTATCATTCACTTGCTCCGCTACCAACAGATACTTGAGCTTCGCGACCTCGCTCCCAATACCAAAGCTCTATTCACCGTCAAACTCATGGACGAGGACCGATCAGCAGAGCTTTCCAAGAGCCAAAAAGTCTTTTCCTCCACAAAAGTCCGGCTCGTCTTTCAGAACTTGAGCAGCGAGACACTCCACTTCACGGTTTTGACTTTTGGTCCAGGTCATCACATCAAGCAGCTGTATCCTGGTTCTGAGTCTTCTCGTCGTGTTGGGCCAGGTTCAAGCAACAGAGAATGTTGCTTTCGGCTCCAACTACCAGAAAATCTAGGGCCTGGCCTCTACAAGGATATTCTCAGGATTTTTGTCACAAAGACTAGTGACGTTTCACTAAAGGGTTTGGAACTACCAGATATTTGGAGCGAGGGCCAGACCTTTCACAGTACTAGTAGCCCGTTGCGAGATGTTCGGCTGGTTGAAGAGTTTGAATGGTGGATTGATGATTTTGAAATGTGGACACAAGATAGGCCTGATAGATGACTTAACCGGACTTAACAGTTCGCACAATCCAGTATTCAGATGTCAAGTATCTATACCCCATAGTGTACATAGGGTGCCCAGTAAGCTAGACCAAGATTCTGATCTCCACTATCTACCAACAATGCGTCTCTCGTTGAGCGGAATTGAAGCTCGATCGCTATATCCTGTAACTCGGTGGCTATGGAGCTTGCCACGCCCTGGTCGCTTCCTCGACGCTCCAGCCACTCCCTTCTCAGCTCACAAGTGGCCTTGTGAAGCCCTCGGCAGATCGACTCATCGGATATGCCAGAGTCACTCAATTCTTGATAAGTCATACTTGCCATTCGAACCGACATGTCATCCTGGACACTCCATAGAGTGCCAATAACGTGCCTAAACCCAGCGATCTGGCAAGCACCGATGAGGCTGATGTTCTCATCAAAGGATGTCTCATCTTTAGTCTGACCTGTACCACATGCCGAGAGATATGCAAGGAAGGGCGCTCCTTTCTGAAAGTTCATATCAAAAAGGTCAGAGACTTTGAGTGAGTCGGTCTCCCAGTCTTCAAGAAGTAGACAGCTCCGTAATGGGTCATCTATATGAACGAGACCGTGACCTGCGAAGTGGAAGATTCTGCACTCTGGTAGATACCGGGTGACAGCTTGTTTATTCTGTTCTGGGACGATGGGTCTCAACTTCATCGACCGTATGATTTCGCTGACTAAATCGATTTCTCTCGTAGCAAAAGGAAGCGAATCATGCCCCGGCGTATGCTCCATTGCGATAAGCAATGCTTTATCAAATGTGGAAGTCTGAATAGAATCACGGCGGCCACGAATGATGTTGCGGATGGAAGAACCATAGGAGGACAGAACCCTGTCGAGTACGGCTTTCGACGACTGTAAGGCATGGTAGCCTGCAGCATGAAGGGGCATTTGAATAAGAGGTCCAGTGGGAATCCACCAAACGTGCGGCCATTTTTCCGAAGGAGGGGTCTCGGTAATGCCCAGGACCTCCATGACAGGACTCGCAATGGTGTCCCAAAGCCATTCAAGAGTCTGCGGATCCGCCAAGCTTCTGACTGACATTTGGTACGCAAGTTCTTCCAAAGTCAAACCTGGTAGAGCCAATGCTTGGACACGACTGCCCGAGACTACTAGAACATCGCAGCGGAGCCTGCTGACGTTGACGACAACAATTGGGCCACATTCTGAGGCTTTGTAGATCTCATCGTCATTGGGCGGGAGCATGAACGTTTCGTATCCGGGTAATCGCCTAATCTCAGCAGTTAAATCGGCAAAGTCCTTTGCAGCAGCGTGCCTTCGATTGAGTGATCTTTCGGATTCCTTGGATATAGCATTGGTCATTTTGCTGCGATCTAGTTCTGTTTGTAGACTGCGGTATCTCTCTGCAAGGTCCGGATAGTTCTTCTCAAGATCTTCAACGTCGCTGCGCATATCCTGTAGCGACGAGCCGATGATTCCGCGGCCTTGCTCGAGTAGCTTCAAGGCGGTCATGGGTGACTCTCCTGCTTGCAATGCTGCTGCTGCTGCGTCGGAGGCCAAGCCAACTACTCTCCCAAGAACGAATTGTCGATCGGAATTCTCATGAGACCACGACACAAGATCTGGGACGAGTCCCACTGCCGTTCTTGCAGCATCGTAAACTTGGTGGATGTCAGAACAATTGGATATAATGGCTTGGCCTGCTTCAATACGGTCTTCCGTGTCTGAATGCTCGTGATTGAGGGCTACTCGATATTGAGCGATAGACTTTGTCAAGTCGGATTCGTTTCCTTTGACATTGTAAAGGTCAAGACATCGACCGGCTAGGTTGTTTAACCGAGATGCTCTGTGAGGATGGTCCTTTGGCAACAGTTCCAAACATTGTTCTGCAATCTGAATAGCTTCTCTCAGATCGTTCAAGTCTCTTTTGTGGTGAAATCGATCCGCGAGTTGATTACCCAAGACGTTCAAATAGTCGACCCGCTCAGAATGATCCAGTGGTAGTTTCTTCAGTGCCTTTCTTTCTAGCTCAATAGCCTCGTTGACATCTTTCAGATTGTTTGTTCTGGTGAACCGGTCGCCCAACTTAATAGCGACGTTGTATAGTCGTGAAAAACTCTCAGGGTCCAGCTGAAGAGCCTCTCTGGCGTATCCAATTGCTTCATTAATATCGTCCTCCGATTCCGTCCTTAGGTACCTGTCGCCTAGTCGGTTGCCCAGATTTGTCAAGATGACCTCTCGACTCTCCTCTGCTGGGCTTGCTTCCAGTGCTAATCTCTCCAACCTAATTGCCTCATCTATGTCGGTTAGAGCGTTGGTATTGAGATACTGACATCCGAACATTCGTGCCAAACCGGACAACCACCTTGACTCCCAGCGGCTCTCATCAATTATACCGAGTGCCTCGTTCGCAACAGCAAAGGCCTCTTCAAGGTAAGTTTCGTCTTCGGTTCTTTCATGCAGAATGGTGAGATATCTTGCTAGTATTAATATCCACTCAACCTTGCTTTTATCAGTGTTTGATGAATCCTTTGTTTGTCGGCGAAGTCGAATGCAAGATCTTAGGTCTGATAGATCTGCTGTCTGCTTGTACCGGTTGTATAGAGCATGCATGAGGCTCTTCGTTGCGCGTTCATCCCCGGGTCTCATTTTGAGGAGCTTTTCCATGATCAACACACACTCATCCATGTCCGAGACCTGCCTCGTGATGATCGAGCGCTGCTTGAGCAGCGAGCCAAGCGCAATTATTCTGGTGAATAAGAGGTTACTGTCTCCAGGGCTCGTCGATTCAACTATGAGCCTCTGATAACGAAGGATCTCATCAAAATCAGCGAGCTCGTCGGTCTCTTCAAACTTTTCCTCAAAGAGAAATTTGAGCCTCTTGAGAAATGCTCCCCTTTGGACATGTTGCTCTTCCGTCGTGAACTCTAGTGCCTGTAGCCCGAACTCAATAGCTTCTGTAAGATCATCAAAATCTTCACTTTCCGCAAATCTGTCACAAAGATGGTTACTGAGGAGATGTGACTGCATAGCCTTATCGTTCTGGTCTTTGGAATGTATCGATGAAAGTCCTTCCCGTCGGATTCGAATGGATTCATCCAGATACTTCGTTTCGCCAGTCCTGCGATATCTCTCATCGAGGTCTTCGAGCAAAAGAACCCTTGCTTGACCCCCATCAATAGAATCACCAGGCCTTTCATTCGTCTTGTTGATAGCTGGTCGGGTAGATACCATTTTCTTCGTTGATAAACAACAAGAGACTGCTGATTTGGGCTGGATCTGATAATTGTCCGCAGAAGAGGGACCTTGATAGGGGCCTGACTTCTTATGATCCACGGGACCTTGCGTCTACTTTCGCAATTTTAATGCTGCTTAATGTGTAGTGAGCACAATTACGAACAGAATAGGCATGTGCCGCGCGCAGTCTACAACAGCCAAGCATGACAGACGTGGCATTTTTTAATTGGCCTGTATCCCACCCATATCACCGAGCCTGATAATCACAATCAATCCTTGCCATAAAACTACCTTGAACTCTGGAGAAAGACAGGGAACTTGCTTTAATTGCAGGTCGGCATTAATTTGGAGATCTGGTCGACATTGGCTTGCATCAAATGTTGCAATTGGTTTAACATGCATATAATCCAAGTTCGAGTTATAACATTTTCTTCATTTTCCAATAGCCCTACTGAGTAAAGTAACAAGAAATTCATCATCTTGCCCAAGATGCCAAGACAAAACCACCGAGATGTTATTCTATGATAGCGTAAAGCAACTGGAACTTTTCACCTGCTAAGCTTTTCCGGGTGTTTCTGTACGTAAGCAAAGGTGTCCAGTTCTTGAGCACGATTTTGCAGATTTGCTGTCTCAAAGCCGGAGTAGTCAACGTAGTCAACTCCGTGCTCGGGACCAAATGATTCAGTCATGGCCCAAGAGGCCAAGCAGCTTGCTCATGTGATTGATGACAGGTATGTCTCGTCCACTGATCTCTTGGGAGGAGTTCTCAGACGAAGGTGAATACAGTACAGCTTGTTTCAAGCCTGAATTGATAGCCCCTTGGATATCGCAATCTATGCTGTCACCGATCATGTAAGTGTTCTCGGGATATATCCCGAAGTGCCGGGCAGCATATCGGAAGATTTCTGTGCTGGGCTTTGAGACTCCCACTTCCTCAGAGGTGATGATTCGTTCAACTAGGTCGTAGATCCCAATGTTCTTGACCTTTCGGATTTGCCCGTTGGTCGTTCCGTTCGTGATAATTCCGATGCGATATCCGAGATCTCTCAACTTGACCAGAGTTTCGATACTTCCGGGAGTTGCCCTTCGACAAGATCTATGTGTCGGCTTGTATATATTTGTGAAAGACTCCATATCATCGTCGGTTGGTTCCGGCATCCCGAGGTATTTGTAAAGAAGCTTGAACTTCTCGACATCTTTCTCATAATAGCCGATTTCACTGTGCAGCCATTTATTGTAAGCCTCATCCAGAGACTTGTTGTAGGTGTCAATAAGCTTTTGGGCCGAGACGTCCTTGAAATCAGGGTGTTGTTCCCGAACGGCAGTGAGCGCACATCTTGTAGGATAGTCGTGGTCGGAGAGGGTCTTGTCAAGGTCAAAGATGATCAATGTTTCTTCATTGACTTCATCTGACATCGACTTGGAAGGGTTATCATTAGGCAGAGACATCTTCTTGATGCGATCGATCAGGATTTCTCCATTGACCACATCCGATGTCGGTTTCGACGGGGAACCATTAGACAAAGACATCTTGATGTGTGGTGTTAGTGTCGGTATAGGTGTTGATGCTGGTGTGGGTGTGCTTGTTATACTGATGGAAGAAAACGAACATGCAAGAAGGGGTCAGGCAAGGCATTTTGTATCTTTTGCAAAGGCTGATATTAAAAATAAGTTGAAAGAAGGTTCTATGCAAGCATTGGAGTAGGCATGATACTTAGAATGAGTCACTTGATTGAGGAAAACCTTATCTATAACTATCCCAATGATTGGGCGAAATTCTAATTATGCACTCAAAGTGACAGGTGGGTTTTTTTCCGAGTGGAATACATGGAATTCTATCCTGTGGCTCCATGAGTCTCTTGTCGTGCAAATGTAATGAAAGGCTCCTTCACATGCACAAGTAAGCACCGCCACAGTCTGATATCCAGTATAACTGTGGCGCAGTCAAAGAGACCAGGAAATATCTCACATCACAGAATCGCTTACTCTCTACCCTTTCCCCGCACTCTACTGTTCTCGGACTCATTATGGCCATGACAATTTTTATCTATTCAAGATGAGGCTCATCAAAGCTCGAGTGCTTGTCGAGAAGCGGCGCATTTCCTTTGAAGAGTTCTATGGCGAACTTCCACAATACGCCATTCTTTCTCACACATGGGAAAACAATGGGGAGATCACGCTCCAAGAATGCAACACTAAGGGTGCCAAGTTGAAGTCAGGCTACGATAAGATTATGAAAACTTGTCAGTTAGCGCTCGCGGATGGCCTCGAGTACGCTTGGGTCGACACCTGTTGCATTGACAAGTCCAGTAGCGCCGAGCTTACGGAGGCTATCAATTCCATGTTCTTGTGGTACCAGAAGGCCAAGATATGTTATGTATATCTAGCCGACAAAAAGGATGATCGTCTCTCAGGATGTCGCTGGTTCACTCGCGGATGGACGCTGCAAGAGTTGATTGCCCCGGCCACTATGATGTTCTTCAATCACTGGTGGGACTGTATCGGCACTAAAAAGAGTCTTGTAAGCGATCTGTCTCGGATCTCAAATATTGATAAGGACATCTTGCTCCACGATGTTCCGATCTCTTCTGCCTGTATTGCAAAGCGACTCTCGTGGGCGGCATATCGCAAAACCACCCGTGTGGAGGACATGGCCTACTGCCTGCTGGGTATATGTAACATTCACATGCCCATGCTATACGGAGAAGGAAAAGCGGCGTTTCGTCGCCTACAGGAGGAGATCATCAAAACAACATATGACTTGAGTCTTCTTGCTTGGACACCGCCTGACAATTCGGAGGGTGAATACTGGGGTTTTCTAGCAGAGTCCGTGGGCTATTTTGCCTCGTGTCATAGCATGTACTCCACTGCAGACTCGCTCCTAGACGAGGGGGAGATCAGTATCTCCAACAAAGGCCTAAAGCTCAAGGCCCGATTGTTCATACTCAAGTATTCAAGTGACAAGCATCGCTACGGCCTGGGGTTAGATTACAGGACTCCTGGAAAGGCTGGCAGGTTTTTAACTATACCCATGCGCAAGGTGGGACCAAATACGTTTGTGAGGGTGCGAGTCCCCAAGAAAGGCGGTTCAGACGACAAGAAGGGGACATCGAACTCGTCTCGCCTTCAGTCTGTGTCTGCCGATGACAACGTGTTTCATAACGTCACTCTTCTCACGACATTACCTCAGCTCGATGCGAAAGCGTCGCTGTCCCAAAAGGGAAATCCCGACATCGTCTCTTTCACTCGATTTGCAACAGTCAAGATCGAACTTCCTCCCGGCATAGCGATGGTTAGCAATACGGAAACACCAAGGAAGCTCTGGGACATGGAAGATAATGTCTTTTTCAGCCCTCGCGGATCGTACCAAAACTGGGGCGCAGTCGTGCTTGATACAAATTCACTATTCATTTGCTTCTGGCAACTTGAAAGGAATGATTGGGTGATGAGAGGAGCGGTTCTTGACATGGACAGCGAAAGGGTTCACGCTTTGTGGAAGGACCTTTATCTTTCTTCAGAGGACCATTTACGTCACCAGAAGTCAGTTGTCGCATATTTGCTGGACAGCGCCCAGGAACAGATGAACTTTAGGGGTGATCTTCTAGGAGAGGAGAGGGGGAGCGGATTATCGTTTCGTATTCAACGTGACGATGATCTGAAATTCTGCAGCGGTCCACGGTGGCGGGTGGTTTTCGAGGAAACCATTAGCACGCCTACTAGCTAAGTTCCATCAAGTTTACAATATAATGATCGCAGATGAGTTCATATTTTGACAGTTCTGGTCTATACATTCTAAATAATAATACAGGTTGCTCCGCGCCAGGCGTTGTATGAATCCAACACACTTTTGAACACTTTAATAAGTAACCACTCCAAGAGGTAATTTAACCACGGAACTTGATAGCGACCTTGGATCGCTTAGCCTGACCGCTTCCGTACATGGCAGGACCAGGGATCTGCCAGCTATCGCCCTGGTTGTCGTAAACAGAGAATCCAAACAACTGCTCATCAGAAGTGCTGTACAGCTGCGAAGCAACAACACCAGAGTTCGACAGATCGTCATCACCAGAGCCAGTAACCTCGATGTTACCACACTGCATGTAGAACTCAGGCTCGGAAAGATGAGCGCGGTGGAGGGCGATGATTTCGTTACGGATAACGTACTTGCCAGGGGCAATAGAAGAGGGGACTGTTGCAGAGTTGACACCGCCGTTCTCGCGAAGCTTATCTGTAGCCCAGACACCCTCGGCGTTAGCAGGTCCAGAAACGAGACCCTCCTCAGCGATCTTGGTCCACTTGAGCTGCGTCTTGTCTACAGAGGCGCAGTCGCCGTTGCAAGGCGCGATGTAAGTAATGACAGGACCACGGTGCGACTCAGCCCAGCCGTTGGGGTTGATCTCCTTGTCATCGGATGTCCAGAAGAAAGAAGCAGATCCACCAGCGGCGACTTTGCCATAGTTCTTGGAAGCCTCGGCGTCGCTGCGACAGACAAAGTTGGGGCTGGAGAGGTCCATCTCGGGACCTTCGTCTTCGGTAGAGAAGCTCCATCCGATAGCGTTGGGATCGGGGGAAGGGTTCCAGCGGTTGAAACCCTGGTAGTCAGTGCCGTCAAGGGTGAAAGTGTTCAGGTAGCCGTGGGCGGCGACGTTGGAGGCCAGAAGGGCAGTACCGAGCATGAGGTATCGAGACATGACTGGTGAAGTTGAAGTTGAAGTAGAAGTATTTTCAAGGAGTGTATGTTTGTTGTTTGTTGAAGGAATGTAAAGTGAGTTACTTGTCAAAAGTACTCTAGAAATGAATGAATGAATGAAGAAAAAGAAAGAAGATATGTTTGAATCGAGCAAAACATCATTGAGAGCTTGAGCATTCTTATTTATAAGGGAGCCGAGCACAGCCCTCATTACCAACCGGGAGGATTCTGCCAAGACTCCCAAGTTTTAAGTTGCCAAACGGATCGACATCCCTGCGGAGAATTTGAACAGAACCCCTGGCCTAGTTTAATCCTACAACATCCTATCACGATGGTAAACCTAACCGCCAAGCGATGTGCTAGTCATTAAAAATGGACAGCGATGTCTGCGAAAAAGATTTACTGGGAGCCCGATTGAGACATTTCTGTCGATCTTGGGTCGGAAAACGTCTAGTCAGGCCCCATGGCCAATACGCGCTTGCGGGTGTCGTAAGCGCCATGGCTTCTAGTTTCTTGGCATGGAAAGGAGTTCCCAACGTTGTTTGCTTTTAGCATTAGCGCTTCGAGTTTACCATTTTTCTGAACCACGTGGACATTCAATTACACATGGTGAGCCATTTTTCTTGTGGGATTACTTGTACCTAACCGCGGCTGAAAACAAGACTCTTTTGGGAAATAAGCATAAGAGTAAAACATCCATCAGGATCTAGAAGGATCGGACTCGTTTGATACGATTCATGCATCACCCGGTCATGGCGGTGGAAGGATTTGATGATAGAAACACAGCCACTTCATCTTGTTTCAAGCTTGGATGATCATCGAGATGGATCTGTACTAGCCTCATGCCAAGCTTCAGACGTCCCACATTTCAGGCTATGGCATGTTTCATCTCATTTTCAGCTGTTTCCAGGACAAGACGACTGCGAACATGAGCGGCCGACCAGAGAGAACAATATATTGTGAGGTCACGCTCCGCTGTGGCTGTGTCTGTTTGGGTTCACTAGAGCACTGCATATGTCGCTGTTATGCTATCGCAGAATGAGTAACAATGGCGCATAATTTTAAAACTACTTTATGGTAGCATTAATATTTTTGAACATCACTTGGGCGTCACAGATTTGTTCAACATCGCGTTGAGTGTTTGTTTCGGTAACGCCTGGTGCACGTGACGAGAAGGGGGAACGCGATTGCCTCGAATGATCGAAACAGCGTCTCGAAAAAAATATCCAACTTTTCTCATGGATATTGCAATATTTTATAATCAATCAAGAAGGTTAAAGAGGCTTTCATGGTAAAGCTTTCACGCTCTAATCATAAGATAGCCATTTTAGGAGCAGAATTGTGAAGTATTCATATCACTACTTTCTGGCATGTCGTGTCGAGCTTCGTCAGACATCGCGTGGGTCACGTGACTAAAGGGGGTCCTCGTGCTTGCCTCGAACTTCCAAAACCGCGCCGGCAAAAAAGAAATTCGACATTTTCACCCCATTGTTCCAGCGCGCAATGATAGCTGTCGTGACTGGGAGAAGTTACAATATGGAGGGACACATAGATATTTTTATCCCTTCAACTTCTGGTTTCTCTGTTACACTTTTTTGCTATGTTGGGACAATGGAATATGCTGTAGGGTAAACATTTAAATTCCTAATTCTGTTTCCTCATTTTTGAACGTAGCTATATTATCAACATTAGGGCAGTTGCATGTTGTTGCATTCTCCATAGTATTAAGTTAACTTAGTCCACATTTCCTTGATAGTCATAGACATGAACTCATTGCCCATTCTCAAGTCACCAGCGTCAATTGCGCATCTGTTTGGCCTTGCTGAAAATAACACATACTCCTAGACGAGGAACCTCCATAGTGGTAGTGTTACTACGAAATCAAGTTTCTCACAATAACTAGCTCGGCACTACTTTGCGATGTCAATAAGGATATCCGCGTATGGAAAATTATACTTGACGTCGACCTACATCCGAACAGGCAATCCTCGCATCGTGACCATTCAAAGCTTCTAGAATCAATCTCACGCGACGCAGAGTATCATCAGAATGCCGTGCTTCCGGTATTTACAGTGTCCAGCCCAGTCTTGAAACTTGACAGGTACCGAGGAAAATTATCCTCCACCAATAAAATGAGAGACTATGTAGATCGGGGTTAGCGTTTTCATCTTAACCCCGGGAAATGGGCATAGCTGTGGGGGCGAGGCCAGTGGTCTTAGATGTTTGGGACTTCGACACGGGCCTTCATTACGGCTGAACGGCATCTAGACATTGGGGGTGATGTTGAGTGTCTTTATTTCTTGAATCCATAAAAGGCTTTGAAAATCCTGTGTAATATCCGCTTTTGTATACTATCGATCTTATCAATTATTCATTCAATCATTCATTCATTCATTCATTACAACTACTCCTCAGCAAACTTCTCACCATGTTCTCTTCTATCGTTCTTCTCAGCGGTCTTGTCGCTTCCGCTCTTGCCCATCCTGCCATTGAGCCCCGACAAAGCTGCACCTTTACCGATGCTGCTTCTGCCATCAAGAACAAGGGCAGCTGCTCAACCATCATTCTGAACAACATCAACGTCCCTGCTGGAACCACTCTTGACCTCACCAAGCTCAAAGATGGCACTCATGTAAGTTGATAGACATGCATTCAGTACTTCGACTAACATTTCATAGGTCATCTTCCAAGGAAAGACTACTTTCGAATATGCCTTGTGGGAAGGTCCCTTGATCGCCTTCACCGGAAACAACCTTCTCATCGAGGGTGCCTCCGGCCACTCCATTGACTGTGAAGGTCAGCGTTGGTGGGATACTAAGGGCAGCAACGGTGGCAAGAAGAAGCCCAAGTTCTTCAGCGCCCACTCCCTCAAGAATTCCAACATCAAGAAGTTGAACGTCATCAACACCCCCGTCCAGGCGTTCAGCATCAATGGCGTCACCAACCTTGGTGTTTACGACGTTCATATGGATAACTCCCTGGGTGATACTAAAGGCGGCCACAACACCGATGCCTTTGACGTGGGATCTTCCACCGGCGTGTACATCTCTGGAGCTGTTGTCAAGAACCAGGATGATTGCCTCGCCATCAACTCCGGCACCAACATCACCTTCACTGGTGGTAACTGCAGTGGCGGTCATGGTCTTTCCATCGGTTCAGTCGGTGGACGTTCCGACAATGTTGTCAAGACCGTTCGCATTCTCAACTCATCCATTTCCAACTCCGACAACGGTGTCCGCATCAAGACCGTCTCCGGAGCCACCGGTTCTGTTTCTGACATCAAGTACGACTCCATTACTCTGTCCAACATCGCCAAGTACGGTATTGTCATTGAGCAGGATTATGAGAACGGATCTCCTACTGGTATCCCTACTACTGGCGTCCCCATCACGGATGTTACCATCAACAAGGTCACTGGATCGGTCAAGTCCAGCGGTACAAACGTCCTGATCCTTTGCGCCAACGCCAAGAACTGGACTTGGACTAACAACAAGGTTACTGGTGGCAAGAAGTCTGACAAGTGCCAGGGCATTCCTTCTGGATCCGGAGCTTCTTGCTAAGTACGTGAAGCGCAATTGGAGGAATGTGAGGAGATTTGAGAGGACATAGGCATGCTATTATCATTTGTGTATATAATTTAGTTTCAACAATCCAAGTACATACTGCAGACTCTTAGTCTATCCCAGCCAAGCATAGTCTTCTTTGTATAGAACAGTGTTGGCCATTTGTTAGGAAAGTCAACTTGGCATTTAGCAGTTTGACGGTATGTAGGCTTCTCGAGATGCTACAGCTATTACACAACGTCTGTGCTTATGTTACTCATCTGGCGAGTTGGGTAGCATGGGCGCAACATTCTTGCCTCTCAAAACTCTGAAGTCGCCGTTCGAACTAATTGCAGTTGTCTTTTGCACACCCCATTGCGAATAGATCACATTTTTGTTTCTCATCCAAAGAACTCTTCGAGTTTGGGCATTCGAAAGCATTGGGCGTGTGAGGCAACTTCTGCGTTGATCAAACTGGACAAGCGCACATGAAGCGAAAGAAGACGTCACCAAATTGTGGCTGTGCTTTTGTCTCGTCCTTTCAGTCCAGTCACCTCGGTCACCAAACGAGACGACTCAACCGGCAGGATACCACGAAATTTTGAAGAAACTTCCAATTATTCCTATTACATGAGGTAAAAAAGATTTCATTATGCCTGCTCCAAGACCCCTTGAAGGGGAGCTGTGGGAAATTCGTAGCATGCAGCGTCGCACGCGCCGACAGAGAAGGGCGCGTGAATCCCCTCCACAACCACCACCAGAGCCAAGATGGATCAACCTCGACATCATCAGATCTTGGATCACAAACTGTAACGAAAAGCATGGAGATCATTGTCAGCGAGCGTGTCTGCCGGACGAGACACAGGGACTGCCGCGGTGGCTTATTCACGTTTCGGAGAAGCGCGTAGTACCCCTCCGGCCAGATTATCGATACGTTGCTCTCAGCTACGTTTGGGGCAGATCGACAGGCCATGATCTGCAACTTTTGATGGAAAATCTTGAGTCATTCCAAGAAGAGAAAGCACTTGAGAGAATGTGGGATCAAGTCCCCGCCACGATCCAGCATGCCATAGAGTTGGTGCGACATATCGGCGAGACGTATATATGGATTGATCGCCTCTGCATTGTGCAGGATGATTTGGAGATTAAGCAAGAACAGATAAATCAGATGGCTTTTATATACGGTAACGCCTACTTCACATTGGTTGCTACAGCCGCCTACAGCGCTGGAGAAGGACTGAGAGGAATAAAAGATGTTTCACCCTCCATGCATCAAAATGTTTGGCCAGAGAGAGCTAATATGGACCACTACGGGCTCGTCGCTTGGTCACCTTGGACCAAAAGAGGATGGACATTGCAAGAACTCGTGTTTTCACAGCGATCCTTATTCTTCCATAACAACGAGGTTACGTGGGAATGCCACTGTGCTATATGGCACGAGCGTATGCAACTGGCTGATCGCGATCAGACAAGTTGTCTTGGGACATATAGTCCGGATGCTCGGGGATTTCGCTACTCTCCATGGCCGGACCTACAGGAGTTTCATCAGCTGGCCACGAGCTATAGTCGAAGACAACTCACCTTCTCAAGCGATATACTTCCGGCCTTTGCTGGTATCACGACAGCTTTATCGCAATCTTTCCCCCACGGATTCTTGTTTGGTCTACCTGAGATTGCATTCGACGTTGCTCTTCTATGGAGATCGGCCGGAAGCATAGACCAGGCTTCGGTACTGAAGGGAAAGCCTGTTCCTAGTTGGTCGTGGATGATCTGTCTTGACTTGCATATTGATGTTGACCTTTCACCTTGGGTGAGTGGTTTTGAGTATATGGTACATCCAACATCTGAGCAGAGCCGGACAGCCACCTATTCGCCTCTCCACGTCGCTTATCAACAGGAGTGGAATTCGCGATGGAATCGAAAGCGTCCTCCAGAAGGCGTCTTAGACGGACTAGTGACCGAGTCCATATGTACATGGTACGCCAAAGATGAGTCAGGCGATAGACGCATCGCAAACGATCTCGAGAAGTTCAAAGACTGCAGCACCGACCCGGCAATTGAGCCTGCTCCCGGCTGGCAGAGAGACGGAGATCTGTTCTACCACCCGATTGATCCGCAACGGAGATTCAAATATCCAATTCCACTGACAAGTAACGAAAACTTAATCGGAGCTGAAAAAGAATCCTCGTTCCTAATGACAACACAAACTGAGCGAGCTTTCTTCTACAGCAAACCAGCAACAAACGGCCAATCTATAAATAGACTTGAAGGAGACGCCGTCGTCGACCTCTACACCAGTGACGGAACATGGGTAGGCTGTCTCCGCGCCCAGACAAGGTCTATTTTATGGCTCCTCCTGTGCAGGAAACTCAAATGCGAGTTAGTTGCGATTTCAAGAGGGTATATCGATGCAAATGACGGCGGATGGTCCCGTCTTGATGAGTATGAGAAGTTGAGAGTGCAGGAGAGGGAAGACTATAAGTTCTACAATGTTTTGCTGATCGAGTGGAAGGATGGTGTTGCTTATCGGCAAGGTATCGGACGCGTGGATAGAGAGGCTTGGGAAGCGGAGTTCCGTGAGGCGATTGAATTGGTATTAGGTTGATCCGTCGGAGGCGAAGAGGGTAAATTGCTTCAACAGTGGTAGGTTGTCAGCATTGCGATGACCAGTTAGGCTTGCCGGAAGCATCGGAACCAGGTTTCTTGTTGGAGCGACAAAGCTAGTCATACCGTCATTTTGCCTACTCGCAGATAAGAGTGATGCTATTCGGAACCTGATAGTATCGCGATACATCGTCTGGCTTGGACTCTACAGTGATTTGCGCTTTCTATGAAAAACACGCTGAAACGATCAGATTCACACACCATTCTCGGACTATTACCATCTCTACTGGCTAGTTCAGATTAGTATAGTGTATTATTTCCGGTGAGCCCGTCGGCTATTTAGGTATGGTTATGCCATCTTTTCGCCTTCGAAGGATCTACCTCACGTAAGATTTTAGAATGACGCGTGCAGTATAGCCAATCCGGACGATGCCGTTTGGTCGGTACGCCAATCATAGCTAGGGATGAAGATCACGTACCCTAGTATCGGCGATTAGAAATAGCCGGTCTTATGAAGTATAAATATGCGAGCATTTCCATGTCCAGAGTTTTCAAGAGAGTGTGTGAAGCAATAACTACGGCCATGATGAGCCGCGTCAGTGTCGCCGTCATTGGCGCCGGTGCGTTGAGGCTTCACCTTTCAAATTCTTGGTACGATACTAACAACTATATCTCAAGGCCCGACCGGCATTACCATGCTCAAACAGCTGCTACAGGACGGTTTCAATGCCACTCTGTTTGAAAGACGCAGTCAAGTCGGCGGACTATGGGCCTACGATGCAAAGCATGGCTGGACGACAGCATTAGCGACCACGACAGCGAATATCAGCAAATACACATGCGGATTCACAGATTATCCCATACCAGACAGTAAGTCACGCTAGAAAAGTAAGAACTATTACTAAATATAGATAGAATATCCCGTTCATCTAAACACGTTCGATTTCCAAGAGTTCATGCAAGGTTATGCCGAGCACTTCGGTCTTTTGAAACACATCAAGTTCGATACAAGTGTCAAAATGGTAAACCGAAACAAAGAGGATAATGGCTGGGAAGTTGAGGTAGAAGATGTGGAAAGTGGGAAGATTGAAAGACGCCATTTTGATAAGGTTGCGTTTTGTCACGGCTATCAGACCACGAAGCGGATGCCAGTATTTCCTGGACAGAAGGAATATGAAGGGGAAATCATCCACTCGCAGCAGTACCGAAGGTTTGAATGTCCTCAAACAGATCAGCTGACGAATATGCTAATAAAACATTAGTCCCGACGCGTATAAAAACAAAACAGTTGTGCTTCTCGGCTTATCCACAACAACAGACGATATCGCACCCCAAGTTGTCGCTGTAGCCAAGAAAGTTTACATTTCTCACAGAAGAGGGCAAATCGTCGTCAAGCGGTTCCGGAAAGGTCGACCAACAGACCTGTTAGCATCATGGAGACGACGCGTGATATCTCAATGGATCGCGCGAAACTTCCCGAACGCGTACAGGTTCCTAGCAAATACACTTGCGAAGCTGTTGACATCCCACTTCGCTGGGATGAAGCTCGATCCAGCGTGGCGTCTTGATAAAATCAAAGATCTGACTCTGAGTTTGCCTGGACTTATTGAGCATATTATACCTCTCCTGAAAGAAGGCAGTGTGACAAGCTTGCACGGTATTAAACGGTTCACGGGTGGAAAATCGGTCGAATTTGAGGATGGCACGGTACTTGATGATGTTGACAGCGTTATCTTCACGACAGGCTATCGAGCTGACTTCTCACTGGCACCTTTTGTCGAGAAGACTATCCCGAAATCGCCCAGCTACCAAGGCCCGGCTATCCATCGACTCTATATGAACGTCTTCCCACCTAAATATGCGGACAGCTGTGTCATGCTCTGTTACTCTGCTTACGGCAAAAACAACGGTTTTTCATTCAGCGACGTAATGAACATGGCCATCTCGAACATCTGGCGCGGCACAAGCTCTCTCCCCTCCTACAGCGGAATGGAAGAATGGGTCGACGAGCATCACGAATGGCTAGCAGGGAACTGGGTACGCGACTCAAGTATAGATCTCAGCATGGTAAAGCAATACGAATTTCAGCCGTGGATGCATGAAAAGGCTGGCACAGGAATGGAGAATCTGGGTTGGGGATCAGCTGGTTGGAAGTTTTGGTGGAAGGATCGGAAGATGTATAATCTGATGAATAACGGTGTTGAGACGGCGCATATGTTTCGGTATTTTGATACGGGCAAGAGAAGTACATGGGATGGAGCGAGGGATGAGATTCTAAGGCAGAATAAGATCGTGGAGGAGACGTTTGGGAAGAAGAAGAAGGTGAGAGAGGAGTAGAGATGTCTTATTGTTTAGTGCTTTGTTCGGCGAGAAGACCGAAGACAGGTCTTAAAGTTCATTTGTTAGCGGGGAACCTGGTTAGCCTGATCCAAGCCTGTTTTCTTAATATTAAGCTTGTTAATCCGCGAGGTTGACATGATAGTCGCCCCACAGTCTAATCTAGATGGAGAAGGTGTTTACAAAGACTACCCCGCGGGGAAGTTATGGGGTACAATTTGGGGGTTGAACTACCGGTAAAGTTGGCGATGTTTACCGTAGACGAGGTTGTCGGTGTGCGATGCGCCGAACCGAGGCCTTGGCAATTTATGATGCATTTATTTAAACCTTGAGGCTCATCCTAATTTACCTTCTGCAGGTCTCTCAAAATGCATCTCCTTCGCATCACTGTCGCCGTCAAGGCTTTAGGTGTGGCTTTCCTCGCTGCCACTGCCAATGCCTCTGATGCTCCTCGCGATGAGACGAGTCTCAAACTTCTCACCAAATCCGCTGATGCACAAGTCCAAGGCGTCCTCGACAACAAGAATACCTCTTTGACCGGCTCACCAAGATCTCTCACCCGTGCGGTCCGTCAATTAGTCGTACCTTTCCTATGGGCGGACTCAACATACTTTCACAATGAAACTCTCGTTCCGCACATCGAAGAGATGCTGGGTGTCCTGCAGGAGGTTCAGCACGACGATGGTACCTACACCGTCGGAAACCGCCACTCCCCACCTGACACGGGCTTTTTGATTGAGGATTTCGGTATTATGGTGCGTATCCTCGAAAAGGACGACCATGAAGTATCGCAGCCTTTCGCGGATTTGATCCGCGGCATCCTTGTCAAAGCGGGCTCCGGTCTTTACAAGGGCGGCATTCACACGCCCAACCACAGATGGAAGATCTGCAGTGCCTTGGCGCGAATTTCTCAAATCACAGGGAATGAGACCCTCGTTGAGAGAATTGATGAATGGCTTGCTGAGGGCATTGATATCGATGTTGATGGTATCTACTCTGAGCGCAGTCCCAACTATTACTCTGCTGTCTCCAATCCTTCTTTGTTGACTGTTGCTCATGAGCTCAACTACACTGAACTCATTGACTATGTTCGTATGAACCTTGAGCTGTCAATTGAGCATGCGGAACCAAATGGAGAAATGGAAGTTGTTCAGAGCCGTCGTCAGGATCAACAACAAGCTCCTTCCATCAACATTGGCAACTTCTACCCTCAATACCGAGAACTCGCTCTCCTCGATAACAACGGTCGTTTTGCCGCCATGGCTCGTCTGATTGAAAAGCTCATTGGTGAACAGCTCGGCGATTTCTTGGCTAACCTCATGGAGCGTCCTGAACTCGCCGCCCAACTACCTGAGCCAGAAAACCCATTCGTGGACTTTGAGAAGCACTACAAGTCTGCTGGTCTCGTACGTGCGCGTCGCGGAAACTTGACTGTTTCTGCTTTTGGTGGTTCAGACTGGTACTTGGATGGAAAGAAGGCCGAGTTCTACAACCGAATGGGCTCTGGTCTGTCGACAAACCCAACCATGTTCAAGGCATGGAACGGCAAGGCGATTCTCGAAGGCGTTCGTATGAGCGCCAATTTCTTCAGCATGGGTCATTTCCGATCTAACGGCGTCAACGTTTCCGACAGCGGCAGCATCCAGCTTGGAAGCGAGATCGAGGTTCCTTATTACCTCCCCATGCCATCCGAGCGCCGTGACGAGAACGGCACATACAAACTCTCCCGCTCCGTGGACGGCCGTTTCTACGCGATGGCAGACTTCGAAAACCGACCTGCCAGCATGCGTCGTCTCAAGACAGAAGTGGAAATTACTCCCACCAAGGCTGGCTACGATCTCAACTTCCAAGTCACTGGAGAGGATGACGTCGAACTTACCTTTGAGATTACGTTCCGAGAGGGTGGCAAGTTTAAGGGTGTTGAGGAGTTTGTGGATAGTGATAACACTACTATCTACCGCCTTGCTGAAGGAATGGGAGAGTATACAATGGGTGATGATAAGATTACTTTCGGACCCGGAAATGGAATGGGAGTTATTCAGAATGATGCGGGCGAGCAGTACAGTTGGCATGGAGGTAACTTGACGTTCGCGGGAAGTCATGTGTATATCACTGGCGTTACACCTCTGAACTATACCCTCAACTTGGGGTTCGCATAGGTCTTGATACACACAAATTAGAATAGACATAGCCAATAATGCAACTTCTTGCAACGGTCGGTCAACCTCTACGTCAGACGTTCCGGTAGCTATTTAATTATCGACATCAAAGATAACTCCAACGCAACTGTTGTATCCTCTTGGGCCTTGATGTTGGCTACAGAAGTAGCTGACTTAATTTTAAAGCCTTATTAATGAACGTCACATGTGTATCACGTAAGAATAATTGTTTTTTGGGTATCAGAATTGGATCATGACATTATACTATGAGGCTATCCTTATCACATCTATCATACGCATTGCAAACATCTTACTCCTCCAACTCAGCCAACATGACATCAGCAGCCTTCTCAGCCACCATGAAAGTAGACACGGCAGTGAAAGTACCGGGAATGCGAGGGTAGACGGAAGCGTCAACGACACGCAGACCAGCAACACCGCGAACACGGAACTTGGAGTCAAGGACAGCCATCTTGTCGTCATCGGCACCAATGGGGCAAGTGGAAGAGGCGTGGTGGCCCCAGGTGTTGTCCTTGATGTAGGTCTCAACGTCCTTCTGGGTCTTGATGTGGTCACCGGGGAGGACCTCGGTGATGTTGACGGCCTGGCTGGCGAAAGCCTTGCGGGCGAGCTCAATGGCCTCGTACATAGCCTGGAGATCCTTGTCGGCGTCACCGTTACCAGTGTCGAAGTAGTTGAAGGTGATTTCGGGCATGTCAAGAGGGTCAGCAGAGCGGAGGACGACCTTGCCGGCAGTGTTGCGGGGGTGAGCCTTGAGGATGGCCCAAGAGAACCAGTCGTGCTCAATGGTGGCGTTGACAGCGTACTGGGGGAAGTAACCACGGAAGTTGACGGGACCACCGAAAGCGAAGATGTCGAAGTTGTCCTTCTCAGCGGTGGAAGACTTGTAAAACATGGTGGCAGCGAGACCGGAAGAAGAGTAGATACCGTGGTCACCGTCAACAGGGGCCCTCCAGCGGTCGAGGCAAGGGTCCTCGTCAGTGAAGAGGCTGAAGGTGCAGCCGTCGAAAGAGGTGAAGTTCTCAGCCGGATTGCCCTGGACGCTGATCTCGTAGTGATCCTGGAGGTTGGTACCGACACCGGGGAGATCGACAACGACGGGGATGTCAAACTTCTTCAGCTCATCGGCAGGTCCGATACCGCTGAGCTTGAGGATCTGGGGAGTGTTGTAGACACCACCAGCAACGATGACCTCACGAGAAGCAGTAGCGTTACCAGCCTTGCCAGCAGCACCAGTGGAGAGAGGGCTGGCTGAGTAGAGGTGCTTGCCGTCGAGGAACTCAACACCAGTAGCACGGGGAGTCTTCTCAGACTCGTCGAAGAGAACCTTGGTGACGTAGCTGTTGGTGCGGACATCGAGAGGGTATCGCTTGGTGCCGTTGTCGAACTTGGCATCGCGGACAGAGAGAATGAACTCACGGGGTCCAACACGGCTGGCGGACTTGGTGGAGAGAGGGATCTGGTAGAAGCCGGGCTTCTGGTCACGGGCGAGAGTGTTGGCGTTGGCGTCATCAGCGATGAGACCATCCATGGTGATCTCCTCGCCAGTGACCTCAGAAAGGGCAGCAGCACCTCCGCTGAGGATGCTGAGGAGCTGTTCATCGTTAAGGGGAATGCTGAGAGGAGCAGTCTCAGTGCTCAACCAGCCGTCATAACCGTGACCATCCTCACCAGCAGGGCGGTGGTTGTTGTCCTCGGCCTCGACGAAGTACTTTCGCATGTTCTTGGCAGACCAGGAGTCATCGCCAGTGAGCTCGGCAATGTACTCAAAGTCAGACTGGTGGGGGTAGACAGCGATCAAAGCGTTGTGAGCAGTGCAGCCACCAAGAGCCTGGGTACGAGGGTACAGAGTACCCTTGAGCTTGGCATCAGCGGGAGGGTTGAGACCAGTGTACTCTCCGTTGGGAGTGTCGTAGGTGGTCTTGTAGTCACGAGCCTGTCGCTCATCGTCGGCGTAGTGCTTGACGAAGAAGTTCCAAGAGATCTCGGGATCCTCGGAAGCGTTGGCAGAGTAGGCAGGAACGGTGTAGTTGGTAGTAGCGTAGTCATCACCGGCCTCGATGAGAAGGGTCTTGTGGCCAGCCATGGCCAGGCGAGCGGCCAGAGGACCACCACCGGCACCAGAGCCGACAACGATGTACTCGTAGCCAGTCAGAGCGACGGCGTACGCAGAAAGAGGAGCGGCCAAAAGGCCTGTGAGGAAGGATTGTCTCATGGTGAATTAAGTGATTAAGATCCAATTAAACAACAAACAAGGGAACTAAAGGAGTGGTTTCCCTGTAAAGCGATTATAGTCAAGTCGTCAAAGAAGGACTAAGGAAGGAATGACTGGTCAGAGATCGACTGATGAGTTGAGAAAGTGATAGACATTGTCTTGGGTATTTATCTGTTGGATATGCCGACCGTCTCCCACTCTGAACCGAGACATCCATGTCTTTAACGCAGGTTCGACGTCGGTAGTGTCCGTACCGAGGTCGCCAATGCCCTGAGTGCAGGCATAAGCGATGCAACTGTATCAACATGAGTTGCACAAAAATCCAGAAATAACACCTTCCAGAACCAATAACAGCTGCAGCCAAGCATAGTTCCAGTAACCCCTTCTTGGCTATGCACCAACATCTCAACAACATGTTGCCATTCGGTGCAATCTTCAACCGTCCATATCCATCGTCAAAGTCACATCAGCAACCTCGCATAAGGGATCGTAACTGTGAATGGAATAGTATCGGAGAAGAGTGGCTATCTATAGCCTGTCTCCGTACTTCCGAGACCATCGTGGCTTGGCTCAAGTTTCTGCACTACGGCTTTGGGGGCGGAACAAGGTTAATGAGCCGCATAACGTTGCATCCGCCAACTGAAAAGATCCAATGCCCGCTCGTGGGGTGTCACATCAGTGATCTACGACAGGGGTCCTTACCCCTGACGCCCCTTTCTTTAGCAAGGCCTCTATCATAATGCCGGTCACTGTTCGCAGTGCATTGGTAATTTGTCCGACTCTTGATGAAAATCAGGTTTAGTTTAATCGTCAGGAACAAGAGACGAACACGTGCGTGAGCGGAGTTCGTCTGGTCTTGGGTGGATGATGGTGCCATAATTATGGGCATTGGGCTACCTCCTGATAATATCCGCCGCTTCTATCGAAAGCACTGACGCAAACAAGGATCAGGTGGCAAATCATGAAGATCAAGCGAGACTGTCCCATTAATCTGAGGAGTCTATTGTCCGCGAATGTGAGCAATATGTTTTGCAGCTTTTTAGTATGTTTGCATAAGTTGTAAAACACAATGAGAAAGAAAAAGCAAAATAATTAAAGAGGAAGAAGAAAGGAAAAATCAGTTTAACGATAATTACTATCAAATTTGAATCACAAAACTGTCTGCAACCCGTTCTCAATACGTCATACATAATGTTGTAGGGTAGATGCTGCCAAGCAACATAACGCGATCACAGGTTCAACATCTCTTGGCTTTCGGGCCTAATTATCCGACGGTCTTTAAGGGTTTCATAATCCTTGTAGTAAAAGCTAGGTGGGTGTAGCAACGTGGGAAAACCCTGAAGCCGGATAGAACTTTCAAAGTCGAATACGCGTATAAGCTGTAATTAATAATGCTAGGTTCCGGGACGAACGATGTGTTTTTTTCACATCAGGATCCTCATGCGGAATTCGACCCGGTGCATAGACAGTATATTAGATCACTGATTCAATCTTGGGATGCCTTTATATATGTATGATATGTACATATAGTCAAGACCCATGGATAACAGATCCTCTTCTTTACACTATTTACCACCAGCACGACGTCCAACAGTATCGCCCGAAACTTTCTCAAAGGAGGCTTGGCTTGCGCTGTTAGTACAGGCGTCGGCCTGAACGCAAACGTTTCTGTTGCAGCATGAGCCTACAGCGCAAACAAAACCACTAGGACAGTTGTTGGAGGTATCGCAGTCAGCCAGATTAGCGCAAGGCTGGTTCCCGTCGACGCAAAAGCCTCGTCCATCCGATATGGAAGCGCACACGCACGTGCCGCCAGGACCACAGGCTGTGAATGTCTCACATGTCTGGCCTGTGCATCCAGGTGCTACACAAGCGCCGTTCTCGCATTGGCCTGAGGAACACTAGATGACATGTGGTTAGTTGTGAAGATGGAGGACTAGATCAGGCAAGGAGATAAGACTTACTACATTGCCACAATCACCACAGTTGTTGGGGTCTGTGCTTGTATTAACACACAAGGAACCGCATTGAGTTTCGCCTTCTGGGCAGTTAAGAACACAGCTTCCAGCTTGACATTTCTCAGTATCCGCGTTACACTAAGTCAGTTAGTCAGCATCATCAAGGACTTCTTACATAAAGCAGGGTTGGACAGGGCAGGGCAGATAAACCTACAGCGTTACCGCATCCTCCGCAGTTTTTAGGATCTGTGTTTGTATCAACACACGAGGAGCCACACTGGGTCTCGCCAGCCGAGCAGATAGGAACACAGCTTCCAGCTTGGCACTTCTCAGTGTCCTTTTTACACTAAGTCAGGTGGTCAGCATCCCCCGAGGTCCCTGACATGAAGAATTACAGGGCGGATAAACTTACAGCGTTACCGCATTCTCCACAGTTGGCTGGATCCGAAAGGTAGTCTGGGCAAGTGCCTTCGCATTGGGGCTGCTTGGAATTAGTGCAGATGCAGATTCCTTCGATGCAGTTCGTTTCCGAGGGGCACTATGCAAGTTCGCGTGTCAGTATACGGAGTCACTAATGCAATACCATGGAAAAGCTCGCGGCTTGTGGGAGTCCTACAGAATTACCACACTTTCCACAGTTGGCATTGCCAGACGCTGTGTCCTTGCAACCATCATAGCAAAGCTTCTTGGCCGGGTTGGTGCTCTTGGGGCCGCAGTCATAGCAAGGACCTTTGCCCTTGGACGCTGGAAATATACACGACTTGCTAGGGTGTCGAAAGTGTTCGTCGCACCACTCCACACATTTGCTCTTGCCATTGCCCTCATAGCTCGTGTCACCGTAGCCGCGGGCAAAGACACTACCAACTGGAAGAGAAAGGGTTATTTGACCATGTCCACAGCCGATGTATTGGGAACTTACCAAATGCAAAGAGAAGCACAGGGAGATATTTGAACATATTGGCTGTTGTTTACTGGATAGTAGCGGTTCTCTGTGTTATTTAAAAAGGCGGTTTTGAAGCCGATTGTGTCAAGCAGGGAGCAGGTTGGTCGATGTGGAAGCACTCGTATTTATGTTCTCAGCTTAGACTCGTATTAATGTTTACAGCTTGGAGACTAAATATGCACGATCCATAATCTATGATTCTCATCGTGTTGCTTTGTCTGTATACTTTGGAGGACCTGCCCCTCAAAATAACTCGAAAGTTAAAGAGACAAGAAGTAGACGTTCAGCTATATGCGGGTGAGCTCGTATAACGAAAGGTCAACGGCGATTCTTTCGGTCTAAAATGAAAGCCACGATACATACAGGGCTTGTTGACTTTTCAACATCAGCCGATTCAATGATATTGCCTACCCACTTCTGTAAATATGGACCAATGTATTTCCTCATATTTCAAGCCCAGAAGCGTGGCGCAAAAGGTACATATAAGCGTGTCGTAATCCAGTGACCACTAAACCCAGGGGTTACTGTTACACTTCCGGCACTTGCCGGATGAACAATAATTGTATCGGTTCTGTTTGACTGCATATTATGTTAATATGGATTTATCTCTTTGTACGGTCGCCACCTAGCTATACGGGACGCCACCTTGTGCCTCTGAAATTACGGCGGATCTATGGCTGTCTAAATGGACGTCACAAGGCATATATCATTTTCATTTCTATGATCACGAGACATACTGAGCTTCCGGTGAATGCTGCCTCAAGGTGCGCGGTGTTTGGATGGTGGCCCATCAGTTCACAAGACAGCAGCTGCGTTGAGTAATTAATAGTCAGATTGTTGGAGAGACATAATCTGTGTAAGTGGCTGATAGCAACCAAGATGCGATGTAATTGAGGACTATTTCCTCAGAGTTAGGCCCGGCTTTTGTATGAACGGTGTAATGATTCGCCCTCGAAGGCGGTAGCTACCGTGGTTACCTCACCTGTCGATAAAGCTCTCATTGGCTCCCCGTCTCGTTGAACTCTGACTTTCGGGTCGTCGCCCTTGGGCTTTTGCTTTAGTGGCGCTGAGCTTTACATGGGTTACTTCGTTATCTGGCAAATGTAACAAGAAACAATGAGCCGATGTGACCTGAAGATTGAAGACCAGTAACAAAGAGCATCTGCAAGGGCACCGTAATAATGATACCCCGGGTTAGCTAACGAAAGCGAGATGTCGCTCTAGGGATGAGGAATCCTTCCTTTTGTTTCCATCTACCACATGGCACTAGAGTCCTCGTTGGATAACTGCCATCGTCCAAATTTTCACATGTGTGATTAGGAACCTTCTGTGGAAAAGGCCCATGACAGGTTTCATATACTTTTATAGAGTCTTAGTGCCTTTGATAATACCGTTACATTATCACCTCTGGCTCATAATGAGCCACCGAAAGCCGTTGCTGCTAACTAGAGAGCACACAAAACAAAGTAACATAGGGAGATTTACAGAAATAATGTTCCTAGTCTACGCCTGGATCGCGGACAATAGCCAATAAAACCGTTGTTTAGAAGCCGAGACCATCAAGATATAAAGTGTTGAAGAATAGTATATTGGAGCACAAATGCCAGACCGCCTTGTCTATTTACCTACATATCTTTCTGGACGCACGGACTATTTTTTCCAAAGCATTGTTGACGGGATTCTTCCATTTGCATACAGCAACCTTTCCTCGGTGCCTCAGATGATATCATTCTGCCTGTCTGACTGTCTTGTAATGGCGGTCTTTTACTTGTTGCTATCTAAGATTGTCTGGTTCAGGCGGCCATGACGTTTTCTACAGCGCTAAAATCCGATAGTGTCGCTCAGACCCCTACGGCAAGCCGTATGTATTCCTGCCTAATAAAAAGCATTATGATATATTGAACTCATGTTTAAATATTTAGGCTCGTTCTGGACTTTGTTTTGACTTTTCCCTTCTCTTGTTATTATTATCTTAGATTACAGTTTTAAGAACAAGTGGTACTTCACATAACCTACCACTGATTATACTACAGTTTCATCAGTAAATATGTCGGTAAGTTGTAATTCATAGCAGAGAATCTCGACCTATATACTAATACTCTTTAGTCCGGGTTCGTCTTATCCTATATACTCTCAACTATAAGCGCTCCCAGAGAGAGGGAGTTATAGCTAGAATGCCGCTATTATAGCATGACTTGACGGATTTGTTATAACTAACGCTATTATAGTGTTACAGTAAATGAATCAGTTCTTGAGGAATTTAAGAAAGTGAAGTATATGACTTCTGTCTATGCTATTTTCAAGCTATCTCACGACAACACTGAGTTTGTAGTGGATACAACAGGCAATGATCATGACTGGGAAACGTTCTTAGGAGCTTTGCCAGAAAACGAACCTCGTTTGGCCGTGTCTGACTTCCGGTACACGATTGGGGACGAAGAAAGGTATATGCAGTTTAACCCAATTCATCATTCTCCTTCCATAGCTAACTTGTTAACCAAGGAACAAAATGATATTTGTTATCTGGTCCCCGGACGATGCCAAAGTTAAGGTAAGTGGATGTATCAGGATTCTACAATACATGGAAGTCTTGCTAATAATATTGCAGAGTAAAATGGTATATGCACATGCAAGGGGTGAAGTCAGAAATTGCCTTGAGGGTATTTCACGAGAGATTGAAGCGACTGAATTCTCTGAACTCTCTTATGATGTAGTTCTTGGGCGTATGCCGGCCAAATGATTGCGCTGGGCTACAAATCGAATGCTCAAGGGCAACGACATCCAAAGTTCATGCATGCAGTTCTGAACCTCTGGAAGGATTCAAGTTCGACGCGTCGTGGGCGAGCTTATATGATAGAGACAAGGATCGTGCAATCGTTGCCGTGCGTTGATAATAAAAGGATCGGTCAGCAGGACGGAAACGTTAGGCTACGCTCATTATAACACCCCTCAATACACCTATATGTCGTACAAAGTGGCATCACCCTAGTAGCCGGCTCAAGAGCGATGGAGAAAGTTCACAGACAGGATAGTGTACAAGTGACCAGGTGACAGAAGAGTCTGCAGGTTTGTATAATTGAAATCAACAGTTACTTTGAAGTGTTCACAAGTTGCTGGTTCACTGCAAGATGCTTGCTTAGAAGTTTTGTAATAAGTATATTCAGTGACCTCGTAATCTATAAGCCTCCGAGCTTGATATAGAAAATATATCTCTCCATCCTGACCATCGCCTTTTTACAATCTGATGACCACACCCTTCCCGTCCCAAACCTAGTCGGAGTCAGGCGAAATAGGTCGAGGAGGGGGTTCAGGGTGAGGGGGAGGAACCGGTGGGCGAGGCTGAGCTGGCTTAGGCGACTCGGGACCAGGCATTTTGTCGTAGATATAAAGTTTGGTGAGTAAAATAGTACTGTGTTGATGAAATTCTGAGTGGTTTGGATTTCTTGCGTTAGAGTAATGACTAGCTTGGGGGCCATGTCTAGGGTTTATATAGGCACGAGGGTAGGATGATTATATGGCAATCAAGGTTTATGAGTTTCTGATCATGGGTACAAGCGGGACTTGTTCGTTGCACTTCGGATCGCTGACCAAGCGGTACATATCACATTCTGTGAGTCTTCGTGGTCAACATACCAATCAATCCTTAACTCATCAGTGCATCAGTCCGGGGTTTCCTCAGCTCGCTATAGGCTCCGCCGTATACAATAGCATCTTAAACATTATCTGTGTCTCCTTGTCGCTGTCAAGGCTCAATTGTGTAGACTCATGTTATCTGGGTTTGATTTGTGAGACTAAGAGAGCAATATTGGTCGCACTGTGATGGGATTAACAGTCACCGATGTTCACTGCTACCGTCTGTGAAAGGTGCATGCCCGTGGAGTATTAGCACAAGGAGTCTGATTCGTAGAACCGAACAAAATCCTATTTCCCATCTGCCCAAAAGCTATCTAATGCATCCTGCCGAACCTCATACGCCCAGTGGTGACATGTCTGATGCACCACAGGACTGACATCAGGCCCATCCTCGTCCTCCCCATCATCAGCAAACACACTCCGTATCCCAAGAGCCACATATTTCTTCAACAAAATTCTTCTCCAGCGCCCGGTCTCTCCAACACATTTCTTCCAGCGACTTATTTGCCGCTCGTCATCAGCGCAACGACGACCCATCCAAAAGCGACAGTACCACTGGAACCAACCACGAACATCGTACTCGTGGGCTATCCACCCAGCTGCCTCCCATTCTTCGATGCTTTGTCCGCACTGAACGCCGTATTTGTTAATCTCGGGATCGTACGCGGTGTTGGTGAGATATGCGTCCACGTCTAGGCCGGCTGTCCATGAGGATGGGAGCTCTTTCCAGTCATCTTGCACCGTGATGCCCAAGCGCTTGGAGCGCAAAGGTCTCCAGTATGACCCGCCAAAACTTCCTTCACGTATGATCTCTTCGGGTGATTTGTTCGGTCGGAAATCGGGGTGTGACTCGAAGCGAATTGTTCCGTTGTTGTCGTCACGAACAGGAACCTCACCTTCGGGCTCCCATGCTGTCCACCCGGCTATTATCGCCTCGATGTCCTTGGAAGGCCCTTTGCTCGATTCAGTTTCTGAATCTGATGCTGCAAGGGCTTGTTGGGGTTTTGGAGCCTTTTTCACACGAGGAGCACCTCTTCGTGATGAGGAGACACTGACTTCATCGTCGTTGTCGTCATCATATACTGGCTTTGATACAGCCTCTGCTATACGCCTTGACTGTCGTGTAGGGGCACGCGGTGTGTCTGCTTTTCGTTTATTATTTTTGTTACTGCTCTTGGCCTTTGGTAGTGGATTCTCAGTCTTTGGAATTATAGGCTTGATTTCCTTGAGAAGAAGTGCGTTGTTCTCGATGTTTTCCCGTCTTCGGGCTGCAAAATCGGCCATTGAAAGTTGAATGCTTGGTTATGATTTAGTCATGGGAATTCTAGATGCGACTGAGTTCTGTCGCGTCGCGATACGGAATGAAAGAATGAAATACGTCATAGCATTACCCTCACTGTTGGGGAGGACCCACTTGCCAGTATTGTTTTACCTTACCTTGCCTTAGTCATCATCATCTAGCTACACCGTCCTGACAACTTTTACGGGCGAATTCTCGATGGGACCGCAGTATGAAGCTCAGCTGACCTGACCCTTTATTCAAACCTCCGCTGTGGTTACGAAGATGGTGCCATTGATGGATATCATTCCCAATCTTCATTAGATAGACGTTGAAGAGTAGGGGTACTCTAGCCAACACTGGGGAAGGTTTGATGCAGGTATTTGGTTGGTCAATCAAGTTCTTGCTTCAGGTGAGACTCTAAGCCATTCTCGGGTAAAAACCGTTATGTCGCCGAGGAATGGGAATTGCAAAATCGCGGTATTTTTATGCCCCTGACTTTAACCTGTCACCGAACGCATTCCTGGCTCTTGGATCTCATAGACTGTATTGATAGATTCGTTCAGACCATTAAGCTCTTATTATGCGGTTGTGACTTCAAAGCAAGAGAGCCCATGGTGTTTACTCGACTGTGTACTGAGACATCTTGTCAAAATCCTGTATACAAGTTTCTTAGCTGAAAGGACATTCCCTTTTTGATCCCGATGTTAATACTGCGTCTCCACGCGGAAAGCCCGACAACAATCCCTGTAGACAAGTTCCGCCAGCTTGGCTGACCCTGTCGGTTTCGGGCTTTGTGTTGAAGACTTGGAACTATCTAGTATCTATCTGTTCCTGCAATAGGGTTTCCATATTTCTTTTTGCCGGTGGTAAAGGATGGTTTATGCTAAAGCAGGCCAGTGCCTAACGAGGTCTCGATGGGGCACACAGATCGATACCGCACATCATTCATTTCCCTTCCGCTGCTTGACCCTGATTCTCGAACCCTTCTGGCTAGAAAGATTCGAAAAGCTCCTTCAAATACACATCATGATAACATATAGAAGAGGACAAGAAGAACAATGTCCGTCCGTCCGTCCATTAACTCGAAAAAGTGATATAAAGAGCTCGAGAACGAGCTGAGTCTGAGCAGGCCTTTTGCCTCGCACAATCCACCATCTTGTTCGACTCCCCGACTATCCCGATTCAAGCTGTGGAGAAAATTGGAACAAACTCACCGCAACGAGACTTCGCAAAGCCAAGCTGAATTTTCACTTACCGATTGTGGTGCCTCAATGATCCTTGACACATTGGACAGGCAAGATCTGACTTGTAGCAAGAATGACAGCCATCCATCCTCGATAATGGAGTTTATGACTCGGTTAAAGAGGATCTATAGACAAAGACAAAGACAACGACCCAGACCAGGTCGGTGGGCCTCAAATGAAGTACACACCTTTCGATGTGAATCGAACCACCCTAGCCGAACATGCCATTGAAAGACAGCTGTGACGGTAAATAGTTGGATTACGTAAAACTTGGTAATTGTCGGTCATTATACAAAAGAAGAACTCTCCACAACATTACCAGCTACTTCGAGGGTAAACTTTGCATACTGTGGATGATGTTAAAGTACATGATATCAGGATAGCAAGATATTGACTCCGACAAGGTCTATCCTTGCACAAGTTCGACAACTCATTACACAATCACTTCTTGATCAGGCCCCTCACTTGCGTACTTCATTTTAACCATGGAACGCCAAATCAAGCTTATGCTAAACTGCCCTTCGGATCTCTCAGGAAGTTTTGTTCCTGGTATTCCCTCCTTGACAACCATAACCATGTGGTTGTTTACGAATTCTTCAAATGTCGTCGAATTAATCGTTGTACAAGCTGAATAAGGATAAAACTGTCAGAGGCTAAATAAGAGTCTTGGCCATGGTGCAATTTAGCCAGAATTCAACTTGCAAGGATCCTCATGCTGTAATCCGGGGCATCATGTTCCATCTTCCTTAATCGGGCTAGACATGTCGGTAACCAGCCGGATTAAACCCATACGGATCGGTAAAGTCCCAGGAATCTTCAAATCGTCCGTTTATCTATGCCTTGTTACATTCTTCGATACCACTTGTCGAGCTTAATCTGCTGATCGACATAACAGACGAACTTAACGGCGTAAGCATCAGAAGCAGTGAGATTACTCATCAGTAAAAAGCAAACTTATGTTTTCAATGCTGCCTTCTGCCAAGTTCTGAGACCCCTGTGACGAATGTTCTTAACGGCTCGGGAAATATACCCCAAAGACAAGGGATCCCTCGGTAGTGGCCATCGGGATGAGATGAACACTAGGAAAATATGCATGGGGTACAGCTTATCGCTCTGCTGTTGGTCGTCCCACCTTTCTTTTTCTTACCTTGGCGGTGGAAATGACCTGTCTACAGCTTTATGCCGCATGGTGGTAATATCGACAAGTGAGTTGTACCACACGCCATACCAATCCATCTCCCTCCTACCCTTTAGAGCAAACAAGCTGTACGCCAAGTGACATTCTCTTCAAACGGATGAAAGGAACTAAGACATTTGATTTAGCCAGAATTCAAAAAAGGTGTGGTTACTCCAACTCTGCAGGGCAAAGATTAGTCTGTGATCGATGCATGTCACTTCCCCTTCGACCTGGCCAATCGCATCACAGGATTGCTAGTCTGGATAAGTCTTGATCCCCTCATGACCGATCATGAGAAAACTTTACCGTCTTGGCTCCCCATGGGATAAAGTGCTGCCACGAGGATGTGTAGATGGTGGGGAAGGAGGGGCAGAAACATCCAAGATGAGTCTAAATTTGCTTTTGTCTGTATTAGCCTGGAAGGGAGTTAGTCTCCGAGAACCAAGCGATGGGAACATCCTCGGAATTAACCACTAGTATCCTTGGCAATATCTTGGTTTTCATGCAAAACTCATCGCTCATGAGTATATATAAGCCCCTTCGCTCGCCAACTGATGATACTTTTCTTCTTCAGGTCAGCCCTCTTCGAACAATCAACAGCTTGCTTCTCGGACATCAAGAACCACACTCTCATCACCATGGTCTCTTTCAAATCCCTCCTCGTTGCCGCCTCGGCTCTCACTGGGGCTCTCGCTCGCCCCTTTGACTTCATCGAGGAACGTGACGATGGCAACGCCACCTCTGTCCTTGAGGCTCGTCAGGTCACCGGCAACAGTGAAGGCTACCACAACGGCTACTTCTACTCTTGGTGGTCTGATGGTGGTGGCTATGCCCAGTACCGTATGGGTGAGGGCAGCCACTACCAGGTCGACTGGCGCAACACCGGTAACTTTGTCGGTGGCAAGGGATGGAACCCCGGTAACGGCCGGTAAGCTTTTCTTAGATGGTAACAATATTTCTTCACTGACACTGCATAGAACCATCAACTACGGCGGCTCTTTCAGCCCTCAGGGCAACGGTTACCTTGCCGTATACGGTTGGACTCGCAGCCCTCTCGTCGAGTACTACGTAAGTTAACACGTGACATCAAAAGGGCAACTATTTACTAACCAATCTATAGGTCATCGAGAACTACGGTTCTTACAACCCCGGACAGAACGCTCAGAAGAAGGGAACCGTCTACACTGACGGTGACACCTACGATATCTACTTGTCCACCCGCTACCAGCAGCCTTCCATCGATGGAGTCCAGACCTTCAACCAATACTGGTCCATCCGCCGCAACAAGCGCTCCAGCGGTTCCGTCAACATGCAGGCTCACTTCAACGCCTGGTCTCAAGCTGGCATGCCCCTTGGTAACCACTACTACCAGATCCTCGCCACTGAGGGTTACCAGAGCAGTGGTTCTTCTTCCATCTATGTTCAGACTAAGTAAGCTACGGCTGTCCTGATTGGATATATGTAGGAATTATGGTGGAAGTGTAAGGGGAGATTGGCAGGATTGTTTCAGGGCTATGTACTGTTACTCGCTGGCTTAATCTGAATTGTGATTACCAATCTATAAAATGCACAGCCGCCTATTTCCCACAGATACAGTGAAAGTTACATACAGAGTAAATTGACTGCGAATTCACTTCGACTTTTGTGGAATGACGCCAATCTCATCGAGAAGTTGGCAAAACTTAGGTCATCGACCTTGGATGCCCGTACCTATTCTATTGTACATAAGAGCATCCTATTGAATTCATTTTTATTTGAAGTTAAAAAGATAGACCTATGTTATATGACTGTTAGAATAAATACCAGCTGCCTGAAGATCCTATACACCTACCTGTTAGATCCTAGTGTGGTAGGCGACTATGGATCCGACCAGCATGTAAGGTAAGATAGAACTTACGATAATGCTGCGCCTCATGTAAAGGCCAAGGAATATTGTAAATTCCACCAAATCACAAAATCCTTCAATTGCGAGTCATTGGTCAGAGGCCTCCACTCATTGCACATAGTAAATCCTATAAATTGCTAGCTCTGACAATGTTCTCAACTACATTCTTTGACATTTCTCTCAGCCCAACGTCCAACTTTCTAGTTATCAACGCAACCATGACTGTCTTAAAATTCGCTGTTCTCTCAGCCTTCGCATTCTCATATGCAGCAGCTCAAACTCCAACCCCGACCCCAACCTCTCCTCCGACTACTACGAGCCTTACCCGTCCGTCCCTAACTTTACCATCATGCTGGTCCCTTAAAGACTCCCTCCCCATCACAGGCGCACCAGCACCACCCATGGACATGTCAGAACTAGGTGTATCATTCGCCCTCGGAAGTCTCTATAACACTGCTGATCCATGCCAACTTCCCGCCATCACCGGATCATCGGCCGAGGAGTTTTCGGAGTGGGCTTCGGAGTGGACAAGCTGGCAGGCTCAACATGTCTCCGAATATCGAATCCTGTGGGAGTCTTGCAGTGATGAGCCTGACATCACCGATCTTGTTCCTGTCGGGCCTGACGCGTGTAGTACCCTCAGAGCTAAGATTACAGGGACTGCTTCTGCGGGCGACAGCGGTGACAAGGACAAGAAAGAAGAAGAGAAAAAAGATGACGATGCGCCTGAAAGGGTTGAGGACTCCTCGGCCTCCCGCGTGATGGCTTCGGTCCTTGCTGCAATGGTTATCGTCGGCGTATTAGGTGCTGCACTATGATGAATGTGCATTGAGCACAATATTAGACAGCGGTCGGACAGTGAACAATAGATACGGTCTCTTCATTTTGGTGGAGTCTAGCGTCTCATATCACAGGTCTAGTTCTTCTCTCCGTCATCAAAGGCCGGCGTCACGATACTTGTTTCGACAGCCCTGAGAAAGATGAGCATTCGGTAGATATCAATGAATTATTCGCGTGTGCTTTGACGCCAGCGGTTTCAATTATGATAATAACCACATGTTTTCGATCCCACGAAATACTATGAGCCAATATTTCTGACACTTTGAAATTGTCTGATGGCGGGAATACATATCATATCATATCGTGCCAAACGCAGTAATAGAACTTCCATCCATTTATTACGTCACGTTCCAGTTACACGTAATATTGACAATCCTACCAACAAGTGCCGTCTTACATTCCAGAAATCCTTCCGACCCCGACTATTACGGATTGGTCCTATTGGCATAATTAGTGGGCTCGCCGGGTGGGAAACTTGATATTGACAAAGCTGACAGCTCCGATCAGGAAAGGATCGCAGAACGTAACGCTTGGGGCACCTTGTCGTGCGGGAGGGTGTACATGGATTACAATCCTTGAGCGGCTTATCTCGACCTTCTTAGGGTGGTTGTTCAGGTACGTAAGATGTAAGACGATGTGCGTTCGGAGGGTTTCAGTTATGGTCTGATTTCATCAGGTAATTGAGGAATGGTATATCTTCTTGCCTGACTTCCTTTCAATCGAGAATGCTGAGACTCAACACAGAAGCCTGACTGCTACACGACTTGTACGGAGATTTATGCACAATGGATTGTTACAGCCAAACAACAGACCATTTCGGGTCCGGGCTAATGTCCAAGGCACTCGAGTCTTACATCCCTTACACAATCGTCACCTTTCTAGCCATCCTCATCTCCTGGTCTCAACTCAGTCAACCACAAGATCTGCTTAACCCGCGAAAGACCTTCGAATTTAGCAATATCCCCCGCCTTCGTCGATATATGGAAAATAATCAAAGCCTTGAGACACTTACTGCCGGAGCTAGGCGGTTTGTTGGGAAACCATATAAACTGTTTTGCGAGTGGGGAGAGTTGACGATTCTGCCGCCTCAGATGATCGATGAGATCAAAAATGATAAACGATTTGACTTTGGAGCGGCTGCTAGCGATGTAAGTTGGAGGCACAACTATCTATGGAAGAAGTGTTGTATTTCTTAACATCTTTTAGGATAATCATGCGTACATCCCTGGATTTACTGCTCTTCAACACGATGAACTCATGCCAAAGATCATTTCAAGGCATTTGACAAAGGCGTTGGGTTGGTACTTGATCGAATTAACATCCCACCAGTACTGACGGCATGAAACGCAGCCAAGATCACGAGTCCCTTATCAGAAGAGGCCGCTATCGTCATGCGAAACATCATTGGAGACTCAACTGGTAAGTTCTTCACATTTCATACCGACGCTTTCTAACATCTATCCCAAGAGTGGCGCACTCTCAATCTTAACGAACATATCTCAACGATCGTTTCTCGTATGTCCTCAAGAGTTTTCATGGGCGAAGAACTCTGCCGAGACGAAGGTTGGAACAACGCCTGCGCCTACTACACCAGAAAGACCTTTGAAGCCATGATGATTCTTTGTGTCATTCCCAGGTGGCTGCGTCCTTACATCCACTGGGTTCTCCCTCAATGTCGCGAAGTCCGACGAGCATTAATCGCTGCCCGAAAAGAACTTGATCCTCATATTGAGCGTCGCCAGCGGAGTAAAGCTGAAGCAACTGCTCGAGGAGAGAAGTCTCCCTTTGATGACGCGATTGAGTGGTTTGCCCAGGGTGGTTCAGCGCTTCCGCCTGCTGATTGCCAGATTGCGCTGACGTTAGCTGCTATTCATACGACTACTGATTTGCTTTCTCAAACGATGGTCAATATTGCTACGTATCCTGAGATGTTCACTGTTCTGCGCGAGGAGATAGTCCGTGTGCTGTCGGTTCAAGGGCTGAAGAAGAGCGCGCTGGCTGATCTTAAGATTATGGATAGCTTTTTGAAAGAGACACAGCGAATGAAGCCGATCCTCTTAGGTAAGCATATCATTAAGTCACAGTTTCATAGAAACTGACGCAGGTATAACAGGTTGGAGGAGACGAGCTTTGGAAGATGTCAGGCTCTCCAATGGAACCACTGTCAAAAAGGGTAACAAGGTCGTCGTGGCAGCCACACACATGTGGAGCGAAGAAAACTACGCCAACGCCAAAACATTCGATCCATACCGCTTCCTTCCCAAGGACTCAGGCAAAGATCAGATGTCGTATCTTGTAAACACAAGCCCGAATCATCTTGGGTTCGGTCATGGCATGCACGCATGTCCAGGGCGATTCTTTGCTTCCAATGAAGTTAAGGTTGCGCTTTGCCATTTGCTTCTCAAGTATGATTGGAAGTTCGTGGACGGGAAGAGACCTGAGCCTGTGGCTTTTGGAATGGCGTATATGACGAATCCTGACGCGAAGTTGCTTATTCGAAGGCGGCAGGAGGAGTTGGAATTGAGTACATTGGAGCATTAAGAGGGAACTCACCCGAGGTGGTGTGCGTCGCCGGCATTGAAGACAAAGATTGTTGAAGAGATTCAATTTATGCGACAAGATTGTTGGGGATTAAAACTGGGTGCACTGTAAAAAATATGCGAGACTGAGTTTTACTGGAGTGAAACCACCTCACTACTTACTTCTGGAAACCCGTATAAACAAAGAAAACCACTGTTTTTCTCAAGGATACCCTGAAATTTAGCGAGTTGTCGAACACTACCCAATCAAATCGTCCAAGCCACAGTGTATTAAGCCACCATTCCTCAGGTGCAGCCTCACTAACCCCATAAACAATTCCACTGAATGACATCACGTTCAAAGCCCAGCTAATTATAGCCCAAAGCTAATATCGGTACTCCGGCACATGGAGGCTTGTAATCACGAGGAGAATTTGCAACGCTACCAGCCCTAGTTTCTTTTTTAGTTGTGTCTTAACGTTGCATTTCTTACTTTTCTGTTCCCTCTGTTCAATTGAGTTTGAATGGCGTTGATGGAATTACCATTCTGTATAGACAATCTGACACAAAGTAAACTCGCACTCGCTCGGACAAGGCGAGACGCTAGAGCCGCAACGTCGTGACGGTAGCAGTAGCAGTAGCTCGTATCCCACAATTCAAGGGCTCAGATCTCGTAACGTGCCGATCTGTGGAGTTGACCCAAGAGATAATTACGGCAACATGGCTTTAGATTAAATAACTGCCTTGATCTCCTTTCCATTTTCATTCCATCAACATTCCTTCATTCATTCTTTCTTACAACATCAAACATGCATATCAATACTCTCTCCTGTCTGCTAGTTGGCCTCGTCGCCCAAACCTCCGCAGTCCCGACAAAGCGCGAAGCCGTCAACAGCTGTCTTACACAAGCCAAAGTCCCCATCGACACCCAAGGCTCTCAAACATGGAAAGAAGACGGCACAGCTTACAACCTTCGCCTTCAATTCGAACCAGCTGCCATCGCAGTCCCTACAACAGTCGCCCAAGTCTCTGCGGCTGTTGAATGTGGCGCAAAGCATGGCGTTGCTGTTAATGCCAAGAGTGGTGGACACAGCTATACCTCTCTTGGCTTTGGTGGCGAAGATGGCCATCTGATGATTGAGTTGGATAGACTGTATAGTGTCAAGCTGGCTAAGGATGGCACGGCTAAGATTCAGCCTGGTGCTAGACTTGGACATGTTGCGACTGAGCTTTGGAATCAGGGCAAGAGAGCTCTTTCTCATGGAACATGCCCAGGGTAAGTCCAACAATCGTCAAAATTGGTAATAGTCGCTAACAGTTTGCAGAGTTGGTATTGGTGGTCACGCTCTGCACGGCGGCTACGGTATGGTCGCCCGCAAATATGGCCTCACCCTCGATCTCATGACCGGCGCAACCGTCGTCCTCCCCACCGGCAAAGTCGTCCACTGCTCCAAGACCGAAAACTCCGATCTTTTCTGGGCCGTCCGCGGCGCCGGCGCATCCTTCGGTGTTGTAGTCGAGATGGAATTCAAGACATTCGCTGCTCCTGAGAAGATCACATACTTCGATATCGGTCTCAACTTTGACAAGAACTCGGCACCTCAAGGGATGTACGACTTCCAAGAGTTTGGAAAGACCATGCCTGCGGAAATCACTATGCAGATGGCAGTCTCCAAGAATGGTTATAGTGTTGATGGTGCTTATATCGGTGATGAGGCGGCTCTGAGGAAGGAGTTGCAGCCTTTGCTTCAGAAGCTTAATGCCCAGGTCACTGCCACGACTGTGAATTGGATCGAGCTTGTTACTCACTTTGCTGGTGCGGGTGTCGATGTTAACCCCACAAGTGCTTCATATGATGCAGTAAGTCACTTCACTTGAAACCCAATGCGATATATAGCTAACCCATCTCAGCACGACAACTTCTACGCCAGCAGTCTCGCAGCCCCCGAATTGACCCTCGACCAATTCAAGTCTTTCGTCAACTACGTCTCCACAACTGGGCAAAGCAGCAGCCACTCATGGTGGCTACAGATGGACATCACAGGCGGAAAATACTCCGCCGTCTCCAAGCCCAAGCCCAGCGATACCGCCTACGTGCATCGCGACACACTGCTCCTCTTCCAATTCTACGACAGTGTTGCACAGAACGCAAAGTACCCTTCTGACGGCTTCGGTCTCATCAAGGGCTTGAGACAGAGCATTTCCAACTCACTGAAGGAAGGCACCTGGGGCATGTACGTCAACTACCCCGATTCGCAGATCAAGGGTGATCGGGCCACGGAGATGTACTGGGGAAGCAATGTTGCAAAGCTGGAGTCGGTCAAGGCCAAGTACGACCCGAAGAACTTGTTCCGCAACCCTCAATCCATCCAGCCCAAGGCTTAAGTTTATTGGGGTGTCTGCATATTATTTGTCTTTGTTATATAGAGCATTATAGATTTGGCATTTAGCGGCATTAATTTCTAGACTATTATATCAATCACCATTGATCTCAACTCCTTTCCTTTTGAAATAGTGATGAACTATATCCTGACAGTATCAGATAGCCGATTTTACTCCATCATTAGGGCAGACAAAGTTTAACTATAAAGCTCTGTCAAGTCTACTGGTTTTGGTTGAATGTATATATGCGCATGCGCAGGTCAAGGTATGTCTTATTTTGGGCCATTTTGACTATTTCGCGCATCCCTTGCCGAATCAATCATCAGAGGCACCATAGCACTGGCAAGTTCCCAAGCTACAGTCTCCTCATAAGTCGGGAACTTCAACACCATATCCAACTTAGGACCCCTATAAACCTTTTCAGCGTCACTCATCGCAAAAGGCCACAAGTCTGGGATGAATGCTCCCTGCGTGGTTAGCATTGCACCTAGTTCGTCCCATAGGAGACTGCCTAGTATGCGCATGGTCCCTTTGTACCCGGGTGATTCCGGAGTTGCATCTTTACCATCAAACTTTGCATCAACGGCAAGGACGAATTTGGCTTTGGTAGGGGCCGGTTCCAGATATGATTTTATGGTGGCTTTGTCGATGGCTAGGAAGACTCGATTGTGAACTGGGACATCGAAGACGGCGTCCTTGAAGTGCCTGCTCTCATATTAGTTCGTGAACCGGACACTGTATTGGTGACTTACTTCTTGGCACCCTCGACATCGTCATCCCCGATATCCTTCTCGGCATCAACCCAATGGATCTTACAAGCTCGAAGAGCATCATCGATTCCCTCTTTTCCACGTCCCCAATCCGCTACATCAGCTTCAAACCGTCCCTTGAATTTTGCCCACTTGTCGTCATCGTACTCCCAACACAACCGATAGGCGACGAATCCTTTCACGCTTTGCCCTGATTGCCGAGCGTATTCGATCCAGCGATCTACAGCGGAAGGCTCCGAGAAGCCTCTTAGTTCATGTCGGGCCATTGTCTGCCCATCGATCTGGCTGATGCTTGTTATGACCAGGCGTTCGGCATTATTCAGAAGCGCTCCCGTAAGATAGAGACCTTCTCGCTGGAAGTGGTCATACATCTCTTTTCTACTTAGAAAACGAATTCGTGCCTTGTAATCTTGTGCTCGCCAGTGTATATTGGCCGACCACGAGATCGGCTCCTCACGAAAGCCTCCACTGCGATCTGCTGGTAGTGGCTTGCGCTCTTGAGCGGAGAGGCTGTCGCCTTTATAACCATCCGTAGGCATGAATATGATGTAATCGGCCTCAGATGTGTTTATGGCTAAATCGTGAATCTTGTCTGTCAGCTCCCGCTGCTTGGCATCAATGACATCCGATGGGGGAGGCTGATGGCTACCCAGCTCAAGGACTATTGGCTCTCGAATTCGCTCAATATGCTCGATCACCCACTGGTGAGCCTTCTTGCACATGGAATCGTAATGGGCTCTAATGTACTGGTACCACAGGCCAGTCACGGAGACCTCATCGTATGGACTACCCTCAGCATCCACTCTGCGCTTGGCGTTGACAGCTCGTTCAAAAACCTTGAGATGATCCCAAATCAAATTGTAGGTGGTGCGCAAAGCATGCTTAGTACGCGGGTTATTGAGGTAGGCGAAAACATTAATGACAGCAATGAAATACTGACAGGCGGCTTCGAAGTTTTTCGGGTCGTCAAGCTTCAACTCAACCCATCGTCGTTCAGAAAGAGGCAGTAAGCCCTCCCAAATCCTTGACTTCATCGCATGAAGCTCTTTAGCTATCGGCCAAAGGCGCGCTGAATCTTCGAATGAGCCAATGCGAGTGAGGACCCAGTCCATAGTTGATCTACTCTGGAGGTTGAAGGGAGCAGGTGCCCAGTCAGGGAATGGGTTACTCATATTGATGGCCTCTTCGGGGGTTAGTAGGGTGTGAGTCGTCTGGCCACCATCAGGAAGCTGGCCGTTCATAAGAAATTCAACAAAATGCACGATTGTTTGAGGCTCCATGATGCGGTCCATTATCCAAAGTCTGTGTTGCTGACGAGGGCCGGGCCGAGTCAAGATGAGATGGTTGACGTCGGTTGGACTATCGGCCTGGCGTCTATTGCCACGAAGTCTGCCGGCCTCGTAAAAGTATTGATGAAAGGGCGTACCATTCTCGGTCAGGGCCATATCAGCCCGAAGCATTCGCTCAGCATAGTCGGACATGATGAACGGTGAGCGTGAGGCGTTATCATAAAGTGGCACGTGTGGAGTAAAGTATTTTTGCTTCAAAGTTCTGGACTGGTTTTCTGAGTCCCCAAGTAAGCCTGGTTGAATTTGAACGAATATTCTCAGGAAATAGAGCGGTCAAAAGAAGTTGAAGTTGTGAGAAAAGTTGGTTGGCAGTAAAATGAATGTTCAGGTTAGTTCAGGGGACCCGGCCATTTCCCGTTACGGCCGAACCCACTATTTTAAGGCACCCGTTGGGGACTTCATTTCCATCCAACCAATCAGAATGAGTATGCCAGAGCGACTTGCCTGAGCCAAGGCAGAAGAGAACGACTTGAAGCCACCTTTAACGGTTATCAAGATCGAAAAGGACCTTTGATTCGGACAATTAATCAAATGCCTCTTGACATCCAGTTTTAATGCAATCAATTATCCGGCCAAGTTATAATTTGATCAAGTACAAGCCCAGAGTTGCAATAGTTCAAGCACCCCATCATGGTATGACAGTTGAACCCACCTCGATAATTTTGGTGGTGTTTGGGTCTTGCTCATCGTGACAAAAGACAAGCAAATTGAGATATCTGGTTCCGTTATTAGGTCTAATGTTCTATGCTTTCCAAAGGCCGTCTATGCTCTATTGAGAATCAACTCGATTCATTAAACTCCATGGTAGACCTTGGTAACAACTCCAAGCTCCATCTCATTCACTGATCTATCACCCTCCGTACTTGTATGCGAAACAGCCTCTCTCAAGAATCCCGGCTGGCCAGGTGGTGACGGCGACCTCTCATCCGACTTGGCCTCCTCCGTCGTGATATTGACCGTAACCTCATTCTTCTGGTAAATCTTCAACGGTATACCCTTCCCGTTGATCTCCTCCTGACTATCGTTCAAACTCATACCAGGTTCGACGTACGGTGGTCGCTTGGGTCGTCGGTCCATGCTGCTGAGGTTTCCATACGCGGAGCGGAAGCGTGACGCTCCTTCGCCAGTGCGCTGGTTGGATGATTTGCCGTAACCGTAGCGTGCGCTGAAAGAGCCGAGACGGAAGACGCGCTGGAGGAGGGTCCAAGTGAGAGGGAGATTGGCGGCTATAACGGCGGTTGAGACTTCGCGGATGTACCAGTATGACCATTCTGTGCCGTAGGGATCACCAAGACTGTATATCTTGGACATGGTTGCTGCCAGGATCTGCAGTGTGTTAGAAGGTCTGAATGATGAGGCATGACGTTATAGGACTTACAGTGAAGATACCTAGTGCAAAGATACCACAGAGAATAATCTTCCGTTTGAGCGGCAGTTGAGACTGTAGAAACACGGGCATAGGAAGGATAATGATCATGATGTCTGAAGAGATGTTGATGACAGCGTTGGTGATCATATGGTTCGTTTCAGCTGAGCAGTTCACTAGAGTGACATTAGTCAAATGATCTCACGCATTCAGCCTTGGGAAGTCTTACAGTCGTCTGGAGGAACCTGCCAGTAATGGTCAAATGGTCGACACCAAGCAGCGAACCACAAGATCTGCATTACCACGAATCCGACGACCACATATCCGGCTACGAGCTTGACCAAGAAGTTTTGCTTCAAACTCAGCCTACAATAATTAGCCGTGCCATTGCATTTCCCAATAGATAGCAACTTACGTAAGTCGACTGTACATAAACAGTAAACATCCCTTGACGCCCCAGAGAGTAATCATCTGCATATGTTCGGTAACGAGAACCAATTTCGATCCGTATTCGCGTAACTTGATGTCTTCGGGGGTGAGTTTCAGGTTGAGGGTCGGATCGATGAGGTTAGTTGGTGTATGGCCGAGGACGCTGACGACTGCAAGGAGGGCTGTATATGTGATCTGCGACGATTAGTGCTTGTTCCCATAGCAGGCGATACTGTAACTAACCATTGTCAAAGCCATGAGGTAATCATCTGCCAACATTCCTTTGAATGATCCCAACAACATCCGACGAGAAGTCCTGCAAAGAATCAGCAACTGACATCATAAGACCAAGGCTGTACTTACATTCTGAAGATGACCACAATGAGCGTCAAGGCGTACCATGCCCACATCTCAGTATCGAGTTTCGCCATGGCTACTGGTGATGTCTTGGTACCTAGGAAAGGCCTTCACAAAAACAAACGCAATAGGTCATGAATAGCAAAGAAAAAGAAAAGAACGAAAAACGAATGTGGTGTGATCTGCAGATGCAAGCCAGGGGTACAGCTGCATTAAGTGTCCCTTAGATCTTGAGTGATAGACTGACCTGCATGGTCAACACGTGGAAAACTGGGATTCTGAATCAGCCCAGTCGAGTCGGTCTAATATCGGAACCTCACTTTTTTCCCACGATGCTTCTACGATCCTGGCCAACCAGCAAGTGAGTTCGAGGATTTGAGTTTACTAGTTTCTGTAATTAAGTTAGACGCTAACTGAGGTGTCAAAGAGTTGCTTCGCCCAGGTTACCGTCCGCTAGAGAATAGATGGCTAGACCCAAGCCACAATGCACAACCGAAACGCTCGCTCCATCTAGACTTGCGGACGAGATTCCTTTTTGGAGAGATAATGACAGCAGGGATTCGTTTACCCGTATTCACTACGGAGTACAAATGGTGATCATTTAAGAAAAGACCGTGCTTCTAGACTACTGTCATAGCTGGAGATCATGGAAAACTTCACCACTGCGACGTCGGAACTGACAGGGCAGAAATTCGGGGACCAAATAAGGCTTGATCCACTATTACGTTTCTTTTTACTGAGAATGAACAAAACATGTGATTATTGGTCAAAGTCGATGCCATTACTCCCAGACACTAACGATAAGCAATTTTTTGCCTCTCCTGTCAAAGAAAGGGGCTGACTGTCTGTGGCTTGTCGGCGAACTGCCTCTTCTAGGCACATCAGATGTTGAGTGGCGTTCTCTATCAATGCAGGTCTATAAGACACAGATGTCGCTGCAGGGAAGACACATGTGATTGACCCCTGAGCATGTCCCGGCGATGTGGTTCAGATCTGGATGGTAACCCGATGATGTGCGCCCGCAGAGCTATCACAACAAGCCATCAAAAGGGCCTGGACACCATCACTGAATCGCTTCAGGAATTACTTCCGCGCCCTCGCGTATGTGCCAACACTGTCAAGGTTATTTGCAACTGGCTTCTTTTTCGGGTCCTTTTAGTAATGGGTTAGGGAAAGCTTTTCCGGTTTGTACCCGCAAAGGCTGAAATCATGCAAGTGTCGGTTACTCAATCGTGGTTGTGAACCGATTGGCCAAGATCCTTCAACTAAAATGCGTCATTTTCGCTGGAGGAAAATTGTGTTCCTGTCCATCATTTGACTTGCGACATCGGATGACGCCACGATTCGTGCCGTGATCCTTCGCGCTTAGCATTCGAGTCATGCTAATTTGCTGTCAGTTCAGCTCGTTCACGAACCAGTGACATCCAATAATATGAAATGAATATTATTAGTGGAATTGTCTTTCTTGATAGAGTAAGAGTTCTAGTATTAGTGCATGTTGTTAGTTTGCTGGATTACCATAACTCAGGAGCAACCTCAAAAATCAGAAGCCATGAGAAATCAATGATAGGGAAATTATTTGATTCGATTTCAGGTACCGGGTTCGAGTTATACACTCTCTAGGGGCAAGATACAAAACATGTCATGCATTGGTACCCAAGAATGAAGATGGTTGGCTAGAGGTATCGAATCTTTGCCAACCGGCTGGTAACCATGATCGTATTCCGATACCACTATCCCTACATCAAGGTTAACTAGCAAAACGAAACCTTTGTTGCTTGCAGAAGATGAACTACTCCTAAAGTCCCGTCATCCAACGCGACCTTCTGCTGCAGGACTCCTACTTGTTCTCCAGTCATTGTCCTCGAGTCATTGATTCACATGCAAGTTCAGTGAGACCAAATGCTAATGGATTACTTGAATTAAGTATGTATGCTAATATACACATCTATAAGACGACAACACTGAGCATCTAAGCCACAGTCTCAATGCGTCTCTTGTTCCACTGATGGCTCAACACCTTCGCCTTGGGCTGTCTCTTCACCTCATCGTACAACCTCGCGGTAAGATACTTGTAGATCCAAACAGAAGCACCGTTGTACACAATGCTGTGGTCGCTATCGGTGAAAGCAAACATCTTCATCTTGTCAGGCGAAACGCCAGAGCCAACGAGAAGATCAATCATGGCAGCCGCGTGCTGGTAGTGCACGTTGTCATCACCCGTGCCGTGGAGGATACTGAAGCTGCCGGCGATGTTCTTGAAACCCGATACGTCGTGCACGGCTGTCTCAAGGTATCCCTTCTCATTCTCGTCGAGAGTCTTCATGTAGCGCTCCGTGTACATGGAGTCGTAGAAGCGCCAGTCTGATACGGGAGCGGTGATGAGACCGAAGCTGAACACACCAGAATCTGCCTCAATAGTCTTGGCCGTAAGATAACCGCCGTAGGACCATCCCCACATACCGATCTTGTCAGGGTTGACGTAGTCAAACATAGAGACAAACTGCTCAGCAGCCCAGATTTGGTCGAGGGGCTCGAGTTTGCCGAGTTGAGACGTGACCGTGGAGCGGTACTTGCGGCCTTGCATGGCAGCACCGCGGTTGTCGACGGTGTAGACAATGTACTGGAGCTCAGGGTCAGATGAGATGTACTGCTTCCAGTTGAGGGCCTGGAAAGACTTGAGGGCGCGCTGGGAGTTAGGACCGCCGTAGGGGGTGAAGAGAACAGGGTACTTGTTGGATGAGTTGAAGTTGGGTGGGAGCTGCTGCATGACGTTCAGGGTGAAGCCGTCGGGGTGTTCAAGCTCAAAGTAGGTGATGTTGGGGAGGTTGTACTGCGTGAGGTTCTGGTAGAACTGCTTGTTGTCGACAAGAGTACGCACGGGCTTGCTGGTCGAGTTCACGGTGTAGAGTTCTTGGTAGGGAACGTCAGGACCTTGGTAATGAAGGATGTAGTAGCCGCCATTGGATGAGAAAGAAGCGCTCCAGTAAGCGGGAACGGTCTCATCAACGAGAGGAGTAAGCTTCTTGGTCTCCCACGAAACCTTGTAGACATGTCGCTCGGTTGAGTGTCTCTTGGCAGCCTGGAAGTAGACAAGCTTCTTGGCAGTGTCGATGTGAAGAATAGTAGAGACCTCCCACTCGCCGGAAGTAAGCTGAATAGCCTCCCCGCCGTTGACGGGATACAGGTAAATGTGGTTCCATCCGTCCTCATCGTTGACGTCGACGTAGTAAGTCTTGTTTCCAGAAGAGCTCAAAGGGCCGACGAAGGAAATGGATAAAGTATGCTCGAGCCATCCATCGCTGCCATCACGTTCACGAACCACGTTGGACTTGAGAGTCTCGGGGTTGACGACCACATGGGCATCGTGATCCTGAACACGGTTGAAAGCGCGGTAGATCAGAGCGCTGTGATCCTTGGTGACCCAAGCAACCTCGCCGATGATGAGCTCTTCAGGCTCAAAAGCATCAACAGGAACGGGCTTGTACTCGCCCGCGGAAACATCAAGGATGTTGAGCTCAACGGTTGGGTTCTTGGAGCCGACCTTGGGATAGCGGAGGTCAAGCTCGCGAGGGTAGGTAGGGGCGACCTTTTGGTTATCCATGTAGTAAGGGATGGTGAATGTATCGACGCCAGTCTCGTTGAAGCTGAGGAACGCTATGAACTGTGAGTCAGGCGACCACCACAGCGCAGAGCGACCGCCGTAGATCTCCTCCTCGTAGACCCAATCAGGAACGCCATGGAACATATCGGGACCGCCATCAGAAGTGATCTGCTCGACCTTTCCATCACTGCCACGAATAAAAAGGTTGTTATCGCGCACAAAAGCCACAGCATCTCCATCGGGCGAAAACTGAGCATACTGGATATCGCCAACCTGGTCCTTAACAAGCGGCTCGCTCTTGCCAGACTCGACATCAAGAACAAAGTAATCCGCAAAGTAAGAGTAGCGGTATTGCTTAGTATAGTTGGAAGCGGCCAGGACCTTCTTAGCGTCACCGCTGATCCAGTACTCGTGCAGATCCTTGGGGAGCTTATCAGCCGTGACAAACTTGGTCGTCTTCTCGGAAACAATGTCCTCGAGAACGAGATCACCGTCGTCGCTGAGGACGATATAGTTTCCGTCGCCGCCGGCGGAAGACCAGTCAACGCTCAAAGAAGACGGTCGCAGTTTGGCGCTTGGACTCGTCTCGTTGAAAGTGAGGAGGCGATCGCCCTCGCCAGTAGGCTGATGGGGCTGGCGAGGAGGATCAACAGCCAGTCCCAGAGGGGCAAAAGCCAAAAGAGTGGCCAAGACGACTTTGGCAGCCATACTCAACGATTCAACGGCTGGAGTTGAAAGGAAAAGAATGAAGGTGGGAGAGGGATGCAGAAAAGAAGAAGAGAACTAGGTCGCGCATGAGTCTTAATAAGTTTTCCCTCAATGATAAACAATCAACTGCCAACTTAAGCTTATACCAGGATCTTCGCGATCGACAAGGCCCTAGCGTGCTATCGCCTTCCCGGGACGGTTTAGATGTAAATACAGAGCCGGGGGGAAAGGTCATAGACCTGCCCGTTTTGGACTATTTGGAAAAAGTTCCCCGTGTTATGTTGCACCTGCCAAGAGAATATGTCTTGGACAAGCGACAAAAGTTCGCGACGACATGAACGCGATAAGAGAAACAACAAAGGCAGGTTGGTTTAGATAAGAGACGTATGACGTTGGGGATTTTAATTGACGAGACTCAACACCAAGGATTTTGACATGACCCCTCTTTAAAGACTATCGTCATCGATGAATGGTACGTGGGACGCGATTCTCCACATCAACATCCACTTTTGTGTGACCTCAATCAATTGTTGACATCTAAATTAAGTTCTAGCAAAATGGAAAGTAAATACAACTACCCAAAGTCATCAACTCACAACTTGGACTCAAACCTACTCTTCCAATCAGGTTTCCTCTTCTCCAAAAAGGCCCCAATACCCTCTTTCGCATCCTCACTCTTCGCATGCAAAGCCATAACTCTTCCCGCCCATCGTGCCGCAGTCTCGTACCCATCACCACCATCATCTCCGCTCAACGCCCCGATACCAAGTTGTGTCCAGTAAGCCCATTTACCTACCGCCTGCTGCTGCGGTGACATCGCTGCTAGTTGTTCCACTACAGCCGATACACGGCTTTCAAATGCATCGCTCGGCTGCTTTCCTGGTGCCAACTTGACCACGTCAACTGCACCAGGATATTCTGACGCTGTCACAGGTTCAGCAGTCGCAAGTAACCTGTATGTCGCACCAGGCGGCAGTCGTCTTGAAACAGCAGTCGACGGGCTTGTGCAAGGTAACCCGATCTTGGCTCCGGGCAGAGAAAACTTTGTATCGGGCAGCGCAATGGGAAAGTCTGTCGTCATGGCCAGCTGGAATCCCGCAGCCGTAGCAAGACCCTGAATAGGGCAAACCACGAGCACGGGACTTCTCCGGATCAAGCTCATGACTTCTGCGCAGAGACTAAACAGCAGCTTCACGTCGTCATGCCCAAGCTGCGAAAGTTCCTTCAAATCATGCCCTGATGAGAACACAGGTCCATCGCTGCGAAGCACGAGGATGTCCGGCAAACCAAGGCGCTCTTTCTTCCACTCGGTAGCGCTAACGAGCCAACCATATTTCTTCCAGATATCTGAGGCAGTATCCCTTTTTCGCAATGCCTCTTCGAGGTCAGAGAGTATGGGGTCTTTGAAAGGCGGCAGAAGACGAAGCTGTCCCGACACAGGAGACGTCAGTGCTTTGGTGAGTTGAGTCTTGAGGTCTTGGAGAATCGGTAGACTCAGAGCATTGCGCTTTGCAGGGTTGGAAAGGCGGATATACGCGGCATTTGGGGGAAGTCTGGGAAGATGCATCTTCTTTTTCTTTTTATTTGCACTTGCAATATCTTGAGCTTCGTGTGACGAGAAAGGCGCCGTCTTATTGCGATATAAGAACTGTTCGTGGTTGTCAAGATTGTCCCAAGACTGGATAAATACCCCGCACGCGCGGCTGTTGAACGACCTCGGCCAACTCAAAGCCGCTTGAACGGCATTACTAAACTCATCTTATCACTATTTTCACTAAACTCCTAGTTCGGAAAGGTAACATGAACAGAGCTGCTCTGTCCTCGCTTGCGCCTTCACCAACAGAAACCTATCACTTGTGGTGCTGCACGAGACAACGGGTCTTGTCGTTTTTTCAAAATTACTCAGATATATTAACATTTAGATTCCATATCATAAGCCAATCATACATCATAACGGTCCGACTCGTCATGAACAGGTCGGTAAACAAAATAATCGAACTTGGCCTCCAGCGCGAGCCCGTTCACATCCGAAGCAGCCATACCCACAAAAGCACCAGTGAAACTTCCGTCATTTGGATGTCCTCCACACTCGTCCGACAAAAGCGAAGCGTCGTAGACAGGTCCAACCTTGGTCAGCTCTTGTCCTTCGAGGGCGTAGTAGAACTGCAGCTTGCTTCCTCGAATGGTCAAAGCGAGCTTCACCTTACCCTCATTGGGAAGCTTGACAGGGTCGGCAAAAGGTTTGTTGAGACGGCCCAGAGGGAAGGTCTCTTCGGAACGAAGAATAAGGAGCTCACGTTGTCCGTCAGAATGGGCTGTGACGGTGAGGTAGAAGAAGTTAAACCGGCAGTAGTATGCTGTTAGACCAGCAAATTGGCGTTCATCTTCGGGAGAAAATTCAATGACGGTCTCGGCATCATACGAGAAATGAGTTTGACGACGAGCAACGAGTGCTTGTTCGAACCATGATCCGATGGACTCGCGACCGATGAGAGCGAGTTGGCCATCTTTAATGTTAAAGATGCGCTCAGGTTCAGGTGTTCGGAGCCATTGAAAGTCGCTATGAAGAGTGTCCTTGAAAGTATATCGCTTCTCTTCCCAGTATGCTGTGTCGTCACGCTCAGCGGGGAGATCCACGTATAGGCTTGGAACAGGACCGTTCTTGATGTACAGCCAATCATCGTCTCCCCAGTAGGCTTCCTGAATGGCAGTCTCACGACCCAGTACCGAGCGTCGTTTCTGGGTAGTAGGCCGGCCTGTCAAGTGCACGACATAGGTCTTGCCATCTGGTGTCTCAACGATCTGTCCATGCCCCGCTCGTTGGAGCGCAGCATGGGGCGCATCCTTCGATGTTAGGATGTGCTTCTGGGGGTGCACTTCGTAAGGACCCCAAACGTTACGAGATCGTGCGAGCGTTATGGCATGAAAATATCCTGTGCCGCCCTCTGCGGTTGAGAGGTAGTACCATCCGTTGCGCTTGTAGATATGAGATCCCTCAACAAATGCTAGGTCTGTTCCTTCGAAGATATTCTTCCTGGGTCCAACAAGCTTATTGGCCTTAGGGTCAAATTCCTGCAGAAAGATGCCAGAAAATGTTTGTGGACGAGAGCGATGATCCCAGGTCATGTTATTAAACCACTTCTTGCCGTCGTCATCATGGAACAGCGACGGGTCAAAGCCCGAGGAATTAGCATAAACGGGATCTGACCATGGCCCTTCGATAGACGTCGCAGTAACGATGTAGTTGTGGGCGTCTTTGAAAGAACCGTCCTTGCGTTTGACATCGGTGTAAACGAGCCAGAATTTCTCCCCGTCGTGACTCAAACAGGGCGCCCAGACACCGCAGCTATCGGGTTCACCACGCATGTCGAGCTGGTTCTTGCGCGTCAGCGGGCGTACGACAAGAGTCCAGTTGGCAAGGTCCCTGGAATGGTGGATCTGAACACCAGGGAACCATTCAAAAGTGGACGTGGCGATGTAGTAGTCATCGCCCACGCGGACAATGGAAGGGTCCGGGTTGAAGCCTGGAAGAATGGGGTTTCTGACTTGAGGCATCTTTACGGATAGTGAAATGAGTTGAGTTGGGTTGATAAAAAGAGATGCGTGATTTGTGAAGTGATCTTATACCACTTGTGGTGGTACAAGGTATCGTCATATCATTTAGGCTAAATGCATTCCGTGGAGAAGCGCGGGGGTTGACTGTCAACCTCCCCTGTCCTGTCAAATCATGACAGACAATATTTCCCGGCTTGGCGAGAGGGAAAGTGCATAGAAAAACTGAAATGAAAAACAACACTGGAACAGGGGGTTCGGTGTTTTAGTGATCAAGGTTCATATCGCCTTGAATGTCCATACTTCCTGGAAAGCTCTCCCAGAAACCCTGCGTAGCATCGGCAAACGTGGCGTACATATTACTACCGAATGCAAAGTCCGTGTCGAACAGGTCAACGTCGGCTGGGGCAATAAAATTGAGAGGGTCGGTGTTGAAGTCTACACTTGCGGTTGATGCAGCTTGGTCATTCTCGCCATCTGTCGCACTCTAGAGGTTTGTCAGTCTGGGGACTTCGCATATCTGTCATGCTGGCTTACTTGTTCATCAGTGCTCTCGGCGTCGGGCTGGCGTACAGGATCAGGCTGGAGAGCGCCATAATCGATGATCGCGTTGCGCATCTCTCGTCTTTCACTTGGCGTCACTGCTAAATCGCCGTCGGTTTTGATATTACTATAAAATATTTGCATTGCCTTGATTTTCTCGCGCTATCACCCGTTAGACATCGTTCCGTTAATCAAGATTCTCAAACTTACCCAGGTATCGGCCATTGGCCAAGCTTGTCGCATATCTTTCAGGAATAGAAGACCTTCCACAATGTGTTCCCGTCGTTTGTCGATTTCATGGGGTGTATCTCCAGGATTGGGGAAGTGATAAAAGTAGAGCATCGTTCCAACAGCTGTGTAAATGGTAAAGCCAATCCACGGGACAAGGCCTCGAAGAAAATACAGACCAAAAGCGCGTATCTCCTGTAGCATATCGCACACTTGCTTGGCCACTTGTACAAGCTCTTTGCTCGACCATGTTGACCATTGATCCCAGTCCTTGTCACCCACCCTGGCTCTCTGCATCTCGACCTCGGGTAGGTAAGACCGGTAGAGGAAGATGACGCTCATGAAGTAAATGCAGTGCATGTAACAGTAGGCCTGTCCCTGGTTGGACACGCTGTGTGCTCTCAAGAGGAAAAGCTCGTAGTTGAGGCGTTTCGGCAAGGAGCTCTTCCAAACTTCAAGACGGGTAAGCAGTATTTGAAACTCAGATTGAGGCTGCCATGGAGGAACGTTGTTGTCATGCCGCGTACAGGCCCACTTTGCTACAGCCCCCCAGACATCAGCTACGCGCATGCTGTAAGCCACGATGCCCAGGCTGCCTTTGACATGGATGCCCATTGCTGTTCCTGCTTCGTCCGGTACTGAGCCATCTAACCTCTCGCAAACCACGACTTGGCCAAAGTTGAAACTCTCAGAGTCACAAGGAAGTTGTATGCGCATGTTGCTAGCTGCGAGCATCCTGTCACGCCCTTTACCTCCACTCAAGAGGCTATCCATAAGGAAACATGTCCAAGCCGTACGTCGTCTTTCTTCAGCATCGATGAACTCGTCGCGTGTTGCTGATGGGGGTAGTTCTTCGAAAAGACCAAGTACCTGGGCCATGCGAACAGCCATACCGAGATAGACCCAAGCACGTTTGCCTTCGCCAGCACCCCAGGAATGGCCCGTGAGCATGAGCAGGACTTGAGCGCGGTGGACACTGGGTTGGTCAACTAGAGACAGCACCTGAGACCTGGCATGTGCAGCAAACGTGTTGCTTGCTTCAACCTGGGTTGTGTATCCTTGGGGTGCCGCCTGGGAGAATCTATAGACTGTAAGCATAGGCGTTAACAAGCGGTTTCAATAAACGCGTTACCTCACGGTGATTGCCAACATGGCCCAAATAAGTAGTGGGTCGAGCCTTCTTTCTCTTATGGCGATGAGAAGGTTAGGGATATGATGAAATGACCACTTATAGGAGCATCTCAGGTAGCTGTTCTTTACCTCATCGGTCAAGAACCCAAACGGATCAGTCGTGGTCAGATCTCCGGCCCGCACGACGGTCGGGTCTGCGCGAAGGCCATCATTGTCTCGATTTTCAGCTGTGAGCCGCTCTAGTCGGCTGCGCCTGAAGATGAACGAGGTGCCCTTCGGAGGAAAGATACATTCATCGCCTCGGTCGCGACAGCGCGTGCAAGGCGGGCCACCTGAGTGGATACACTGCGGTTCGCACCAGAATCAGCAGCCGGACAACATACAGATGGCTTAAGAGAATTGTGGGTATTTTACTTTGCGTTTTGACGAGCGACATGCGCCGCATGCTATTGACTTCTTCATCGCTGGTACTTATGGGGACGGGAAGCGGTTTTTCGTTCCTGAGGTTTGGCATCTAGCTGGTGATAAGATAGCTAGAGATAAGATAAGAGTTGTGCGATAAGCGACGGGAAGATGTAGGGTAGTGCAGATGCAGCTACCAGGAGTGTAAGACATAAATTCTTGATTACAATATTTTTACCATAAAATACAGTTATACTCATAGCAATAAATAGTGGTCTTTGTTCCAAGTCCCTCCGGAGGTTGGTGGACATCTATTCTGGAGCTACAACTCGCCAATTGTTTGCAGCAAAACACATTGAATTTTTTACAATGATCGCACGCCATTTGCTGTCAGCCATTGATATGCTGGATACATCCCAAGAAAACAGTAACTCAAATGCCAGAACAGGAAGGTTCGAAGCGTAAATTAGCCATTTATTGACAGTTTGGAGTCTGGAGATGTCCGCATGTGAAAAGCTTGATTGATCTGTGACTCATCCACAATGCTGCCTAGTAACCAAACCACTAGATAAAATATTTAAAAGCAACCCGCGCCCCGGTTGATCCAACAACACTTTCGCGCTCAAGGTCACGTACACAAAAACAGCAACTCTCGACCTCGACCTGACTCCCGCCTCTATTGTCAGATATCAGATACTCTCAGCCTGTATTCGAATTCAAGAGTGCCACCATGGCTCCTCGCACATTCTTGAGCCTCCCCCATGAATTACGACACATGATCTATCGCGAGTACTTCACTCTCGACAAGGGCTACGTTTTCCAACCTGGATCTGGCAAGCAACTTGGATCTGGTAAGCTGGGCACCTCCGATGGTGAACCTCTAGACCTAGCCCTCATGTACACCTGCCGGTTTATCGCTTCCGAAACCAAGGACATGCCCCTGGCTTTCAACACTATATCCTTCTCGACAGTTTATCGTCCCGAATGGCGTAAATGGGCTGGTCGCTTCGATTATCTGCTCAATTTCCAAGAGGAGCAGCGGTTTGGCCTGTTGATTCACCTCAGCCAGTTTGTCACACCAGAAATGTATTCTGAAATACGCGCCCATTTTCCTTGGTTTGTTCCAATGCTCCGAGAGACCGAACGACGACCTAAAGCCTATCGGATCCCCGAGAGACTCAGATATGGTTTTTCTTGGGATTTTAACGACATTTCCCAGGCTCCCAAACTCCCATTTAGCGGAACCCCACCATCTAGATCCGCTCTCTGCTCTGCGACTGATTTCACCCTGCGACTACTCACCGAAGATCCCAACCCAAGGCTCGCTCGAGAAATCCGGCATACAACAGGAATATGGGGCCGCCCTACCGGAATAACTAGTTTGCTCGATGAAGCCTTTACCCCCTGGGATATACCGGAATATCACGATCTCGACACTGCCGGTGCACGATTGGAAGACAATCATATGTGGAGCACTATGTGCAGTTGGCGGCAAGAGAGTGAATGCAAAAAAGCATACCAATGCAAATTCCGCTTCTCCGTTGCTTCGGTTGCTATCCGCTTTTTTAAGCACCTGCCTGCCGACAAACGTCAGTGCATCAGGAACGTGGTCGTTCTCGAAGATCACATTGCCGCAGGCCAGCAAGAGCATCATGCTGTCGGACTGATTCCTTTCTGCAAAGAGAACTCGCGGCTGAAGATAGATCTTCGACTCAACATGGTTGGGAAAGTATTTCAGACCCAAGTCCTAGGCAGACATACCGACTTTTGCTATCTTCATACCTGTTGGGAAGATGATCCGTCTCATCTAATTTCTGAGTTTCTGGGTATGGATGTCCATGAGATCAGCAGTCGCTGGTTTACTGAGGCTTTAGCCTTGAAGGATGCTGGAATGCCTAGTAGCTCCTTTACTTTCACACTAGATGGGGGGTCTGCTATCGATCTATGTTCCGAAATTTTCAAACAAGATGTCCTTCGAAGCGTCTCTATATCGAAGGCAGCGGGTAAGTGCTTCCCCCGCCCACCAGACACGATTCCAGGAGAAGACCTTCCGTGTTGGTTGAACCCTAGCCCTATACAGGCTTTTGAACATTTGGTCAATCAGACATCATTCCTGCGATCGAACTTCCACCCAGGTAGTATGTGGAATGTAGACAAGCTAATTGCAGACCGTCCTGGATACAATCTGGACCAATGGAAGCATGATCTCTTTCTTCGACAAGGCTACAATGTTCCGGGATCTATCTACATCCCGCCCACGGACTCGATTGTACTTGACAATTTCGAGACGCGTCCTCTTCCCTAGCGTTCCCAAAACAGAACTGTCGATATCGAAACCGCCGCTGAACTGGATGGAGAGACTGGATGATCAGTGCAACACATAATCAAAAGCCTACTGATGCATCAACGGAAACATATCTTGGTCGAATGAAACGATGGACCCGGGACAGCCTTAGCTGAGGTTGTATCCTCATGAGCTGATATTTATCATCTGCTGTTGACATGTATACTTAGTATTTAGGTAAGTTGATCCCTTCTAATTACAGTCTACATTGCTTACTCTTTACCAATACAATATCAATTCGTTTAACCCGTCCTTAAATAAAGTAACTCAGAACTACTGTTTTCAATTCGCCTGTTGCCATAAAACCGGGTGGGCTACCCTCACCCGCTGCCTCATTACATCTTGGTGAGAGGCATGGTACCAGAGGAATCCAGATAAGTATTGTTAGAACAAAGGTGACAATATCCTACTGACAGTTGAGCGCTATATCTCAGCAACCCAGTATACGGTAATATTGATTACAGGAGGACTCTGCGTAATACAAGCTCAGTTCCAGAGAAACACTAGAGGCTTGATACCTCGGGCAGTTCAATCATTCCTCTCCAGCGTCATGAGTTTACACTTCTCCACGCAGGGTAAGCTGGGGTACTCTCATTGACAAAATACGACCATGTATCATAACTCCCGCAATCTACCTCTATATGTCTATAGTCCCAGACTCCAGAAACAATTCGAAGTCATTTATTTAAAAACATGTGACTTTGTTTAAACCGCCTGCGCCACTACCAATCCCACACGCTCCAGCTCCTCCGTCTTTCCCTCATGCCTTAACCTCTCCTTCATTTCCGCTTGCCTGTTCAGAAAGCTCAGATACGTTTGCCACCCGACTGCCACAACACCATGGAACAAAGGTCGCCAATCAATGCTCAGAAAAGAAAAGCTAAAGGCTGTGACCATGGGCCATAACTTGCACGAGTTGACAATGCTCGTTGGAACCGTATCCTTGACACGCTCAATCGTGCCCGAGAGGTTTTCGCCAGACAGCAAGGCTTGCGCGCCAAAGAAATATGTGTTGAAGATTGGTGTAAACACGGCCTGACCCACGGCGACTTTCGTGGCGAGGGACAAGAGACGTGACGAGTAGTTGAAGTTATGGGAGAGGAAGAGGAACCTATTGGGTCAGTATCGCACTCACTCATCCGGTGTTCATGAATCAACTCACCATTTAAAATTGGGTATCGCAGCAACACCGCCAATAACAGCGTTCCTCACTGTTCTTTGAGGATCATATTCGTTATCGCTAACATACTGCGCACTCAGATCCGCAGCGATGTAAATGACGATGGCTGTAGCGACTTGCGTCCTTAATGGGTTCTTAGACTGCGCCCTCGCATACGCCTGCGCAGCGGTAGTAAGGGGTCCAAGACGCTGCCACAGCGGTAATGGCGCAACGGTGCTGGGGACAGGGATGGCCTCCTCTATTTTCTTTGACGACTGAAAGCGGCGCTGTAAGTGAGACAATTTAATATTAATATTCGAGACGGGCCTTTTGAAGGCGGTACGCAAAAGATATATCGTCATAGTGAGAGTAAAATGTATATAATGATATAGAAATAAGGGATGCGACAGAAATTGAAGTTGTGAAACTGCGAAATTAAAGATGCGATTGTTAGTCTAGTATTTTTAGTCTGGGCGGCCGAACTCGGACGGCAAGGCCGAGGAAGGGAAGATCTTTCTTTAAGGTGCCTAGTCTACGCCCTTTCGGGTAAAGAGATCGATAAGATAGGGATGGGGGATCGGCATCTGTCGGCTATCAAGTGCGGAACCAGAAATGGCAAGTCTTGACGGTCAATTGAACAAGAATTAAATAAATTTAGTAAAAAACATCTGCTAAGACAAAGGAAATATCCTGAAGGAATGTTCTTATAACGCCGTTCCATGCATTTCCGTTTCTCTTCCAAAGAGTCAAAAGCACTCTTCTTCGTCTTCATCCAACAAGCACATCCCACTATCACGTCCCCTGCTTGGTCGCTTTCTGCTTAACCTTCTCGCACCAGCACCAACAGAAGAGTCATATGGTCTCTTCACACTCAACTTCGTAGACGATCCAGATCCAGATCCTGGCTCTGACTCACAAATGACACTCGTTTGCGCCTTGCTGTTCGGTGTCAAGAACTCTTGACTCATCTGCACGACCCGCTGGAGCTCCTCCTTCATTGAGTCAATCACCGCCTTGGCCTTGGTCCTTTCCTCATCCATCTGACTCTTCAGTCCGCCATTCTCAACTCTCAGGCTACATATTGTCGTGTGCGCTGCGCGAAGAGAAGCGTTCACTCTGTCAATCTCACCGCGGTACTTGATCACGGTCGCGTCACCTGCTGCAAGCGCCGCGCCGTGTCGCTTGTTCAACTCAGCAACGTCGCGCAGCTTGGCTTCTTGTGCCTCCTTCACCTCGCGCTGAAGATCCGCTGAACGCTGCAGCGCTTCGGATAGCCTCGTCTCCAGCTCCGCAATGCTGTCCTCCTTGCGACTAAGCACCTTGCGCTTGACCTCCAGCTGCACGCTGTACTCGTCCTCTGCATCGTGCGCATCGCGCTCCATTCGCTCAACTAGGCTCTCCAGCTCTGAGATATCGCGCAAGTAACCATCCACCGCGCCTTTGAGTCTCGTGTTCGCCACTTCGAGCTCGCGAATTCGTGCAATCTTGTCGCTCATGAGTTTCTCTGCCTTGGTCATTTCTGCCTTGAGACCGTCCATGACGGTGACGCGCGCGTCGAGCTGCTTTCGTAGTGATAGCTCGATCTCGTGATACTCATCTATAGCACCCTCGTCTTCTTTCGCGCGCTTGGCCATGTCGCGCAAGCGCGTGAGCATGAGATCCAACACCTCCGCGCCGTGGGAGGACAATGGAAGGGTAATTTCGCCGGGGGTCAGATACTCCAGCTCTAAGCGGGCGGCGCGGAAGCCAGATGCAAGTGATGTGACCATGTCGCTTGCGTCTGAACCGTGGAAGCCAAGCTTCGTGATGGATGCGGTTAATTGTTGAAGGGCACATGCTCTATCGGACATTGCGCGTAGCATGGCGTCGATTTGAGTCTCAAGTTGATGGTGTGGTAATGTTGACTCTGACTCAACAGTTGGCTTGAACTCGGAGAGCTTGCCGGATAAGCGACTGCTGAGAGCATTGTATGATTCGAGCGTGTCAGTGAGTTTTGTGACCTCCAATTGTAGTGACGAGATCTCTTCTTCCAATTTCTGCTGCTGAGGATCTGGCATACAAGCCTGAACACCAGCACTTGTCGTTGTCATGATGGGGGCGGAAAATAAGGGCGACCCAGGAATTGTTGGGCTTGTCGCAGGAGGCGTCATATCAATGAACGACGTGCTGACTCCCTCTCTTGCCCTTGCTCTTGACGGTGTGCTGCATACGAACTGCGCCATAGTCTCCTCTCCAAACTCATCCTCATCAGGTACCATATCCATGAACTCTGGTGAGAACTTCTCTCGTGCCGACAGTGTCCAATTGTATCCTCTCTTCTCACCCAGAGAGCGTCCAGATCGCTTGCTCAACTCATCCTGCAGGTCCTCTATCTGCTTTTCAAGGTCCCAAATGCGACCTGTGTCAACCACAATTGTCGCATTCTGCAACTCATAGATCTCGCGATCACGCGCCTTGAGCTGATCTCTGAGCTTCTCAATCTCCTCCTTGGCCTCGATTGATCGCCGTCTCTTTTCCTGCTGAATGACGTTCATTTCCTCGCTCAAGCCATTCCGGCGAATGCGTCTTTGAACACGACCGTCAAGAACTTGTCGCAGGGGAAGAAATGTAACATCGCCACTTTGTGGTAATGCGGGAGTTGAGCGGATGGTGCTTGGTGTGGTTTCCACAGGTGCAGAAGAATGACGGCGTCGCTTGGGTGTTGCAACAGAGAAGCGACCAACCATGGGGGTTAAACCACTGGATGAAGATGAGATACCTGGTTCTGAGAAGCGTACTTTTCTCTTTGAGATTGTTCTAGGTGTCTTGGCCGGCATTGGAGAGGAAGGGATGTTGTCGCATGATGGCTCTGGCTTGATGTTGCTGCGACGGGGTCGTCTTACAGCGATAGGGAGATTAAGGTCTTCCATGATGGGTTGTCGATTAAGTTTTAATTCACTACTCAATTGCAATAGTGTATGAGAATTGCGAAAGAAAAAAGAAGATATCAATCATCAAAACAGAGATATAGTGGAAGCAATGCATCAATTATAAAAACAACATAGACCTAAACAAACACAATCCCCTTGTCTCAAGACCAGGCATGATGTTTACCTATTCCCCAATTCTTGCTAGCGTATCTCGTCGCAGAAAACAAGAGCCAATCGTTTCTTCGAGATGCAGGGTCTCACTAAACGACCGGGTCTCTGGAGATGGAAGTGGAGGGACCGTGAATTTGGGGCTTTGTTTTTGGTGTGAGAGGTCGCATAAATGGTCTGGAGAAATTCACGGTTGTTTTTGTTTGGATCCACAGACTTTATGGATTGGCGATATTGAAGGGGCAACGAATGTTATTATTTTGATCATCATTGGAAGAATATCTTGCTGTTGCGGAAATCTATCGCGTTCGTGTTTTAGTAACCTGATGAATTGATAGTATTCTGTCGCGTCTAGGCGTCATCGTGTACCCGACACTACGGGTCATGGTCAGGTCAACCAGACCCCGGTCCGCTTTGACATGGGGCCAAGGCACGGGGCATACTATACACATTTGAGAGGGCACTTGAAGCTATTCAATCATTCGGTTCTAGTATAATAACACATTGCGCTCAACCCGAGTGCTCGATAACAGAGACTCATATTAATGAACGTCGAGCACAATTAACACTCACTAGCCATCGCAGTGTCCCGTCGTGTCTAATCAATTGCTTTTCCGAAGTATATGACAATCTGAATGATGTTCTCTCGATCATCGCGATGGATCTTCCATGGTGTTTACTGACACACCTCAATTTTTCGCTGACTAATGCCCCTCCATCCGTCACCGAGACTTCCTTCACCTTGAAGTTCCATCCAATGACTCTCTCCGATCTCCACCCGCTTCACTCTCATTCACTCACTCATTCGCTCATTCATTCATTTATACACTTATTCATACATTTATAGCATGAACAAATTTAATACATCTCATCACATACTTCTTGACCAGAGTACGGAAATGCCCATGCCCTCATCCTCTTCCAAGCACGTCAAATTCGTCGCCTCTGATCCGTCTCGCGGGGGTCTTCCTGTAAAACGTAAGCAAGTCCAGCACGCTTGCGCTTCATGTCGCAAGAAAAAGGTATGTCGCTCCAACCTTTTTCCAGGACCATGGAACTAATTTGAGGGTTAGAGACGATGTCTTCATGCTGAAAACGCTGTTGATGATGATACCCTCTCGCCGCCGGGTGATGGCCAAGTCCCGGTTCAAGTTCAGAATGACACACAACAATCCCGGTCTGCGTAAGTGGAACCTTGGTCGATCTGGGTTGAGTAAAGGTCAACTAACATTACGATTCAGATCTCTTCCGTTAAATGTGCCGCTTTCAACACGTACAGCGCTTCCAGATCATAACCATAATGCATCGCCATCGTCGCGCCAGCAGCCATCGCTTCATCTTCAATATGGTACCGGTGTCACCGCCCCTGTCCCAACGCCTCCAAGACGTGAATCAGCAGGCACGCCTAAAGCTCAATCGTCATCGTCCCGGTTCGTAGGCGATCTCAACCCGGAGGGCATGTTCATGGAGGCAACTGGCTCAGCATCAGTTCGCGAAACCTCTCAAAAGGGCGACGTGGGTATCTGGCTCTCATCGACCACCACCACCAACAACGGGCCGCAGGGTCAAGGCGGTTCATCGTCACAGTTCATCACGTCGAGACCGCCGCCCATAATGGACCAGTTTCTACTCCCATTCGTGAAAGAGCACTGTCTACCCTGTTTACCGCCCGAGCACGACTTTCGCAAGTTGCGGCGTTTGTACCTCAACAGAATTCACCCTATCTTACCCGTCATTCCTGAATCAAGCTTAGATACTACCCTACCCTTAGAGGATGAGCCCGCGACCATTGTTCTTCGCCAACTCGTGTGTCTGGCCGCCTCCACTGATCCCTCCATGTCGACACACCTGCACTTGCAGAACCGTGGTGACGAGCTATTGACTTGCCAGGACTTTATACAATCCCTCTCCTCCGCTGTACGTGCCATTCTTGAGACGAGTATCATCACCGACAGAGTGCTTCACATCAGGGCTCTTGTCATGCTCTCGCTGTACACTCAGCCCAGCAGTTCCGAAGAAGCCGATCTTCCCGCTCAACTTGGGGGCCGTGCCATTCATCACATCCAGACTCTGGGTCTTCACCTTCTTAGGTACGACGCACCTAATTGCGAAGAGCTTGAGACCTTGTTTTGTGCGGTTTGGGCGGTCGATCGAATAAATGCTGCCGCCTATGGAAGACCTTGCTTGATGCACGAAAGAGACATCGGCGCCAATCTCGACGGATGTATCAAGAAAAGACCACCCTGTTTCCGACTTTTCCTCTCAGTAATACAGTGGCTTGATCAAGTGATTGAGCTGTATCGTCCCGGGCCGAGTGCAGAGGCTTCGGGTCTTGACAAGATCGCCTACATCGATCTCCCCGTCCTAGAAGCCATGATTGTCAACGCCGATGCCCTCAAAGTCCCAAGCCCGCTAATCGGTTTGTCACAACCTATTCCCTCACGCAAAGCTCACTCTAACAGATACAGCAACAATTGAAACCTTCTACCACGCTGTCATTATCCTATCCTGCCGTCTCCCTCGCCCTGGCACACTCACAGCAGCATCAACTCTACCACCCCCATCTGCAAATGCCCGCCGTTCTCTTGCAGCCGAACGTATCGCCTGCGCCGTCCTCCGTGATCATCTCAGCCCCATGCCCGTCGTTCCCTACGCAGTATGTCTCGCATTAAGCGTTGAGTACCGCAAAATGCGTCACAGTCGGTTGCCCATGTTCCGCGCCCGCGCCATGCATGCCTTTCGTCGCAACTGTGAAATGCTTCGCAAATTCGGTGACTACTTCTGGAGTGCCAACGTGGTAGCTGGTCTGGGCGAACGGGTGTTGAAAGAGATGGAACGCGCTGCTAATACTTTGACCCGGGAATCGACACCACCTACAACACACGAAGGAACGCCCAATTCGGTGCCCTCATCTCTGTCACAACCTGCTCCTCGACCACCTGAATTTCCTGTTTCAGTCCCGGTTGCCAACCCCACCATGATTAACTCAGTCCCCAGCGTGGAACAGCCCGTCGACTTTTCACTCATCGATGCTATCTCCGGGGCCGATGTTTTCGGGGCCATAGACCCCAGCTTCAACCTGAACGCCGTGGAGGATGCACTGGAAGCGAATCTTGACATAGGATTGCCTATGAACTGGGTTGACTGGGGACAGTATGCCACGCTGTAATAGGTCAGTCTATTACAGTGAACCACCACGGTGATACTTCGTCAGCACCAGTCTCTGACAACCGGTCACTGGGCCGCGTAGGATCTTGTCTAAGAGTCGCTGCATACCTGTAATTTGTGGCGATATGGGCGATAAAGCGATATCATCCAACGAGACTCCTCTCTTCATCGCGGCTATATCGTCGTGGCGTCTTTCTGACCACCCAGCTATGATAGCATTGAGTAAGACGCCAACGAAGCTTACCGCCAGTAAGCAGGAGATCGCCCACAATCCAACTATAAGAATAGCCGGTTCTCATGAGGAACTTGTTCTTCACATTATCTACACCACGATGCGAAAACATCGCTCAACCAAGCACCCTGACATTGAGGCCATCGCCCTTATAAGCGATGAGCGGAACAATGCGAGCAAAACGCACGATAAGCACCCAGTATCGAGCACCCACCGTCCAAAGCTTTTTAAAGTGAATCGGGAGAGACTTGGGCAAATATTCGGCCTAGTTAGTAGGGACATGAGGCTCGTCGGTTGTTGCTCGCCGTGCTGTCTATAATGGTGGCCGCAGCATACACAATCCCACTACAACGAGTTGGCGGTCCAAGCAAGATGCGACAGCGAACAGGCGATTGAGAAGTTTGATCTAGTTGAAGAGAAAAGCAGGAATGCATCATACGGAAGATTATAAAGTAATATATAATTGGAGGTCGTGTTGAAAGATAGAAACGACGAAAGACCTTGGCTAACACTTGCATTGTTCAGATAGACATTGGCACAATTATTGAGAGACGAGGACCAGGGTTTCTTTACCCGGAATTATATTGTACAATTTCTCCGTTGTGACATAGCATAGCCACTGGATCTGTTCAGTCAAGGTTGCACTACAAGCTTCGCGTAGCACTCCAAACTATAAGCTCGGCCTCGACACATCTCGTCTACTCGTTCACCTCCATCCGCCAGCTCCTTGACCACGTAGAGAGAAACGAGGACGCCGGATTCGTTGCAGCCCTCGTAGCCGCTAGAGATATCGATCGTATTTATATCGTATTTAGCGCTGTTTGTCCGCTCAGCGTACTTATGCTTCCTTATTCTCAGCTTCTGCCATGCCAATGCACCCTCCTCTCAACGCATGTTTCCATCTCTTCAATCAGCATGCAAAAGACCTGCTTTTTCTCCTTCATTCGTGGTATATATTCCGATCGGGGAGGGAGTATTGGTCGGTAATTGGGGGTATCATAACTTCGTAATCCAAACAATCTATCTTTGTCGCATCGCATCGCATCGTATCACTTCCTGGTCTTGTCACCCGGAAACTCTGTCGGCTTTCCTCGAAACTGGTTCTTCAACTCGTCGATAAAGTGCTTCGCGAAGCGTTCATTCCTGCTATTCGAATTTGGGTCCGCTGCGATCAATCTCGTCAGCCTAATTCAGGCTCCCTTGGAGCTGTCAACATACCGGTTGCTTCACCAGGGGCCAAGGGTTCGTGGGGGTTTCGGCCGTATTGCTTCTCGTTTATCGTTTTGTGTATGCGGCCTACAGCGCGGTGGAAGCCAGGTTGGCGGAGGATCTTGGGCTGTTAGCGACAGTGAGAGGGAGCGTGTGGCGAGGATTTGCGTACGGATGCGACGATGTGGTCCTGTAACAGCTGGTGTTAATATTTGCGACAGAGAGATAAGAAGTAAAATGGGCCTACCTCTAGGGACTGGACTGCGCGAAGAATCCACCAGTGCGCGGCCATTTTGGTGAAATATTTATGCTGATGCTAATGCTGATGCTGATGTTGAGTTTAGCGAACTGTAGCAGACGAGGCTTGTAATATGCAACTGTAATTGATGGAGGGGTCGTGGCGAGGATTACAAAGACCCTCCCTGCAGAATTGATTGGCGGCTGGTTATCCTAAATTATCAGGTTCATCATGGCTACGAATTGACAAGCACTTTCATCCATCATAGCATTCACTCTCGTGTCGCTCATGTCATTCTTATTAAAATATGAATCAACTTTTTATTTCTAGACATTAATCATTCCGTTTTATTCGTTCAGTAGCCCCAAATTTACTGGAGGTACTGGCCCATGAAGGCACCAATGTAGTCCTGCTTGCCCAGCTCAACACCCTCCTTTCTCAAGATAGCGTAGGCGGTAGTAAGGTGGAAGAAGACGTTGGGAATGCCGTAACCCTGAACGTAGTCGCGGCACTTCATGTCGGCGCTCTTTCCAGGTCCGAGGCCAATGGTGACGACCTCAGCAGCGCGCTTCTCAACGAGCTCCTTGTCGGCCTTCTCAATAACGTCGAGGGCCTTGGCAATGAGAGCGTGGTACTGCTCAAAGTTGGTGCACTCGTCGCGGGACAGGCTGAGGGGCTCAGTGCCAGTGGTGCGGGCGACGATCTTCTGGGCGGTGTCGACAGTGAAGAAGACCTGGAAGTTCAGGTCAAGCATGTCGGGAGCCAGCTTGGCGGTGGGGAAAGAAGAGGCATTGGCGTGAGACTCGGCCTTCTTGAGGATGTTGGAGAGGGAGTTGAGAGCCTCCTTGGTGTGGAGGATGGCAGCGTCGTAGAGAGTGTAGCTCATGATGGGCGATTATTTGAGTGTAGAGTGGTATGGATTGGGTATGGTAAGGAATTGCGTGCTTGAGTTAAACTATTACTACATAGGCCGAGAGTATATACATATATATATATACCCATCCTTTCTCAACTACTCTTCTTCCTTCTCCATGATGCCCCTCCTCTTCTGCCACGTTCCTCTGCTCCACTATTGCTTCACCGCCCATGATTCAAGTGAAGTGAACTTACTAGATGCTTCCCTATGTATCAGATTAGTAATTCATTGCTGGATCCATTCGTAGTACGTGGAGACACTGAATCGTGACGGCAACCTACGCTCCTACGCTACAATACAGGATGCGTGTCAATTGAGTGGATTCCGGATCATCGGTCGCCGATATCCGGTCCGACGAAGCGAGTGGGATATTTCCGGACAAGGAGCTTGTGCAGTGTATCAGAGGCAAGGTTTAAGGTCTAGGATCATGTCAATTGAGGTGATGTGATAGGACAGGCTTGATTGAACTGCCGACATGACACGATCTTATTGCCGATGAAACACCATGCAGAATCCTTCCTTCCTTCTTCAGTCACAGTAACAGTCTCACCGGTCAAAACAGCTTACAAACCATCTTTCATTAAAGTCCGCAGTCCGCAATTTGAACTACAATGCTTACAAAACCTTTCCCCCTCGAATTCAGAACCCCAAGACCCTGTTGGCACTCTCCACCGCCTCCTTCTCCCCCTTACTCCTCAAATTCTCCATCTCCAACCCCTCAAGACCCATCGCTCTTCTTCCCGCTCCGTCCCGGCGGAAAACGTCCTCCGTAGGTCGGTCCACATGCTCCGCTTCCCCCGCGCCGCCAGGGAAATCCGGGCCCGGTGTGCCCCGCCTGAACGCCTCCCGTTGCCGGACCATGTACTCTGCGTTTTGTTCTGTAGTGGGACACACGGGGATGTACAGGACACTTGAGTCTGACTTTCCCGCGTGTACCTTGTCAACTGCGTGGATCGCTATAGTGCAATTGTTAGCCATAGGTTGATCAATGACCAGAGAGAGGAACTTACTGTCGCAGTGCCATGCTACAAAGTCGCCAGGCTGGATCTCAGGAATATGCACCATAGTCCTCTCCAACTCCAAGTGAGGGTGTAGCTCATCCGTCAGCTCTTGTCCCGTTCCCGGCGTCGCACCCTGCAACTCGCTATCCATCTGCTCTCCCATAAACTCCCAGTTATCCACTCCTAAAAAGTCACTTGCGCCCATGTTCTTCGCGCGAAAGAAGGGCCGCAAGAGAACATAGGCCATGGAAAGCTTCACAAGCGGGTTGACCAGTAACGTTCCCTCGCCAGGCTTGGTGTGACTCATGCTCATCCAGCCCTGCCACATTCTAAACATTGAACATGCACCAAGACCATCGTAGCGATTATTGACGGCATGCACACGCCCAGTCGCATCCCAAGGATCATACTCGTTCCATTTGCCTGCCAAGATGGCATCGTACACGCCTCCACAGCCGTAGCCTTCCAGTTCCCATCGCTCCACGCTTCCGCCATCGATGTGCGGCCCGAGAGCAAAGGAAGCGTCGCCCGGTTGGCGGATGCGCAGCCTGTCAGCATAGCTGAGGGGCTGAGAAAGGGAGATGGGAGTGTCGGGGTTCGAATTGTGCCATAGAAGGGACATGAGACGTTGTTGAACGTGGAGGAAGTTGGGATGGGAGCGTGCTTTGAGTTGAGGGGCGGACCAGTAAAGTTCGTAGACTTGAGGATCATGAGGAGGGAATGCTGTAGTCTCTATGTTAGCAAGCGCTACTATGAATGATGCAAAGGGATTATACCTCTTGTAGAAGGGTTCTTACGAACGTACTCCTCGATCTCACCCTTCCACGCCCTCGCCTCGTCCTGCGGAACGACGCCCTTAACAACGACAACACCTCTTTTCCGAATCTCCTCTTTCAAGGAACCTGCGCTTCGCTCAAACTCGTTGTAATCAACTTGCGGAATTACACTTGGTCCTTTCTTCGCCACAACATCATTCTCCTTGCGAAGTTCTCGTAGCAACGCTTTCCAGCTCTGCTCGATCTGTTCTTCCCGACCTCTAACAAGATCAAGTTTCCGTACGCGAAAGCGATCTGGGAGAGGCTCTCTTTGAGCACCCGAGAGGGAAGTGAAGGCATCTGAAATGTCGCCTTCTTTCTTAGCAGCAGCTGCTGCGACAGCCATATGTCGCTTCAAGCCCAGACTGGGACTGGGAGCCTTGCATCTGGCGAGTGAAGCGCGCAACATGATGAACAAAATTGTATAGAAAATTAAACAGGGGAATTAGAAGAAGAGGATGAGTAGTAGAATGGTCTGAATCGAATTGAATTGCTGACACTCGGTCGCAGTGTCGCATCTTATATTCTCGTCATGAGGAGAGGAGAGTGCGGCCTTTCCCCATTGGGAAAGTCCGCCTACGAGGGAGAAATGTTTAATTGATGGTCTCCAGCTTCGGAGAATTTCCAGGTTTTCGTTCTCGCTCGCTACTGTGTGACATCCTTCTTGGCGCTGTCAACGCGGGGGTTCACTTGCCTTCCAAGGATCCTATGTCGCCATGGCAGTTGCAAGCGAGTAGTTCTTTGATCAGCTTGCATCAATCATTGGCAACCTCGACATTGGAGTCACCACTGAGAAACCCCCGGAGTACACTCTAATATCATAAAATCGATTAGAGGGCTACTTTACATGTCTTGATCAACTGCAGCGATCGTGTACCTGACGCTACTGAGACTCTACAGTGCATTACAGCACCAGTTATGAAGCCACCAACAACCGAACCCCACTCATCGTCATGCCTCACTCTCATTCAAAAGTCTCTCGCGGGTTGCAAAAACAACACCAAGCATCGTTAACGGAATCGTCAGGTATTGAAAGCAGACAACTGTTTACAATGATTCATCACAGCGATGTAGCGGCAACACATGTCAAGTGAACCAATAGAATACCCAAATCAATTCCCCTTGAATGCTTTGCTTCCATCCACGCCTTCAGTAACAGTAAAATAAATAGACAGGAAATAATACCTTTACCGAACCGGTATTTATACAAGATACAATGAACAAATACCCCCAGACTCATGTCAGGTAACAAGCACAACAAAAAAAAACACCCTAGCTCCAAATATGATTAATTCCTCTCTTTTTGTTCATGCTTTCCCTTGCGAATCCATCGACCTGCCCCCAACTCCTACGCTTGCTTTGCTTTTTAATCGATATCCCCCAAAGCCCTCTTCATCCGCTCTTTCAAGTCCCTGTTCTCCATCTCTAGACCACCTAGTCGTTGCCTCGCCGCATGCCGGTCCTGGTTTCGTCCTTCACGCTCCATCTTGAGCTTGTACTCCATGTCGCGGAGGCGGAAGAGCCATCTGTTGTCATTGTTGGCACCCCCGCTACCATTGTTGTTCTCTTCGTTGAGGGCAGTCATATCTCGTAGACCTAGGCCACCTGCCGAGGAGCCTGGTAGGGCGGTTGTTGTGTGTGCTCTCGTCAAAGTGGAGGAACGTGATTTGGAGCGGCTGTTGCGATCGCGGCCTTGTTCGCCCGGACCGCGAGGAACGGAAGGTGATGGTGAATGGGGGACAAGAGCATCCGAGCTGTCTCTTGAAGAATAGGCTGCGCGCGCTCGCACGTCGTTAGCTGTGCGTAGAGTAGTGTTCTCAACCTTAAGTTGGCGGTAGGCCTCTTCCAGGCGGTTGTATCGAGCATCGTGACTTAACGATCCCGAAGAGATGGAGTTTCTAACCATAGTCTCCAGTCGATCCAGCTTCTTGGTGCGCACCTCAAGATTGCTCTCAAGAGTTTGATACTCCCGGTGTAGATCTCGTTCCACGGACTTGATGCGCGTCTCGAATGACCCGACCATGTTCTCAATGGCCTTGATAGCAGCCAAGAGGTTCTTTGAGAAACTGGGCAATCGGTTGGCAATGACCTCAACCGATGGCAGGACCTGACGATCGATGAGTGAGTTGCCGTTGACCCACTCTCTGCCACACAGATGGCTAAGCTTATGCCACAGTTGCAGCAACAGCTCATTGCGTTCCTGTAATTGATCGCGGGCTGTCTGTTCGAGCACAGCAATCCTTCTGCGGTCCTGGCTCTTGTTGGTCTCCAACTCGGCAATACGAACATCCTGACTGCTCGCAGTGCGGGTAAGATGCTGATGTGACTTCTGGAACGTGTCATATTGCGACTTTGTGTTTCGATGAGCGAGACGCTCCTTGTCGAGGAGTTCAGCGAGTTTGCGGCTTTCCAGAGCATGCGACTCGAGCAGAGAGTCACGTTGCTTGATAATACGATCCTTCTCCACCAGTGCTGCCTTGCTGGCGTCGAGATCTCGGATTGTGTTCTCAAGCTCGCGTTGCAACTTGGCAATGGACTGTAAAGCGTTAGTCGACGTTCTTCACCAACAGAGAAGCAACATACCTTGAGGAGAGAAGATCGGGTACCGTTGAGATCACCCAGAGCTTCACGAAGGTTATTCTCAAGCTCCATCAGCCTCTCCTTCCACTCCGTCGCCTCAACCTCCCTCGATGTCAGGTTCTTACGCAGACGACGAGCCTCGTCCTTGGCTGCCGAAGCCTCCCTGTTGAGTTCGTTGACGAATTGCTGTACCTCTTCCTTCTCTTGATCCGCCACAATCTCTCGCTGGTGTCGCTCTTGCTGCAGACGGTTGTCCAATTCCTTAACTCGTTCCTTTTCTTCCCGTATGCTCTGCTCGGCATTGGCAACAGCAGCTTCAAGGTCTCCAATCCGAATCTTGTCGGTCTCCTGCTCTTCTCGTAGGAATGCAATCTCTCCTTGGGAGGATTCCTGCTGCACAGAGAGTCGCTGGTTTTTATCGTTGGATTCCATGAGCTTCTGCTCCAAATCTTCAAGCTCCTTGTTGGACGAGTCCAACTCCTGCTCGAGCTGCTGGATTCGTCGTAGCTTGTTCTCCTGGTCATCTTCAAGCCGTATCAAGGCCTCGCTCATCTTGCGCATCTCTTCCTGTAAGGCGTCAAAGTTTTCTGAACGGTCTTGAAGATCAGCTTGTACTCGCTGCATGTCTTCGGCTTGTTGATCGGCCTCTGCTTCCAACGCATCAATCTCCTCTTGAGCCTCCTTCCTCAGCGACTCGAATTCGTTCTCCATCTCGCTTTGCTCGCGGAGCGCTTCGTCACGTTCAGATTGCAGGGCGACAAGATCATTCATGGCATTGTTGAGATCCTCCTGGAGTGCTAGCGCTGCATCTTCAGCTTGTCGCTTGCCGTCCACAGCCGTCTCAAAGTCCTCCATGCAGATCTCAAGTTCGCGCTGCAACTCTTGATTCTGCAGCTTTACCTCGCTGATCTTGTCGCGCATCTCGGCCATCTTATTCTCAAACTCCTCTCGCTCGGCTTCCTCCTCAATCTGTGTCCGTGTCTTGAAGCTTCCGCGGGACTGGGGCCTATCGCCACCACCAACCTGCGAAGCTGATCGTTCAAGAAGACTATCAATGGTTGAGGGAGCCGGCCGACCTCGTCGCTGAGCCATTTTGAGATCCTCAATCTCCTGGTAGAGGCGCTCCTTCTCACGGTTCCTTGAGGTCAGCATGGATGTCTGCGCACCAACCTCACGTCTTAGTTCGGCGTTCTCATGACGTAGTTGTTCACTCTCTCGACGCAATTCATCAACAAGGGTAGTAGCCGAGCTGAAGTTGCCATTCGAACTCTCCATATCGCCCGATAGACCAGAAATAGGTCGACCTTCCGACATGGTGCCATCCCGATGCTTTTTGGTGATGTTGTAGATGTTCGTTGTGTGATGCATACCTCCCTGTCCACCAGACAAGTCCTGCTTGAGCTTGAACACCTCCTCTCTTAGCCTTTTGTTTTCATCATCGGCCTGTTCTCTGCGGGCAGTCTCTTGCTCGAGGAGGTCTTTCCATACATCGGCCTCCTCTTGTCGTTCCATGTTTTCGCTCGACCGTTCGCCTAGCGACCTGACGATATCTGCAAACTTGCGCCTCTCATTCTCCTTCGTTAAGCTTTCCGACCGTAGCCGCTCGATTTCGGTGGCGTATTCCTCAACGCGCTCCCGCAGGAAAATAAGCTCTTCCTCCCGCTCTTGAGCTTCCTCCTCTCCCATTCGGGCCGTCTGGTCCGTCGATGATGCACCACTGTGCGCTGTGCTTGGTCGCTCCCCTTCGTCCCTCACTTGCTTCTCCAACTCTTTGACCCTCCTTCGCAGAACCTTGTTGTCGCGCTGCAACACCGCAAGGCCAGTTTTAAGGTCGACATTTTCCGAGATCATTTCTTTGATACCCTCTTCTGAAAGCTTGTCAAGACGATCGCTCAAGAACATAACTTTGAGCTTGAGATCGAAGTTCTCCTTGGACAGCCGTTCAATTGTGCTACTCTGCTCCTTCAGTGTCAAGTTCCTACCGGATCGAGCCGTATTCACTGAGCCCATGGCAATTGAAGCGGGCTTTTGGGGGGTTTCCAGGCCACCTTTGAACTTGTACTCCTTAGCTAAAGATTCCGGTACTTGGACGTTTCTAACATGTCGTGCGATGACGGTATCTGTGGGTGCTGTGGTGAACCCTTCCTTAGAGGGCCTTGGTGTTGAGAGCAAATCTTGATGTCGCGGCCGTTCGGGACTATCGACTTCAGGTAGCGGCTCGAGTTGCGGTAGTGAATTATCAGTGTAGTCCTCAGCGCCAAAGGCTGACCCAACACTGCCCATGCTTCCTATGCTGATGGACCGCAACATTGGGTTGCTTGGATTCCGTAGCATGCCCATTGCGGGAACTGCGCCTCCGGATTGAAGAGCGTAATCAGTGCCAAGGCCAACAGTCATGTCGCTGCCTTCGTGGGATTCGGGATTGGTCGCGAATGAAGATGTCGATGATCGTTGGCTTCCAAAGCGACTGCGCAGATATTTGGGTCGATTGCTTCGTTGTGATTGTCCATGCGTGCTGCCAACATCAACCTGTTCGGATTGCGAATGTGTTCTCGACAAAGAGGGGTCGTTATCGCCAGTGCTAGACACTTGTGAGTTCTCGTGTTCGGTCTCCTGATTCTCGCTTTCATCGTAGCTTGCGCTGCGATCCTGTGTCCGCTGGCTTGCCATGCTAACAGCACGCGAAATGGTTCTCCTAGTGGCCGCAGCGGTAGGTGAAGAAAAGTTCTCGAAACCAGAAGTGTTTATAGACGAGCTTGTCACATCGTGGTCTTCCTCGTATTCTTGCGGCGACTGCAGCTGTTGCGATTGCTGCCTTTGCTGAATTGGCTGAGGAGCAGGCTTTTTCGTGGGTGAGTCGAACTGGAACGTATCGTCAATGCCTCCGTCTTTATTTGTGTGAGCAGTGGGAATAGGCGACAGGGCAGGCAAAAAACTAGACTCCACGTCTCCTAGGTGGCGTCTAACGTCCTCCTCGGTTAATGAATCGTCGTGGGCACGGGTCAGATCGTCAAAATAGCTGGTTTCAGGGGCTGAACGTCCAGGGCGTTGCAGCATATACTGTTCGTGGGTTGTCGGGGGGTTGCTGTTGGAGTTTGTCGGGGTTGGGGTTTTTGCATGTGTGTCGTCAACGTTTATCGCAATATCATGGGGAGATGGCGCTTCGATTGACTCCGTCGGCTCCGATTCTTGACCCTGTATTTGCGAAGTGTCGGCGACTGTATCGTCTGCCAGGTCTGATGTCTCAGTGGCCTCGTGGAGGTCATCACTATGTGAGACGCGATGGGCCGTCTGTGGGCGCGACCCGTCGTTGCTGTTGTTAGCTGGGCCTGGAGTCGATGGTTGGCTGCTGTGGCCTTGGTCGTGGTCTTGCTCATCGTTGGCCATGATGCATTGCGGCGACCGCGATGCGTGGCTGTCTGTGGTTGGTGGTTATCAACGCAATGCAGTGTCGAAGGGAGGGAAATAGAAGTGGAAATGGTCGGGTATTGGGATGGATCTTGGGTCCCCTAGCCTTGGACAGAGGTGCTGAATAGTATGCCAGCTTGGGCGTCACCTCTCACTAAAGAGAAAACCTGACAGGACCCGACAGCGCTAAATTAGATTCAAGCTCTCGGCGCTGTTGCATAGTTGATTGTGTCCGCCAATGAGATATTCTCGTTCAGTATTGACTCTGTTTAGCGGCACGAGGGGAAACAGCGGGGCTACCTCGTGGCTGGTACAGTAGCTGGCTAAGACTGGTTGCTGGGGACAACCTTTGCCAGCGCAGAGCAATTACGCCTATGATTCGAATGATGTTGAAAGTAAACTGAATATTGTGAATAATAAATGTTGAACATACTCCTGTGAGCGAGGGCATTTTTGGAGATAACAGCAGATAAAGCTGAAACAATTACAAGTATCCTTCGACAATGGATGTCGCATTGGAACCCGGGGTATTAATCGGATAAGATAATACAGAACTCACAATATATCCAAAGTACAGGGTATATCGTAATAGTTCTGTGGGTTTTCACAATGGAAGCTTGTTACTGTATCGGAGAATTACTCTACAGTTTCAACATTCACATGCCAGACTCGGCGCTATTTTTGAACTCAATTCAGTCATTCATTGTGTAGATCAATAATTATTTCATATTAATTCATACTAGCTCGTCTATCGCTTTGAGCTTCCATTTATCTCATTAGAAATTATTATTCTCTTTAGTTAGAGATCTTGGGGTCGATCTTGTTGCTACACACCATCATTGTTAGTTATGGTTCATTTATGCGACAAGGCTTTCGTATGTCACTTACCCAGTCTGCTTCTCATAGGCGTTACGGCCGAAGTCGGTAATCTTCTCCTGGTTATCGCGGGAGATGTTTGTGCCAGCCTTCTCGTTGGCGAAAGAAGCGGCTGGTGAGTGTCAGTAAAGGTCAAGTATTATGGAGGATGAAGGGAAGTGTATCGTACCCTTGTCAACGTAGTCCATGCCCTGGTTACCGCCGCTGGACTTGGAGGAGCTGTCCTTGTTACCTCCCATAGCGTTCTTGACGAAATCCATTGTGTAGTTTGTGTGGGAAAGTAGAAGAGAGATTGGGTTGATGTGGTGTTGTGAGGAAGAATGGAGAGTTTTTGTTGTAGATGTGAATGTTGTGGTTGATGGATAGCAAGCTTAAGCAGCAACACTCGACCTTCTTATACCTTTCAGCTATCGATCTAATAATAGTCGAAGCCTTCCAACTTATACCAAACCCATTGGGCAATGGTGGAATAATCCGCAGATCCCCTCGATTTGCTGCCAACCTTCTTTCGTCATCCCACGCGACAGGGGCACTAGCTACGTCACTTAGACCCCGAATTACCAACTCTTCCTTCACATCTTCTACCTACCGGCACGCCGATTCCGGGATCTCGGCAGTTCCGAACTCTGGGCTTTCATCATACGCGTTTCGACGATTGAACTTGGCAACTTTTTCGCTATCGTTCTTGTTCCATTGGGGAGAAAGACCTTGAGACTTCCCGATGATTGTCGCGATGATATCAAAGCTCCACTTGAGCTTAGGTGGAGAACAAAGGCTTGTCGTTGGTTCGAGACCTTGGCCATGGAAGCTGAAATGCAGGAGCTAGCAACACCGCCGTGCAGAGGCAGCTGAAATAATCACGCTTGCAGAGATGGCTCTGCCACTAGTTGAAGCTGGCGTCGCTCGTGATAGAGGGATTAAGAAAAGTGCCTTACTTCGCAGGTCTCGGCCCTTTGTCAAAGAAGCTCAGGTGCTCTCAGGATATCAATTCTACAAAACGCGCCTTATTGCAGATACCAAGGCAGACTACTATTGACCAACTTTGTTTCGTGTGTATAATGATCTTGTATTAACAAACTAGTTATCGAACCCTGTCTATGCAATTCCATTATGTGAGCTATACCTGTAAATGCACTCGTTTTGTCCAATCGTTAACAACTCCAGTCCAATGCAAACCGCATCATCACGTATCAAACCATTCAACTCCTTGGCTTCGTTGCCATGCATCGTTATTTCGTTATAAGAGTATTCTTCCGTCAAAGTGCATCTAAAATGCTGGCTTATGAGTTGACGAACACTTGATAGGCCATGATCATAACCCAGACGAAGAAGACAGTTCCTGTAAGGGCCATTGCGAAAACCAGCTGCCATGATTGACCTGAAACCCGTTAGTATGAAGTCTAGTGATCATGGAGGAATAAAAACATACAGATGTTTCGCTGTTGGAGCCATGCCATAGTCGCCTCGCCTGTACCCTTGGGGTTCCTTCCAAAGACCTGCACGTCGCATACACTCTGGATAGACCCATCAGGTCCAAACAGCTGTATCGCAACCACGACGAGTCCAACAAGCCATAGTATAAAGAACATGAAGCCGCCGACCATGACGATCGCGGGAAGTAGTCGTCGCTGGCCAATGAGCCAGAAAATGCCGAGGATGAAGAGGATCGAGAGGCCGCCGACGGTGATGAAGTAGGGGAAGTACCTGGCTTTTGTTAGCATCTGACACCAGGATCACTGTTGGGTAGACATACCATGGGATGCCGAGTTCGAGTTGATTTTGTATTTGTACAAACGTCGCGAAAACGCCAATGATGCTTGTTGACGCGAGGAGGATCACAAAGATCCAAAAGTTCAGCTGCCAAGGAGGCCAGTTGTATGTTCGCACATGAGTAGAAGGAGGAGGACCGTCGTAAGTCATGGAAGACCTGGTCTGGCTAGTTCCAGTCCTCGTTCCAGTCCATCCCGTTGTTCCAGTCCATCCTGTTGTGCCGGTCAAACCGGTAAGTGTTGATTTGGCGACCATGGTTGTTGATTAATTTCGTGAGGTTCCAAGCGCGGAGTAACGGCACGATCTGCGTTATTCGGCAATCGAGGAGTTGGCGGAGATTTAAAAGCAATCCCCTTATTTTTTTTTCAGCCTCGCTCGCGTTACTTGCAGACGCTCCTTTCCTGCGTTTCCTGCCCAAAGACTGCCACGTTGCCAGCCCCGCCAATCGCGGCGCGTATTATTGTCCAGTGGATTCGAAATGCCTCGTAGAGGATTGTATTGGAGATCGGATGCCTCAGAATGTAGACTTTGCGTTGATGCCGCACGCTTCGCCTTATCGATGGGAGGAAGAGTGATTTTTCTCGCGTCGTGTTTGGGGCAGAAGATCCGGGGGTGGAGATTGTGCTGCGCTGGCTACACTACCAATAAAGATGTGACGTCGGGCGTCGAATACGCCAAGAGGATGGAATTGAATTGAGGCCTTTTGTACAGAGTATCAACCAGAGAAAAGACGGGATGTTAGGTATCGATTACGCGTTGGACGTGAGAATTGTAGCGAATGGTGAATCATAAAATTGATATGAAACGGTTGAATTCCGATCGTCAAGCGAAGTGTAGTACTGCCGAACCTTGGCATTAAAACAGAAAAGATGGAAAAAGCAAAGGAGGATTGAATTGTAAAAGGACAAAAGTCAATAGACAAGGGATATTTTTTGACGCCAGAGAATCTGTCCAATTGACGAGCCCATGTGAAATTACTCCTAATGCATCCTTTGGTGAGGCTTTCTTGAGGAGGTTGGGAGCTGCTGTTGCGTGGCTGGGAACGCGACACAACAGGGGCCAGTGACGCTGCAACAGCTCGTGAATGGATACACGTCAAAATTGTAACGGATCCTGCCCAGCCTTCGAGATGGCTTCTTTATGATTGATCGTTTGAAGATTGAAAGATCGATTGATTGTTAGAAGCCTTCAGCATTTATTTTAGTGTATGTATTTTGTACCAAGACATCCATCTTCGGCCGAATTAGCGGATCCTCACAGTGGGTGGACTTGACTTAAACAGCACCTCCGAGAGAAATGTATTTTATTTCGAGAGTGATCTCGCAATTCGCTTTTATGGAGATGTATGATGTGCACTGACCCAATCAATTGTTCATTCAACTCAAGGATATCATCAATCATCCGCCCTCAAATACAGATAGTACTCCATATCAATGCATTTGTCCAAGTCATCATGTCTTCCAGAATTACAAAAGAAAATCCCGTTCCTATTTCTTTATAGCAGTGTCTCACCAAGGGCGCATCGGACGAGTGAGCATCCGGCGTGGATGGTGTTCTGCTCGGCTTGCTTGGTATCAGCCAAGTGAGGGTTCACCTCGACCAGGTCAATGGCAACGAGGTTGCCTGTCTCGTGCACGCTCTCGCAGATAAAGTCGCCTTCACGGAGAGTCAGACCGCCGCGGACGGGTGTGCCTGTGCTGGGAGCCCACATGGGGTCGAGGGCATCGACGTCGAAGGACAGATGGATGGGGGTGTCGTTGCCGATGTGAGCGAGGGCCATCTCGACGACACGGCCAATGCCATGACTACAGGTCAAAAGTCAGTAGAGTTCATTAATATGGACCGAAGAGTTACATACCGGTCAACGTCGTGCATGCTGAAAGCCTTGATGCCATGTTCGCGGAGGATCTTCTTCTCGCCAATGTCGACGGAACGAAGACCAATGTACACCAGCTTCTTGACGCTCAGACGCATGTCATCCTCGAGCCAGCCAAAGCACTCCTCATTATCCTCCTTGGCCAGACCTGTCAAGAAAGCAACAGGCATGCCGTGAATGTTACCACTGTCACTGCTCTCAGGAGTGTTGATATCGGCGTGGGCATCAACCCAGATAACAGCGATCTCGCGGTTCAAGCGCTCTCGGGTAGCCTTGGCAGTTCCGGCAATGGTACCAATAGCAATGCTGTGGTCACCGCCAAGTGTAAGAGTCATGCGTCCCTCACGTGAGTGCTCATAGGTGTGCGAGGCAATCTTGCGAGTGACGGCAGATGCGTGACGGGGCTTCTTCATACCACGGTAGTCAGGGTCCGACTCGGGGACGAGATCCTCGAATTGCTGGACGGACTCATCGCCGAAGAGCTTGTAGCCAAGCTCATCACGGATCTCAGTGAGAAGGCCAGACTGGATAAGAGCAGCAGGTCCAATGTCAACACCGGCTTTAGGCTGACCACCTGAGAATCCGACAGCAACGACGCCGACTTCATCTGGCTTGGAGAGGAAGCGGCTGTTGACAAGACCAGTGTTCATATTGGCGGTTTGGTGTAAGTGGAAGTGAAGCGGCGGAATGTGGGGGAGTGAGGAATGACGTAGAGCTACGATAAGAGATAAGACGTAGCAAATAAGAACAGTGAATATGAGAAGAAGGGCTTGAGAAGGATAAAGAAGAAGAGAAAGAAAGAGAAAGGTTAATAAAAAACGGCGAGAAGAGCCTCCATTTGTATTTGGACGTCAATGGCACTGCCCGTTCATCTTCTCGGCGTCTTTTGACCTTCTCAATAGGCTGCAATCGGCCGGCGGCACAGACCAGACACTGACACTCCGAGTCTCCAAGTCCCATTCCCCAAGAGCGGAATATGGATAAGGTAATAGCGTCGGCTTTTCGGTTGCAGACGGGCGGGGGTTTCTCTTACATACAAAAAACCTAGTTCACAGAGTCAATTCAATATGTACTGTATCAACAAGAGAGTTGTCATGAGTTGCCCTTTGTCAACACTGTAAAGTCGATCATGGTGGTCATCCGACGCCCTAGTCATTTGACAAAAGTAGTTTAGAGCCAACGCCTGCTGTTGGCTCGCATTGGCTGTGCAAGATGCAAGAGATAGCGCGGTCCCGCTGATCTGGGTCCTGGTCCTGGATAAAGGTGGTTTCTGTTACGAATCCATTCTATTTGCCCTTTCTTTTTTACCTCCATCCCGTCCAATGCCAAAAATGCCCGCCCCAACGGCAGCTCAGCTCGTTCCCTCCACTTATGGTCAAGTGCCGGCTGTCAACCGTCCTATGTTTTTTGCCATGTGAAGTTGTACAGAAACACTCAACACCAGGCACTATCAGCAAGATTCAAGATGACTTCTCAACGCCCGCCATCTCGCAAAAAAGCGTGGGATGACCATTCAAAACCGCCGATAACCAGCTTTTCATCTTAGGTAATGTTAGGTAATGGTAAACAGCCATCTTCCTCCCCGACTCTTGTCCATGGTCATGCCCGTGGGTGATGACCCGGCACTCCTTACCCCTAAGTTACTAGCTGTGTTTTCCTCGCTGGAGCCTCGGAGCCAACGGGCATAGGAGTCGCGGGTCTGCCTTCCCCTAAGTTACTAGCTATCGCTGCAACCTACCCCTAAGTTACTAGCTCTATATATTGCCAATACGCCTAGGTTCAGGTTTCTGGGTCTTTTTGTCTGAAGCGTCCCACGCCATGACGCCCGCAGCAAGCAAGCCAGCGTTGCCGTTATCTTTTGTCTCTTCTTTTTAACCGATGAGTTTGAGTTGGGCCGACATGACCCGTTGAGAAATGGATCAATACGACCAAACATTCCTGACAGAGAATTTTCACCGACAGGCACTCCCTTGATATCTTCTTGGAATCTTGGAATTGCATCGAAAACTCCAAGCTGTAGACCTACCAACAGGTTGAACGACGGTAGCTCAGAAGTTAGCCTCCATGGACAATTCACCGGCCGGTTTATTCCCAGTGAGCTGGGGAAAGCTCCGGAGCCGCAACTCTTACTCCACCGTTGGGATTCTTTCTCAAACTACTCTGTGCCGAGTAGGGCTTTAAACTATGGCTACTGCAATACTGTCTCGTTTGCTTCGACAGTGACACAGCGAAGATCGAGGCTAGAAGTTGCGCAGACAACAGCGAGCAGGCTTGGCAGTACAGGCATATCATAAAGTCAATGCAACGGATCTCGAGACGGATAAGGCAGGTGATAGAGACGTGTATTTATGGCAATCGTTGGCGAAATTGACAGCTCGTTTTAGAGCACAGAAATGTGAGCAACAGAATTGACAATTTAGGCGACACCATAAGCAGACGGTTGCAATTCCAACATTGGGGTAGGACAAGCCTCCAGGTCATAAGAGCATTAAACTGCCTCTTCGCAACCTTTACCTCTTGCTGGTTCGTGTTGCTCAACGAGCAAATCAAGGTCGACGATGCCCATTAAATCATGCACAACCAATCTCAAACGTCGTTCTCTGTCTAACTTGTAACATTGTCACATACAGAGCCAGAGTCAGAGTTATGAACAACTCAGCTGAGTCAGTACAGCACCAGAATGTCAGCTGACTAGAACCTCGTATTGAGATCTTGCACGGTAGTCGTACCGTGGTTTAGACTAGATCTCGCCTCTGTTTCGGACGGGTTCTCCACTGCAAAAGCTTATCATGCTAAAACCCTGAGAGGATGTAAGACCTTGAGAAAATCATCTTCTGGTGAGGAATGGTCTGGATGACACGAAAAGAGACGTTGGCAGACGTCATTAGCCGTCCTGTGCACTTCCCATCACGCCATTGTCGTGTGTGCCGAGCTGTCATTTTCTATGATAGTACAAACACGGCGCATGTGAGTTCCGCAAGGATCCGTCGCTTGCTCATTGTGTCTTGTAGTTCAGATCAATTTTGATGTAGAGTGTTTTCTTGAAGTTCAATGCTTGATGAAACATGCCTTGACACTGCGCCGAGCAAACATTCATGGAAACATGTCATTGCGGGATTTACATGCAAATTACCGCCTCTTTACATTCCCAAGGTTCTAGTCATGTAGAAAGACTCATAAACAGTTGTCGGTTAATTAAACCCAATCCATCGCTATGAAGATCTCATCTAACGACGCTTGTGATCTATTCCGAGATGGTTAAGATCGCGCCAGGAGCGGGCCAGGCCTATTAGCAGCCACACCAACTCAGGGGATATCATGGCAATTACCCCCTTGGAGTAAAGTATCAAACCTGTGCCGTCGGGAGGAAGAGTGTATGTATCTGTCAAGTTATTTCTGGCTCAGCTAAATCATTTTGAGACAAGAGAAACGATCCTCCCGTCTTGGCCAGATGTTGAAACATTGATGTTTATTTTAGAGTGAACGTTTGAGGATCAACAGTTTGAAGTTTACTTGATGTTAATGCTGCGTACCGTGGCTTGCATGGGGTCAAATGGTTCCTAATCGCAGCGACTAGATGATATTTCGGTGGGACATTGGATTGCGGATTCGATAATTAGAAGCGAGGTATTTGCTGCAACTACGGATACAGTAGTACTCTATTATGTCCCCATCCACCAAGGGCATCAATTCTGTCTACTATGAAGACATTGAATGAAGACGAAATGGTATACCTACTTAGCAGGTCTAGGTGTGTAAAATGGTCTATCTGTGACTGTCTGTCAGCCTTGAAACAAGAGCTTTATTGTTTAAAAAATGCCAAGCTTTTTACACTTGGTTGCTTCAAAGCGATTTGGAGCTTAAGCTTCATGATGATCCCTGCAATCTGTAACTCATCTGACACGCGTCCCATATTGTTCCAAGGAAGATAGTGTCACAATTGGGAAGGCCGTTTGGGAAGAGGACACTGTACCCTTTTCTTTGGATTGATCTCCCTTGGGTTTGTCTCTCGTTAACTGTTGCGATACGTCGACTCTCTGATGAACGAACATCTAAGTGGACATACAAGAATTCGGTCTCTGGATTCTCTGTGGAATGCTGAGTAGAATCGTTCCCGCCATGCCTTGGTACAGAGTACACAATCTCTAAAATGCAAACGCAATCAACCTGACGCGTGTAAAGTGTGTGATCGGCCCCTGATTGTCCCCAATTCACAATGCTAAGCGGCTATCTCCCCTGTAGAAAACCCCCCGATGGCAGGGCCAAGGGTCCACCGATCAAGGCCTTCTCCAAAATCGCCCGCCCTGGGTATTTTGCAGCCCCTGAGAAGATACCTGGCTTCTCACCAGATTCAACCGGTCAAGCATGTATCGTTCGGCAGCTAAATTGGTGATCCCACATTTTAAGTTGAACTAGTCTGGACATGGAGCTGTTCTGTACCTGTAAATGCAGCGCTAAGTCTGGAAATTTTGAGGACGAGCCAGAGGAGTCAAGCAAGCAAATCTTTGAGGCAAAGCTCCTTCCTCTTCCCATAGAGTCTCTCTCCCTCATTCCGACTTACGATTCATGCTTCTTATTTCTCCTTCAGTGAATCTCCTCCTTATCAATTATCAACCTCACCTTCTTTCCTCCGTTGACCTCCCGTGATCGTTGAGAATTATCACTCCTCCATCTCTTCTTTTTATTCCTCGACCCCCTTTATTTTGGCAATCCTTGTCTGTCCGTTCTCTACTGTCTCTAACCCACTCTCCCCACGATTTACCCTTCCAGTATCGCACCTCCGGTACGGCAAAACGACAGCTCGACATTCTCTCTTGCCTGCGAGCACCACCAAAAGCACGATCTAATCATGTGGTGAAGAAGCGATTTTATTAATTACATCGAAACGTCTTTCCTTTTTCCTTGCGAGCTCCACCACGCTGCAGTATCGACTTTGAAACGCTCTTCTGCCCCGCGATCGACCCTACCGTAATTCGTCATCTCGCCCTCGAATCGAAAAAGTTGGCTGCGCATACGTCTTCTGTCGCTGGCGTCAGAATACTTCTTTGCGCTGCGCCGTCAATCGGGCAACTCGTATCGAATAATAATATCCTCCGAAGATATGCCCAATATGCTTGCGCCCGGCTTCAGGACACGGCGCACTTCCTCCTTCATCCGTTTCGGCGCCCTCGCTACTCTCATTATCTTCGCCTTCTGGACGTTCAGCAGCCGCGCTCCTACGCCCCATCTACTACCTCTGCACAAGTCCCAGCAGCAACCTGCTGACAACTCGAACCCGATCTCTCCTCCTTCGCCTCCTAGAAAGGCAGTCGACGAACCGGTACGTGGAAGAGAGTCAAGACCCCTAAGCGTGTCCAATTTACTAACTACTTGTCTTGAAGTTGGTAAAGGATCAGTCTGTGAAAGGTCCTCATCCAATTGATAAGCTCATACACGATGGCGGAAAGAGGCACAAGGAGCAGCTCTCAAAGGAGTCGCAGACTCTAGAAGAGGCTGCGCAAGCCTATCGCAAGCGCCGTGGACGTCATCCACCTCCAGGTTTTGACAAGTGGTGGAATTTTGCCAAGCAGAACAACGCTATCGTCGTCGAAGAATTCTGGGACCAGGTTTATCATGATATCGAACCCTTTTGGGGCGTTCCCCAGCCTGTTATTCGCAAGGAGGCCTACAGTTTCGAGATGTCGATTCATATCCGCAACGGCAAGGCCAATTCCACAAGCGATTGGTTCTGGACGTTGATTTGGCTGGACATGATTAGATCGATTGAACATATGCTCCCAGACTTGGACATGCCCTTGAACGCCATGGACGAGCCTCGTCTCGTGGTGCCCTGGGAGGATATCAACGGTTACATGACCAAGGGATCAGAATCACGAAAACTGTGGTCGGCGAAGGAGGTGGTCTCGGACTTCCAAAAGCTGCCTGCACCTGGACGACATGATAGAAACGTCAGAATCCCATTCAAACGATGGGAGAAGACCAGTACGCACCCCGACAAGAGCTTCATAAAGGAGCATTGCTAACATGCCACAGGCCCCTATTGGCCCATTGCCAGTCGAGGATGTTCCCCTGATAGTCCAGCCCGCCAGGCTCCTCTTAAGGATTCATTTAACGAGTCTCCCCAAATCGATATCTCGAACGCCGAGCCGCACTCGTACGCCGGTTATGTCTCCAACTTTACTCAATCGAGCGAGATCTGCCACCAGCCTGATCTTCAAGGCCTGAACGGACTGTTGATCAACCCAATTTCTGTGTCGTCCACCAAGGTCCTGTTCCCAATGTTCGGCGGTTCCAAGCTTGCCATCAACAACGAGATTCTGCTCCCTCCTCCTATTTACTGGAAGGCAGAAGAACGATTCACAGGAGGTGAAGATAACGACGTCGAATGGAAGGATAAGGGCAACACTGTAGTATGGAGAGGTGTTGCGACTGGAGGAAAGAATAAGGCGGAAAACTGGCGCGGTTTTCATCGTCATCGCTTCGTTTCGATGCTCAATTCTACAAAGCTCACCGCAGCAGAGAAGGGTACTGCGAAGCCAGAAAACTTTGTCCTCCCGTCCGAGCAGTATCATCTTCAGGCGCAGGCTCAGAACCGACTTGGAGATTGGGTAGGCGAGTGGTCTGACGCAGGCTTCGTTGACCTCATGTGCTCGCCCAGCGAAGATGAGGGTAGATGTTGGTACACAGATCACTATTTCGCAAAGGTCGACGGAATGGACATGAACAAGCAGTTCGCCTACAAGTATGTCCCCGATATCGACGGGAACTCCTTTTCAGGCCGCTACCTCGGTTTCCTCAACTCGACATCCCTTCCCATAAAGGCAACCCTTTTCCGTGAGTGGCACGACAGCAGACTCGTGCCATGGGTTCATTTTGTACCTATGGACAACCGCTTCCAGGACTTTTATGGCATCATGGAATACTTCCGCGGCTACGCGGATGTTGCCGGCCACGACAAGGCTGCGGAAAAGATTGCGCTCGCGGGTAAGGAGTGGGCGAACAAAGTATTGAGAAAGGAGGATATGCAGATCTACGTCATGAGATTGCTTCTCGAGTACGGACGTGTTATTGCGGATGATAGAGATAAGATGGGCTGGGTAGACGATGCGCTCAAGGATCCATCCATCGAGAAGACATGGCAGAGCTTCGGCTTGTGAATGTGAAGAGGACAAGTTAACATTGTTACGGAGTTAACATTGATTTAAGGGAGGGCGATGGCGTTACGGCGTGCGATATTTATTTGGGACGATGGCATGTCGAGGGTCTGCAAACTCTTTCGACCAGCGAGATTAAGCGGAGGCCATTTCAAGTACATATAGAACTACACAACGGCATAAGGAAGTGAATGCCAAATACATGGAGTCATACTTGACGCACATTTGAAATCGTTGAATGTGTTATCTCAATACCATAACACGTTTCTATATCATGAGGTGGTGATACACATAAATACCTTTAAACGCCGATGTATGCTTCTTAATCCAATGCCTAGTCGTACAATTCTGTCCTTCTCTTTTACATAGCACTTGGTGCGTTGCCCAATGAGGGGGTCTTCGACTCGTCCTCTTCCACCAACTGTCTGTCGTAGTCGTCCGTTAGGCGCCCTACAAGCGTTGTATACTCAGGCGCAAACGGCCAGTCAAGCCACGCTTCAATAATGTCCTCCCACTGCTTTGGCGTCACACACCGTGCAGATAACGCTCCATGCTTCGATAGAGGTGAGCCTGCCTGATCCGGATCGTGGATGGAGGTTACACCGGGTGCCTGATCACCAAACCCAGGCCATAGACTGTTCATGGCTTTGGGGACGGTTGAAAGCGGATACTGCCACCAATAGCGTAGCATAGTTTCCGAAATAGTGCCGTTACGCGCATTGGGGCCGTGTTGGCGAATAAACTTGCTCATTGCTTTGGGTTGGAGGTCGAGGAGAGCGCAGGGCATTTTGGGGTAGAAGTCCTCGGCGTGAGTGACGAGAGGTTCGAAGGGACGACGATCCCAGAAGAGGACCGGTTCTTTTTGTCGGAAGAGCTGGTAGTTGTCACGAACCATTGCCCACTCTTTCCGCGTGTTCTTTTTGATGTTATCGAGACGGCTGTCGAATGCTGCCTCGGCGGCGGGAAACTCGGATGGGGATTCGGTGGCGAGTTTCATGAGTCGGTCGCGCTCTTGCAGAAGTTCAATATATAACTGCGAGTCTGCAGTTTCGTACTTTTGACGGAAGCGCAGCGCTTTGAGACGGGTTGAGGGCGCCTCATCTGCAGAATTCTCCAACTCCCTCTCGGCTTCTTCGAGCTCTTGGCGGAAAGGCCGGCTGTGGATGGGAATCTCAACGCCTGCAAGTTGTCGGTCTGCGTACTCTCTATTGGCGGTAAGATTCTGGTAGACTTTTGTTTCACGGCCAGAGGGCATGGTAAGACCAGCTTTCTTCATGCGATCGAGCGTTCGATATCCAGACTCCATATTGATCCACTCATCGCGGAGTTCGTAACGGTCCTCAAATTCGTCATGGCCTGCGATCTCATGCAACCATTCGAGGGAAAGTTCGGCTTCGAAAGCGCTGCGTCTGCGACGGACGGCACTTCGTGGGAGGAGCCTGCGCTTGCCGTCGTCGGAAATCCAGATGAGCATGCGCACAAGGCCGTATTGTTGGAAGAGCGCGGCGGATCGGATACTTGACATAAGCTGGTAGAGAACCATGGTACTGACGCACTCGAACATTTGGTACTTCTTAGCTGGGCAATAGGAAATATTAACATTGACAAGGAGCGTATCGTTGCGTTCTGGCTCGGCGGCTGGGTCACGAGTTGGCTGGTCGATAGAAGTTCGGAGCATCTCCTGCAAATCTTTCCAAAGGATGCCTTGTTTGGGAACAACTTCGACGTTTGGTTTGTCGATAAAATCGCCAAGGAGTGGCTTGTAGAGTTCGATGTCTGGTTCCATGAGGATGTGTTTTCGAGGTTGAACCAGTTCATGGAGAGTTTTGCTCCAGATGCCAGCACCTGGGTTTATGTCGATAAGATCGCAGCCATGATGGCGCTCGAGGGAGGGACCCATAAGGTTGGCGATATCATCTAAACAGTTTATCTTATGAGCAAGTGAGTCTCTATTGGATCGTGTGAACAAGCTCACCGCATAAGCCTTGGTTAACAATATTAACACGATGTTTATCCCCAAGAACATTTCTCTTTGCCCCTCGCGTGAGCCAAAGTCCTGTATCTTTGAGCTGTTGTGATAAATCGTTGGACGGTTCGAGCTGATCGTTGGTCAGGCGACCAGTAGCGTAGGGACGAAGTCGAAGTTGATTAGGCGACGTCGTGCGCCGCAGTGGCTGCGCAAGGGACAACCGCGCGTGTTGTCGGGCGACGAACATGGTCTGAAATGTTCGCTGGGTATCTCCTCCAGGTACGACCGCCGTTGACGATGGAGGATTGGTGACATGTTTCGATGGAGGGGATGGAAATTGTGAATTTTGCCATGATTGACCGCTGCGATTAGATGGATAAGATAAGGTTAGCTTGATGAGTTAATTGGAGATGTCAGGGGACTTTGGTGGTACAATCAGATTGAGTTAGAAACGCCTTGGACAATTCATGCTCTTGTCAAGATCAGACTTGGCATAACTTCGCCTCTTATGTGTACTTCCTGAACCCATCTATGTGTTTTTTTTTCTTCTTCTTTTTTCCAAAAGATCAGGTATATGTGTAACAGGATTGATGTACAGGCGGCTAGGTGAAGTGAATAACACACACTGCTTGACCTACTATTCCTTCAACACGAACCTTGAAGAATGTCAACCTTCTCCCATGCTCGCCACACGGTACAAACTATCAGTTTGAGTCTCTTGAGTACTGAGGGGATAGTGCAGCCATTAAAATGTCACCAACCTGATCGCAGCCGAGCAACCCACATCCAATTATATAATGTAGCCATCAGTTACCCTACAACAGCAGTAGCCTCGATTGGCTGTCTGAAGGGAAGACTTGTCTAGGGGTCTACGCGACTCAATCAGAACACGCCTCGCGATATTCAACAGCAGACTCAATGTAGCGTAGATATCAACATTTCTTTCATTCATTCCCACACCAGTATGCCCAAGCTACAAGATAAATAAAACTCCACGAGACGCCGCCATGCTGTAAGAGACAATTCTGGAAACTCGCTGCCTCCCTCTCCTTTCTCTACCTTATATCTGCAACAAGTAACTGTTGTAGCTCATGTCGTATCTTCATCATGCACCTTCGCTGCCAAATTCGTTGGTCCATTCGATCTGTCTTGCGATATCGTCCTTGGATACAGTTGGATGCGAGTCGTCGAGCGCCATCTCGAAATCCTTCAGCTGCACATCTGGTGCCAGTAATTCGTCCGATGAGACATCGTCGTACGTCATCTCGATCTTTTCTGGATCGCCAGGCGAGCAAGGCGTCAACATGCGCTTACCATCTTTCATGACCTGAATTTGTTAGTATGGATTCAGGTTTGTACAAATAAATGACTTACAGGCTTGAAGTGAGTTGCTTGTAGAATCTTGCGGACTGGCCGCATCAGAGCAGATTGAACAACGTTGGCGATATCACTACCGGACATTCCTTCGGACTTGGCAGCAAGAATATTGTAATCGCTTGCCACGAGAGCAGTGTCTGTGTCACCAATAGCCAATTTAAACATGCGCGCTCGACCATTTACGTCAGGAAGACCGATATGCACACGGCGCTGGAAACGTCGTCGAATAGCAGCGTCGAGTTGCCAGGGAATGTTGGTGGCGCCCAGAACCAAGATACCCTTGCTGTCGTTGCCCACACCGTCCATTTGAACCAGAATCTCGGTCTTTATACGACGTGAAGCCTCGGACTCGCCTTCACCTCGGGGACCACATAGAGCGTCGATCTCATCGATGAAGATAACCGAAGGCTTGTTCTCGCGCGCCATGGAGAACAAGAGCTTGACCAACCTGTGCGAAACCACGTTAGATATGGCATATCACTAATCGCATCGAGGAAGCTTACCTTTCACTTTCACCCATCCATTTGCTGACAAGATCGGAACTGCTGATACTGAAGAAAGTACTGTTCGCTTCTGTCGCAACGGCCTTGGCGAGATAACTTTTACCTGTACCTGGGGGTCCGTACAGCAAGATACCCTTCCATGCCTGTCGCTTACCCTGAAACAGACTGGGAAACTTGATGGGCAGCACAACAGCTTCCTTCAACGTTTCCTTGGCACCCTCGAGACCAGCAATATCCTCCCACCGCACGTTGGGTCTCTCCTGAAGAATTGCACCTGATAATGCGTTGCGCAACTTTTTGCTATCGTCGTCCTCGCCTGCCGCAGGCTTGCCCTTACCAGTGGAGCTGCCGTTAGCGCCCATGATGGCTTTCCCGCTGCCATTTGCGTTGGTATCGTTCTCGCTGGCGAGGAATTGCTTGAGCTTCTCGGCGCGGTCGAGGTAGGTGGCCATCTTTTCCTGCATGGTGACTTTGAGAGCCTTGTTCTTCTCCCACTTGAGCGCTTTGACCCAGAGTTCCATGGAGGACATGTAGAGGTCGAAAGCCTTTTGGTACTCCTTATTATGGTCGGCCGTGATGGCCTTTTGCACCTCTGCGATGGCGCGGTCGCGAAAGTTGGTCGACATGGTGACGTTTGTCGGTCGAGGAGAACGTGGGGGAGGGGGTTTTGCTGGAACTTCAAAAGGCGAAGGGGTCGGATCTTGTGCAACTCCCCAGCGGGATCGGGAGGTGACAAAGGCGAGGATCGAACAGTAACAATCACCTGCAAAAGCTGGAGTCGTTATCGAGATGGTGGACGGTTTGGTTGAGGCAACAGTCAATTGCGCTGGGCTGTACAGAGTACAGTACAGACAGGCTGGGACCGATTGGCGGGGAAACATGGCCCAGATCCATAACACAAATGATGCTTATAGCGGGGCAGAGAGGGGCTACACAACTTTACTGTAGTCTATCGTCTTGACGACTTGGCAGTTTAGGCGACAAGAAAGAGAAAGGACGATTTTAGATAAGCAGGAACATTTCTACTTGCTTAGTGGTACTTTATCAAGTTTTACATCATCCTTCATCGCCCCCAGAACACCATGTCGGATCCTCAAGCCAAGCTCCAGGCCCTGTCCGAAGAGTTCCAGAAGCTTCAAGGCGGTATGTTCAGCTTCGGAATGAACGAAAGACATATGCTAATGCGCAGCCCAGAACTCCAAAGCGCTGTTGAGTCGCGACAAAAGCTTGAGGGACAGAAGCAGGAGAACGTTGGTGTGCAGCAGGTTGGTCATCTTGACATAAGCATTTCAATAAGCCTCTAACCCAAACTCAGGAGTTTGACCGGCTACAAGAGGGCGAGACCATCTACAAGCTCACTGGTCCCGTGCTACTGAAGCAGGACAAGTTTGAGGCCGAAAACACGGTCAAGGGCCGTCTGGACTACATCAGTAGTGAGATGTGAGTGAAAATCCCATTCCAAGGTTGTACCCTTGTCTAATGTCCCGATTTAGCACCAGGCAAGAAGGCACAATCAAGGAAACCCAAGAGAAGCTCGAGAAGAAAAGGACAGAAATCATCCAGATTCAATCGAGCGCCCAAGCAGCTCAAGGCAAGGGCAAGGAGGCATCCAAGTAACTTCACAAAACAGGGGGGACAGGAGTGGGTTAAAAAATAGACCATGAGTTGAGTTATATTTCTACAAAAACATTGATGATGATAATGCAAATTAGACAAATACCTGGCACTTTATGAGCGCCGCGCTAAATGATACCAGTGGGAGAGTCTTTCGTTGCCCACCCAAAACGCCAGTCGTGATTCGTGAAATGATCTAATTGATCGCCATGATGCTGAAACCCCAAGGAACGCCCATGTTCTTGTGTTCCAGAGCGGCGCTGGGTGAAAACATAAAGTCATGCTTGTCGTCAGCGGCAACAGGCTGAGGTGTTGCGGCATCTTCATCAGCATCAATGGCAGCGAGGATAGCCTCGGCGATATCGCTCTTCTTCGTACAAGTCTCAAAGATACTATCGCCCTCAATAAGACTCTGTATCAAAGCCCGCTGGTCGCTCTCGGCGAACAACTGAGCCTCGCGATTGAGAACACCATAGTTGACCTTCTCACCCGTCAGCGCCAGGCGCTGGAAGATGACGGTGAAAGCAGCGATAGCCTGAGCCAGTATGCGAGCCTTTTGCTTTGAGCTGAGGTTCGCAAAGAACTCGGACGTCTCTTGCTCGAGAAGCAATTGTGTGTTTGTGTCGAAGATTGATTGGAGGATGCGGTGCAGAATGTCGCGGCAGTTGAGGTCGAGGTCGGCGCAAACGTCGAGCTCAAAGACTGATGAGATGCTGCGGAGGATGCTGGAGAGAGCGTCGAGAGGGCAAAGGTCGCTAGGGAGAGTGACATGACCTTGCTCAATTGTGAAGATGTCGACGGCAGTGTTCACAGCGGCTACTCATGTTAGTTCATTCATCCGTGATTTGTTGCTGTCGTTACATACATTTGCGGACAGCGTTGACATCAAAGGGCTTGACCTCAACAGCGGATATGGTAGAGCTGTTCTTGATGGCTTCCATTTTGATGTAAGTGAGGTAGGTAATGCAGGAAAGAAGTTAGGTATTAGATGAGATATGATCAGTAAGGATGAGCTCTGTGCAAATCGAGATTCTTTATAAATGATACTGAGTACTAGATAGACAATCGAGGCATGGGACCTGGGAGAGGCTGGCTTTTTAAACCCAATCGCCCCTTGAGAAAACTTTGCTTAGGAGATGCCCAACTTGCTGAGAATACTGTCCGGCATATATCCTGGCAGCCTCATAACAAGGCCCTCATGGCCACACCGTGGTCAATGCCCCCTTACCTGAGGTGTCATGGGCGTGGATAGATGGGCCGATGACCGATGGGACCATTAGGGAACTTTTCTCACCGTGGGGTTGACCGACTCGGCGAGACAGCGGCGGCGATATGATTCGGTTCGTTCATGATCATGATAACCCCCAGCCCAAGACTTCGCCTTTGGGGGTTGACATGAGCATCTCTTGGTAGTGAGATCTAATCATGACTATTGCGGCGCGACTACCAAATTTGGAGCCTGGTCAACAAATTGAAACCTCCATCTACTGTCGGTTCTTGACTTCCGTCTTGTCGTATTTCCAATTCTGGTAGTCTAATTAGGGACTGCGACCCGGCTTCCCCGAGCCCAACCTTAAGCTTCCATACATGGATGCTGAGTGTATCCCCAAAGCGAGTTATTCCGAACTGACTGTAAACCATCGGGAGAAGTCGGGACAGAGAGAGACGTGCTCATTCAGGGCATCGAGTTCCTAAGGATATCTTCCAAGGAAGAGCGGGCTCGGTGAGACAGCGTGGGGAGTGCATTGCATGGAGATAGCAATTGTACGATTCTCATACACAAACCACGCCATCAGTCCATGATGAAGTAAGGTGTGGCTGTGTCTCTTTTACTGAGGCAGTCCACGCCACACAAGGCTAAGCTGATGTTTCATCCTTTTGGCTTATGTGCATATCCTCTGCTTCGTCATTCTATACCGCATAAACTCATGCATTCCCCGCCATTGGGCATGGAGGGGCAATCAAGGTACCGACCACCTGCCGCGAGACGCTGCGCGTCGTCACAGGATCCATTTGATTCCATCTCGATACTTTAAACTTCCCCAGTTCCAGGCAACTTCTTTTTAAGTTGTCGCCTACAAGCCGCGCGGCACTTAAATTACAACCATGTACTAGGAATAGTTTCTTTGACGACTTTACGACGTCAACTACCAACCCTCCTTCCTCGACCTCTTCCGATATGGAGTCACGAATAGCGATGCGGCCTACCCGGCCTCAGACTGTCAAAGAGCTGGTTGCTCAGGCCGAGAACTTCAACTTTAATACAAATATTCCCTTTAAGCACTGGACACGTGCGGCCGAGACACTATACCAAGAGGTTTGCATCATCAATCTCCGTGCTTTACCTCAGCTAATCTGTGTAGGCTTCCTTTGCAGTCTCCGATGGCGATTTCGGTCGAGCTTACATGATGCTGTACCGGCACTCCGCTCTTGTCCTCAAGTACATCCCGACACATCCCCAGTTCAGAGATCCCGAGAACAAAAAGGCCTACGCAGTGCTTGCAAAACGCAAGCGCATCGAACGTGTCATCCAAGATCTCGAACAGCTCAAACCCGAAATCGAGAATGCCGTCAAAGAATGGGAGCGGATGGCGCTGTCGCCAAAGCCAGCTACTGAGGCTGCACCAGATACTCCGTCGCGATACGAACAATTCGCAGCTCGCGACCCAAGCTTGACCGGCAATGCTAGAATTCTGGATGCATCTGATCATCAGGATCTAGCAGTTGATCTGGCCCAGAAGGAATTAACACGAAGAGATACAGCAAGGAGGGTCACAAGACAAGCTGGGATCACTGACGAGGATATCATGTCAAGAAGAAGAGGAGGCAAGTGGGACCAATGGGACGGCGCACGCATTGGGGACGACGAGGATCTACGGCGGCAGATGGAGGCAACTAGGCAGGCCCTCGACTCGGCGCACGAGAGACGTAACGACCATGATTTCCGACCGACGTCGCACACTTACAACTACCCGTCTATTTCCAGACCTCGACCACTCGAGTACGAGAGAAGTACAACGCCGACTACTCCGTCCATTCAACCAAGCCGACCACCGAAGGAACCTGTGGCTCTACCACCAAAAGAACCTCTACACCCGTCTCTATCCCAACCGTTACCTCCAAGCCTGCCACAAAAGGTGCCCCTATCAGCATACGAACCTCTTATACCATCTTCGTCGCCTCAACCTGTCGATAACAACCGACCTGAAGTTCCTCGCAAAGAGGCACTTAGCCCAACAGGAGATTCTGGCCTGCCAACGATTCCCAAAAAGGAGCGTCTCACCTTCAAGCCTGGCGCATACCTTGAAAACGGCGATCCGATACGATCTCTCTTCCTTCCCAAAAACCTCCGACAGAAATTCCTCGACATCGCTGCTGATAACACACGCCGGGGACTTGAGATGTGTGGCATGCTGTGCGGAACACCTATCAACAACGCTTTGTTTGTCAGGTGTCTCTTGATCCCCGATCAGAAGTGCACGTCGGATACGTGTGAGACAGAGAATGAAGAGGTCATGTTCGACTACTGCATGAATGAGGACTTGCTTCTTCTGGGGTGGATTCATACGCACCCGACACAGACGTGTTTCATGAGTTCACGGGATTTGCATACGCATGCTGGATACCAGGTTATGATGCCTGAGAGTGTAGCCATTGTCTGCGCACCAAAATTCCAACCTTCGTAAGTGAACACAATCAATTATCGCTCGTCAAGCTAACACGCCAAGGTACGGAATCTTTCGCCTGACTCACCCTCCAGGGCTGGATCACATTCTGAACTGTAACCATCAGGATACTTTTCACCAGCATTCAATTGACAATATCTATCGTGGTGCGGGTCAACCGAAGGGACATGTGTATGAAAGCGATAAGTTGGACTTTTATGTACACGATCTTCGGACCAAATAGAGTAGGAGTGGAATGGGATGATTGCCAATACAATGCGATACCTACAGTGGGATGGCCGAGGAGGGCGACCATACATGCATAGCGCTGGAGTTTTCAAGGGTGATGGGGGGCCTGTTGCTTTCAGTACTGTAGACAAGACATGATATGAATGACTCTTTTAGACGAGCAAATGGGATCAGAGGTGACCGGGCGACAGGATCTGCGGATTGACATGGCGAATGAATTGAGAAACACGGAGGATTCGTCTACGGTCCCTGTGTTTCTGTACACAACCTTGGTGATTTCAGACAAGCAGAGCATCAGTATAGTTAGTGCATGTGCTCCCTCGGCGTACTCAATACAGTGCAATACAGTACAGCTATCAGTGGAGCTTGACGATCCTCTCGTCCCGCTGTGGAGAGCATGAGATTAAGATTGGGTTGGGTTGCAACCCTGAGCCAAGCCAGCCCAGCTCGGCAGTGGAGGGTCCTGTTCTGTTTTCTCCTTAGTCTAGCCTCTAGAGCTAGGGGGAGATCGGTAGCCTGGGTTTAGTGCTGCACTGTAGGTAAAGGTGAAGCCCAAAAGAGCTGATGATGGGCATGCAGGGTAGCGATCAGCCAGCTGAGAATTGGTGCGTCACCCTTTGACCAGGTGAGTGGGTGAGAGTTGAGATGGAGGGTCTGTGAATTTGAACAGGGAGGTTTCTGGTTGTTGAGTAATATTTCCGTGTCGTTGGTAAGGTATGGAGATAGACACTGCCGCAGCCAATGTTGATGATATCAAGAAAGGATGGCAATTGCTATGTTCTGACAATAACACCGGACATAAGACTACGGCAGAAACTTAGCCATAGACTACCGGAAATTTAACAAAAACAATTCCTCTCAATCTCCCTCCAACGACAACGAACCACGTCATTGTCTCTGCCTCTCCCTCACCTCAATTCTCTAGGCTTTCACGACACGGCACAGACTCAGTACAAACTGCAGCCTATTCCCAAAAGGGTCTTTCAGCTGCGACGCAGTCTCGTGTAACTGACCATTAACAATCGAGTTGATTACATACAAGCACCACAGTGTCTCAGTTGAAAGGGGATCGTCCCAAAAGGCTAAAAGCTTCAACCCAGGGAGCTGAACAATCACAGTTCAATTGCCGGGTAGCTAGTCAAACTAACATGACTTAGTGCGCGTAGATCTTAGGACGGGAGCGATGGATGAATAGGGACAAGGGAGGCTCGGACCGCTGGAGATATCGGGAATTGGGGTCTTGTATGCTGGTGTTTTTGATGGGTGAGTTGGTTGGTATTGACAGACAGCATCGAGTCATTGAGTCATGCGACAACAACAATCGAAATGCAGGGAAAGATGCATGTTACTCTTGTTGATTTATTCAATTGCTCAGATATCTACCCGTGTCTCATTCCTCGAGACAAGATCTTAGACAAGCGGAGAGTTCCATCGTAGATCGCTCAATATCATCCACCACTAATACAGTGCCAAAGCCCACACCAATCTCAACAACAACCTCACTAGACTCTATCTCAGCCCAATAGCCTCCTGTAGTTTGCTATCCACAGACATCAATTGATCGACCCGGTGACCAAGATACACTGGAAAGTGGCGCCGCCCTGAACCAGGAGGCATATGCAGATCGCCCTTTGTTGATACAGCGAGCTTGAGCTTCGTATGCACCCCATCTGCTCCGGCTCCGCGCATTGATCTGCTCTTGTTCCACCGCATCGTCTTGTCCAACCATGTTGCTTGGAAAGGAAGAGTGGAATGAGCATGTCTCACTTGACAGAGGGAATGTAGGTCACTACTAGATGCTGCGGAGGAGGTCAACTCATAAAGACAAGCTCATGCCCACCTCTGCTTGCTCTGCTCTTGACTCCTCTCGTAGTAATTGCAAATAATCATGGCGTCGAACCAAGCAAAGAACGGCGCTGTCGCCACGAATGGGTACAGCAATGAGAAGTCTTCTTCTTCAGCTTCCTCAAGCCAGAAGAAGAATGACTCTCCCGCCCCGCCTCACAACAAGAGTGAGGGTCTCGTGAAGAGCATCAAGAAGCTCCGTCTAGCTTCCAAGAGACCTCTTCCAACAGAGATGGGCGATGGATCGTACCGAAGTGTTCAGAAGCGTCCGGGCTTGAAGCAGGATGTTCGTCGTCTTCGAGGAAAGGGTGAGTACATGGTTTGGTGTAATAAGATGCGTGGTTGGAGAGGAGTGCTGACATGAACTAGATCTCAAGACGTTGTTCGAGATTATCCAGAGTAAACTCAAGGGTGAAATGCAGCAGGACGACAAGACCATGATCATGGAGCGAACGATCCAGCTCGTCGCGAACTTGAGCGATCACTCCAAGGTCCAAGAAGCTTTAACGAACAGCTTCATTGCGCAGCTTTGGAACTCAATTGATCACCCGCCTATGCTGTACATGGGAGACAAGTTCCGTTTCCGCCAGCCTGACGGATCTTGGAACGTAAGTTATCTCAATCGGTCGAGTACTGGGAGTGTTCGCTGACTTGTATAGAACCCTTATCTTCCTCAGCTCGGTGCTGCTAGAACACCCTACTCAAGAACAGTCCGCCCGAAGGGTATGAGCTTGGGTGCTCAGCCTGATCCTGAGGCTATCTTCGAGTCTCTCTTTGCCAGAGATGGATTCCGCAAGAACCCCAACAATGTGTCCAGTATCCTCTGGTACTGGGCCACTATCATCATTCATGGTATGTCATCCTTACTCAACACACTTGATGCATGCACTGACACATCGTAGACCTCTTCTGGACAAACATGAAAGACCCGGACCAAAACGACTCATCCTCTTACCTCGATCTCGCTCCCCTCTACGGCTCAACTGAGAAAGACCGCGACTCGATCCGTACATTCAAGGATGGCCAGCTCAAGCCCGATTGCTTCGCTGACAAGCGTCTCATCGGCAACCCTCCCGGTGTTCCTATCCTTCTCATCATGTTCAACCGCTTCCACAACCATGTCGCGACTAACCTCGCTGATATTAACGAGGGTGGTCGCTTCAGCAAGCCTGGCGCTCACCTCGGCGAAGAAGCTGCTGCTGCGGCATGGAAGAAGCGCGATGAGGAGCTTTTTGAGACAGCAAGACTGGTCACCAGTGGATTGTACATCAACATCACTCTTATTGACTACGTCCGCAACATCATCAACCTCAACCGTGTTGACACTACTTGGACCCTTGATCCTCGTCAGGAGATGGGTGTCTCAGTCGGCACCAAGGATCTGTCCGAGAGCGGTACTGGAAACGTTGTCTCAGCAGAGTTCAACCTGTGCTACCGCTGGCACTCGTGTCTCTCGGAGATGGACGACAAATGGGTCCAGGATTTCTACACGGAGCTCCTCGGCGAGAACTACGGTCCCATGAACCTCCAGACCATGATGAAGGCTCTCAAGGCATTCGAGGCCTCTGTCGCCGATGAACCTTCTGAGCGTACCTTCGGTGGCTTCAAGAGAGGTCCCGACGGCAAGTTCAACGATGACGAGCTCGTTGAGGCACTCGCTACAGCCATTGAACAGCCTGGTGGTGCGTTCGGTGGCCGTAACGTCCCACGTATCATGAAGCCCATCGAGATGCTGGGTATCATGCGCGGTCGCAAGTGGAACTTGGCCGGTCTGAACGAGTTCCGAAAGCACTTCGGCCTCAAGGCGTACGATACCTTCGAGGATATCAACTCCGATCCTCAAATTGCCGATGCCCTGCGAAACTTGTACCAGCACCCCGACTATGTCGAGCTGTACCCTGGTATCGTCGCAGAGGAGGCAAAGGCTCCTATGTCTCCGGGTGTGGGTATCGCTCCCACGTACACAATCTCCCGAGTGGTTCTCTCTGACGCTGTGGCTCTTGTTCGTGGTGACAGGTACTACACCACCGACTACCACCCGCGCAACTTGACCAACTGGGGTTACAAAGAGGTCGACTACGACCTCAAGATCAACCACGGATGTGTCTTCTACAAGCTCTTCCTGCGCGCATTCCCCCAGCACTTTAAGGGCAACTCTGTCTACGCGCACTACCCCATGGTCATCCCCACAGAGAACCACAAGATTCTCACTGACCTCAAGCGGGTAGAACGCTTCGACTTCAGCCGTCCCGCGCCTACAGCAACTCGCATCAACATCGTGGGTTACAAGGCTGCCAAGTACATCCTTGAGGACCAGACCAAGTACCGGGTCTGCTGGGAGGAGGGCCTCAAACACCTCATGGGCGAAGGAGGTGGTCGCTTCATGCTCTCGGGCGACACAGCGCTGCACGCTCAGCAGCGCAAGTGCATGGGTCACCTGCTGTACAACGACACCTGGCGCAACGCCGTCAAGTCGTTCTACTCCACAACGGCCGAGATGCTTCTGAAGGAGAAGTCGTACAAGCTCGCGGGGAAGACGCAGGTTGACGTTGTGCGCGACGTAGGCAACGTTGCACACACTCACTTTGTCGCCAGAATGTTCAACCTTCCCCTCAAGACCAAGCAGAACCCCAAGGGTGTCTTCTCCGAGCAGGAGCTGTACATGATCCTCGCTGTCATCTTCGTGTGCATCTTCTTCGACATTGATCCCGCAAAGTCTTACCCTCTGCGACAGGGCGCCCGAGAGGTCGCGCAGCAGTTGGGTAAGATCGTGGAGATGAACGTCAAGCTTGCCAACAGCGTCGGTGTCAAGGGACTCTTCACCAGCAAGCCCAACAAGAACGATGACCCGCTTGCTGCGTTCGGTGAGAACATGGCCAAGGGCTTGAAGAAGGCTGGTCTGAGCACTGAGGATATCGTGTGGAGCCAGATCCTGCCCACTGCTGGGGCTATGGTGCCGAATCAGGCTCAGGTGGTAAGTATTTTAATCTATTTCGAGATTGACGAGAATGCGGTGACTAACATAGTGTGTGTAGTTTGCTCAAACCCTTGACTGGTACCTTTCTCCTGCTGGTGAGAAGTATCGCCCTGAGCTTCACCGCATTGCGGCGCTGGAGACAGGCGACGAGACAGATGCTTTGCTTCTCGGCTACGCGATGGAAGGTATACGCATGGCCGGTACATTCGGACTCTACCGTGAGGCCGCAGTTGCCGACGTCATTCAAGAGGATGACGGTCGTGAAGTCCCTGTTCAGCCTGGTGACCGAGTCTTCGTCTCGTTTGTCTCGGCTGCCAAAGACCCGAACATCTTCCCCAACCCTGAAGTGGTCGATCCTCGACGCCCTCTGGACTCATACATCCACTATGGCGCAGGCCCACACGCCTGTCTTGGCAGGGACATCAGCCAGGTTGCGCTGACTGAGCTGTTCAGGGCATTGTTCAGGAAGAAGGGACTTAGGAGAGTGGCTGGTGCGCAGGGAGAACTGAAGAAGGTTCCCCGACCTGGTGGTTTCTTTGTCTACATGACCGAGGACTGGGGCAGCATTTGGCCGTTCCCTACCAGCATGAAGGTTACTTGGGATGAATGAATTTGATCTTGACTTGGAATTGGAATTGGAGTATGAGTATGATATCATGGGATGGAAAGGTGTTGAGTTTTGGAGGTACAATACCCGGTGCCTGTCTACCTGTCTAACGTTAGTAATTAATATGACTTTTCTTTGTCGCCACATGAACACCCTTCCTCTTTGTTATGTAAACTTGTAGTGATGCATTGACTCGTGATCAACGAAGGATCGTGTCGCATCAAGTGATGATCCTCCTTCACTTTTACTTGACGAGTTCAGCCTCAAGCGCCTGTATCACAGTGAATCCTTCAATCATCCTCCCTAATCTCAGCCCTGAACCCCCTGCACTAAAGCCCCCCAATTCGCTTCTCGTAGGGTGCCGCAATGCCGAGCTCCAGCGTCTGTAGGCCGAATAATTGGTCCGCGATCGCTCAACCGTGCCTCTTCTAAACCGCTTTCAGTAAAGACGGTTCGTTTCGAGCGTTTCAGATTTGTTTGTCTGCGCCTCTGCAAGGAACGCGATTGGGTTTGATCAACGGATGACAATTGATGTGACTCTGATAAACGACAGACGAGATGGTGATAAAAATTGTATTTATTCATCTCTTCTTTCCCGTTAATTATTTCCTTTCCCTTCTCTCTGTCATTAAATTCCCGCAGGTTTCACGATTGCATTGATTGCATCTCCACTTCTTCAGCCTTGTTGCTTACCGTCTTACGCTCCTTTTATTCTATTCTGATCCTCTTTTTGCTGACAGCTCCGCTACGTGATCTGACCGCAGTCTTTCACAGCCCTGTCCTGTTCTTCCCTGTCCTTGTTCATCAAGAAAAGTTCAAAGTCCCTGGAGGATATTTAAACGCTCTTTATCCCACGATCTTTGTCAACATCATATCAAATACAACAATTCAAACATCAAACAAACAGACAAAAACTACTCAACTCATTCACAATGAAGTTCACCACATTGTCTACCATCTTGGGCCTTGCCGGCGCCTCTGCAGCTGCTCTCACCGCTGTCCCCATCATCGAGCAAATCGCCCCCAAGTCAAAGAAGTGCCCTTCAAAGCTCACTGACTGTCGCGACTCCAAGCAAATGGCCCCTTACCTCATCGATGCCTTCCAGCACTACGACATCTACGACCCCAACGCCATGGCTGCTGTCCTTGCCCTCATGGCTTTCGAGTCCGGCGACTTCCAGTACAAGCGCAACCAATACCCTGGTCGTCCTGGTCAAGGCACAGCCAACATGCAAATGGCTCCCTTCAACCTCCTCTACGCCAAGAGCATCCCCGAGCTCGCCTCCAAGTTTGAGGGTATCGATTCCACCGAGGGCATGTCCAAGGATGAGCTTAACGATCTGCTGGATGCTGTCACTGTCGACAAGTACAACTTTGCCAGTGGTGCTTGGTTCCTTGCTACCCAGTGCAAGCAAGAGGTCCGGGATGCTTTCAAGAAGGATGTCGACGAGGGATTCAAGATTTACATCGAGGAGTGTGTCGGTACTGAGGTCGAGCCAAGACAAGAGGTCTTCAACATTGCTAAGAAGGCATTTGGAGTCTAAGCGGGTTTGGTTGGGTACTGGGACTTTCAAGCATAGAGGGCTGTAGCGTGATTTTGCAGCATTTCTTTTCTTTTTCTATTCATATATCCACTTTCTAGCAAAGTATCGCTTATGATATCCACTTCTACTTCAATTATGACCTGAAACTATGATCCCTTGTGTTGTGCTCCAGTGTGAGATTGATACCGCCTTGTTGCTACCGAGTATGATAAATCGATTGTGCATATTCAACATGTCATTCCTGCCAAAAGATTGGGCTTGCTGCAAACTAACCGCGCTTCGTAGTAATACGAGATTAATCTCCGATTAAGCTTACTTTCATGCTTTTCAAGCGCGATACAGTCAGACGGAGCGGATAAGGTCATCCGCCAAGACTCCGAGAAAATCCTCCGATCCACACTCGGTGGCTGTGCGAAATGTCAAACTTTTCATGTTCTACAAATAACTGACACAGCCTCGGCATAATTTATAAGACTTCATCATGTGTCTCGTCATTATGAAGTGCATTCTTATGATAGACATTTGATGATTTGCCGGAACTCAGAACGGATGTTGACATGGTCCTGTGTTTCCTCATTAATTATATGATTCTATGAATGTATCTAGTCATGTATCGTAGATGACTCTATGGTAGAAATCGGTTATGAGACTACAAATCCTCAATAACCCCAGTTTGGGGGGCTACCAGTCGAAATAGCTACCCGTTATGGTAATTGAAAAATTCTAGAGCGCAACAACCTTCGGAGAAGAAGGGTTACATGACCGGAAAAGCAATAGCTGAGGGAAGAGTATGGAAGTTCAGGTTAGCTGTAGATGGAGATTGCGTCTTTACTCTGAGCCCATGATTCGCTTGGCAAAGAAACATGTACATGAATCCTGTAACCAACTCAGATACCTATCATGTGCCAAGTCATCTTCCGATATAGTATGGCAGGTAGACCTGACCTGATTTCAAGCGTCTGGGTATACTGATACTCGGTATTGGAATTCTGCTACTCCGATAAGTAACCCTTCAGTGTGTACGAATACTGAGCTTCTGAAGGACCAGTATCGGCAGAATAGAAACAATTATGTATCAGTGTTCGGAGAGGCTACTGGAGGAATATCTTCTGATATCATGCATTACCGTGGAAGTGCTAGATTTGCGGGGGTTATGTTACAGTCAGAATGAGGTATGTAGGTTGAAGTACAGGCATATCGAAAGTGCCAATGAAAGAAAAAGGTGTATCCATCTATCGAAGGCAATAAACTCGGCCAATATTCCTATGTAACTAATGAAAGTAACCCTGGATCTCATGTCTTAGCTCACGAGTGTTACAGCTCCGAACGACTTGATTGTAGCGGCTGCCGAGACCTTGGTAATCCACTGGCCGATGGATGAATTGAAACTAATGACGAAAGATTGATATGTGGGGATCAATAAAAAAGGAAACTTGATATAGAACCAATCATGACTGATGGGAATGAAGAGAGATGCTAGGGAAAAGCAAGTTGCCATATGTATGGAACAGTGTTTGTATCAGACTCGTTCAATTCGGGAGATTTTTACGGTTGGTCAAAAGCATGCCGGATATGCGTTTTCAATCCGAGACCTGTCATTATAATTGAAAGTATTGAATACACTTTGTCATACCCTCTTCAGCTTAAAAACTTGGTTTGAAGCCATATGTAATGTGACTATTCGTCAGCGTGCTCTATCTGTGGCAATTATGAGGCCCCAACGCAATATTGGCACCAACTATACATGTGCAACCCAATGGAGGAAGGATAAGCATGCAAATGATTAGAGTATGACGAGGTGATATATAATTATTTTTTGTTGGTATGGAGAAATATTCAACTTTGCCAAGGTTTGTCTGAAAGCTCATGATTTGTATGTAGTTAAACATATCCCCAAACTATAGAGTTTTATGTACTTCCTCATTCAGACTTTGAAGTGAGAGCAAAGTAGCTACTAGCGTGCCTCGAGGAGGGCCATGCACTACGAAGTGGAAACCACCAGGCGATTCGTGCGGGCTTCCACAGACGCATGGTTCATTCATGAATCGGCAGTTTCAATATTGGTCACGACGGCAGAGAATAGGCTTTCTGACCTGTCGATCTATGCTTGTCTAGTATAACCTTAAACATGGTTATCATATGCATGCAGCCTCGTTTCCATCAACAGACTGACAGGTCTATATACCCAGACCAGCCAGATACATCCAACAGGACCAATGTGACAGAGCCTCAATGTACAGATCCTATAGTTGCCCGTAAGTAAAGTAACAAGACTAACTCCGTGACAGTCCCGGTCTAGAATAATGTGCTTGGATGGGGGCTGAACGGGAGGTCTGTGTCGTTGTATCGCCTTAGTCCGCTGCTAAATCTATATAAAACATGCACGAACTTACTTAGAGTTTAGATGACTAGTTAGCAAGGAAACGAGCCACTAGCGAGTTTGGGGTAAAGTTCAATTGATAAGCACTGGGGAAAAGGTTGTCTTGATATTGAGTAGGACCTTGCTTGAGGTTACATGGACAACAATTGGTGATTGTACGGATAACGTCCCATTGATCGACGTCGATGGATTGGAAACAGCCGCTCTAGCCCCTCAGCCGATATCCGTGCAGATCTTAGCCATTGGAACGCCTTAGTTGATATTTGGTGACATGACTCGTCACAGGGTCCAAGCCAATGGGACAAGGGTGATAAACGAGAGCCAGTTTACAAATGACAGTTTCATGTCGCAATCGGGTATTCATTTCGTGATGAAGAGAGAATAGAAGAGAAACCAATTTCTTGTAAACATGACACGGCCCAGCATTTGTCCAGCGCAATCGTCGTGAAACGAAACTAAACATCAGCCCTATTTCCTTTCGGTTAGTTTAGTTCCGTCCCATTTTCATTCAGGTAACTGGGCGGATCCGAAGAGCAGTCACACGGACTTTGCTTAACTTTACTAGGATACGGGCAGTTTCATGCAACGGGGAACGAAACTCGTGCATGTTGGGCTTTGACGTTTCTTATTTATTAATCTTAATTCTTCTTAAACCGCCCCTCGCGATTGTGATAAAGTGACAGTCATGCCCTTCCTTTTCGTGGGGAAAAGAGACGAGGTCGGGGCTTTTCTTTCTTTCTTTCTTTTTGTTGCCTCGGGTAGGTCTTTTTGTATTATATTATATTGTATTGTATTGTCTGGTAACAATGCCTCAAGTTGGGAACAAGCCCGAGGTAAGACTCATCTGCACGCGTATGGAACTAATAAGTTGATTGACATTGTTTTTAGTTTCTTGCTGAAATATGGGGGCTTTATTCTCTGGGCACCATCATTCTCTTTACACGCTTCGCTGTGCGATTCAGGACAGTAGGATGGAGGGGTCTCAAGGGTGATGACTTCTTCTCATTACTGGTCTTTCTCTTCTACACTGCCGATGCAGTCATGGTTCATTTGATATGTTAGTCATTACTAATCTCGTGAATCGATCGGACTACTAACGCTTCTGTAGATTACCTCGGCACCAACATTGAGGCTGGGGTCAGTGAACTTAGACATCGTTAGTTTTGACCTACCAACGCTTACCAATTGACGACATGTACTGACTGTCTCATAGATTTGACTGCAGCTGAGATTCGCGAGTATGAGCTGGGCTCAAAATTCGGACTTGTGGCTTGGTACGCGTACACAGCCCTTATCTGGAGTCTCAAGGGCACTATGCTATGCTTCTTTTCACGAATGACGTTTGGAGCGTGGCATAAATACTTTGTCAAGGCCGTGTCGATCCTGTGTGCTCTTACCTACGTCGTCGTTGTCCTCACAGTATGTTGCCTTGTTCTCATGCATATGGTCACGAAACCGGTTAACTAACTGACTGATTAGCTCACACTTGGATGCCTTCCTTACCACAAGAACTGGCAGTAAGTACTCCCGTCGATGTTGATACTTGAATAATTGCTAAAAATCATCGCAGAGTTTTGCCTGACCCTCCAGGTTCGTGTCGATGGTATCGAAATTCGATCTTTACGAAACTAACACCCTGCAGCTAGATGCTCTTTCAAAATCCAGAACTTCTTGTGTACTGCGGTACTCAATGTCATGTGAGTATAATAAGCCCAACACTCAGCAATATATACTTACTATTGCAGAACCGACGCTCTCATTCTTTGCATTCCTATTCCTCTTCTCTGGAAACTCCAGATTCCTTTCCACAAGTAAGCTTTCACGTCACTCACCCACGACTCATCTAACAAAACCAGAAAACTCATCATCGGTCTCCTTCTTTCCTCGGGAGTTTTCGTTATCACAGCCGCCGTCTTCCGAGTCGTCCTCACCCTTTCAGCCTTCCCATCAGCAATTACCATAAACGCCTGGGGTAGTCGAGAAATCATCGTCGGCATCGCAACCGTCAACCTCCCTGTCCTACGACCGCTTTTCTGCAGTTCCTTCTGGGATGGACCGTCCCCAGCCGAGATATGCCCGTCGTACCAAAACTCCAGAGGGAGCAGCCGTAGCCGCAACAGGATCACCAAGAGAAATATCTCGCCTCCATGCCAACCACAGAAGACTTACGCTGGAAACGGACTGAAGAATGGTTATGACGCCAGCCAGGATTCGATTCTGCCAAGGGTGCACAAGATGGCAGATATTGTGGTTGAAAGATCTTATGACGTTCAACATGAAGATAATTATGATTATCGTGGACATCGACCTAATATGTCACAGACTTCGATTTATGCGGATTATGCGAGGTCACCAGTATAACAGTCCCTTTCTCTAGTGTAGTCAAGATACCTAGATTATAGTAATGCTAATCTTACCACATCGTAAGCGTTCACAGTTATCTATGTATGGTTAAAAGCGTCAAGTTGGCACGAATATGTATAGAAGAACCTGTATGCATTGCCCCAGTAGACAAGAGGTAGGTTGTTTTATGAGCTTTCTCACCTATCTTGATCTTATAAACTCTATTTATCCGAACAGTACAATCTACTTGGCCCAGGAGTAAGCCGTAAGTTGTCGCAACCGTCAGCGTTTCCAAGCTAGCAGTCTACAATCAACTGGATACAGAATACTTATGTGCCAATCATTTCCGCGCACGCGCCGGTGCCCAGGTACCAAAAGGAAACCAAGAACCAAAGACAGAAGGAACAAATCCTGAGCATTCGATACAAGACTCCTGAGGCAAAAGCATAGTCTCTGGAATTGTAGGCAGGACAGCTTCGATTTCCTGAATATCGCACGAATACTCAGGAACCTGCTGTTTAATGCAGCTGCGACCACATCTCGGACACACGAGAAGTTCGTTACAAACAGGACACTTGCGCTGTTCGGCATATGCGTAGTCTTCGGGTTCAGATCGCAAGGCTGCCTCTGGCCAGCATTCGTAGCAGACAACATGGCCACAGGGGGTGATCAGGCCTTCCTTTGCTTCTCCGTCAGGACGAGGAAGACCAGCAACGCTGATCTGAGAGTTACAAACGGGGCAGACACATTTTATGGGTGCTTCGTCAAGACTGGCTTGGCCCAGAGCGTGTTTGCGGATGGTGGGCCAGTAATGGTCTTTTCGGTATTGATTTCCTGGCCGATTATTAGCATTGATGTTGGAAACAGGGGACTTACCATTGTTGGAATCGTTTCCCCGGGGCTCCTGATTAGAGTGAAGGTTAGACATGGTGATTGTGTTAACTTTGTAGGGTGAAAAGAAGAGGTTTGAATGTTCAAGGTCAAAGGTTGAATTTGTTGAGAGAGTTATAAATGGTCTGATATGTCCAGAGGTATACTTATAATGGTAGTCCATCACCTATGTAGGTAGGCCCCGTGAACTAGAAAAGTTTGTTCATGAAGTTGTGATGATGTTCGACTAAAATACATCTCTTGAGCTTGTTATCAAACCTTTTTGGATATGAAGTGTACCCTGAACAAACCATTTAAACAAGTTATACATTGTTTGACGAACAGTATGCTATAACTTAACTCTTGTTCGCTGTATTATTTTTAGTGTTCATGGAACATCAATGAGCTTTGATGGCTGATAGAGATCAAAGGTGACAAGCAGGGACACTCGGTCTGGTTACAGCGGTGAACGGGACAGTATGAACAACGAATGATGGACTGTCATTATAGTAGATACTGGCATTATTCTTCGCTAATAAGAAAGAAAGTAGTGATGATAACTGGACATGAAATCATAAATAAAGAGAAGGCCATCTGGGGTGTATCAGGGAAGTTCAAACCGTTGATGAGATCTCTGTGAATAGATACCGTGACCAGCTAATTCCTGGGGTGAACGTGGTGGTAGCTCTTGAGGCTTCGAATCATTGTAATGCTGCACAATGTTATGTGCAATAGTGGTCTCAGGAGCTGGTTGAGTCTGAGTCTGAGTCCGACGTCGACGCCAGTAAATAAAGGCCCCGACTCCAATGGCGATCACAGCAGCAGCAATCCCTGCACCAATCCCGGCCTTTGCAGCAGTCGTCATCCCAACCTCTTTCCCATCCTCTTCTTTATCACCATCATCCGTCTTGTCAGCTGTAGAGCTTGGTGTACTTGAAGGAACCTGTTCGTCATCCCAGAACCCAGTCCATGATTGATTCCAGTCATTACCTCCCTTCTCAACCGTGGTATCCTTCTCCCCGATCGTGACGGGATTGGCGGTCGCTTGTATGTTGGGCCCAGGAGCCTGAGCTAACCACCAGGTATCGACGCCTCGACGCATATTTGCTCCGATAAAGGCATCTTGAAGAAAAGCGCGTCCCAATACCCATCTATTACCGCCATTGACATGACATGGGAAGTATGGTACCGGATCATCAACGAGGGGTGCTTCGAGGGTGAGGTTGAGGTGCATGAATGGAATGCGGATCTTGACTGGGTTGGTGTTCGATGTCGAGATGAACTCGAAGCTCAATGTCGAAGCAGAGGAGATGATCTCCTTATACTTGTCAGATTTGGTGTCCCATAAGTATAGTCCGAGGTCTTTGCTGAACTTGACGGGGAGATGTGAGGCAATGTTGTTGCAGGTCGACTCGGGAAGTGTCAGATATGGTGAACAACCATCAACCAATACCTTGAAGGAAGGACCAATGGATGAGTTGCCCTCAGAAAGCAGACCACCTTTAGATCTGAACTCGAACGGAGACTTGCTACCCACCACATCGATGCTGATATCTCGAAGTGTGATTCCATCTCTTGGACCGCCATTCATACTGAGGATCTCTCCCACAACACGGTTTTGATCATAGCCTCCGAACCATAGAGAGCCAGGGACCCTAGTGGCAGGCTGGACAGATCCGATGTGCATCCCGAACGAGTATGACTCTGTATATCCATTCTCCCAGAGCCATCCAGACGGGAGACTGGCGTTGATGGTTGGGGAATCTTCACCGACACTGAAACTCTGGTTGGTCTCTCTCCTTCCACCAAGGCTTAGACACCCAGCAAAGAATCCAGCCGTCTGGCCTCCGGGATACTTGAGCTTCTGCGGTACTGACGTTCCTAGTACAGCAAGACTTGCATTCGTCACCGTGATGCCACCCAGCTCGAGATCGTCCAGATACGCAGTCCCACCTTCACCTTCCAGATTCACTCCACGCATGTAGTTCTCCAGCGCTGCTTTCCATGAAATCCCTGCTGTAGTGCCAGACGACTTGCCGTAGGTGCCAGCCTTCGAAGCGTAGCAGGTGCCCTTTTCACAGTAGTCGTCTTCGATCAACCACGTCTCCCAATCGCTTCCAGGAAAGAGGTTGACGTCCCGTTTGTGTTCGCCGACTTTGGCATCGATAGCTCGCCATGGTCCGTCAGGTCCGAATGTTTTGTCCGCCCATGGGATCTCTCTGGGGGTCCGCTCGGCCGAGATGGTGGCGATTCGCGCCAGTATAAGTGTAAAAGCGGTGAAAGTTGCTAGCATGATCAGAGGAGTCGATGATAGAAGGAATATTCAATAGGAAGAAACGATAGCAACCTCGTAAGAGGCATCAGAGTTGCGGGAAAACGATCGAATGACTTTGATGGAGCAAAAGTGTTGTCCATCGACAATAAACGAGAGAAAGCGAAAACACGCAAAGCGGCTACGACTGGGCAAAGAACAACTCAGGAACGAATCCATGGACCCAAGAGTTTCGCTTGGGCAAATTTCAGCCAACAGCCGACATGGGTAGTTCAGCTTAAACCAGTTGTTCTGGTTGAAGACAACCAACATGCATCAGATAGAGCTGTTGGTACATGGATTATCAAGGATGTCAACTGAAGTCGTACCAATAGATCGTTACGCCCAACGGGAGAACCTGTGGTACAGCCAGGCTTCCTGCCTCTGAAATTCAAAGTGCATCTTGGCGGCCACCTATGAGATTTCAAGGAGTTATTGCTTTTTGCTTTCGTCTGAGTTGGCCATCGACCTGCAGACGGCGACGAATCGCACGTCCACCTTGGTTGTTAGACATAGGAAACGAGGAAATGGCCTTTGAAAAAAGTTGGTTAGTTGCAATAACATCTTTTTCCCAGCATCGTGACATAAGAACATGCGAGCAGTGTCAGATTGCAAGAGTGTGATTCTAGACCGACAAGACAGTGAAGATGAGGTCGGCCCCAGTAATGACAGTCACGCCATGTAATGCTCTGGGGGAAAGAGGAAAAACCAAAAAGATACCCATGGTTGTTGACAGTGACTCTGATTGGCAGCAGGTCGCTTGTTGTCTCCTCTCGCAGCCGCCCGACCCCGTCAAATTATGCACCCCTGTCAGCTTTGCAAATCGGCTAACCAAGAGGTATACGGTTCCACATTACAAGTGTGACCAACACGCGTATGTTTGCTAAAATAATATCATGGCGGCTCCATTTGCACGACCAACAGGTGGTACTCTTCCAAGGGTCTTTGACGGCCAAGGCCGCCACGCCGCAGTTATCAGGACAAAGGCTGGCTGCATACTTTCGACACAAGGCCTTTCGCCTGTCTTTCTGTTTTTCTTTGTAATTACTTTCCTGGCTCAAGGATATCATGTCTGAGAGGTTCTATCGTTAAGGCTGGTTCCTGTTCCTCTCCTGCATTAAAGTGATTCTAATGCATCCCTGTTTTTATTTACTTCACCAACACACTTCCTATTGAATCCTCCTCCAAATGTTACGACGGTGGCTCTCGACTCCAATGTCGCGCTGCACAGGCCGGAATAAAGATCTACTGCCGGAACAAACATCTCCATTTCTGCCAAGCACTTTTGCGCTGAGGCGATACCGGTGGACAATAGCCCTGGCCTCTACCATTATCATCTTCTACCTACTCCTCAACCATGACTACATTCCTACTGAGTCGTTCAGGTCGTTGGATTCTCACAGCTCAACCGAAGTTGACTGGTCGCAGTTCGCATACACCCAATATGTCACCAATAGCGATTACCTCTGCAACTCGGTCATGATTTTTGAGACGCTGGATCGTCTTTCTAGCCGGGCCGATCGCGTGATGCTGTATCCGTCCAAGATGTTCAACTCGGACAACGATACATCCCTTGATGCTGAACTGATTATCAAAGCGCGGGACGAATACAACGTCAAGCTTGTTCCCATCACTGTTCAGCACAAGGATAATGCTGATGGTAAGCGAGTTTCTTCATAACCCCAATCAATGACAAAGCTGACCCGTGTACAATATTAGCTACTTGGGCTGACTCGTTCACCAAGCTTCTCGCTTTCAACCAGACTCAATACAGTCGCGTCTTATCCATCGATTCTGACTCGATGGTTCTTCAAAACATGGATGAGCTATTCCTTCTACCGCCAGCGCCAGTAGCAATGCCCAGAGCCTATTGGTTACCGCCAGACTCGCATACTCTCTCATCTCAAGTCATGCTCATCCAGCCTTCCAAAGCCGAGTTCTCTCGCATTATGGCCAAGATCGAATCTGCATCCAACGACGATTACGACATGGAAATTGTCAACGATCTTTATGGCGGCAGCGCACTCGTCCTTCCGCACCGTCCATACGATATGATCAGCGGTGAATACAGAGAAGAGAATCATACCAAATATCTCGGCTCTGAGGATGAGACTTGGGACCCTGTGGCTGCTTACAATGAAGCTAAAGTCATTCACTTCTCGGACTGGCCGCTCCCTAAACCATGGCGACCACAACCGGAGGATATTCTTCTCAAGATACAGCCTCCATGCACATCGATAAACGGCACCGACGACTGCACGACGAGAACGATATGGAAGTCTTTCTATACGGATTTTAAAATCAAGCGCAAGGTAAGCTGCCCATCTCTCATATCTTGTTGCTTAGTCTCATATGTTTATAGGAGGTTTGTGGACCCAAATGGTGACAACTGCTGCGGTATCGAGTCGACAGCTGGACATTTCATTTGATAGAGGCGTAAAGGCGTTGAGGCTACGGAACATAAAGAACAAGCATCAATACACATTTCAGAAGTGCTTCCCAAGTTGAATTTTAAACCCGTTACTCTATCCGTTCCCAATTGTACTGCTTTTTAAAGCGTCTATTCCAGTCTTGATACTGTGATGCAAGATACCATGGTCTATCAGACAGCAACGCAACCTCATCAACGAGGTGAATATTAACAGAGGCTGGCACGAACTGGTAGGCGCCCAGTGGCTTTTTACATCTGTGTGTTATTAGGCGCTTGTAGAAACATTGCGGCTGGAGCTGTCAGTGTAAGGCGTAGCCGGGCGCTTAAATTGTTTGTCCTGGTTTTATTCCGTCCCCCTGCATCATGCCAGAACCATGAAGAGGTTTCATTCTATGCACTGCTATTCAGCCCTATAGAAGCAGCAACCTGTTCATGTCGAATTTGAGCTAGCTCCTCTATTCAACACTCAATTTCATAAGAAGCGAAAAAGAATGTAAAGATAGTAACCATCCATCGGACACAGCAAATTTCACAGTAAAGCTCAAATAGTACGAATTCAAATTCTACCATTTCTATGTCCAAGAAACCAAAATGGTCTTGCACGAGCGTCTCAGACGTAACTACAACTGCTTCAAATTCAATAGAATCTGGCAGTATATACTCCGGAGGGTGTCAGAAGAATTATCCTAAAGCTTGGGCTACGGAAATAAAGTAGTCCATCTGATTCTAGTCAAAGCTCGCGTAGGATGATTAAATTATTTCATCTCTTATGCTTTCGGCGGCCAATTTCTAACTCTGACGATACTGCCAGAAAGTTATCCCTGTCGAATCTTGGCCCCTCCCAGAGCTGGAGGTGATTGTTACATCCGCTCACGTTACAATAGCAACATCCCCCGCACTTCCAGCCGAATTCACCTTCTGTTCTCGCCCAAGATCGACAAACAAGATAACCGAAAATACGATGTGAACCACCATTATAATGACAGACAAAGGCCACCAGTTCGATTTAATCTTTCTTCTCTCCATTCACAGTGTGACGCCATGGTGAGCAAAAGCTATCTGGCGGCAGCTGCTCTGCTGGCATCACCCTTTCTGGCGCGCGCACAGGATCTTATTCCTCCCATCCTCGAAACAGCAGATGTCCTTATACAGGTTATCTGGTCCGTCGAAGAAAGTCAGAAGATAATTTACATCGACGATGATTTCGCGTCGGTATCCGACAAGGCTGGTCTGACGCTCATTCCGCCTACCGCACTTGACTTTGCGACTACGTTCCGCGATGACATCAATGAGATCACGGGCCTGAACTGGACTCTGAAACAAACGGGGAGAGTTCCAGCTGATGCCACTGGTATTTCACTGGGTGCCTACACAGGCGAATCATCCGACTTCGTATACGCCGACGGAAAGTCTACTTCGGAGGGTTATGAGATATCGGTCAACTCCTCTCGCATCACCATCGGTGGAAACGGTGCTCGCGGCATGTGGTGGGGTACCAGGACTCTTCTCCAACTTCTTCTCGCCGGCAATGGGACTATCACGGCGGCTGAAGGGAGGGATGCGCCAGCTTACCCCACAAGAGGATATATGCTCGACGCAGGACGCAAATGGTATTCCAAGGATTTCCTCAAGGAGCTGTGCAGCTACGCGTCTTTCTTCAAGATGAACGAGTTTCACTATCATCTCAGCGACAACTACCCACTGAACCGTGGGAAGAACGAAACTTGGCAGGATGTTTATTCGCATTTCTCGCTGCTACCTGAGGATAAAGAGTTGCGGGGTATCCTTCATGGTCGAGAGAATGAGACTTTGTCGAGGGAGGATTTTGAAGATCTACAGAAGCACTGCGCTTCAAGAGGTGTCACTGTTATTCCGGAGATCGAAGCGCCAGGACATTCGTTGTACCTCACCAAGTGGAAGCCCGAACTCGCCCTACCAAAGAAAGACCTGCTGAACCTTACTCATCCGGATACCTTGCCGACGGTCCAGAGTATCTGGGAAGAGTTCCTCCCATGGTTCAAAACGAAGGAAGTCCATATCGGCGCAGATGAGTACGATGCCGAACTAGCGGATGACTACATCACATTCGTCAACAAGATGAGCCGCTTCATCAACTCCACGTCCGACAAGCGCAGTCGAATCTGGGGTACACATGAGCCGTCCAAGAGAAACCAGACTATCGATAAAGACGTGATTATCCAGCACTGGCAGTATGGTCAGTCAGATCCTGTACAGCTCGTCAAGGATGGCTACGATGTGATCAACTCAGAGGACTGGTGGGCCTATACGAGTTTGAAGAACGACCACATGCCGATTCTACCTGCTAGATATCCTCAGTTCTTCAATGAAAGCCGCATCTTTAACTTTGGAGATGAGGATGACTGGCAGTGGACACCTGCTGATTTCAACCCGTTCAACACCAGCATGCAACTTGAGAATGACGATTCACGCTTGAAGGGTGCTACACTGGCAGCATGGAATGACAACGGTCCTGATGCCTCGACTCAATTGGAAGCTTATTACTCTATGCGCCGTGGTATCGCCTTGGTCGGAGCTCGTGCATGGAGCGGAGGCCGTGGACCCCAGCTGCTCAATGAGACAACTGATACAAGCATTGACTTCTATTCCCCTCGGGCGCCAGCTCAGAACCTCGACCGCACTTTGCCACTATCCGACAACAATGGAACTTTGCTGTCGTGGTCTCGCTCGAGCAGTGATGGCGAAAAGGTGGAACTTGGCCACGGAAGCAAAGGCATGAATTACACCCTTACCCTTTCAATCCACGGGCCCTTCACCTTGTCAGGTCCAGACAACTCTTTGTCGCTAGACAAGAGCGGGAATCTTGTTTTTGAGGCCGATGGGTGGGAGTACCCTCTCCGTCAAGTCAGCGAGGAAGACGCCTTAGAACTTGACTCCGGCCATCCTGGTCGCATTTGGGTCAACGCCTCATCATCCACACATAAGCCTGTGAAGTTGTCGGTTCCAGCTGAGATTACTTTGGTGACAGATGTTCTTCACGGCACGGTCGCTTTCGTTGATTCGGAACTGAAAGGAAGATTCGAGGTATTTGTGTATGGTGGTCGGAACACGCAGTTCAGCTGGAGTCAAATGGCATTTGTTGCGCCGTTGGATGAAGTTAAAGGTGAAGTCACCCGCTTGGCTTTGAATGGATCTGCTACTTTCCCTGGAAGCAACATAGGTGTGAGACCTTCCGAAATCCCAGGTGGAAGTGCCGCGACTCCCACTATACATTTGCCTGGCTTGACCACCATAGTCCTGATGGTAACAGCCAGCATAATTATGTCAATGATATAGGAAGGAATACGGATCAGTGGAGAGAACATTCTTCAAGTTCCCTCAATTGATTGTTTAACCAAATAGCCGGTTATCGTGATAATTCCATCGGGCTAACCTGGTTCCATCAGTGTGTGTCTTTCCAAGGTCCAGCACACACCTCCAGCCTGCGACTAGAATAGAAGCCCACTCCACAACTAGGGCAACTGCCACCTTGGCAAATGCTGTCCAAGTCAAGGATGGTTACCACACTTAAGGACGATCTTTGCTGAGGAGAATCGAGCTCATAAAGTTTTAGACAAATTAGGATTGACATTAGGTCAAAGGGACTAAACAGGCAGAACCATAGTCTAAAGTTGACAGAGTGAGCAAGCTGGCTTTTCTATTACGTTAGTATGCAGATACTTGTCTTCGCCAAGAGGTACTCAAAACACGGTACTGAAGGGCAATTAGCATGGACAGGTGGACATGCTCTCCTGCTACTTCCCACTGTTAACTACTAAGGTAACTTTCACTCTGGCAACTACCTCCGTCCCCCTTCCGCTGCTGTCACTGTGATTCTTATGACCGATAGTACAATCGTGGGCAATACGTATGATTCTATTTTTCCATCAAGTATCTCCCGTCTTCTTTTGCATATCTAATCTTGTATGATGTTCAGTGGTCCGGCATGATGGCTCATGCTATATCAATCCTGCACATAGTCGACTTGGTTGCTCCGTAGAACTAGGATAGAGAAGTAATCCCTGATGTCAAATTTGTCTCTCTCTTCCATATCACTCTCCCAGTAGAAGCTCAAACCGTGCGTTGCGCAGTAGATTTCTTGCAACCTGAAGTAGAATAAGCTCTCAAGATAGTCGAAGAAATCCAGAAGAGCGCTTCCCTCAGCAAGACGTATTGAACACCTTCGCCACCTTTGCCAATCTTGAAGTGGTATTTCAATGTACTCTCCATCGCAACCATGAAACGTGGGCCCAATTGGAGGATATCGAGAGGACCATTCTGCATGCCTGTCGATGATCTTGGTCTTGTAGTCAATTATTTCCCTCACTTTGTGGTAGAGTAACTTAATCACAAAGTTTAGCGAGCCAGAAAGGTTCTCGTCTGGGGAATCGCGGAGCTGTTTGGCGAGAGCTTCGTTCCAGGACGGGTCGAACTCAACCGCCATGCTTTCAGGTGGACATCCCCAGGCCCAATCCTGACAATCTAGTGATTCCCAATCGTCGGTGGTAATACAGAATATATCGTTATAAAGATGAACAATTTGACGCCAGTGTTCGTGGTCAATCCTTGAAGGTAACACAAGGAATCCCCAGTTAGCATCATCTTTTTCATCTGGCCCAATATGGCATCGGATGAGGTTGTTTTCTTCTTCTGATTGGCATAGCCCCTTCTCATGATCGTTTGTCGGTCTGGGCTGTTTTCCCCAGTGCCTGAAAACAACCTCTCTTGATTCTCGGCAAGCCGTCCAAAGACCAGCGTCCCAAAGATACATTGATCTGTTCTTTGGCTTCGACTCATCCCAGTTGTAGCTCATTGGATACATCACCCCTCCAAAACATGAATGACTAAACGTACACACTTAAAGTTATTGAAAGAAAACCATGTTTACATCTTGACTGTATCCTACCTCTCAATCCTTTTGGCAACATACCTTGAGCAAGGATATGGTTGGATCAAAGGGTCGCGGTTGTGGGACTATCATTAAATCAAGTACTGTTTTGTCTACCTTGTAGCTTCGTGAATATCAGCTGATTCGATATAGGGAACTTTAATAGACCTATCTAGCAGTAGAATTGCGCCTGAAACGAAGATTGAAGAAGGTCAAAAAAGAAAAGACCCTGCATGACCGGCCATGTTGATCTGCCTTTTCCTGACAACGCATGTCTCAAAGCTTCGATTTCGGTTTGGTAACAATTCCCACACACTTGATCTCAATGTTGGCGTTCATGGGTAAACTCTTGACAGCGACACATCTGCGGGTCATTAGCATTAGTGATCAATAAAATCCTCCAGGACAAGCGACTCACGTTCTAGCGGGCTTCAAATCTCCCCAGTACTCGGCATACACCTCGTTCATCTTGGCGTAATATTTCATGTCAGACAGATAAATGTTGACTTCCACCACATCGTTGAGGCTGGACCCAGCCTCGTCTAGGATGGCACCCAGGTTACGGATAATTTGACGCTACAATTTTTCTATTAGCTTTATTCAAGACTGATCCTGGATAGAGTCAACTTGCAGTATGAGCCTCAATGTCGCCGTCAATGATTTTGCCGGTCTCGGGATCCATGGCAACTCCACCCGAGGTAAAGACAAAGCCATTGGCGATAATGGCCTGGTTCATCAAATTCGACGGCACGGCCGGGGCCTTCTTGGCAGAAACAGGTGTTCGGGTCATTTTGTTTTTGTCGCTGCTTTCCAATGTTGGTTGATTGGCTAAGGTTCTTTATTCAGATGTTGATGTTGCTTTTGTCAGCGAGCCGATTGACGTTGATTGCGGGGTGTAGATCTGGCATCCGAAGCTCCGATCGGAAAAGAAGCGGAATTGTTTGGGGGGCAACGCCTCTAGAAATTTCACTGAATATCTTCCACCCATTCTCCTACCATGTGCTTGATGGGATGGCCGACCAAGGGGAATTTAACTTCGTGATGATAACACAATAGCTTTTTTTAGTTCTTTCTTCAATGTGCCTTCCTTAACGCTTCGACTGCAACAGATCAGATATCATCCATATATGCCATTTTTCTATTTTATGAAGGCGACCAAATAGACGTGGGGAGAGAGGTCTTATAGCAAATCTGATTGTCAAGTGTATGTTCCGTTGTTATGTACTTATAAACCAGTTTTCCGAAACTTGACAGATAGTCTTGAGAGACCCGGGTCATCCAATATGTAGAGATCCATATCCATATGACATTTAGAGTAAATTCTCATTTTTGAAGTGTTGATGAGATTTGCCTATTCTTTCGGACCCATTTCACCCCAGGTATTGTATATGTCGGTTGTAGCTCGCTAGTATTCACAGTCAGATAAGGCTTTTCGATTTTCTCAGACGACAACCACACCTACACAATCTTGGAAAACCAGATACTTAGCAGGCGTTGCAACGATAGGTGAGTCTCCCACCACAGCATCGCTGTCCGTTGACGCAAGGTGTAGTGCATGGAGTCTGTCTCTCTAGTAGCATCTTCACTCCTCCTTCAGGAACAGCCGAAGCAACAGTCGACGCGGCAAAGATAGAGAAGAGTGCAACGTAAAACTTCATCATGGATTGTGGATAAGATTTGGGTTTGGAACTGGTGGATGGGTGTTGTGGTCTATGAAATCCAATCCTTCAGCCGCCTTATATAGCTGTGCTCAAAGGCCAGGCAACCCAGATCTCGATCGTCAGCGCATTCCAAGAGGTAAAAACATCAGGTTGCTAATAGCCTGAATCCTTCTTCCCATTCTAAGCATGAATGTCTTGTCATACGTACTCCATGCAGCGCTACAAGCTTGCAAACCCCATCGAGAGAATCCTTCGCATATTGATTATTGGTTCCCTGACCTGTCGATAGCTCTGTGCGGAGTTGCCAAGACTAGGTTTACCTAGTAATTACCAAGTTGCCGTGATTGGTATTCAAAAGTACCCTCCGCTTATCGCTTACACTCTTTGAATTCGAAACACTAAACACACCTCAGGGTATCAGAAGAGTTGGCCCCCGAAAGCACCAGAGGTGAGATAATTCGTTCACGTCATGCCGGCTTAGGTAGACTAGCACTTAGGGGACAGTTCTTCTGTTACCCGCCTAATGCGATAAATCTAAGACCATTAGTATGGATTCCTCGGGTACTTTTCCTACAAAGCCTTGGCTTGGCTTCGTTATATGAGTTCGTTCAAGGCAGGGTAAAAGAGGTGCTCGTTACAGGTTCACTACCAACTCCTGGGTTTTAACGGTGCACTAGAATATGAACTATACCCAAGGCTCAAATAACAAATTGGTCAATAAACAATAGTCCAGTGCTGGATAAACGACAACCTGCCACACCTTTTTCTTGCCCAGGTGTGCCTGCTTCCAGCCGTTCATATTTCTTGCCAAACTACCTACGTAAGCATAAGTAGTCCAGCTCCTCAGGGAACCAAGAGGTACAAGCTCCTAATAAACCCATTTCTTCAAACCCATGCTGCTCTATTTTGACACCAGCGTGGCTCGTATGGCAATATTGTATTCACCTCCAGTGATGCTATTGCCGTGCCCGACCTTTTGAGTATGTGCAGCCTGCCAAATGCACCTTCCAGAATTTGTCATCTCAAAAGTCTAAAATAGAGGCAGGTGCAGGTTCAAAACGGAAAGTACTCGGGCTGGGTCTATCCCATTATGTAATTCGAGGCTCACGGCCATGTTCTGTTTTCCTTTCTTCATCATCAACCCACATTCTCGGTAAGCCCCCAAACTATCCATACGCGATGCGTTCGTATCGACATTTGGACTGTGCTGACCATCTATCTTTATTTTTAGACCATTATCGCACACTTTTGGTACGTCTAGACCTTTCCCCTAGGTACAATTGCCGGGTTTTATGAAGACTAATCATCATGTTGAACAGCACACCGTTTCCAACAATGTACGTATCATTTTGGCTTTTAGCCTCTTGGCTTAGAGCATCGCTGATCGTCGTGTCTTTGCAACACTGCAGTTCCAATCCTTTTTTTTCACGTAAGTCCCCTTCAGGGCTTGTTTCATAGCTGATACTAACTGCTATGGCTGGCTTTGTAGTCCAATCTATCACCATGACCGTGAGCACAAACCCTTCCCCTATCTATAAATGCAGTTTGCTAACTTGCCTATGTAGAAACAACCCAAGAACAACGTAAGTTACTTCCATACCAGGACCTCTACTTGTACTGACATTGCAAAAGCAGACAAAGCCGCAGGCCGGCTCGCTCGCTGTAGGTCAACACAGGCAGGTTATCCAGAGCATCATGGCAATAGTACTGATACACCTTTCGGGATATAGGAAGCCGAGAAAAATGTTCAAGTGTGTATTTCTCACCTCCATTTATTTCTGCTAACAACATAATAGTTTTGGAATGATTATGTCATCGTATGAGCTATATGCTGCCCTGTCCTGTCCCGTCGACCATGACAGCTGACCGTTGAAATTCATCTCAAACAGGCTCACAGAGAAAAAGAACTCGTGAGTAGTGACTCTCAGATGTTGACGTCGTGACATACTCAGGAATACTAACTTATTGTTTTCGCTATAGGCCGCCAAACGCAACATCGAGGTAAGCACTATGCCCCATATACCTATATCCTGATCCTTTGACTAACCGTCTTTTCTAGAGGGGCCTGGAAAAGCTTGCCGTGAGAATTACACTTTCTCGTTGCGATGCCTTGGACATACACTAAATAGATCGGCATAATAGGACTGGACACTGATCGAAGAAGTAAGTCACATTTACCTTACTACTGCCTGATAATTGATTGTTCTATAGGAACGGTCCAAGAAGGCCTTGGACTAGGCCTAGGGCGAAGCCTTGATGTAAGTCTATTCCAAATATACTACTGTCGCACTACTAATAAATATCCTAGGAAGAGCTCAAAAAAATAGTTAAGAAGAAGGTCGGGAGTACTATAAATACCAAAGAAGTAGGGCGTAGAGCCTGAACATTGAACCGTCCTTCAATGTCCAGTGCTATCAGTGAACATCAAAACCCATGCCACATGAGTATCCAACTTAAATGTTCTAGCTTTACAGTGCAGGTCGTTCGGCGTGCTCTGGTGGTTTCTCCGATGCTGTGGAAAATGCGAGGGAAACGCTGAGGATGAGGCCAACTACGACAATGGAGGGGGGGAGGGCTGGAAAAAATAAACCGCACACTCTTTGGGGTTCGATGATTGACTGCGTTCTCCGCATTTCATTCATCAACAGAAAGGCTTCTACATTTGCAGATTTCATCAATCTAGTAGTGAAAGGCTATTATTACCCGAGCACTTTTGGCCTCTATCGTATAGTAGCAGCCAAGATGCTGCGACCAGCAACGTGGTGCCTCGGCCGACTGCGTCATCCCATCCTCTCACGAACCCAAAGGAATGCCTTCTCGACAACAAATACGCGTCATCTAATGAGCATGGCTGGTTTTACAGAGAATCAACTTATGGTCCGTGACGCGGTCAGTCAAATCTGTACAGAATTCCCAAACACGTACTGGCAAGAGCACGACCAGAATGAACAAGACCCGAAGGAGTTCCATGCTGCCCTTGCAAAGGCAGGTTGGCTTGGCATTGCTCTTCCTGATTCATTGGGAGGCTCTGGCCTGGGTATCTCAGAAGCGACGATGATGATGCAGACAATCACAGAGTCGGGCGCGGGTATGGCGGGAGCACAGTCTATACACGCAAATGTCTACGCGACGCAGCCACTTGCGAAGTTCGGTACGAAAGAACAGTTAGAAACAACCATTCCCAAGATCGTTTCCGGCGATTACCGCGTATGTTTTGGCGTTACCGAACCGAATGCAGGACTTGATACCCTTCGTCTCGAGACAATGGCAAAGCGAAACTCGGATGGGTCGTATAGCGTAACTGGGCAGAAGATCTGGATCACCTGTGCCCAAGTCGCTTCCAAGATGATCCTTCTTGCTCGAACCACACCACTAGAGCAAGTCAAGAAGCCCAGCGAAGGCCTCTCCCTCTTTTGCGTCGATCTAGATCGCAGCCAACCAGGTCTGGAAATGCGAAAGATCAAGAAGATGGGCGGTCGGGCAGTGGATGCGAACGAAGTGTTCTTCGACAACTATCACATACCATCTGCTTCACTCATCGGCCAACAAGACAAAGGCTTCAAAATGATTCTTCACGGGATGAATGCTGAACGCTGCTTGCTCGCCGGCGAAGCTCTCGGTCTCGGGTACGCAGCACTGACAAAAGCAAGCGAATACGCCCGCGAACGCGTCGTCTTCAAGCGCCAGATTGGCATGAATCAGGCTATAGCTCACCCTCTCGCGGATGCATACATGAAGCTCGAGGGTGCTAAGCTGGCGACGTATCATGCTGCGAAACTGTACGATCAGAGTAAAACGGATGTGTCGATCAGACAGGACGACATAGGCATTGCTGCTAATAGTGCGAAGTATATGGCCGCAGAAGCAGCCTTCACTGCATGTGAAAGAGCGGTGCTGACCCACGGAGGTATGGGGTATGCGATGGAGTACGATGTTGAAAGGTGGTTTCGAGAATGCCTTGTCCCGAGGATCGCGCCTGTTAGTAGGGAAATGATATTGAACTACATTAGTGAGAAGGTGCTTGAGCTACCCAGGAGTTACTAACTTTTTACCATCACTCGGTGCAGATTAGAATGAGAGGTTTGAACTTGTTGACCAGGCCGCAGGGTGTCAGAAGAATTGATCGAGAATTGGTCGCCGAGAGCATAAGAGACGAAATAGTCTGGTCACCTTATGCCGGCTTAGGCTAACCTTTAGACTACTTTATTTCTGTAGCTAAAGCCTTAGAGAATATTTCTTCTGTTACGCACCTAGCGAGGTTAAATTTGGTAGATTACGAAGTTGGGTGTCACGATGATAAAGATTCACGGCTAGTCAACAGCAGTGTACAGAGTGTACTCAAAAATATGGACTTTTACTATTTCCAACGTCTATGTATCCTCTATATTACACCAAAAGCAACAAACACCAAGGCCTATTCTTTAAGCCTCAATCTGAGACTTAACCCACTTTTCGAGACCACCGCGAGCAATGATCTCCTGCACGTTGGCGGGCAGCTCACCAACCTTCTGCTCCCATGAAGAACCATCCTTCTCAGTGATAACAACCTTGGAACGACGAACGTCCCAGAGAAGCTTCCAGCCGGTGCGACGAGTCAGAGGCTTCTCGGAGTCGTTCTTGTATGTCTCACGTAGACGCTCGACGAGACGGGGAACCTCGACACCCATGAGGGCGTTATTGATGCTGTTACGGCTGAAAATGTTGCCAAAGCTGCCAGAAACAACGAGGGGGATCTTCTTGGCCAAAAGAGCGGTGGCGGCTTGCTCTCGGGAGCTGCCACAGCCAAAGTTGAAGCCTGTGACGAGGATGTCGCCGGCCTTGGCGACCTTACCGAACTCTGTGTCGTAGTTCTCCATGCAGACTTCGGCCATCTTCTCCACTGAAACGTTGTCCTGGTATGTGTACTTGCCTAGGAGGTTGTTAGTAAGACTAATATTGTAAAATGCTGACTTAACTTACCAGGGTAGATGCCATCGGTGTTGATGTTGTCGCTGTCACAGAAGACAATCTCGCCCTCGACCTTCTCGGGGAAGCCGGGGAGAATCTCGGTCAAAGACTCCTCACCCTCAGCAGCGGGAGCAGCGGCTTTCTCACTAGCACCCTCCGAGTTCTCAGCAGCGGCGATCAAAGCGTCGGCTTCGTTGATGAGCTTGTCCAAAGCATCCTCAATGGACACAGCCTTGTCGGCGACAAAGTCACCGCTGCCCTCGCCAATGATGACCTTTTCAACACCCTCAGGCTTCTGGTACCAGCCAGGACCAGCAATCTTGCCCGTAAGAGCACTAGCAGCAACAATCTCAGGGCTGGCAAGGTACGCCTTAGCAGAGGTGGAACCCATGCGTCCCTGTGACTTGTTAGCTTCGTCTTCTTGAACTGAAGGACGCAACATACCTTGAAGTTACGGTTACTGGCGCTAATTCCGACCTCGCCAGGCTCAAGTAGACCTGTTCCGAGTCCGATGCAAGGTCCACAGCCTGCTGGTAGCACCTCAGCGCCAGCGTCACGCAGGACTTGCCAGTCACCAGCCTCCTCAGCGATCTCTTGTTCAGGGATTGAAGCCGCAGCAATGTAGAACTTGACACCAGGGGCGATCTTGGCCTCCTTGTTCTCCTTGGCAGCTTCGCGGAAGACACGAGCGGCAGCGGCGATATCGGAAGCTCGGGAGTTGGTGCAGGACACGAGGTAGGCCTTGTTGACGGGAATATCCTCAGCCTCGAGCTTCTTCAAGGGTGTGGCAATCTTGACAGAGTTGGGACCAGCGACAATGGGTGACAAAGTAGACAGGTTCAGGTAGAGCTCCTTGGCGTACTTAGCGCCGGGGTCAGCCTCCAGTCTGTTTTGCTCCAACTCGTCGACGCGCTTGTGGTTGATGCGGTCCTTGGAAGAGCCACCGAACATGGCGTTGGTGGTGGCCTTGCCGCGGTACCAGGAGACGAGCATTTCGTCGACGGGGAAGACACCGGCGAGAGCACCCCACTCGGTGGTCATGTTGCTGATGGTCAGTCGGTCATCGATGGGGAGGCTCTCACCACCAGCGAACTCGACAGCGTGGTTCAAGACTTGATCATCACGGAAGAGACCGCAAAGAGCGATGATGACATCCTTTCCAGTAACACCAGGAGGGAGAATACCAGTGAAAGTAACCTTGGCGACAGGAGGGACTTGCCACCAAGTTTGTCCGGTAGCCCAGATCGAAGCGGCATCTGTACGAACGACTGCGGTTCCTAGACAACCGATTCCACCATACATGTTACTATGACTATCACTGGCGACAGAAACGGTTCCTGGCCAGGCATATCCTGTGGAGATGTCAGCATGCTGCTTACACCAGAGTATTGTATATTTTACCTTCTTCAACCATAATCTGGTGACCGATACCCCGACCGGCGGGGTAGTGTGTGACTCCATGCTTCTCGGCAAATTCGTTGATAAGAGAGTACTTCTTCAGATTTGATTCCGATTTGTTTTGAACATCGTGATCCAGCGTAAACACTTTTTGCGAGTTAGTATTCGCCGCACCCTTAATACAACACTAATCATTCCAATCATGGCTACACACCTAGCTGCTTGTTGTCGTGGACCTTGGTGGCGCCAATCTCGAGGAACTTCTTTGCGATAGGCCATGTATTGTCGTGGCTCATGCAATGGTGAGGAGCGAGCGTAATGTAGTCTCCGGCCTTGATCTTCTTGCCGGGGGCGAGTCCAACAGCATACTGCTGAGCGATCTTTTCGACGAGGGTCTGGGGGTTCTCAACGGCGGGGGCCTGCTGGAACTGGAAAGCAGAAGGGGTAGGGGTGTTCTCGAGTTGGGAGTGGAAGGCATATTGTTGTCGAGGACTTGTCTTGTAGGTGCGGTACTGGGATGTGGCGAGAGCGAGAGATCGGGTGCGGGCTGTCAAGGCTCGTGCTTGTATCCGCGCGACGGCGACGGCATTGAGAGCGACAGCTCTTCTCTAGTAGAACAATGTCAGCCACAGGTCTTGAAGTCGAGGAGGAGGGGCAAGTTTCCAGGTCCCAGGCCGATTGCTGAGAGCGGACAGAAACAAGACGGAGCATACATACAAGAGCAACCATTATGGACGATTAATTCGGTAACCAGGGGCACAAGACCATACCAGAAAGTCAATTCTGGACCGAGGAAGCTACAATGACAAGTGAAAATAATAAGAATGCGAGTTTTAGTTTTGGATTGGGGATAGCTTCATCTTTCTTCCGCGCAGCCGGCCTCGGAGATGGGTCATAAAAATTTCTGGGGAAACTGGACGGGATTTCAATATCAACGACGTGATTGGTCGGAGATTGAATGCCCTGGCTCCCGGAACATGATCGCCTTCCGAAGGTGGAGAAGGCTTTGTCTGTCAGTAAATGCGGCGCTAGAAGCCGTTGACTTTGTCAATAATGCGACTGGTAATGATAGTTCAAAGTGCAGAGATAATAATATTTTATAAGAGATAGTTGAAGAAACCGATAATGGTACGAACCTCGTGGTCGAGTTCAGAAACCGTCCGATGCATCTCCGACTGCTTGATCCCACTGAATAACGACCACTAAAATTCCGAAAACAATTGCTAGCAAAGGGAAGAAGAACCTCTATCAATTGACAAACTCCGATTTCTCTTTTAATATAAATGTCTCAGACCCCTATAAAGTGCCGGACAATCCTTGAGTTGACCCATCATCATCTTATATGGCTTCCCCTCTCCCATACTCAAGCCCCGCATATCACTTACACTCACTCACAATGTCCTCAAGACTCCGCAATCTCAAAGCCACGGCCTCAGACGCAGCGACCCATTTACTAGAGACCTTTTCCAACAAGTCCACCATCCGCCGTCAACTAATAGATGCAAACCAACTACAAAAATTAGCTGTCACTCTCAACCGGCCTCAATTGAACGGTCGGGACGTCTCTGAGCAACCACCTGCTGAAGGAACGCCTGTGCCACCTGGCTATCATCTTGTATATTTCACACCAAATGGAACCGAGGCAGAACTAGGTGCCGATGGAAGTGATACGACATTCAATGCCTCGGCGCCTTTTACACGGAGGATGTGGGCTGGGGGTAAAATGACTTGGACCAAGGACGTGTCACTTTGCGTAGGTGATTACGTCGAGGAAAGGACAAAACTTCTAAGCGCAACGCCTAAGAAAAGCCGGTCGGTTGGTGAAATGGTTCTTGTGGAAGTTGAGAAAGAGTTTTGGGGTCCCAAGGGTTTGGCATTAACAGATCGTCGCTCGTGGGTGTTTAGGCCTGAGATTGACCTTGAAGCTGTACACGAGGCGCCGAAGCCTCTTGAGAATATCATGCGAGGCCCATCTATTGTTAGGGACGTCGAATCTCAAGGCGAAGGTAGGCATCCCAGTACTATGGACAGACGGTGCTAACATACCCAGGTCATCCCACAAGAGAACTTCGGTGGTCGCCCGTCGGCCTCTTTAGATTTTCAGCATTGACGTTCAACGGACACATGATTCACTACAATCAGGCCTGGACTCAGAACGTCGAAGGTCATCCTGGTGAAGTCGTCCATGGGCCACTGAACCTCATCAATCTCCTTGACTATTGGCGAGACGTCCATGGCAACGGCAATACCCTTCGAGGCATTACATACAGGGCTCTATCACCGTTGTATGCTGGCCAGACATATAACATCCGAACTGAGGCAATTAAGGATATAGAAAATGGGGAAAGTTGGGACGTTCTTGTTGAGAGAGATGGAACGACATGTATGAAGAGCGAGATCACTTCTTGAGTTAGACCTTGATTACCGTAGCTATATGGCACTGGGGCGACAGAGATTTTATACATGCGCAATGATTGGATCTGAGTAGGATTATAAAACGCCTGTAATAGTCCAACTCTATACAAGCGCCAACGTGTGCAGCCAACAACGATAAATGATACACATTTCTACCCATCTAACCCAATCAACACTCCATTCACGCTAGAATACAAATGAACCATAACTTTTTAAGCAAGGAGCATGCGAGAAGGATCCTCGATGAACTTCTTGACGGTGTTCAAGAAAGCAGAAGCCTCTCTGCCGTCGATGAGACGGTGATCGTAGGTCAAGCTGATGTACATCATCTTACAAAGGTTAGTCGGACAAGTCATAGTAGGCAGCGAGCGGAGAACTTACAGGTCGAATAACAGCCTCGCCGTTAATAGCAACGACCTCTTGGCGGATACCGTTCATGTTGAAGACAGCAGCCTGGGGGTAGTTGATGACGGGAGTTCCAAACATGGAACCGAAGATACCAGGGTTGCTGATGGAGAAGCTGCCGCCCTCCATATCCTCCATGGTAAGCTTACCATCGCGAGCCTACACGGGTTAGCACTTTTGCAATGATACCCATCGACCACGGCAACTCACCTTCTTAGCAGCAGCAGCAACCGCGCGCTCTAGCTCGACAATGCTCATGGACTCAGTGTTCCTCAAAACGGGGGTGACGAGACCCTTGGGTGCTGAGACAGCAATGCTAACATCGACGTAATCGTGGTATGTGATGATCTCCTTCTCTGTGTCGATCTGGGCGTTAATTTGAGGAACCTTCTGGGCAGCCATGGTGGTAGCCTTTGTGAAAGCGCCCATGTATCCCAGGCGCACGCCGTGCTCCTCGGCGACCTCCTCCTTGTACTTGGCTCGCCAGGCGATCAGGTTGGACATGTCGACTTCTTGGATGGTGGTAAGGGAAGCGGTAGTGTTCTGGGATTGCTTGAGACGGCCGGCAATGGTTCGTCGCATACGGGACATTTTCTCCTGCGAAACTCGGTCAGTCATGCATTACGGCCGCATATCTGGAATACCTACAACTCGCTCGCCTCGGTTGGGGGCACCTGAGGTCTGGGCAGGAGCAGCGGCCTTGGTCTCCTTGGGCGCAGGCTTTGACTCGGCAGGCTTTGACTCGGCAGGCTTTGAGGGCTTGGGAGGTTCCTCAGCAGGAGAAGACTTCTTCTCCTCAGGCTTGGCGGGCGCTTCGGAAGGCTTGGATTCCTCCTTCTTAGGCTCCTCCTTGGCAGGTTTTGACTCCTCTCCCTCGGGCTTCTTGATGGAAGCAGCATCCTCTCCAGTCACGATGCGCGCAAGGTCCTGTCCAACGACAACGGTATCGCCCTCCTCGGCAAAGTATTCGGCAATGGATCCGGGTTCGTTCGCGTTGACGAGAACGTCGATCTTGTCAGTCTCGATGCTGGCGATCTCCTCATCCTGCTCAACCTGCTCGCCAACCTTCTTGGCCAAGCTAGACAGTGTACCTTCGGTGATAGACTCGGCCATTGGAGGCACAGAGACGATATATGAGCCATTGAGGAAGCCAGAGTTGCTGAAGAGACGTCGTTGAGGGTCGATGGCGCCGCGCTGGCAGAGGGTTGCGCTGTGGGAGAGAGCGCCGATCTGGACTCGAGAGACGGCAGCTCTTGATAGACCGGAGAGGCCTGTAGCGGCCTTCATGCGTAGTAATGAAGCCATTGTGGGAGTTTGTCGTGGATGAATTGAGGGAGTGGTGATTGGAGATTGAAGAGATGGAGACGGGAAAGATCGTGGGGAACGAAAACAAGTTCTGAATTAAGCGGGCCGAGTTTCTGAGGGCATCGCACGGACTTGCAGTACCTTGGGAGGTATATTATACGAACGAATACCATGTAACGTCTACAAGGGTACAATACTAACGTCGCAGAGTAGAAACAGAGTCTTCAAAAGTCTTACAGCTTTACGATTAACTATCAATTGCATGATCATGCTCAGCGCTGCATTGAAGCTAGCGGAGCCTTGAGCTGGAGATATAGTACGTCACTTGAGCTGATTCAACTTCGTGATCCCAATTCGACATATGTTATCTGCGTACCTATAGCCTTACCTTAAAAGTTCTCACTACGTATAGTGCACTTAAATGTCCTTTTTTTCCTATCGAGCCAGAATACAGGGGCTCAAACGCCGGATATTAAAGACCGGTGGTGAAGTTGGTGATGACAGCCCGCCTTCCCGCGGGACAGCTATTAACCTATACCTAACGAACACTGATCAAGTCGATAAGACTTCAATCCATGTTACTTAAACAATTCACCGGCTTAAGAATGACAAGCCGACAAGCCAAGACCAAAATAGATTCGCGATTCATACGATTTCTCGTTTTGGATACCTGGCTCCGTACATTGCGGAGCAAGGTGAGGTTAGCTTGGTCAAGGTGAGCATTAACCAGCGGCAATGTTCGGCATAGCGAAATATGACACTTCACCTGCGATTCACGCCTCAGGCATGCACGTTTGAGTGATGTTATATAACTCCTGCAACACCTGATCCGTTCCCAACGGATTGGTTCTGGATATTTCCATGGAAACCTTGATGCAGTCTGGAATGTAACAGCATCAAGGCTGACGGGCCGATGCCGTGGTGTTGGTACAAAGCCCAATTTCGACCACGATGCCTCCCGTCCTCAGGGGCTTGCTATTCAAGTATATCACATCATACGACACAACCAACGGCTTGTATAACAGAGTTAATGTGGATTTGGCATTATCCAATGGTATCTAAAGTTAAGTATCCAACATCGCTATTATGGTATTCCAAAACGCCTAGGGTCGCCGCCCTATTCATACCTGATCGTCACGCCGCTGGACAGAAATATCGGTTTCTTCATTGACACGAATTCCCGCCTCGCCACTTTCATAGTCTTTTGCAGACGTATACTTTCTGAAAGGGCTTGATATCGTTGTATGGGTTCCATGTGGCCATTCTGCCATGTCGTATATATCTGGCGGTCCACCACTATTTGACGCCAATTCATGCGTTGAGCTGCCTCCGTCGTTTTCACGAGACCGCGTCTTGGACACGCCTGTGAGGCGTATGCCATTGCTGAATGGGGCGTTGAAGGGAGCGCTGAATTGGGTGGATTGGCCGCCACTGTTGGAAGTAAGGAAAGATCCTGGCAAGACTCGACGAGCCACGGGTCGAAGCATTGGAAGACAAGCTATTCATCAGTGAGTAAGCGATCACATTAACAGACACAATCAAAACATACCAGCAATTACAGCAAAATTGCACTCGGCGATAGACCAAGCGTAGTGGAGTCCCATTTGTAACGTCATCTCCTTGGAGTCCGACTCGAACTTGAACGACTCGATGAGGACGAAAATGGAAGCAAGGCAGGTCATAGCACCGAATGCAAACAAGGCGATGACGGCAAACTTCTGGCCTTTCGGCAGGTGAAGTTTTCCAACCTCAATGGCAGGCAGGATGAGAATAGCGCAGTCGATCAAAACATGCGTCAATACTGTTGAGAAGAAAAATGTCGACTCTTTGATGTGGCATTTTGCTGCTCTTTCTTCCTGCGTTCCATCCCACAATGCTGTCAGAGGCAGGCATTGCAAGCACACCATGAATAAGCGTAATAGGAACCATGCGACAGTGATGCACGAGAGGGCTTGAATGGGTATTCGGATGTCGGAGAATTGGAAGAGGCGCCAGTAGAAGGCGAGTATAGCGAACTTCGAGAAGGCGATGGCGAAGGTGTAAGTAAAGCTCGTCGTCCACATATGGATCCATGCTAGTCGGTTCTTATCGTAAAAAGTGAAGTCGTCTGTGAGGCCATTCTCCATGGGTTTTCCCAGTCCGTCCGTAATCCATATCATTCCATTCGTCATCAAGGCCACCGAACCCAACTTGAAACGGTGTTAGAACACATCATTCACCAGCGGTATTGAAGCACAACATACCCATCCCACAACGGAAAATGCATCGTCGATGCCATATCCAGCCTTTGTAATCCGTCGCGCAATAAGTCGAGCAATAAGGGCCAAGGTCGCGAGAGGAAGTGTTATGGCGGCCGAAGCGATGATATTGGGGGTATCATCCCTCATGATTCATTGTCAAGAGGAATGGTTGAAACACAGAATTTCTGGGTCTCCACGATCGATGAGATGCGGAAACCAGAGCAAGCAAGTAAACAAGCAAAAGCAAAGATCCAAAAACAGAAGAGAAATGGGTCTGTATTAAAGAAGATGGGGCAAAACTAGAGGAAGAGTGATGACTCGACCTGAGCTTTTGGGGGGGGGGACCCGTTACCATTTTTCCCTCTTCCCCAGACCCGGAAAACCTGTAGGAAAAAAACGGGCCATCGTCAAACTAGAGCCAACGGTTGGCCTTAGAAATGGTTGGTGTAGAGAGAAAAAACCGCGCTATCAACACCCTGGCACCCCCCATGGGGAGAGAGGATGCTGGCACCTTGTGATGATGTGGTAGCGGATCAGAACCCTTGAGGTCCATTTCTCTCAGGCCCACCGATACAGAAAGCCGGGCTCTTTATTTGCCTCGCAAGCCTCGGTCACGGGCTGAATTAGGCGATCACCCTTGGACTTCTTGTTTGGGAGGATTAAATGGTGATCATGGTGGCAAAGCTGTTAAAAGCTTCGTCCGTGAGCAAGTCTCCTGCGGCAATTGTTGCTTGTCAAAGTCAAAGCTATAACATGCCCTTGTTACCAACGGCGTCTCGTCTGACATTGAGCTGCCAATTCGAGTGATGCTGCACCTAACATATGTCACGCATTGATCGCCCTGCGCCTTGTTTTCAGCTGCAACTTCCAGGGGATTCGAAGAAGCATCAAACAACCTACCTATTTAGGCGTAGCCAGCGCTCAACTCGAATCAACCCAATGATATGCCGAACTGCTGAGGCCAGAAGATGGTGTGAGCTAAATTGCACCAGAAGCTGACAGTGCCTGCATTTTCAACACTGGGTCAGGTCATCATGCATTTGTTCTTTACATGCATGTCGTGGCTGCGTGGGTAGGTAATTAGGGGTCGTTATTATTTATCTCAAATTACGGATCTGTACCTGTCAGCTTGGAATCAAAGCCAAGACGAGTATTCGGACCTTTAGATATTATGGATCCATCCTCTGGACTGGGGTGTTATCAATGTCGAGTTCAAATCCCGAGAATCCCGAGTTTGTAATCAAGGGATGGCGAGAAAAGTTCTCACGGATTTAAGCCTAAGACGCCACTACAATTAGAGACTGAGGAGCCGTTGTGAAGCCGTCAAATTCTATTCGTAGTGTCTCATAAGCTTTCGGGAGAACGGACATAAGGAGTGGCTGACACGCGACACGGACGGTGACATTGCAAGCTCTGCCCGTTCTCGACCTTCTATTGTAGAGCCCCGAGGATTGTCAAACTTCTAATTCAAAACTGAGTCTTATCCCGGTCAAGTCTCCTGATATCAGTTTAATATCAGCTAGTTCCACTGAGCTTATCTCGAGTCCCACCATCAAGACCTTGCGGAGGATCTACATATCCCTCTCGCTGGGTATACATACATACGTACATGGTCACCCTAGCATACCCGTTTAGTTTCCGGTATTATCTCATTGGATACTTCGGCTCGGCAAACCATTGACTCAGAAATCTACATCTTCAGACTTTGCCTTACTCAAAATGGTAGATCTTTACCGAGGTTACAGAAGCAGATTGCCGATTGCAAATCATGGTGATTGTGGTGGTGGTGGAGGCGCTCCTGTGGGATAAGCATTTTACGATGTGCATAAGTCTTCTGGGTCCCGGATCAAGCATACACTAAATTGGATTTATGAGATAGGGCCAAGAATACAAATTCCAATCATTTTAAAGTATCAACACTTGTCATCCAGTCTAAAGGGTAACGGAGAACCGATTTTAACGCCTACGCTATGCACAACCATCAACTAGCACCGGATTCCATACGCACAACCTCTACTCCGCATGGCCACTGATTCCACCCTTGATACCTTCTAGGATTCCAGACCATTGGCCGCCATTTCGGATCTTTGACACCTCAGCAAACTGATCGCAAGCGATCTTACGGATGACAAGTGTGTCCTTGGCCTTCTTGTGGTTCTTTCCGTTGCCATGGAGTAGATATTCTTCGAACCACGCTTCCTCGGATTTGTCGAAGGGTAAGAAGGCGAGCTCGGTGGCTCGGTCCGAGAAGTCTTCACTTGAGCCGTCCAAGACGGCAGCAATCAATTGACTGAAGAGCATCTCCCTGGTGTGGGGAGGGTATGTTCGGGAGTAAAACAAAGCCTCAGAGATATTTGTGTGCGCCATTGCCTTGAAGAGGAGCTCGAGAGCAGCAGACGTCTTAAGTATAGGCTGGACGGCATAAAAGTACGATAGGGCAGTGCTGTAATCGTGGTCCTTGGCGGAGCGGACAAGGACGGTGATAATATCATCTGCAAAGTCGGGTATAAGAGAAGGGTGTGAGATATACTCCAGTGCTCTCTGTAAGAACGTTGTCAGTCGCTGTACCGGCCGACGCAGTCGCAAAACTTACCGAAAAGTCTCGATGATCGAGATACCACAGACCCTTCATGAAGATCTGGTACTTCTTAGGCATGCCAGATGCATCCACAAAAGCGTCGGAAACGTTGTCGCGACCTGATGTTCGGTCGAAATCGAGAAGAATGTAGTAGAAAATGGAGAACTTGTGGTGGGTGGACATGTTGGCTTCGCAAACCTGCTGGTGCAGCTGCTTCAAGGCATTATCGGTCTTAGGAGGGTATATCTTTGCTGTGAGAATAGTGTTAGCAATGGGCGATCCGTCATCATTTTGCGCGACACCTACCCTTTGTGATTCCGACAGCTCTTAGAACGCGATCAATAAACAAAGCGCCATCGAAATTCTTGCGAGACGTCTCGATTTCACGCTGGGTCTCGCGATCGTAGGGGTTAGCTACCCCCTCAGCAAAAACGTGATGAAGATTGGTGTAGTCGAACATTGTGGGCGGTTTACGGTGTCGAAAGATTGGGCCAATGTTTGCGATTCAAGCAATATTTTGATAGCTAAATAGCTTCAAAAAGCTATCGCGAAACCGGCCAAGCCAAAAAGTGAGGCTCCATCGCGAGATCACGTGAGCCAATATTGGCGGGGTGGCCTGTGTGGTACGTACTTGTTGTTTACATGGCCGATTCCAGGTTGGGACATTTCTAAACAAACGCGGGGCGCAACCATTGAATTTGTACAGCTTCCTTTCACACAACAAACCGGTCGACCTGGAATTACAACGGTCAGGCTGCTTCTGCGTTTATACTAACATTTCTTTACAACAATCCTTCATATTTTTCTCTTGTCTGTGACAAGAACAGTCCTTCAGAATGTCATCCCCTGTTAGACCCCGGCGCGCAACAAGGCGCACCGCCATTGTTGAATCTGACGACGAAGAGGATGTTTCCAACCGCTCCAGAGTCCAAGATGAAGAGGACTTTGAACCCGAGCCTCAGCCAGCCAGAAGAACAACCAGAAGTGGCCGCAAGTCAACAACGCCAGCGCCTACTCCCGCTGCTGCCCCTAAACCTCGAGGACGTCCCAAAAAGGCTCCCACTCCTGCCCCTGCGACAGAGTCCAGCGCGGTCTTCGATGCCGACACAACAATCAAGACGGAGCCCATGTCATCTTCGCCAGCCAGGCCTTCGCCTCGAAATCGCAAGAGCACGGCTAGAAGCTCCATTTCATCAGTCCCTGAGCTGCCTCCTACACCGCAAGCGAAACCCCCGAAATCTCCAGAGTCTTCCCAAAAGCCAATGGCTTCTTTAGCCGACATTACCGATGCCAGCATGAATGCTTCAAATGCCGACGATACTCAGGCTACTATCAAGCCGATCAAGCCCATGAGTACCATCATGGAAAAGCCTATGGATATTGTCTTAAAGTCACGGACAATGGCCATCCCAGTTGTTGAAGACACTACACCAAAGTCACGAATTGTCTTGACACATCTTATTCTCAACAACTTCAAGAGTTATGCTGGCAGACAAGAAGTTGGTCCTTTCCATGCGTCTTTCTCGTCTGTTGTGGGACCCAACGGTTCTGGAAAGTCTAATGTTATCGACTCCCTACTTTTCGTCTTCGGGTTCCGAGCTAGCAAAATGCGACAGGGCAAGATCTCTGCTCTGATTCACAACTCGGCTCAATATCCAAACTTGGACCACTGTGAGGTCGCTGTCTATTTTCAGGAGGTCATGGACCAGGTGAGAACACCAATCATCCAAATACGATTACAAGCTAATTTGTTCAGCCTGGTGGCGGCCACGAAGTTATCCCTAACTCCGAACTCATTATTTCACGAAAGGCTTTCAAGAATAACTCGAGCAAATACTATATTAATGGAAAAGAATCCAACTTCACGACAGTCACGACACTCCTCCGCGATCGGGGCGTCGATCTTGATCACAAGCGTTTCCTGATTCTCCAGGGTGAGGTCGAGTCCATTGCTCAAATGAAGGCCAAGGCCGGCAACGAACATGAAGATGGTCTGCTTGAGTATCTCGAGGACATTATTGGAACCTCTAAGTACAAGACCCCCATCGAAGAGTCTGCCGCCGAAGTCGAGGCTCTTAACGATGTGTGTATGGAAAAGAGCGGCCGTGTTCAGCACGTTGAGAAAGAAAAGAACAGTCTCGAGGATAAGAAAGACAAGGCCATCGCTTACATTCGGGACGAAAATGAGTTGGCGATGAAGCAGTCTGCTCTGTATCAGCTCTTCATCCACAAGTGCAACGAGAATCTGACTGTTACTGAAGAGGCAATCACTCAGATGCAAGCGCAGTTGGATGCTGAGCTTGAAAAGCACCACGGCAGCGAGCAAATTATCAAGAGTCTTAAAGAGGATTACGATGTGGGTTCCAAGGAATTTGAGATCCAATCAAAGTCGACGCAAGCTTTAGTCAAGGAGATGGCCAAGTTTGAGCAGGAGCGTGTAAAGTTCGATGAAAAGCGAAAGTTCCTGGACGACAAGCGCAAGAAGCTCGAGAAGACCATCGCCAACGCCGAAGCGACATCCGTCGAGGCCGATGAGACCATCGAGCAATGCGGTCTGGAGATCGACACCCGAACCCAGGAAATCGCCGAGCTCGAGGAACAAGTCCAAACTGCTGAAGCCGAGTTAGCCGAGATCAGAGACAGCCTCAAAGGCAAGACACAGGCCTTCTCTGATCAAATCGCCGCCAAGCAAAAGTCTCTCGAGCCCTGGAATGAGAAGATCAATCAGAAGCAATCGGCAGTTGCAGTTGCTGAGAGCGAACTCAACATTCTTCAAGAGAAAGCCAATGCTGGCGCCGTGGCCCTAGAGGATCTTCAGTCAAAGATCGCATCCATTGAGGAGAACAAGTCTGCTAAGCGGGCCGAGCTCAAGTCTTGCCAGGCTGAGAAGGCCGAACTTCTTAAGGAGGCCGACAACATGAAATCCGAACTGTCGGTTCTTGCCGAGCAGGAGCCCAAGATTCGTTCAAAGATTTCCAATGCACGTCAAAAGGCTGATGAGGCGCGCTCAAGCTTGTCTAACACACAGGCCAGAGGCAACGTGCTTTCTGCGTTGATGCGCATGAAGGAATCGGGTCGAATTGATGGCTTCCATGGTCGACTTGGTAATCTTGGTGCGATTGATCCAAAGTACGATGTGGCCATCTCGACAGCATGTGGCGCCCTGGATAACTTTGTCACTGAAACTGTCGAGGCTGGTCAGCAGTGTATCGAGTACCTTCGAAAGAACAACGTCGGACGAGGTAACTTCATCTGTTTGGACAAGCTGAGAAGACGAGATTTGTCGCCAATCCAAACTCCTGAGAACGCTCCTCGACTGTTCGATCTCGTTACTGCCAAGGAGGACAAGTTCCGACCTGCCTTCTATCACGCTATGCAAGACACCCTTGTCGCTGCAGACCTTGCTCAAGCAAACAGGATCGCGTACGGCGCCAAGCGCTGGCGAGTTGTCACTCTCGATGGTGAACTCATTGACAAGTCCGGTACCATGTCTGGTGGTGGGTCAACCGTCAAACGAGGTCTCATGTCTTCCAAGCTCGTCTCGGACGTCAGCAGGGAACAGGTTGCCAAGTACGAGAGTGACCGGGATGGCTGGGAGACCAAGTTCCAAGAGTTCCAGGAATACCAACGAGAATGTGAGACTCGATTGAAGGAGCTGAACGAGAAAATTCCCCAGCTCGATACCAGGATGCAGAAGATTGGCCTTGAGATTGAGAGCGCTGAGAGGAACATCGCTGATATGCAGCGACGCATCAAGGAGGTTAGCAAGGAGCATCAACCCTCTGCTACTGATAACAGCCGTATCGCTGCTCTGCAAAAGGAGATCGCCAAGCTCAACAGGGACATCGAGAGACTCCATGGCGAGACTTCCAGTGTGGAAGAAGAGATCAAGGCTCTGCAAGACAAGATCATGGAAGTTGGTGGTGAGAAGCTTCGTGCACAGAGGGCCAAGGTCGATTCCATCAAGGAGGAAATCTCTTCAAACAATGAGGAGATTTCCAACGCTGAGGTCCGCAAGGTCAAGGCTGAGAAGCAGAAGATCAAGCTTGAGAAGGACCATGCCAAGTCCTCCAAGGAACTTGCGGCTGCTTCTCGTGACCTTGAGAAGCTTGAAGACGACATCAACAACCAAGGCGAGAGAGCTGAAGAGCTTCAAGCACAAGTCGCCGCGGCTGAGGAAGGGTTGGCTGCCAAGAAGAAAGAACTCAAGGCACTCAAGAGCGAACTCGATGAGAAGACAGACGAACTCAACGAGACCAGAGCAGTTGAGATCGAGATGCGCAACAAACTCGAGGAGAACCAGAAAGCCCTCACCGAAAACCAAGCACGACTCCGACACTGGAATGATAAGCTTTCCAAGATCGTTCTGCAAAACATTGACGACCTTGTTGGTGGTTCAGGCAACAGCCAGCCTAAGCGTCGATCGCAACCAAAGCCTGAGCAGAGTGATGATGGCGATGTCGAAATGGATGATGCTCCTCAAGATGATGTTGACATGACAGATGCTCCCGCGGAAGAGGAAGAGGGTGAAGACGAGGAAGAGGAGGACGAAGGAGAGGATGAAGAAGAGGAGCATGTCAATGGACAGCCTAACGAGCTTCCAAGATACACGCCTGATGAGCTTGCCGATATGAATGAGAGGACACTAAAGGGTGAAATTGCGGCTCTGGAAGAAAAGACGCAGAACGTCAACGTTGATCTTGGCGTCCTTGCGGAGTACCGAAGGAGAGTGGAGGAGCATGCGGCCCGAGCCTCCGATCTTCAATCTGCTGTTGAACAGCGAGACTTTGCCAAGAAGCGATGCGGTGACCTGCGTCGCCTGCGTTTGGAAGGTTTCATGGAAGGCTTCAGCGCTATTTCCCTTCGACTCAAGGAAATGTACCAGATGATCACTATGGGAGGAAACGCGGAGCTAGAACTTGTCGACAGTCTGGATCCTTTCAGCGAAGGTATCTTGTTCAGTGTCATGCCACCCAAGAAGAGTTGGAAGAACATTAGCAACCTTTCAGGTGGTGAGAAGACACTCAGTAGTTTGGCTCTTGTTTTCGCTCTGCACCACTACAAGCCGACTCCTCTGTATGTCATGGACGAGATCGATGCCGCGCTGGATTTCAGAAACGTAAGTACCACCTTAACCCTGAGACACTCGGTTGTGAATCGACCACCAGTGTGCGCACTCGCGTGGGCATTCCACATCGAAGTCTTCGTCTTTCGTATTATAAGTCTTACTAACAAGTCACTTAGGTCTCGATCGTCGCAAACTACATCAAGGAGCGTACCAAAAACGCCCAGTTCATTGTCATCTCGCTGCGCAACAACATGTTTGAGCTCGCGGCGCGGCTGGTGGGAGTGTACAAGGTCAATCATATGACCAAGAGTGTTACGATTGAGAACAAGGACTTTATCGTGAGACCGCAAGGGCAACAACAGGCATCGCAACGAACCCAGGGAGGCAACAATACCACGATATTGCCCTTTCGGTAAACGGGAGGATGGTAAATAAAAAGGTTCCTTGTTCTTGTATTTCACGATGATGATGAGTATGGGTTTGGGCATGGTTGCGGATACCTTTAATGACATGGACGGAGGTTAGATTTATGATTATATCCAAATGTTTGATGTTTCTTGCATAGAGTCCCATTTGCAGCCGTTCTGAGGAGATAGATCTGGCTAGATCACAACTTCAACGAGACCCCAGATGGTTGCTGGTACTTGGCAACAGGCTAATCACTTTAGTCATTCTTTTTCTTGTCAAAGCCGTGATAACAACTCATCAGATTCAACCTGAAGTTGTCCTCCCTATACCGCCACTCGTATCACACTCGCGTCCCACGATCCAGGAACTCAACTCCTACGTGTCACCTCACCAAGCGCGTTCTGGCCAGGATCTGGGACATCAAGGAGCCCTTCAAGCCACTCGCCTTCGACCAGGCTCGCGAATCCTGGTGCTTCTTTGACACCATGCAGATACCCGCTCGATTTGGCAGACGCACACGCCGTGGTACTCATCAGGGGGCAGAAGTGCCGAGTGGTTCTTGTTTCTCTTTCTTCTCGGCTCCATATGTATGTCTTGACTGTCACTGTCGTGTCTCGGCAGATTCTGCATGATTTGGACAGCTGTTCCTGTCTCAGGTCCAGCTTCCAGCAGCATGATGATGTTCAGGGGCAGGGCTTGGAAGATCGGGTGCCTTGTCAAGCTGTTCTCTTGAAGCTTACGATGCAAGAAGATAATATCCTAGAGGAAAGTGTTCTGTTTGTACGTCCTATAAGTAACGTCGAAACTATCAGTCAAGCACCACTTCCACCTACCATCATTCTCAATACACTCGTTAGATCAGCATCATGTGGATGCTACTTTTCTTCGTCGCTCACTTAGCCGTTGCTTTTCCTGCCAACTGGAACGAGATCGTCTCTTGTCCTCATGATGCACTCTACTCTTCGCTCATTGAAGATGACGGCGAGTTCTGCTCGAGTGTTTTGGAAGGAATCCATTGCGGTGCAGGGTATAGTACTCCTACCGAGTATGTGCGGCATAACCAGACACGGATAGCTTCTTACGTGGGTGAGCCTCTCATTCAAGTTTGGGAAGATGCTCATACAATGTAGTGTGCATGTATTGTTACGAGTTCGCAGGCCATAGGTACATCAAGCGATTCATCCAGGGCGACGACGCGAGAGGATTCTTTCACTGTTGAATATTCGGATACTTGGACTACTGATGGGGAGACATCAGCATCTGTGGGACAGCCTGCTTCAGGGACCTATCCTGAAATGACAACGACTGAGGCGAAGACGACATCTGGATCAAGGAACCAGACTCGATCGGCTTTTTCATCTTCCATAGAGACTACGAAAGAGGTTTCGAGGACAGGGCCATTCACGAACTCGAGCAGTCCTTCCACAGAGACTCTCGACGAGACCTCTTCGAAGCCTGCCGATTCGAGGAACCACACTACTCCTGGATCGCCGTCAAATACTCGTGGTCCAATCTCAGAATCGTCCTCTCTGTTCCAAAACCAGACTTCTGGTACACGATCTACGTCTTCTTTTGTCCAATCTGGCAACCAGACACAATCTCGACCGTCCAACACGGGTGTAACGCCTCAACCTTCGAGCACGAGTACTCCTGAACCCGAGATGACGCGATCTAGGACCACAACCGGTTCGCTGCCATGGTCTATTCCTGGAAACTCGACGCCAAGTCCTTCGGGAAGTGGCACACGTCCAACCGGATCAACCTCCACAGGGTGGAATTCGAGCTTGATTACTCCGAGTATCAGTATCACTGGAACGGGACTACCGTTTCCGAGTGCGCCATTGCCAACAACTTCAATGACAACTAACTCGACAATGTCGCCAAGCTCAAGTGCTGGCCCAGGATGGAATACAACGGCTCCCCCATCGTCGAGTAATGCTTCCGTGCCGACTGTCAGTATAACCAGTGGGACGCTTACTCCTTTTCCGACCCTATCACTTCCAACAACCTCGGCACCCACGGATACTGAAGTTCTTTCGAGCGGTAGTACGGCTTCAGGCTGGAATGGCACTACTTCACGGGGCAATGGCTCTGTTCCGACGGCCAGTACACCCACCGAGACGTTCGTGTCTGTTCCAAGCATCACGCTTCCAACTACGCCGCTCATTACTGAGCCCGGATCCTCGACTCGTAGCAGGCTGCTTCCAGGGTGGAATAGCACAACGTCCGCTTCAAGAGGCAATGGCTCGGTGCCGACTATCAGTCTGTCGAGTGGCACTTTCATGTCTGTTCCAACATTACCATTGCCGAGTCGGCCATCCTCGGCAGAAGTAACCCCAGGTACAAGCTCTGCGCCTAGCTGGAATAGCACTTCTTTGCCTTCTGGTGGCAATGTATCTGTGCCGGCCATCAGCACATCCCAATCTGGAACTTTCGTTTCAACTCCGACTCCAACTTTACCTTTCACAAGTCAATCGTCTATAGCAAGCACTCCTCGCAGTGGTAGTTCCATACCTGGCTGGAACAGCACTTCTTCTTCATCAGGTGGGAATGTCACAATACCGACGATTAGTATCTCTCGGACTGGTATTCCCGTGCCGTTTTCAACTGTATCACTTCCCAGCGACACAATTCCCACTTCTGAAGAGGTGACGAGCTCGAGGTTAAGTAACTCTGTAGCTCCTGGCTGGAATAGTACCACCCCTCCGTCGACGGGAAATGCTTCTGTGCCGACAATCAGTCTGACCCAAACGGAGATCTCATTGTCTTTCCTGACGACTCCAACACCCGCGAGATCTGTTCCGACCCTTTCTGGGAATACTTCCACGTCAACTCGAAATGGGAGTGTGGTATCGGGCTGGAATACCACATCTCAAGTGTCCGAGAGTATTGGTACAGGCACAATTCCTAGTTCATTTGGGCCAGTATCATCCGTATCTCTTCCCACAGACTCCGAGTTGTCTCCCAGCACAACCCAGAGCGGCGGTATTGGATGGAACTTTACATCATCTGTTTCAGGCGTTGTCTCTCTACCGACCATCAGTGTGCCAACCTCGGAGATTCCAAGTCTGCCCTTGCCGACAGACTCTTTCGAATTTTCCACCAGTACCGAAAGCAGGAGCGTCATCTCTGGCGGTAACACCACAACCTCTGTGACAGGAAGTACCGAAGCCGTTACATCCTTCTCGAGTCCTGTGCCCACAACTTCGACACCCAGTGATGACTCCAACGGTTCCGCGTCTGCTGGTAACGCGACGACAACTAGAGCTCCCGAATTCCCTGCAGCCAATTTCACGCATGTTACACGCACCGCGGCCCTCTCAGAAGAAACATGTTATACTCTTCCCGATGATCCGGAGGGCGACGCAACCCGTCGGGCGTTATTGTTCAACTCCAGACTTCGGGAAGACAATGTCTCAATTCCCATACCATATATAGAGTCTGTTGAGTTTGAAAGCGGCGGGGTCAATCCATTGTATCTCACGGTCCGCGACGAAGAGGGTGGGACATACTTCGTCGACATCTCCCATCGTGGGCGGCTCTCTGTCGTGGATCCTGCTGGGTTTCTGGTGACACTTGACGCCAAGGGTATTCATTTCTCGGGAAGTAACTGTACGTACGACATATCCATCACGATCGATGACATGTACGAGCAGATAACCGAGCTCGCTGGAGTACAGTGCGCTGCCCTCAAGCGGCAGAAGCGCGCCGACGATCTGGATTTCAGCCAGACTTTGTACCTGCATGACCAATGCGGCAATGTCGTCGACAAATCATTGAGACAGTACCCTCAGCTTTTGGTAGGTGGCACAGTCTGTGCAGAAGCCACTGTTGATGAATATACCGGGCGCTGGGATTTTGACTGCACGTTTCCTGGTTCTCAATCTGGCTCTATGAGATGCCAGGTAGCTGTCAAGAACAAAATCATCGACTTCATCGCCACAGATCCGTTTGGAGGTTCATGCCCAGACTTGTCTACAGTGGTCACCACGTTGGAGGAGTCGGGACAAGACATTGTAAATCCATCAGAGCTTCGAAATGATCTCACCAATCGTGGTCTACGGACTGACAGAGCGAGACAAGAGGCTGACGAAGCTGTCGCTGCGTACACTCGCCTCTGGCAAGCTCTCGGGGCATTCTTCACTAAAGACGCCGAGTCATCCAAAGGCTCTTTGGAAAACTACATTGACATGTACAATTCGTACCGCAGCTTCGAGAACGATATCTGTCAAGCTCTTCATGAAGGCGATATTCCTCTCAATTTGACCCTCATCGCTGGTGCGGCCCAAATACCTGCCATCACCACCCTCAACTGGGCACCTGAATCAACGAGACCCTACAACATCACCGTTCAAGATTCTACGCGGATCGCATGCTGTCCTGACGCTCAAGTTGCAGAAGGTGAAGGTGATAAATGCGCGTATCCTCGAGAAGCCATCATCCCAGGAACGGGGTGTGTCTGTGGCACAAGCGCTGAAGGCATAGGTATCGCGTTTGAATGGACTGAATGTGGAAATTTCGCAGGTAGCTGTGAGGCTGATGGGGATTGCGGCGATGGATATTTGTGCTTGACAGGAAGTTGCTGCGGTGGAGGAGTTTGCGTTGATGCGTATGCTTGCTCGGAGAATGGGACTGCGTTGATTCGATCCGATAGCGGGTTTTAGGGTAGATGGACTGTAAATAACATCAAACACGCGGGCAAAAAGCGATGAAGGGATGTAAGGATTGAACTTTGGCATTGTCCTAGAAAAAAATAATCAACTTCTTTTACTATGTTTCTATTGTTTTCATAATTCCGCTGGCCTGTTTTGTCTGTATACATCTCCTTGTATGGACTTCATATTTATAGGCCTGGAGATAAATGACAAAACCTATCTACATCAGCTTCTGATATGGGATTGTTTACTCGTCATCGAAACCATGCCCAATTGAATGCACTGTATCTCATACGGCCAGTATCCAAGTACTTCCCTTGTCGTTGATTCTATTACAGACGTTGGACGTTGGGTACCTCTTAGTCATCACACGGCAAAATTGAACACATCAATTCACAGGGGTAAAGGCAGAATAATTTTGTCAAAGACGCGTCGACATCAAACGTCGTCCAGTTGATTTTTGGAATTTCTTAGTCTCATGATCCCAAAGGTATTCATCCCATCCATTTTTTGAATGCTGCTATCATAACCGGACTCCATCCCAGGTATCAACCCATCTAAGCCTTGGGGGCAGTGGGGACAATCTTCTTGCCGTCCTTGTTGTAGCGGACGCGAGGAGGGGGAGCGCGGTTGCGGCGGCCCACGACGGATCGGACACTATTGTTACACATTAGTTTTCATAAATCGTTAAACGTACCAGGAGTAAGCGATTGCGCTGGGGCAGGCTGGAATATGTTTCATATGGTACCACCAAGGTTCATCTAAAAGCACATACGCAACCATGGCGCAGTCGTCAAACTCCTGTAAAGGAGGACAACATACCGGACGATCTTGCCGTGGATAGCACAAGACACGCAGTACTGCAGCTTCAGGTACATCTTGGGGACGGTGTACTCCGCGAAGACGGAGGCATCGGAGATGTCACCTAGGAGATTGTAAGCGATCATTCGAAGCGAGCTGAGGTCGAGTATGGGGACGTACGAATAGCAGCGGACTCAACCATGTTGCGGATGGTGAATCTCTTGATCGCCTTATCCTTGGGAGTGCATCGCGAGCAGTTGCTGCATCGGATGGGCTTGACGTGGCCGCGGCCCTTCTTGTTTCGGCCGCTGGAAGCTTGTTAGCACTCGAGTTCGAAGTGCGAAAGTGTCACAGCCGTCCAATCGATCTCAAGCATCATCGCGATGCAGCCGTGAAGCATCGTCGGCAGCGGTGGTGCAATGCGATCGTGGTCGGTTGGCTGGTGGGCATAGGAAGGGAGTCGTACTTGTTCTTTCTCTTCTTGACCATTTTGACGGTTGCTGCTGGGGTTAATTCAGGTCCACGCAAGTGAAGAAAGAAAGGAAGAAGAAGAGAAGAGACTCACTAGAATGTGCGTTTGTCAAAAAGGCGTTGGCGATCAGTAGTCCACTTTTCGAAAGTAAAATTGGTGGGTTGGAGGTAGGGCAAAGGCCAAAACGAGACTGACGAGTTGACTGACGTTCAGCGCTGAGGTTCGGTGGCCCCACTACCACCAGAGAACCACCGCCGGCAAAGCCAGGGCAGCGAGGGGCAGGGCCGCAACGGCGAAAACCCTAGATCATGTGACTCCACTTTCACGGCTGGGCTTTCTGATTTTCTGAGCCGGCGCCACCTCCACCAAAAGTCGATCTTCTTCAACCCATTCGCACCATCTGAGGATTGCTTAGGAAGGCAATAATCTTATTGTCGAGGTACGTCTGAAAGATGCTGCAAATGCCTGTCTCCGTCTCTGTCTCTGTAGTGAGGGCTTCATTGCTTTTCGCTTGAGAATTGCCTTTTTTTCTTGTGTTTGATACCCAACGATCGCATTTCTTCCCGCTCTGCGCGCGCATCTCGATGCTTCGAATCTGAGCCTCGAGGGTAACCGCATACGGGCGGAGACGAGACGAGACGGCACATTGCTTCGAACATATACACTTTTGGACAAGGATTCTAATCGTCTCAGTTAGGCATCATGCAGATTTTCGTCAAGACCCTTACGGGGAAGACGATCACCCTTGAGGTGGAGTCTTCCGACACCATTGACAACGTCAAGTCCAAGATCCAGGACAAGGAGGGCATTCCCCCGGACCAGCAGCGACTTATCTTTGCTGGTAAGCAGCTCGAGGATGGCCGCACCCTGAGCGACTACAACATCCAGAAGGAGTCCACTCTCCACCTGGTCCTCCGCCTCCGTGGTGGTATGGCCAAGAAGCGCAAGAAGAAGGTCTACACCACCCCCAAGAAGATCAAGCACAAGCGCAAGAAGACCAAGCTGGCCGTCCTCAAGTACTACAAGGTCGACTCTGATGGCAAGATCGAGCGACTTCGACGCGAGTGCCCCAGCGACACTGTAAGCATCACCACTTATACTCATCATCTCTTGCAATTGCTAACCCCTCTCTTAGTGCGGCGCTGGTGTCTTCATGGCTGCCATGCAGGACCGCCAGTACTGCGGTCGCTGCCACCTGACCTACGTCTTCGACAAGCAATAAATGCATTCAACACGGGATTGGGATTGATGACGGAACGGATAGGGTGCCAAAATGGGGCGTTGAAAGGCTGTAGCATAAAGCACATCCGGTTTCTGAAATAATGCATTCACGCTTAAGAAGACAAAAACTTGATACCAACATGAATACTTGAAATGTGACTGCTTCGTTGTACTCGTGGGGTTGTGCGCCTAATAATCGCCACTCCACAAATACCAAAATCTACCATGTCATGATGCTTGCTGGTCGTTAGCTTGACAAGACTCGGACAATTTATCCATGCCTGCCGACTCATCTGCTTTTTTACTTCACACTTGTTCTTATCGATTGAATTTCCGTAGCCTCGCATGAATTTCCTGGTGTTCGTTGGTGAAATTTTCGTCTCGCCAGAGCCTTGTTTGCCCTTGTGGAGTATTGCCTCAACACCAAGATGGGCCCGACCGGGGAGTGGGGAGCGTTCACGAGGGGCCGTAGCGTGCAGAAAGGCGGGCATATGCGTCCATGTCTCCATGTTTGTTTGGTCCTGTCCCCTCATGTTCTCGACGCCACTTCGTCGTCGACATACAGACCAACTATCACTCACTCATTATACAATCACAGTCAGTCGATGCAGTTTTCAGTGAATTGTGTTTTTGTAAACAAAGGGTATGTGTTTTCCCTCGTAGTGAAAAACAATTTTACATCAAGCCAAATGCCCTCAAACGCCCAAAGCCAGAAGCCAGATCAGATCCTACAAAAACTCCGCAAACAATTGCGCATGGGCCCCTGAGATGCCAGTTCCCCACGCGTCATAAGTCGCTTCTCCCGCCACGAGGCCATTGCGATGTACGACTCTGAAGAAGCGACCCGAAGGACTGCGAAGCCCCATGGCCTGTTCCGAAGAATCGACATCGCTGCGTACTTGACGGGAAATCCTGGCCATTATCCCAAGTCCGACCACCCTTGCGCAACGTCTATCATGACTGAAGATGCATCTCCCGTTATCCTCGTTCCGAAAACGTTCAGTGCTGGAGCAAATTAGTGCCGAGTAGACACGGAGGCACGTCCAAACACTGGCAAACGATGTGAAGAGCTCTACTCGTCATCCGCAGCCTTGGACTTTCTCTTCTTCTTCTTTTTCTTCTCGCCATCAGCCTCCTTCTCGGCGGGGGCCTCCTCCTCATCTAGCTTGCGCTTCTTTTCCTTCTTCTCTTTCTTCTCCTTCTTATCCTTCTTCTCCTTCTTGGACTTCTTCTCGGGGACGGGAGCGTCGGCCATCTCCTCATCAGAGCCAGCACCCTCACCGTCGTCGAGGATATCCATAACTCCCTTCTGTAATAATTGTTAGCATACAATCAGTGATGGAAAATCGAATCAACGTACCATGACCTCGGCGTTCTTGGCGGGCTTCTTGCCAGTGGCGTAGAACTCTAGTCGGTCCTCAACCTGCTGCTTAAGAGCCTCACCGAATCGGGTGGAGGGCTCCTCAGAGAAGTTGTCGATACGACTGGCCATACTGCACTTGTTGGCGAGGTATCGAGAGATGCGGCCCTTGTTGCGGACACCGGCCTTGCCGATGAAGCTGCTGTGGTAGATAAGACCGTACTTGGGAGTGTTGCTCTTGGTCTTGAGAGCGCGGAACAGAGCCTTCTCAGCACCGAGAATCTGGAGAGTAGAGGCAGGGTACTTGGAGAGGTTGGTCAGAGAACCAGCGTGAGAGATGAGACGGGCGGCGACAGGAGTGCCGATAAGGGTCTGCAGGTTGGGGGCGATGTCGGACATCTTCTTCTCAAGGTAGAGGTTGGTGGACTTGCGGTTGTCGGCCTGCTTGACGACGGCCTGGGCGAATCCGTTGACGATCTCAAGATCAGCCTCGGAGATGTCGAGACCCATGGAAACCTTGGCGGCGTCAATAATGGCCTGGGCCTTCTCACCATCCTCCTCGACGAGGGCGGCGATGTCGTGAAGCTTGTCATCGTTCAAGCTCTTCTTGTCGCCAATGGCCAGAACAAGCTTGCAGTAGGTGTAGTTGTCGGAGACAATCTTGACAAGTTCAGGGAAGTGCCAGCCGTACCATTCGCGAACGCGCATGTAGAACTGGTTGACGCCCTTATCCTGGAAGTCGATGGTGGCGCTGGCCTGGATGATGTGGTTGTCGTTGCGGGTGACGCTGAACTTGACCTTGGCACGGGAGTAGGCGTGACCCATACCCAGACCGGCCTTCTCAACATCACCGTACTTGAGGCCGCCGAGAAGCTTATCGGCGTGGAGTCGGATACCGCGAATCACGTCGCCGACGATGTCAGAAGTATCGGCGGTCTCGCACTCGAGGCCGGGGAAGTGACTCTTGATCGCACCAGCAAGGTTCTTCTCGGAAACACCAAGGACAACCTTGCTCTTCTTGCCGCTCGTCTGGGGAAGGTTGAGTTCGAGGACGGACTTGAGGTAGTCGGAGACGATACCCTCAGTGACGAGGTTAATGTTCTCGAGCGCCTCGACATGGCCCCTTGTACAATGTCAGCGATCGCGCGTTCACTGTCGTTACGCATCCGAGTTTAAAATACCTGAAAGGGCTGAAGTTGGTCAGCTGGACCATCTTGCCGAACTTGGCGAGATCATTGACAGCGGCCTGAGTCTAATACGCATGTTAATAAACGGCGCGAGAATCACCAGAATCGGGATGCGGTTACTTCTTTCAACTTGAGACCGACAGCCTCCTGCTGATGCACCACCTTGAAGAGGGCATAGCCCACAGGGCTTTCGTATAGAGCGTAGTCGATGTGCGACATGATTTCGTTCCCTGCCGGTGCCGCAATTGGGAATGTTCCGCGTCGGATGAGTTTGGTGATGGCTTGAGACTTAAGATTTTCACACTTTTTTTGCAGGTGGAAATTTTTTGGCAGCTTGCGCACGGGCCAGTGTGGCTATCGTGGCTGGAGAGCGCACACGTGACCTTTCTCAGATCACCTTAAACCAATAGGTCCGGATCTTCAAGTGAAAGTCTATCATGTCTCAAGCCCTTAAATTTTCATTGTAATCAAACGAAGTCTTCTTAAACAAGGCCGCGACGAATATTATCTTATTCATTTACTTATGCTACCGTTCTTGAAAGTAGAATCGTTGCAGACTGTCTTTAATGTTCATTCTTTCTCTTGACCCACCGAGTCCACTTTGACGCCTCAATTGTTCGGGAACCCATCTCGCAAGTTATCGTACTTAGTCGCGGGATACTCAATGCAGTTGTCCTGCCTCATGAGCGCTCCCTGTCCTCCAAATCCATTCACGACAGTTGTGATCAGGCTCTTCTCACCTTCCTTATCCGCGCTACTCTCCCACCACATAGCGCCTCCTAGTTTCCATTTCCTCACGTACTCGGCCTTGTCCCAGGCGACCCGCGGCGTGTCGTAGGTGACCATGGTACGCGTCTGAGGGTTATAGCAGTAGCTGGCACAGCATCCCCTATCGCCGTACTCTTGCGCGCCTTCTAGAGGAAGTTGCTTGTAATCGTAGACTCCTTGCTCCCAGGTACCTTGTCCAACGCCCTGGTAGGGACGACCGGGACCGTCGGTGTTCTCAAAGGCTCGGCCGTAGAGCGGCATGCCGAGAACAAGTTTTGAGGGAGCCACACCGCTACGGACGTAGAAGTCGATGGCAGCAGATGTAGAGAATGGAGTCGAGGCCGGGTTGTCGCGGGATGGGTACAAGTTAGCCTGGTGACCTGCGTTCTGGTCCCAAGAACCAGCATAGTCGTAGGCCATAAGGTTCCAGAAGTCAAGATATTGATCCATTCCACGAATGTCGAGCTTTTGGAAGTTGGTTGCGCCAGCTGGACAGGCCACAGTCAATTCAAAGTGATAAGGATGGCTAAGAGACTGTGCATATGCGTCCATCTCGCGTCGCACAGCACCCAGAAGCTCAACATAGTCTCTGGCCTCGTTGGGGTTCTGAGGATACTCCCAATCGATGTCGATACCATCAAAGCCAAGGTTCTTGATCAGGTCGACACAACTCTTGGCAAATGTGTCACGTCCTTGGGGTGTGCTGGCAGGGCCCTTGAAGTTGCTGCTGTAGGTCCATCCTCCTACACTGAGAAGAACTTTGAGGTTTCGGTTACGTCTCTTGAGAAGGTTGAGTTGCTTCATGCAGCCGTACAAGTTGGTGCCGACATCGTTCCAGGAGTCATTCTCCCAATGAATGTCGGTATCAGCCCATGCATCGGTGAGGTGGCTGGAATGTGTGAGCTAAGTAGTTCCACTATGAGATTGAACAAGAAAGACTTACACTTCGCCAGAATCACTACGAACGTTGGCAAATGAGTAAAGAATATGAGTGAGGTTCTCCACAGGGAGGTCTTGAGGACGATGCTTTCGGCCATAGATAGCCCTGTTTTGCGTCAGTCATGAGCTTTCGATGAGATGGTACAGGGTAGATTCCTACCAGTTGACGAAATACGCAACGGTGCGGAAACCTTCAGGTCCACCACCCATTTTGGCTGAAGTAGAGATATCACTTATGGAGATGTTTGGTAAAAATACTGCAGCTAATGCAGCGAGAACGGCGCTTATAAGTAGAAGATTCGACCAGGTACACCGTCCAAGCCGGAGTCTTGGCTGTATCTGCGTAGGATCCGTGATGTTGGAAGGAGGGGCACTTAGAGGGATTTGAGGTGGGGAATCACTTCAGCTTTATGGGAATCAAGAGTGAATAGCGATGCAACTAGAGGTATCAGAGGAGGGTGTAACTTGACAAAAAAACATAAAGTAATAAGAAAGACGGAGGCACCCAAGCTTCTTACTCAGCCGCCAGCTTCCAGCTTTCAGCTCTAATGGTTCAACCAACTCTGTGATCCATGTGTTTGCGTCGTCATCTGCGGCGCTGATTTTGGGTCTGAGCGGTCCCAAGCGTGGCGGTGCTCAAACGTGGCAATGCAACCTGCTTCTTAACTTGGGGTAGTTGCATGACAACACAGCTTACTACGGCATTGGCATCTTGGCAGGGCTTGAAGTCCAAGAATAGCATATATCATCAATTATTCTGGATTTTCTGTTGTTGAAATAATTTAGTGAGGCAGACTGTCAATGCAAAGCAAAATATAGTATGTAAAATACGGCATTTTCGGATGAAGAAATGCCCTTAATACTAGTGAACTCATTCTATGTAAGCTGTAAGGTATCTCTATGAATCATCGTAAAGTCGTCTCATTGGTTCCTGGCAGGAAACCCTTCAGAACACAAAAAGGAAATCTTCATTCTCCAAGTCAGTGGTATCCCCAAACCCTTTATCACCTTCTTTTTGATCTGTCCTATTGCCTTCCATATCATGGGCTTGTGATATTCTGTTATCCTCATCGTCGCCCGTTGATTCGCGAAGTGTCGCACCTCCTCGCAGCGTTCTCTCCATATGCTCTATCCTTTCTACCTCTTCCGCCGTCTCGAGACTCCGGTCAACCAGCACGGCGCTTTTCCCAAGCGCTACTCTGCGCTGACTGTGAAGTCGATTCAGTCGAGCGAGATGGAGAGATGTACCCATGACGAGGACGATAACGAGAACGTAAAGCGCGAGGTTGGCGCGCAGACCACGAGTGTATGCTGGCGCTTCTTCGGGCGAGTACAGAAGGGGACCGATGATGTTGCCGGCGGAGGCACTGATGAAAATGAGCGCTGAAGTGGTTTTGCGTTTTGTGTCACCGGCAGTATTTTGTGCTGACCATGAATAGATCAACGGTGCTGAAACATGTTAGATTCATACCATGAACAAGATAACCTAATACTTACTGATGCCAGTAAAGGTACACAGGCAAAAGTATCCAGCCAGACAAGCGCCCTTGTTCTCGAGGCTATGCGCAAAATGCAAGAGGATAGCACACCCAGCGATGGGGGGTACACACAGCATGGCAATAACTGGACCCTTCAACTTCCACTTCATTGATATGTAAGCACTCGCAGAGACGGCAACGATGTGCGAGATGCCAACGGGCACGTTGAATAACATGGTTTCGAAGGGATCCGACACAAAGGACTTGATGATCAGAGGACCAAACGTCGAAATGCCGTTGGAAGGGACTGATATGCAGAAGATCATAGCGACCCAGAACCAAGTTTTGAGGTCCTTCAATGCCTCGATGACATGAGGAGCCCTCCACTCACGAGACATGACGCCCATCTGGTTGTTGCGCAGACGCTCGATTGCGATGATCTTGTCCTCATCGCTGAGAAACTTGGCTTCCGTGGGCGAATCTGGCATCCAGAAGAACATCACAAAGGCCACTCCGACAGTAATGGCGCCAAAGAAGAGGAATATGATCTGTTGATGTCAGCCAGATCCAACACAGACCCTTCCCACATACCTGATAGGGCTTCATCTTGGAATCGATGCTGGCAAGTCCATATGTAATAAGACTACCAAGCTATAAACCACATTAGCTTGGTTCTCAACGAACACAGGGCATGTATACTCACCACCCATGTTAATCCGTTCATACAGTACCAAGATCCGATTCTTAGCGTTTGCTCTCTTGGAAATGTTAGACATAATTCTGTTGATTAGGTGTCGACCATACCTTCTCCTCCACCACATCTGTGTAATAGCGATAAAACTCGGCCCTATACTGGCTTCAAAAGCACCCAGAAAGAACCGCGCAACCATCAGGGTTTTGAACTCTTTCGCCCATGTCATGAGTATCAGCGTTGTTCCCCATGCTAAAACCATGGCGCTCGTCAATTTTCCAATGGGTAGCTTAACCAGCGCAAGGGCAAGCGGAGGCTGCATAATCAGCTGCGCCAGGAAAACGATACTGCCAAGCCATGAGTACTGGTCGCCCTCGAGTTTGGTGTCTTCTATAAGGCCGAATATGGAAGCATACGAAAGTGTCGCTTTGTCGAGAGCTTGGAGGAAGTACACCGATAGCATCAAAGGAAGGAGGGCGAGATCGATGCGACGAAGTATCCGGGCGTCGTCGGCTGGAGTAATAGCGATCTGCTCGTCGGGAGAACGTCCCATTTTGATGAGAAGCATCGCCGCGGCATCGCGATAATTCTCAGTCCTCGCATCCTGAGTTCTCTCAGCATCCTCCATTATGTTTTGTGTCTCATTGCTGGCATCATTTTGCGGAAGAGGGTGGTACTCTCCACGCGCAGCACTGGAAGAGCGGACAGAAAGCCTTCGAAACATGATAAGCCGGTTGTCGTCCCAAAGGACCCAAGCCCCGATAAGTGAGGCTTTCTTTATGTTTTATAAGAAAACCTTGTTTGCTTGTAAGCCGAGATCCTTTGGTGAGGTGTTCGTGAAACTCGAGATCCAATTGCGTTGCTCGGCCTCGCTGAGAAATGACGTCGGTTGGCACCTGGCTTCAGCGAACCAGACACTTTTATTAGCGAGAGACATGTGCTGAAGACCCTGGAAGTTGGGGGTTTTGGTACTGTAATTCCGATCCAGGCCGGGTGCACGGCGCACGTGGGGTTTATTGTAACCAATCTTGGCACAAGGGAAGTCATCAGCATCAAAAGTCCAGCTGATGGGCTAAATATTTACAGTAACAAAAGGGCCCTCATATTAAGGATTTGTAGATAGAGTAAAGATGAACTCTTTTGGTTTGTACCGGTCTTGGAGCGTTGTTCCACCGTTTGAGGTTCCACAGCTTGAGGCCAAAACTTGTTCCAAGATAATACCCTAACACAAACAAAGCCGTTCATACCTATCAGCAAGCAATCTTGTCACATATACGGATACGGATACTTGATAATCTTGAGTCATGAGTAAAAATTGTTAGATCTAAATTTCAAAGTCCAGACCAACTGCTTTTATTCTTTAGTCTCGTGGGCTGAAATCAAGAGGTTGGAGCGCCAAGTGGATTGTCTGGCTGTTTCTGTTCAACACTTGAATCAGACCACCCACTCCCACTCCCGGTCCGATGACTCTAGCCGAAACAACGATCGTGAAGACTTCAAAAGTCTACCAAGGCCAGACCGTGAATTTTGCTGCAGAGACAAGATTATTGTTCAATAAACGATGGTAAATAAGGACTTATGCAAAGCATCAAGCCCGTTGCTCTCTCTCCTGATGGAGAATTGCCGTATCTAATATCTTCGTTACGCAAAATCTTCTACCACCCGATCCATGTTATTTCCACATCGACAACTTATTCTATACTTATTAATATCTCACCTTGCCAGAACCAACATCATCAGTTACTAGGCTTTCAATGGTAAGAATCTGCCTTAGCGGGACTTCATCCCTGTAGCACGTCTGTTCGTCGCAGATTAAGCGCCGGGGAATGTCCCCCGACAGCTGAAGAACTTGCATCCCGGGATCCCACGCGCTTCTGAACTTGTTATCCAACCATGATTCGACAGATCACCACACTTGGGCGGCTACACCTTGGCCATGAATCCACCCTCGTACATGTTGACTTAAGGCACGGGTTTCACTGTCTTGTTCAGGAACCAACAGCTCTACAGATGGGATGGGTAGGAATCCTTCTTAACGGCGATCTTTCGCTTCCTCCATGAATTGACTTTGACTATGTTTCGTGATATCGTATCCTACCGTCTGTGCTGGGCATAGATTGGTGACTCTCTTTTTTCCCTACCATCATGGCTAAAGGCAATGGTTTTATCGGTTTCTTCTCTTCCGATTATAATACTTTTATTTCTCTCGCTTTTACTACTCCTCTCGCTACTGCGTTACTATGTCTCTCCATCAACGAGACGCTCTTCTCGGGCGCGTTCCTCAAGTTTGTCAATGACAACCGTCCTTCGGTCCAGTTCGCTGTTCAGATTATTGCCAACTTCATGTCTGCTCTGCAGGTAATTACTATCTGCAGAGTCATCAACCTCAGCGTTCGAAGACGGCTCAAGACTAAGAGTATGAGCCTTAATCAGATGCGAGCGTGGATGGATGCTATGATACCCCGTATCAACTGGGATCTGCCCTTTGCATATATCGTCCTGCTGGGTCTTTTGGTCTCGGTTTCCATGGTCATGAGTGCTATTTGGGCTGCTGCCATGACGCCTGTTGAGACATTCGAGTACATCGAAGGCACTGTCCAAATTCCAACCTGGGACAACATCACTTATATCAGAGAATACCCCTCTGAAGTTGGATCGACCGGACCTACCAAGCACACTGCCCTTGGAAAGTTCACATACTCTGTGGGTATTCAAATGCTGGGTAGTCTCCTCGCCTCAGCAGCCTCAGCATCGCCTATCCACAACTCAACACGCAATCATGAGAAGCTAGACCGAACAGGCTACAACTACGTCGGTCGATCGTACGGCGTTGGCTCATCCCCGGGTCTAGGCGAAGTCCACTTTGAAGCTGGTCGCGACATACTCGGATGGCAATACCAAGAAGTAGGATACCGCTCCACAGTCAGCTGCACATACAACACATCTACCAACTTCACTCTCTTTCCCGAGGGCGGTTCAATGGGCTGGGCTGCACATGGAGAACTTCCTGATAGTGACGATGGCTACGAACATTCCACTTACATTGGACATGGTGATGGAAATGCTATTGTAGCGATAGGAGTTGCGCACTTCAAGGACCATGATGTAGAAATTGCCCCTAAGAGGAGGTATATCGGCTTCGCGGCGGGAGGATTCTACACATTCTTGAACGCAACCCAATGTGAAGTCGACTTTGAGCCTACACGGTTCAATGTCACTGTCAGCAGTCGGGGCAAGAACATTACTGTTGTGCCGACCAACGAAACTGATGTTCCCAATATTGATACAACTCGTTGGCTGAAGGGTACTGTCCTCCGACAATTCGAGTTGATCGCCAATGATGAGACGAATCTATATGTATCGACTGTTGGTACCGCCTTCAATGCTTCCATCACAGATCATCGTCTTCGTCTGGAGATGAACAACACTCTCACCTCAAGAACATCGACAAACGTCACCCTCGAAGGCATCGAAAACTCCATCACTGCCATGGTAGACGATATGCTAGTAGCATATGCCTCAGCGCAATTCATGGTTGGGGATTTCAAGAAAGATGTCAGTGGCACTATCCGCGTCACAGCCATCGTTATCGGCGAAAAGAAGTTCGCAATCGCGGCTTTTGCTCTCAACATGGTTGTCGTGGCGCTTTTCATTCTGGAAGCTATTCGAACAAGAGGCTGGAGAGATATAACTGAGTTTGACCCTTCGGATATTCGACATGTCATGATAGCTGCGTCTGAGGGTGGTACAGATCTGGCAAAAGTTGGATTCTCTAACAAGGACAAGCTAGGAGAGATCAAGGTGAGGGTAGGTGAGGCGGAGAATGGGAGTTTCTCGCTTGCAGTAGACGGAGAAATTTCGCCTACTGTCAAGTATGAGAGTATGAGGGCTGATAACGAAGCTTATGTTCAACGAAATAAGGCGTTTGTGGTTGAGACTACCAGTACGAGGTCGCGAGATGATAGCGTATTAATCAGATGAAATGTGTACAGCACAATGGTATACAGTGTTAGCTAGTGCTGTTGGGAACAATATTATTAATCACAAATTTCGATATACAAAACCCTCAAGTATATAACACCCTATGACTCCAAGGCCTGTTCTCCTTAAGCGTAGACTTATGTGTGTAACTATCAAAGAGTCGCAGCAAATTCTATAACCAAACACCCCTTCAAATACAGAACTTCTACCTTCGTTTCCAGTTAATCCATTTTCCAGATTTACCCACAGATTCACAGACTCTCTGCAAAGTACAGTTAGTAAATCGAACATGACGTCTTAACTACACCAAGTACTTACCTCTTTATTATCCGCAAAGTCAGTGTAGAACCCGTTCCAGATATCTCTATCTGGACAACTTATCTCCCCGTCCGGGCAATCCGGCTGGTTATGCGTTCTAACCTCTGGATCATGAATCCATGGCTTCGGAACAGGCCAATCTGAAAAGTGTACAAACTTGGCCTCGTCAAGTACAGCAGTAGAGTTCCACTTCTCGCGCTCACTGCCCAAGTACGCAGTATGATCCTTGTTTCTAAACTCCGCCGTGAGCATGTCATACTTCCGATGAGGCAGGATGAGAGCGCTGTCAAGGTATAGGCTGTTCACGATCTCCATATCGTAGTCATTAGGACCGATGCTGTTCATTTTCTGTACGATGCGCTCGAATTCGATGTCGTCGGGCTGGATGAGCATGAGCTGCGAGGAAAGGATCTTCTTGGGAGGGTTCTCGTTGTAGAGCCAGTAGGCACGGGGCATGGCGACAGGACAGGGAGGCAACTGGAAGAGCTCATCCATATGTTGGAGGACTGTGCTATCTGAATCGAGGGAGAGAACTCTGTCATATTGGGTTTGGTTAAAGGCGAGGAGCTTGGTGAAGGAATCGGCCCATGTATCTGAGAAGAGTCAGCCATTGCAGTATAAGTGATGATATGGGTAAGTGTACCGTCTTGTCCGTCGCGATGTTGAATCTCAATTGGCTGGAGAGTAACGTTATACTCATCGCGAGCTCTGATCAAGAGTTGACCACCGTGTGTTTTTGAGTACGGGGCATCTGGTGCGAGCATCCCCTTGGGGTACATCAGTAAACGATCAGCCTTGCTACCCAGACGATGCAACGCCTCGAAGATCATAACCGAGTTGCAGAGATAATCCTCGTTGGTAACATATTGAATGTAGGCAAAGCGTGACCAGTCAACACCATCGTCATCGTTGCCCTTCTCTACCCCTTCATCGCCCTCATCATTCTCACTAGGAAATTCTTCACCCTCTCCAATGACCATTTCCTTCCGAAGACCCTCCTCGGTCCAGTCATCCTCATCGTCAAGATTAAGATATATATCATCTTCGTCTTCGTCTTCATCCGAAAAACCCGCGATATCTCCCTTGTTCTCGAGCTCTTCGATCTCTTGGATGGTGAGGACATGAGGAATAGGTGTAGAATCAGGGTAACCTGTAAGAGTGACAGTTATGGTTTCTAGAGATTCTTCCTCCATGACTACGTCGTGTTTCTTCCATTCTTCGGGGATAGGGACGTCTGTGGCCTGGAAAGCGGCAAAGCAGGTATTGAAGATGTAGAAAGAAGCTAGGATGATGGCGGCAATGGGAACAATCCTCATCAGACGTACCGCAACAAATGAAGATGCCTCACCCATTTTGAAGATTTACCTGAGGCCAACTTTGAAGCTGGAAAGTAAAGTAGCGGGGAAGCAAGAGAAGAAAGTAAAGGTGAGAACATTGTGCAATTAATCACTGAATACAGGCAAGGCAAGGGAGAGCGGCAAGAGAAGGAGGATCCAGGGATTGGATTGTTGAGTTTAGCACAACATCTTCCCTTTACATGGCTGAAGTGACACATTGTCTCACAGCAGGTCAACGGTCCAACAAAGAGCAAGGGGCCAGCGCGTGGAATTCAATGGCCGAGAAATCATCAATCCAGATCCAAAAAAGAAGAAGCCATGTACCTGTAAAGCCTAAAATACTGAGATGTCTCAAGTAGAGGAGAGAAGGGATACTCCATAGTTAAGGTGCAGTCATCAGGGTGTCAGCGGAGAGCATAAGAGACGAAATAATTTGGCCACTTTATCAAAGTTTAGAATGAATTTTAGACTGCTTTATTTTGGCGCCCTACGCCTTAGAAAACAATTATTCTGTTACCTCCCTGGCAGTCCTGCATTCCAGAAGCTAAAGTTGTGAGGGAGACCCTGATCCCCTTCTATCCCTTATTAAAAGTAAGCCGCTTACAATGGCCATGTCAGCCTGTCTGAGGTGAATCAGGGTATAAGTGAGGAACGAGCCGGACAAAAGAACATGATTCTCGAATTAATGATTGGAAAAAATGTCTTTTAAATAATGAGACTTCTCTCAGTTGATCACTACTTATGCAGCTGTTGTAGTCCTATTCCTCTTATCCTTCTTCTTCCCCTTCCAATGCGTCCTGGCAATCCTCAACAACCCCCATGCCAAAAACCTGTAGACCACCACACAAGCCGCCAAGCATGCAACGTTCACAACAGGATCGACATCAAAGTTATACAACTCCAACACGTCCTGGCCCGTCTGGACCGGACACTGCCCGTTCTCAAGTCTTTGCTCATTATTGCAAGTGAACTCAATGCCACGTAGTGAGTATGGTGCCACGGCGCGCGTGCCGTATCGGATGGGCGAGAGGTAGTTGAACGCCTTGAACAAATCGGGCATGTCGATGGAGAGGACGCCGGCCATGGTGTTGGCGAGTGCAAGGAAGACACCCATAATGTTGACGGCAAAGCCAGTGTGCCCGAAGAGAGTATTGAACATGATACCAAGACTCTCACCGCAGGATACGATGCCGAAGCAAGAAAAGACGGAAACGAAGTAGAGTGTTGCTGTGCGGGGGAGATCAACGGCGATAACGCCCAGGACACCAAAGATCATGCAGCTTATAACCTCAAAGGGGACTTCAAGAATCGTGTAGGAAGCAAGGAATGCGTCGACGCTATAGACGCCATCGTCATCCTCTCTATAGAAGACATCGCGCTCGGTAGGGTAAATGGCGGTGTTTTGTAACATGCCGACAAAGTAGAATGCGCCGATCTCTTGGACGAAACCCATACGGCTCTGGACGGAGTAGTAGTCGTTGTCGAACGGGGCGAAGAAGAGAGCCAGAATGATGGCGAGGCCGATGACTTGCATGAGACGAGCGACGATGAGCTCTGGTTGGCGGTAGGTATTGATGACGGCGCGGTGGAGAAGGAGAGGGAGAGCTGTTGTGATGGGAGCTCGTTTGCGGATGAGGGCTCCCAGTTCAGCGGGAGTTGAGAGGTTGGCCTTGTTGAACGATCGACGCTTTTGTGGTGGTGAAGGCGGAAGAGTTGTGCCCTCTTGAGTGATATCTGTTTCCGTATTCTTAACTTCATCCTTCTCCTGAATATCAGGAAGTTTCTCATTCTTCGTCGACGAGTTCTCTTCTTTCCAATTGTCAATCATATTCTGAACTCTCTTCCGAGACTCCAACTCTTTCCCTTCATGTTGCAGATCAATCGTGATCATATCCAAGGCAAAGTCCGCAGGATTAGTATGCTGTGGACACTCATATCCGTGACGCGCCAGGTATCCAAGCATATCCCTTCCAGGACCAGAGTAAACCTGCGAACCACCACGTGCCAGAAGCAGGACATTTCCAAATTCTCGAAATAGGTCGGATCGGGCTTGATGAATTGTTAGGATGAGAGTTCGGCCTTCGTTGGCGAGACCTTGGAGCACTTCCATGATTGAGTTCGCGGTGAAGGCGTCAAGTCCCGAGGTCGGTTCGTCGAGGAGAAGAATACGGGGGTCGGTCAGAACCTGAACGGCGATTGATACACGGCGCTTTTCTCCTCCAGAGATACCCTTGACGAGTTCGCCGCCCACGAGGTTATCGGCGCAGTCTTTCAGACCCATCTTGAGGAGGACCTCTTCTGCTCGACGGTTCTTCTCATCTTTGCTCATGAATGATGGAAGACGAAGTCCAGCTGCAAAGCGAAGTGTCTCGCGGACGGTAAGAGATGGCAGCAGCGCATCGTCGTCCTGACAGACATAAGAGCATACCGATCTAATGACTGAATCTGAAGGCAGAGCTCCATTAAAGGTCAGCTTTCCAGCTGGCCGGTATTTTGTTCCAACAGAATCGCGCAGTCGGAGGGCCATAGCGTTGAGCAGCGATGTCTTTCCACTTCCTGAAGGACCCATGATGACGTTCAACACTCCAGCACTAAACGTCGCATTGACAGGGTTCAAAATTGTTTTTGTAGGCAACTTTTTTCCCAGTTGCTTCCTCTTGTCCAAAGCCAACGAAAACTCGTTTAGCTCTAAGTCGATAGTGCGCACATCTGCAACAGACCTCGCATTCATCTTCTCCTTACCAGCCGACAGATCAGTGTCCGAAACGCGAGCTCGAGCAATCGTCATCTCGACCTTGATAATGTGTAGTCCGATGACTGCTAGCACGAAGAAGAACACAAGAAAGGCCAGGCACACAAGAATCGACTTGGCTACCCAATCCTTGGGGAATCCGAGAGATGCCATGACGTATGATCCTGTGTATTGCTTACATCTTGGATCATATGGGTCATTGGAGGCGGGACAGTCGTAAAAGCTTCCTTCGAACTCGTTTCCGCAATATGCGCTGAAGACGTAAAACTGTAGACGTTAGTACCAAAGACGCACGGTAAGGCCAAGATGCATACCGTATAAGTAAGCCACTTTAACCAGCGAACGTAGACCGGAAGACTGTTGACATTAATAAACATGCCACAAGCCATACTTTGAAGTGTGAAGATCAGATTGGCAATAACACTCGCTCCAGCAAAGTGCCTAACCGTTGCCACACAGACCATGGCACAGGTAACAGCAATATACTGGTTCAGCAGCGTAATAGCAAAGAAGATAAAGAACCGTTCCACATCACGCTCAAAGCCAGCCATGAAGTAGAAGATAACAGAAAACAGAAATGGCGCTGCCACATCTTCTGTGATCATACGGGCTATTCGGCGTGAGAGAACGAAGGGGAGAGCGTCGACACATCCTTCCGAGTTTTCACGATCGAATGTGGGAATGTCGAACGTCATGCGGTAGACTTCGAAGACGAGGATGAGATAGCCTTGAAGACCGGCTGCTGTATAGAGACCACCTTGGCGAGATCGGATTCCAGCTTGGTCGCGGCCGAGCTGGTAGAACATGTAGCCAGTTACGAGACCCATGAAAACAGCTTCTGAGATGGATGCTGCCATACCGAGAGGGTCACGATATGTCACCTTGAGTGTGCGATCAGTGAGAACTGTAACTTGTCGTAGGAAACCCGCATGCTCTTCTGTCTTCTTATCCCTCTTTTTCTTGCCGTCGCCAACATCAACCGTCTTCTCAGGCGGAGGATATCGCTTCAAAGTTTCTTGATTCCAAGCATTCTTCAAGCGATCCACCTTGGCCATTGTTTCCTGTTCCAACTCGGGTGTTCTGTTATCCACGGCTGCTATGTCGATAATAAACTCGGCAGGATTGACAAAAGGTGGTAGTTGAAATCCCAAATCTCCGAACCATGGAACTGAATCCTTGATTGCACCTGAGTAGACAGGACTTCCTTTTGTTAGAACGATCAAGTTGTCGAAGAGATCCCAAATCTCAGATCGAGGTTGGTGAATGGTCGTAATAATCGTTCGTCCCTTTTGCGTGAGTGTCTTGAGGGTTCGGACAAGCTGGTACGCACTCGTAGCGTCAAGGCCGGTGGTCGGTTCGTCGAGGAAGAGGACGGAAGGATTGGCTAGAAGTTGAACGCCAATGCTTGTTCGTCGCTTCTCGCCACCTGAACATCCATGATGTTGAGAGTTTCCGATTCTTGTATCGGCGCATTCCTTGAGACCAAGTTCGAGAATGACTTCTTCGACAACTCTATGTCGTTCTTCGGAAGTGGTTGACGGGGGTAGTCGCAAGTCGGCTGAGTATCGCAGGGTTTCTCTAACAGTCAGAGTAGGGAGCAGAATATCCTGCTGCATAACATAGGCATGACGGACACTGTGTACTCCAACTCTACCATTGAAAGTAGCAACACCTTGTTGGCTTAATCTCGAACTCAACACTCTCTCGGCTACAGTGTTGAGCAATGTCGTCTTGCCAGATCCACTACCTCCAATGATGGCCGTTAAGGTTCCGGGTTGGAGATCAGCGCTCACAGAATGGAGAAGCGGTTTCATCTTGGGCGCAGTGTTGAACTTTGACGAGACCAAGTCGCCATATGTCGAAGGGGCGAGCCATGATGGTGCTGTATCAACTGAAACTGCCAAGTCATGAAGTCGAACATGGACAGCCTGTACATCGGCGAGAGACAAGTTTCCGCCTCCAGATACAGATAACCGTGAGATATCACTCTGCTGCGCCTGAGGATCTATCGAGATATCCAACGAGCTGGGTCTGTCCATCTTCTCAATGTCGATGTTGTGTTGCGACATCGCTGCGGCTTCGATTCTTTTGTTCGTATGTAAGTGAGGAACTGAACTAAGCAGGCGATGTTATCTGTTGGTCCAGGCCCGGGACATTATGGTCTGAAGGATTTGCGAACAGGCTATTATCCAGAATCTTCAGCTGTGGTGAGAGTGAGATTGTAGTCTGTTTTGCGAATGGGTGTGGTCTATGACGCCAAGGTAAAATAACTGGCAAGTAAAGTCACGATTCGAAATTTGACAAAGAGACTGGAGAACTCCAAAGGATATACGAGAATCTTATTAAAGGCAATCAGATCACCCCCCCATGCCATGCGAGAAAGAGAAAAAGAGGCAAATTCATCTTTCAGTTCGTAAACGGCGCAGCGCATGCCGAGATAATATAAACGAGATCATGCTTATTACCCGAAGTGGATGCCAATTCGGCCGCCGAAGAGTACAGTAGAGGTGAAAGCAAGCATGAAAAGGTCGTCTCGTCTTTGGGGTTGGCTATTAGTTAGTGGAGATGTAACGCCTCGCTTCGAGATTTGCGGGGAGACAAGACCAACCAACAGCGGGGGAGTTGACTCGTTCTGGGCCTAGACTGGGCAAAGAATTGATCCAGAAGCAACAAGATGTCCATGATTAGTGGGCGGACATCCAAGTATGCGGCCCATGCTGACGTGGTAGTGGTAGAGATTCGCTTTCGGAACGGTGCAATCCCGAGGCATGGATTGTTTTCAGAGAAAAGGTTGCATGCAAGATCAAACTGGTAGGTCAATAACTCACTAATTACCAATACCTAAGTCCCTTTCTTATCAATCTAACGCTCCTCTGTAAAGTAAACTTGTTCTTAGTCTAATTAAACTCCATCATGTCTGGGGGCTTCAACCATTAATCCCACCACTCAAAGACTCATGTTCAGACTAAACCTCGCTTATCGATCCCTGACCGACAGAGACGGCTTTGCTTGCATTTACGGGTCGCTTGCGAAACGATGCAACGGTTCCCAGGTTCATTCGCTTTGACAGCCGTTTTTGTATAAGCGAGGTCTATGTATAAAACCCTTTTTTATTTTTTCGCCAGTCAAGGTGGGTTATTTCGTATTGGCCCATGACTCGGGAAACCTTAGCCGATGAGGATGAAATGCAATTAATTATCTCATGATCAATTTGTGATGCAGTTGGTGATATCTTCAGAACAATGGAGCATCATCCTATTGGGATAAACTCACTATATTCTCCCAAGACTCTTCAGCGCTTAAAGTTACTCTTCAGCGGAGAAGATCCTCCCAAATGCCTCACACCAATTCTTAAAGGCGATGAGATTATCATCAACCCCCCACAATTTCTCCAAATCATCTTTCAAGAAAGCCTACACTTTTCTTCTCCCACAGAGGCCAAGCCGAGACAAGACAGTGACACACATACAGTAGACTACGTACTCACATGCACATGAGAGACATCCAATGACGCCACTTTCTCCTCAATCTCTTCACATTACTCGTGCTATAGCTGTAGAGATATAGAAATAATAGATCATACAATAACACAAGAGTTAAAAAACAAACACATTTCTACCGACCCATTTCATCCCATAACGCCTTTCTTTGCACATGTTGTCTAAAAATCATCAATCATTTCGTTTCGCATCGTCGTTGCCGCTTTAGACTGTTCGCTTCTCGGTGATGGACTCGCCAAGAGGCTTGCTGACAACGAAGCCAGAGTTGGGGGCACCGAGCTCAAACACCTTGTTACCACGCAGCCATGTCTCCTTCACGCGACCGGTAAACTCGTGGCCCTCCCATGGTGAGCATCGGTTCTTCCATCGCATGTCGCCTTGAGTGAATGTCCACTCCTCGGTATCATCGAACACGCAGATATCAGCATCCATACCGACTCGGATAGCACCCTTGCGGTGAGAGAGTCCGACTTGCACAGCAGTAGCTTGAGAGCAGAGACGGACGATGTCGGTGATGCTGGGTGTCTTGGAGAAGTCGGCGCGCTTCTTGGCTGCGGAGTAGAGGATAGGGAGACCGAGACCGACAGAAGAGATACCACCCCAAGCGGCGAAGAAGTCACCACGGGCCTTCTCCTCGGCAGGGTTCTGAATCTCAGGAATTGTCATGACGATGCCGGAATCGTTGTGGGGAATTTCGGGTCGGGCTGTGTCGAGGTGCTGAGGAAGGAGCTTGAGCTGAGGTGTGCAAGGCGAGTGATCAGACACGACAGTCTTGATGCACGAGTCCTCAGCGACGAGTTCTTCCCAGAGACCATCGCGGTTCTTGCCCTCTCGGATAGGTGGGCAGCACTTGTGTCGAGTGTCACCCTTCTCGATCTCCTCAGCGGTCAGGCCAAGGTAGTGGAAGCAAGTCTCGGCTGTGATGTTGATACCGGACTGGCGAGCGGCCTTGAGAAGAGGAATGCACTGGGTAGCGGAAAGGTGGACAATGTGGAGGTGGAGGTGAGGAGCAATGTGCGCTTGGCTGAGAATCTCCTCGACGGCGTATGTTTCGAAAGCAGGAGGTCGGGACTCGAGGAAGGTCTTGTAGGCGCTGAGCTCACCAGTAGGGGCAAGGGGAGGTTCTGAGGCCTGGACTGTGTCGCCGACGGACTGGGTGATGGGAGGGATCATCTCGGCGTGGAACATAAGGGTGGTCTTGCTGTCCTTGAGGGTTTCCATGGCGAGGGCGATATCCTTGGAAGAGACGGCGGGGAACTCGTCCACCTAATGATTGTCAGTTTGCGACTTGGCTTATATGATACAGGCTCAACTTACACCAGACTCGATCAAGAAACCCTTGAAACCTCGAACACCAGCCTCGACGAGAGGAAGCAACTCATCGGCATTACCAGGGATGACACCACCGTAGAAACCAACATCGACCCAGCATTGGCCTTGACTGGCGCGAAGCTTCTCCTCGAAGCCATGGAGGGTAGTGGTAGGAGGAATGGCGTTAAGAGGCATGTCAACCACGGTGGTAACACCACCACTGGCAGCAGCACGGGTACCAGTCCAGAAGCCCTCCCATTCGGTTCGACCAGGCTCGTTCAAGTGAACATGAGCATCGACGAGACCAGGCATGAGGACCTTGGAACCATGGTCGACATAGTTTGTACCAGCAGGGAAACTGGATGAGGGAAGGACTTCGGGGATGATTGAGACAATCTTTCCAGTGATGGGGCTAACAACAACTGAAGCGGGAGTGACAACAAGAGACTCATCGGGAAGAGTGACGACGACTCTGGTTGATACAAGGACTGAGAGAGGACCCTCGGGGTATTGCTCAGCGCTGGGAGAAGTCATGATGGACGATAGGAGTGATAAGGATAAGGGATAAGGAGAAGAATAAAGAGAAGGAAAGGATGAAAAGGGAAAAAAAGACAAAAATATGTCAAACAAAGCTACTACAAGCTTGGATCCAAAATCTGGGGAAAGCTGGTTCACTCTCTTTCCCTAATTCGGATGTTCTCGAGATACTGCTCTTATCCTTATCTCTCTACCTCTTGTTGGAGGGGTGGCTTTCAGATTCGCCAATTGGTGGGGTTGCGACTCAAAGATAAGAGAGTCAGACGAGACGGAGCCAAGCGGTATGATGCGTCTGATAAGACTCTATCGATCAACAAAAGGATAAAAGATAATTGGTTTATTTATTTCAACGAGTGTTGGTATAATGAGGAAGCAGAAGAAGAAGAGGGAAAAAAGCCACCCCCAGAATTCGGCTATAGCTTTCTTCTTATCGTGACTCTTCGGCTCGGTATTTTCACGGACAGTTTTATTCATTATTCGATCAAAACACCATTCTTCCAATCAATCATTTGCCTCCCGCTCCCCCTGTTCCTCTCTTTCTTTCTAGTCAGCTCTACTATTCCACTTATAACCCTCGCACAAGTCCGATGTGTATGTGTTGTTCCCCCTTCCACTTCCCACTTGTGCATATCCGGTCCCAGTTTGCCAGTCCCACTTACAAACTCGAAAGCTTAGACTAGCTTATCACTGCAACAGCAAAAAAATTCTGGAATTCAGGGTCCATCGGACACAGCCGGATGCCGGATTATGTTTCTCACGAGTCGCGACCAATCAGAGACTCGAATCTCTAAGCCGAAGGCGGTAGTGGGTGATTGAATCGAGTAAATATCGAGTAATACGATGCGAATGGAAGTCAAAAGAGAGCAATTACTAACGCGTGTAACGCCGTTGCAGTTAAGAAGTGTGTCGGATATTTTCGTTACTTTGACCTTTTTCCTTACTAAGAATGGCAAGAGTCTGAGGCTATTCGGGGTCGACGATACCGCTACCAACAGCCATTCGAGGCCTTGTGAGAGGAATGTCCCCGTGAGGCCATTCACTCTTAAATCCGTCAGCCGACGATATTTCATTCTAGCAATTTCTCACAATCGTGGTTCTCGTGTCTTTGGCGGATGACTTGCGCCTACCTTGGACACGTTTCTATCGAGTAATACAATCGGATCGTCGTGGTGTTTTGGCTCTAGCTCGAATCTGACCCCCCGCGGAGTTGCTGGACCAATCCACCCTGTCCGTAGGCTGGTGGCTGGGCCTTTTCTGATCTAGCTTCCTCTCTTTTCTGAGGCTTACTCGATCAATAGATTTGGTATTACTCGATCAAAACACGAAGTTGAGCCTTTCTATGCATCCCCGAGGCTGCAATGCAAAAAGTCTTGACCGTCATTCGCTTCACTTGCCAAGTCATGCCGGTATCCAATATCTAGCTGTTGTCATCACACCCTCTGATTCTCAAAGCTGTAAAGCAGCTGAAAAAAGTACTATGTACAATTCTCCCAAATAGGCGGTTATAAGCGGCGTCCAGTAATCTTATCATCATCATGTCCAGTATGTTAGAAAATAGAAATAAGTAGTACAGGTATAGTATAATCATACATGCATCACTTTCCCTCCCATCCGTCTAGATCCCTCGGTTTTAGTTTGTTCAAAAGACAAGACAAAGCAAGTCTAAAAGCACAATCATACACCGCCATGCTAGGTCAATGCTACCAACTCCCGTCCCAGCTGACCTTGTCTTGCCCATCCCGTCATCTCGGGATATTCCTGGCTTTTCTTTTCTCCATGTACTTCTTTTCTTTTCCATCGTTAAAAAAAATAAGTGATATGATGTGATGTTGTATTTGTACACGGCAGACGAAACTGGACCACCATCATCCAGATCATCACGCCTTTTCCTCTCCATGGTACCCGGCACTTTTACTTCTGTCGCTTGAGTGACTTGTGTGCCATCTCGATCAATCCATCCTTGGCCTCGCTGTCGGGAAAGTCCGCAATTGAGGCAATGGCTTTATCCACGTATTCTTGCGCGAGAGCTCGTGTCTGCTCGATACCGTCGCTTTGGAGAACCAGTTCACGTGCCTGATGTATTATTAGCATGGATCGTCTCCAACCAATGTGATTCGCCAAGACAATGCGACCAACTTACCCTTTGTACGTCACCCTCCTGGGCGAACTTGCGGCCCACGAGCGCTCCGAGCTCCGGCATCTGCTTCCAGGCAAATAGCAGTGGTGCTGTCGCAAGACCCAACTCCAGATCTGCCCCCGCAGGCTTTCCTAGATCTGATCCACTCTGCGTATAATCCAAAAGGTCATCCACCAGCTGGAAGGCCAATCCCAGGTTTCGTCCGTACGAGTATGCTGCGTCAACTGTCACAGGATCGGTGTTACCCAGCAAAGCGGCAGCTCGGCATGATTTGGAGATAAGAGAGGCAGTCTTGAGGTAGGTCTTTTGGAGGTAATATGTGACTGTCTCCTCAGACCACTTGGGATTCCGCTCATCACGCTCTGTGTTCTTAAGCTGCATGAACTCGCCCTCCACCAAGTTGGCAATAACGGTAGCTAGCAGCTCAACAACCTCAGGGTTGCGAAGACGAGCCAGCGCAACAGATGCCCTGCCGAGCAAGAAGTCACCGGCTAGAACGGCCATCTTGTTACCGAATTCCAAGTTCGCTGACGGGGAGCCTCGTCGAGACACGGAGTGGTCGATAACATCGTCGTGAAGAAGTGAGGCCGTGTGAATCAGTTCCGTAATTTCGGCGAGTCGTCGTTGGCTGGGAAGAATGTCTGAGTTGACGTCGGGAACCTCTTGTTCCAGGGATGAGAGAGGATGAGTTGAAGGGTTTACGTCGGCGAGGATCTGAGCTGGTGATAACGAAGTGTCTACGCCACGAGATGTAACTGTAGGAGCCGTAGGAGATGTCTTGGGGCAGAGGTAGGTTGCTCTACTCATGAGTAGAACGATCAAGGGCCTAACATGCTTGCCCTCAGCCTGGGTATAATATTTGGCAGCACGGTCGAGCGACGGATGTCCGGAGCCAAGAAGTTTTCGAATGTTGCCTGTGAGGAACTTCATTTCCTTGGCAACGGTCCGCAGAGGATCGACATGCATCGCATCCTTGGAGGCCTTCTTGACGACGTTGCTCACGACATTGGAAGCGACCTGCACAGCAGCGCCCCACGCTGAATCTCTTCGTGGGCTGGTGTGCAACGAGGCGCTGTGTATCCTCGTAGGACCCCGACTAACGGTCAATTGTCTGCACAGAGCGCACGCGGGTGCCGCTGCCAAATTTGTCCTCGTCCACATCGCCTGTCTAGCCATGGTGCCGCGCACCACCGAGGCCCCCGGACGGAGCATCATCGCCTTCGCACACTGAGGCGATTTATATGGATCGAGAGGGAAATTCGGTCGGTAAAAAGTCGAGGGTTATGTCCACATTCGCCCAGATATATCGGTAGTAGTCGTCGTAAAGTGCCTGGTCGTCAATTGGAAGGATCAGTCGATATCGGGATCCGAGGGAAATTTGTCGAAAATGGATTTTTGGATTTTTGAGCCTCGCCTCTAGTTATCGATTTGATCCGATGGATGGACCTCTAAACTTTTCCAGCTCTAGCTGTGTTCTGCTAAGCCGGGGGGTTAGCGGGTCCGTCCGACCAGAGCCCGTGGCAGGCCGTCGATTGAGAGGCCATGATTGGTGGAGAGGGCTATGGGGCCGTTAAGCTAGAGCGTCAGCGGATGAATCGCTACCGATTCTGAGGAACTGGCCTGTAATCGATGCCTGCGAATTCATTAACTTTGACTTTCAATGTTAATGAGACAAGGATCAACTACAATTCAACGACTCTTAGAGCGCATTTATCCCGCGGTCTTTATTGCCTAATATTCCTTCATTCTGCTCTCATAATACGAAATGGTTCTCCTTACAATGACATCCTCCATCGTGGAGGCATTAGCAACTGTTGAACCAACAGAAACACCAGAAAACGAAGATCATGACAGCGAAAACGAGACCCAAGAATCATCACAACCTACGAACGAACCTTCGCTAGACGATCCCAAAGTCGGAATGCCTATATCCCATGCCCAAATCGTGGACTTGTGGAAACGCTCGAAAGCACAAGACAACACAACCTACACACTCGAACAACTCCTACGCGGCGCATCCGTTTACATCCCTCCACCGCCTCCCAAACCCGAGCCCGTACGTTCACTAGCGACTCTCGAATGTACAAGAACTAACCAGCTGCCAGTCTCCCGAATACAAAGCCCTTATGGCCCGCCTCCGCCGCGACGAAGAAGCTCGCTCCTACGAACGAATGATGAACCCTTTACCCCAACAAGAAACATTCAAAGATCGTTTTCCTTCCAGCGCAGCTGCCTTTGCGGAAGTTAATCGCCCTACAACAGCTGCGGATCTTGGCGACGATGATATTGCGATGGAGGAGGTACATAAGCAGGTCACGCTCCTCATCAATTTCTTGGTCAGTATAGCTGGCGTTGCTGGCACATTATGGGTCACAGCGCGATGGTGGAGTTTGCCATCGAGGTTATTCCTGACTATGGGAGGGAGTATCCTCGTTGGTATCGCAGAAGTGGTGGTCTATAATGCCTATATGTGGAAGATGGATGAGGGGAGGAAGAAGCATGGTAAGGTGAAAGAGGTGAAGCAAGTCGTTGAGAGCTGGGTTTTGGGCAAGGACGACGATCAAGATGAGAAGACTGTGCTGCTCAGCGAAAAGGATGATGCAGTCGACGATGGAGTGCGGAAGCGAAAGACTGAACATAGGTCAAGACATGACCAGGATACTAATTAATACTGTTGGCCAGATCATAAACTTCACTTCTAGGCTCAAATACGCATAATACCAGCGCATTGCGAATTGAATTGATGAGGATACAAGCAGTGTACTCAACATAGAATTTTCTTCGAGCGTCAATTTAGCGAAACATAAGACATTTCTACGGATAATGGCATCCCTCTTGATAGTGATATCATGGCTTAATTTAGAGTAGAGTGGTCGCATGTGACTGTGCGCCAGACGCGTTTCGACGCGACATCCTGGTGGGGATCCTTGTCACATTTAATGGCTTTCCTTCTCCAGCAAGACGGCAAATTGGGTCGAGGCTGTTCATTCACGTTCGTTTCTTCGTTCACATATTATTGTAATTAATTCTCTGCTTCGTTATCATCCCTTCTACCCTCACATACAGCAATTGTCCAGCTACTGCGATTTGTTTACTTACGCCTCTACCTGAGTTGCCAAGATCAATATCGTCTATCTTTTGAGCCAGGCATGGTATCTTTTTGAAGCGCAAACAACTGAAAATGTACGCCAAAACGTCGGATCTACAACGCTGGTAAAACTAACTCGAACAGGTCCGAAAGCCTAGCCCCTTCTACATCGCGACCACGCGCCAAACCATTACGAACATACGGCAAACGAAGCATAAGGGACGACTCTCCGCGAGAACAGAGTCTAAAGAAGCGGCGTGTTTCATCAGAGACAACTCCTACGGAAACATCAGCACCCAAGGATACGGATGAAGAGTTACCTTCGCTGCCGAATATAGTCGCAGAAAACACTCAGAATACTACCCAAACCACCGCACCAAACAAACCTACAAAGGGGTCGATCCTAAGTTTCTTCAAACCTATACCTCCGTCGTCCACAGCGGCTTCAAGTCCAAAGAGTGACGAACCACGACCTGGGTCGACACCGCCATCTTCACCACCAGCACCGAGGACGGAAGCACGGAAGAAACCACGACTGTTGCGCTTTCGCGCCACTTCACTTCCTGCACTAGACGGAGAGAATAGCGATGGCGATACTCAGCCAGCGGAAGGTGCAAAGGATGAAAAGGAGAGCGGCGCGAAGGCTACGAGGTCAGCTCTTAGAGAGAGTTCATTGAATCGAGAATCGAGCAGCAATAGCGATGCAAAAGCAGGGAAAAAAACGAAGGGGAAATCGACGGTGCAAACGACACTGAATCTTTCCTCTCAAGCAGCATTTTCTGAGTGTAAGGTCTGTAATACAGTCTGGAACCCGCTATATCCCGACGATGTCAAATACCACACGAAGCAGCATGCGGCGGTTCTGCGGGCGAGGAGAAAAGAGAAGGAGAATGAATTATAGGATTTTGATACCCAACTTATGAATAATGAAGTAAATATGCATACGGCATACTTCCGGCGTTGTGTAACTTGGTGCAGGAGTATCAGGGGCTGTGATCACGAAATCCTACAGAGCTGCGCATTTCTATTGGATGTATTTGTTCCCGGTGCTCAATTGAATGGATAGCTTTGTCGTCATTGGTGGAAGGAGATTGGTGCTCTTGTAAATAACATCCTTGTAATAGGGCTGAGCCAGAAGTGCTAACGTCGATTACCACTGTCTTCCTCATAAGAGGATCAACAGGACACGAGAGCATCTGTCGCAAGTCCTCTCCTCAGAATGTATTTTCTTCTCCCTATTAACAAAGTGAAGTGCTCAGCTGGAATGCTTATTGGCATGACTCAGGGCTGAAACGAAGGTAGCATCGGGTCATCCTGTACATTTACCCATGCCTTTAAGGTGGCTGTGCTTATGGTGATAAGTTCAAGCGAAGGGCGCCAATACTCAAAAAGAATTATTCCAGTCTATTTATTCCACAACAGAATGCTTGTACTCTCTGACAGAGAACGATACAATGGCGCGAAAACCTGGTAGTGGGTGTATTACATGTCGGCAAGTCACAGCTCAGTTCAGCTCAATTCAGTTGACTAACCAATCCGATCAGCATTCGCCGCGTCAAATGTGACATGGGCAAACCCTCCTGCCAGCGTTGCTTGTCCTCTAGACGCAAATGCGATGGTTACTTACCGGAGAACTCACCCTTGACACGCAGGCAGCTCGCGGAAGCAGCTCGTCAAATCTCAACCGTGGGGCCCATCTCACAAGCTCTATCTCAGTATCCCGGAAGTGCAGCGGGCAGATCAGCAAACTTGACGCTCTTCGACGTGTTTCGTACACTTACAGCGCCATCAACGGCTTCATTTATCCCGTCACAGTTTTGGACAAGGGAGATTTTGCAGTTGGCGCATAGTGAACCGGCAGTGTGGCATGCTACGCTTGCACTGGGAGCCATTCACCAGAGGCATGAGTTGTATTTTCAGGGCTATGGAGATGAGAGTGAGAAGATGTGGAACGATGCGAATGAGAGCTATGGACGCGCGATATCATGTGCTCGGGAAGTGAAAGATCCGACGAAGCTTCTCTCATTGAGTCTCGCGCTTGTGTCTATTGCGCACCTGATAGGGCGTTGGTCCGATGGTCAAGTTCACATCATGGCTGCTCACAAGCTGTTGAACCAGGCAGGATATAGCATGGAGACTTCAAGCGCAGCTGAGATGTTGACGCGTTTGGATTTACATGCCATGACATTCTCTGACTCGAGTGCTCCATATCCATATCAGAATGCTCCTAGCAGGGTATGGATTGATGAGCATATGCAGCGCATCGCTGGTCTTCAAAGCTATGCACAAGCAGGGACGGCATTGTTTGGGGTTATGAGGAGACTCATGATGATGGCTCAGAAAACAGCGGACGAATTTGATGGAAGCTTAGCGGAAGAGGAAGATCTAATGGAAGTGACGAGAAGGGATCTTGCATCATGGGAGTATAAGATGGGACAGTTTGAGGAAAACCACGCAAATCCACACGATCAGAGAGGCGCAATATCTATCAGGCTGTATCATACTCTCATGCGTACATTCCTGGCAGGAGGAGCATTTGGCTCAGAGTTGCGATGGGACAATTTCCTCGGTCTTTACGAAAGAATCCTCACGCTCGCAGAGACACTATGCGCCAGCACACAGAACTTTCATGTCAAGTCACCTCTTTCTCTCGAGCCTGGCGTCATCGTCCCAGTTTTCATGGTCGCCCAGCGCTGTCGTCATCCATGGCTTCGTCGTCGTGCAATTGCATTTCTGTATAAGCTTAAACGACAAGAAGGCATGTGGTTCAGCGACGGCGCAGCAGCAGTAAGTAAGAAGATCATGGAAATCGAAGGGCAGACATATTTCGAAAGCGATCTTGCAAATTCTGATGATAATGCATCGTCTCTTGCTTCAGGAGATATTCCATGGGAAGCTTGGGCAAGTGTTGATGTTGAGGGTTTACCTGCCAGGACAAGCTGGGCGGGTATTGAGAAAGTCCCTGAAGAAAAGAGGATGCGAGAGACAATGGTAATGGTTTGTACAGAGGAGAGGAGGATTGAATTGTCGCTTATAATGAGTTCGGGCGATGATTATGAGTCTTATGGCAAAGTGAGGACTGAATCGATAACATATTAGAAAGAAGACGAGTAATGTATGTAATCCCATGTTTTGCGTATTCGGTGGTGGTCTAAGTCATCTTCGCGTTCGTATTCGCAAACACCAAACAAAACATCGCCAACGGGCCCCGGAATGCCCGAGTTTCCAGCTTTACAGCTGCAGAAGGTCCACCGCTTTATATACTTGTTCCTTCTTGCCAAAGCTGACTACTAGGCGACCAATGGGATTGCTTGTCTTTTAATTATTTCCACTGATAAAGTAGAATGGTTCGACCCCGGATCTCAAGTTTCCGTGACGGTGCCAGGATCCGTGCATTGACGATGCTTAGATCTACGTAAGATTCGTGGTAATTGTGATTTTCAGGGCAGGAACAACTGGTTGGTTAATGTGACACGAATTGTTTGACAGCCCCTTTGTGGCTTTTAGCTCATTGTTTATAAAGGTACTCGACTCTCAGCTTTGGTCTCACAACAACACGGCAGCCTCTTTACTTCAACTTGACAACACTCACTTCTCATATAATCGACAAGATGGACACTATTGTAGAAGCTGTCAACGCAACGGGAAGAATTCCCATTCATCCATACTCCCCATTGAATGCGCTTCTTCCCGAGTATGTGGCCAACACAATACCCTCTCGCATGCTCGTTGGTAGCTTTGTCGTTATGTCAATTGCCATCTTTGCAGTAACGCTACTGTTCATCAACTCTGCGCCACGAAAGCTGTCTAAAGGAGAAATCTTTGTGACGATGTGGTTTGCTCTCTGCGGATGCATTCATTTCTTCTTCGAGGGTAACTTCCATACTCACCATTGGCTTTGAGAGTGCAATACTAATGATAACTAGGTTACTATGTCGCCAACTTCACCGATCTCTCCAGCAAACTCAGCCTCTTCGCCCAACTCTGGAAAGAATACTCTCTCTCAGACTCCCGCTACCTGACCCAAGATTCATTCCTGGTTCCTATGGAGGCCATCACCGCTATCCTCTGGGGTCCCATGTCCTTCTTCTGCGCATGGAGCATTGTCAAGCAACACCCTCTGCGACACCCCATCCAGCTCATTATCAGCGTTGGTCAATTGTACGGAGATGTTCTTTACTTTGCGACCTGCTATTTCAACGAGATTGTGCATAACATTGTGTACTGCCGTCCTGAGCAATTCTACTTTTACATGTACTATGTGTTTTGCAATGCTATCTGGATCGTTATTCCTGCGGCATTGGTGGTACAGAGCATTGTGGCAACCAAGAGGGCTTTTGCGAAGGTCCAGGCTGCCGAGGTGAGCAAGAAGGCTTTGTGAGTGGAAAGATAACCATGATATTGGCTCATTGGAAGGGACAGGGGGGCTGGTGATTGCGCTGCTCAGCGATAGATCATGGTTTCGGTAACTGATTGTTAGCGACAAAAGTATTTGAGCTTATTAATAGAAGTCTTTTCTTAAGGATCTTGATACGAACATTCCGATATTGCGTGAAGATGGTCGCTTATTGGCCCTTGACTGCTTCGTTTGGAAGACATGCGCCTCACAGCCAGGTAGACGAGACTCAGTAAATACGCCACTCACTGAGATCTTTCCCCCTGGGTATTCATTATCTGACAGTCATTTCAGCTTAAGTGGCTTCTATTCATTTTCGAATTTATCATGAAGCATGGCGGTATATCTGTGATTGCAATAGTTCGTGCTTGATCCTTATATCGTCCACCCTTCTTCAGCAGCCCAGCTATACTTCCACACCAATGTCTTTATATACTCTAATGCATGAGAAACTGTCACATACGACCACAGCTCGTAGAAAACACGGGATCCCGTCCGCTCTCCCTTAGTTAAGCTGCGAAGCGCTGGATTAGTAGTTGGGTCGGTGACGACCAGCGAATCCCCGGTGTTGTATGTTTTTCTTGTTCTTTTTGCCTCTTTACTTTGAATCTACAATATATATTAAGCCTATCATGATCTCCATTGTGGTATTTATGTGTTGTGAGGGGTTAGTATGTGAAAATGAGCACCGATTTTGAGGTATCACGATGGTTGAGAGGTTGGGATGGAAGCTTCGCCCACGAATAGTGTGGCAATGTGTAGTTCTCTTGAATACAATCTTTACTATAATCCAACCCTCCAACTTACATCAGTCCTACTGATCCTTTTTCTGTCGTTACAAAACTTACGCCCTTTCGGTCGAACCCTTAGCTTCGGAGATACCGGTGCCATCAACAATCTCAAACTCATACAGAGGCTTCTTAGTAGTATCCTTCCTCAAAAGCACCCACCGCTTGAACCAATACGGAAGGGCAACACGAAACTGATATGAAGCAAACTTCCCTGTAGTCACAGCAAATACCCAATCAAGCTCTTCGAGAGTCCGCTGTTTCGTCTCGGGAACCCAGAAGAAGATCATGATGAAAGCGATCAGATTGAACACTGCATATAGACCAAAGGCACCAACAGTGTGAAGTTGCTCAAGGATAAAGGGGAATGATATGCCGAGGACAGTGGCCCAGAAGAAACAAGTGGCCACGGCAAAGCCCATACCTGTCTCTCGGTGGGAAAGGGGGAAGACTTCGGCGGCGTACGTGAATGGAACGGGGCCTGCGCCGGGAGAGTAGAAGGCGCAAAAGAGGAATACGAAAAGGCATATGAGAGCAGTGCGAATATCTCCTGTGTCTTTCGAAATAAGAGTACAGAGGCCAGCAGCGAGGAGTGTCCAAGTCATTTGAGGGAATGTGAAGAGTAGTAGACTTCGGCGACCGAACTATAAAGAGTCAGCATATTGCAAGACCATGAAGGAGGCAAGCTTACAGTATCGATGGTCCAGAACGCAGGGAAAGAGAATAGCCAATTCACCAGACCGAAGCCAAAAGAGCCTATCATGGCTTTGAAGTTAGACATACCAGCCTCTTTGAACACAGTAGTAGAGTAGAACGCGATAATGTTGATACCACACATCTGCTGAGCGATCATAACTGTGAATGCAGCAAGTGTCGCTCTTCGAATTCGTGGGGCAGTAAATAGCTGTGTCAATCGTGTGGCATAGGTTGTCGTTCCAGTTAAATGCTTCTCAATCTCAAGCTGACAACTGATGTAGTACATGTCCCTTGCAACTTGGATAGGATCATGACGCAGCTTTAGCATAGCTTTCCATGCTTCGGGGTATCGGTTCTTCTTCATGTACCAGCGCGGCGACTCAGGACAGAAGTAGATGAGTAGCATAAGGATGATGGCAGGGATACAAGGAGCTCCAAGCATGAGACGCCAGTTCATATCGCCCTTAAGATGAAAAATGCCCAGGTTGAAAGCTGTTCCAAGGAAGATGCCAAAGGCTGTCCACATCTGCCACGACATGACTAGTGCGCCGCGGACAGCAGCCGGGGCATTCTCAGCAGCGTAAATTGGAACCGTAGAGCCTTTAACGCCCATTCCAACGCCCATAAGGATCCGACAGGCGAGAAAGTACTGCCACTTCTGACAGAAAGTAGAGCCGATAGTGGGCCATATACAGAGGTGCGCAGCAAGGAAGATGACTCCTCGGCGACCAAAGAGGTTGTTGATAGGATCTGACAACCAACATCCTATAAATGCAGAACCAAGATACGGTCCTGCATTCACAAGACCAACAAGTAGTTTATCCCTCGTACTCTCACTCCCTATCCCAAAGACCTTGGGGAAGAAGATGTTCGCACCATTGGAACCAGTCTGATCCCAGCCTTGCACCGCAGCGCCGATGGAACATACTGCGATGGTGAGGATAAGACGGCGGGGTAGAGCCCAGCGATTTGTGGTTTCACGCTTGAGATGGTATAGCTCTGCTGCTGTGAGCGCGTAGTCGCCTGTGAGGTGGGCTGCGTCGTTGGGGTTTTGGGCTACTAGGGCGCCTTTCTGAAGGATAAGCATGTGCTCTATGAGATTCTTCCTATGGGCCCATTCGACAACGTCGGCAAGGAGTTGTTCTCTTGGAATACCGTGGAGGGGGTTCTTGATCCTGAGATTGTTAGAGATGGTGGTCATAGAAAGGAAGTGGACATACTTGGCTTCGAGGTTGGCTTCGGTATCAGTCTTGGTGTTGACTCGTACATTATCGACACCTGACACTTTTAGCCCGATATCATTGTCATCTTCTTTTCTCAGGCCCTTCCTCGTGGAAGTTGTACGGGCCAGGTCTGCGTGTTCGATTTCTTCGGCCATCATCGTCTTCTCGAATACTTGTTAGTCTTCAAAGAAAAAAGCGAAAATGGTCAGGGAGAAGTCACTCATCAGGAACAGCACACAAGCAAGTCACTAAGGGATATGCTATATATCACCCCCTCAGCTATTGCCCGCATAACTACATCTTTGTACTTTACTCTGACATCAATTGTCGCGCCATAGTCTACCAGGGGGTTCAGCACTGGCTGTCTCTTCGTAGCCCACTCACAGATAGCCATCGGACATAGGCCTGAGAGACAATTTCGTTATAATTCTATGAGCAGTGCACCCTTTTTGCCCAGTTTACTACCATTATTACTGGCTGCCATGAATCTTTTTCCAATTGAGTTGTAGGTGGCTGAGTGCAATGTTCTCCGGCCCGATAGATCCCACGTACTTGTCTCTGAAGCAACGATATGCCTTGATAGCACATCAACCTCGGTGAAATATAAAAATGGGCTGCTGTGGCTAAATCTTTATCAACAGTTTATTCGCATTTCTACTCCAGTAATGCAATGATCAGACTTACAAAACATGGTGAAGAGCCAGCAACTAGATAGGTCAATCTCGATTTAAGCATATTAACAAATAACGCCCCTGGAGCTTATGTGCCTTTTATACAGCAGAAAGATGCAGATAACATGTGACACCTCATAATACATGGTACCTGGCCTATCCAGACGTTATAGTGGCGTCGCACTGTCTCGAGCTTTCACAAGCCCTAACCAGCTTTTAAAGAAACCCGTGTAACTGTAGAAACATGGTCTAAGTAGGATTTGTTTCTATGCCGATCTATGGTACCAAAGGTTCTCGTGCCGAGCCCTCGCTTGGATAGCGTGTGAAGACTTATTTATCTGTTCGTTATGTCATCACAAGTTGGAACATACATCTTTCGCAATGGAGAAGCAATACACCAAAGAGAATCAGAATTGCCAATTCGACAATCTATTACATTAACCCTAGTAACTCCATCTGGTAGCTATGAATAAAGCAATTGTGTCCCAAGCACGCCCACGCCCCTTCGATACTGCGCCATAAAAAGGTCAAATGCCTTGGCACCACTTTCAATCGTCATCAGAACAGCAAGACAAGAACCAGAACCATGTTCACCATGCCCAGCGTCAGCGTCGCAGCTCTATCCACCAAGTTCAACTCTTGCAGAACCAGAGACAAACGACGGGCTTGCCGTCTTCGCTGCCTGTACGGTCAGAGGTCCATCCAACCTCATCCAAGCTCTTTTCGATTTCCTTCTCCTCGTCTCCGTTGAACGAATATCCCTTGTACCACTTTCCATTGCCCCCGCTGTATAGCTCGAAGCACTTGTTCTTCTTAGGGTTAGGGTTAGTACAGCCGAAGCCTTTGAGCAGATCACCCAACTTGGTGCTGGTGGGAACATGTGAGGCAATGAAGGGGATTTGAGCGTTAGCATCAAGCTGCCAGGGCGGTGTTTCACTCTTGAACACATGGACCTTGGTGTGCTCGGCTGGGAAGAAGTAGTTGTAGCCTGGTTCGCAACCCACGCCGCCAGTAGAATTGGTCATCTGGGCGGCAGGCATTTGGGTGTCGATTTGCGGATGAGGCTGAGCTTGCCGAGGCAGGATGTTCCCAGTACCATTGGGTTGGTTTGCGTAGGTCATTGGACTTTGGAACCCTGCAACAGGTCCCTGGGGAACGACGTATGCAGGCTGGCCATATGCGGCACCGCCAGGATACATGATACCGTAAGGAGTAGAGACTAGACCAAAGTTATAGCCGGGCCCGCCGACATAGGGGATGTAGGGTTGACCTTGTGTGGGAATAGGTACACCTGCAGGAGCACCATTGGGCCGAGTTCCCCTGGAATCACGGCCACTAACGGGGTTCCATCCACCAGACATGATGAATGTTCGAAGGCGAAGGGGGGTTGTTAGGAAGTGGGTTCAGTAAAGTGGCTGCCAGGTATGTACCCAGCGACGAACTTGAGGGTTGAAAGAAGCGTTCCAGTAACCAGGAACTTGACCTTGTCGAGCTGGATCCCACACTGGTGGTGCAGTATAGGATGAGGTCTGGTTCCAATGAGGATAGGACTGTTGAGCTTGAAGTGTCTGGTTGATATGCGGATAGTCAGAGGCGTGGTTGTTATCGTAATGACTTGGTCGTTCTGAGAAATAGATGTCTAAGGGAAGTTAGACAGAGTGCGAGGTGAGAGTGTTTATATAGACGATTTTATGACTTGAATAACTGCTATTGACAGCAATTTCAGTACTTACCTGATGCAGTGTCTGTCTCCCCAGCGTCGCTCTCTGCCAGTGAAGAGCTGCTCTCGCTATCAGTTGTCTCGTCGTCAGAATCCGCGTCAGTGCCCAGATAGCCAAAGAAGATCTTGGTACTCCAAAGAACGTTGTCGTGGCGGTCGTAGAAGGCTCCAACGATGATCCAGGCCCAGAGAGGAGAATTCTGGGATGTTGCAAGATGCTGCGTAATGATGAGCTTGGTCGCAGGTGCAGGAAGGTCGACGTCCTCGATTGTCCGACAAGTAACAGGCCCGTTGTTAGACATGGAGGACTGATCTGCAGTAACGACCCTGACAATGAGCTGAGGAACTTGATGAACGGCTGGTTGGAAAGAAGAATTCCGAAGCACAGCGAAATTCTGTAATTTATGCCATTGGGTGGCACTAGTCTTGACATGAATAAGTTCACATCCTGGGCTATGAATCAGCTCGAAAGCATAGCCGATGTCATGTGAACGTCTGTGGGCTCTGATTAAACGGCCGCAAACAAGCGCAAACCAGTATCATCCTCATGAACTGGGTCTGATTCAGCAGCCATTGCGTCAAACTTGGGCATGTCACAAGACAAACCGTGATGCAGGGTTTTTGTTGATGCAACAAAGCTGTCATATCCAACTTTGACATATCGGCTGTGAAACATGGAACGGACGAACGGGACGTCGCGGGTCGTGCATCACACATGGACACAGCACAGCCTGAACTGCTGACTGGTACCCAATCACTTGACTGGGATTGGAGATGATTGTCAGCCTACCAGAGTAGTGATTGTCTGGCTCGCCAAACCAGCTGGACTGCAAGCATTGAATCAGATCGGCAGACATCGGTAAATGAACCTGTATCAAAGGAAGAGCAATGCGATAACCTAGTTGTAGATACCATAGTTCAAGCGAATTGTCTGAAACCTGAAGTGAAAAATAAGTTCAATTCAAAGCAACTCCATGCTCTTTCGCCAGTATAATGATTTAGAATATATGGTAGGAAATGATTGACCGCAGTCGATGTGAAATGTGAGCAAGGTTGATTCTGTAGGAACCAATATATCTTCTGATCAACACTGGTTATTTGGCACCAGAGTCACGGTCAAGCGACAGTATAAGAACCGCAGCCTGTGATATTCAACAACAAAGTCTGCCAGATTATTCCTCGTCACTCGTGGATTCAACAACTCGAACTCCACCACCCTTTTTGGCCGATTCAATCTCCCGTTTCTGTTGTTGCTGTTGTAGCTTCCCAACCTCGTTCACCAAGCCCTTCAGATAGACTTCGGCCTGAACAGTAGCGCTGTATGCAGCTGGGGTCCAGCTCCAAATGTTCCGCTTGTGGATATCCGCGCCCGCCGCCAGCAGCGTTCGCAGTACCAGCAGGTTTCCGTTTCCGCTTGCAAAATGCAGTGCTGTGTTACCTTCAACATCTGCGCGGCGGACTGCCTCATAAGGTCCACCGGGAACGTGAGTAAGGAGGAGTTGCAGTATGGTGTCATGTCCTCCGAGACTAGCCTCCATCACAGCATCGCGACCTCGAACATCGCGACGAAGAATGCATGTTTTATCGTGTTCGCAGAGAATTTGGACGACTTCGGTATGTCCGCCAGCTGCAGCGAGCATTAAAGCGGTTTGGTGGCTTTCGTTTAGAGCAGGGCAGGGGTCTTCGTGACCGAGCTGTATGAGTACTTCGCAGACTTCGTGGTGACCTAGCGAAGCTGCTAGGTGCATGTTCGAGTTGGATTGGCCGGAAGGAGAGGAATCGGGATTCAGGAGGTAATTTGGGTGTGTCTTGAGGATTCGGCGTAGAAGGGTTGCATCGTTGGCGTGGATTGCCCGACGGACACGAATAGATGGTTCAATCCTGGGGTTCGTTAGTTGGGTGCGATTGATGTCGAGATTAGTGCATCTCACATGGTGGAGGACGACTGGTCATGACGGTTGCGATTGGGTCAAGAGCATGTCGCGCCGTCACGAAAAACGAGATCGCTATAGAAAAACAAAGGAAAGAGAGTATATAGGTCGAGTACAAAGAGAAAAAGAAGTTGTGTAAAAGAAAGCGCTGAATGGAATATAAGAAAGAAGAACGAAAGAGGGGAAAGGAAGCAACGAAGTGGTGTTGATGATAAGATCAAAGGAAAGCTTAAAGGTTCAGGCAGGTGCAAGTGCCCGCTTTCAGCTTAAGCAAGGTCTGGACAGCTCCCGTCATGAAACAAGCCGCGTACCCCACATCAAATGCTTATACAGAAGCTGTTGATATGATGGTTTTCATCAAGGGATTGGAAGAGATAGCGATATGTGGGGTTGACATAATCAGCATAGTTGATCCCATTTGTAATTCCTTTTTGAACAATACTTGTATCGATATTTTATCGTACCTCGTAATCATGATTGACAACGTGGGTGGGTCTGCAATGATGAAGCTCATGGAAGGTCGACTCCACTATTCTTAAGCGCTGTCAGATGCGTCTCCTCAACACCAACACTACCCTGCAGACAACATCAACTTTCCATTATTCCAACGTCAACACATCAAACCATGACCTGAGGACTTTCCAGGCTAATCTCAGAAAAAGAATGTGCTTATTTTTCTTTCCTTTTCTATCCCTCCAATAAGAGGAAATAACTGAGGACCCCAGTCATCTTTCCTTTCCTCGTACCAGATGCCTCATAGGTATTGACAACTCATCACGTCTCCAAACCACCATCATACGTTTTCGCAGCTGCGGATCTTTCGACGCCGACTCAGGCATAGAAAAAGAAAGGTGACAAACACAATATTATCAAGCTGATCAAAAAGTTAGATATTACCACTACTCCAACGATCTGCCCCTGCGAGCTTCCCTCCTTTAAGACATGGCATCTGATAAGGGGTATCACGATCTATCTGTCTGGAGGAACAGCATTACTCTTGCTGAATATAGTCCCAGGCTCGGCGATCTCTTTCAACAAATCGTAAGCACGCCCGGTTAGCTCAATCGGTAGAGCGTGAGACTCTTACGAGTACGCGATCTCAAGGTTGCGGGTTCGACCCCCGCATCGGGCTGTTCCTATAATACATATTCATTGATTGAGATGTGCTTTCTTTTTTACGTTTTTTGCCTGTTTTCACTGGATATACAGATCGATTAAGTCCCCAATTGTAAGTGAGTTTGACGTTCATTTGGAATATTAATGTTTTGACTAGATACGTGAAACTACCCATACGAATAAATAAACTCCAGGTATCTCAGTTCAACTCATGAGCCTTCTTGATGGCCTTGTTCTTGCCAGTATCCAATACAACCGCAGGGTCCTCTTCATCACCCTTTCTCGAAACCTCATTGCCGTTCTTAGTAGTGATTGAGGTACTGAGTTTGATGTTAGCGAATTGACTTGGACGGTTGTACGTTGAAACTTACTCTTCAGCCTTAACATCCAAAACCTTGCCTTTTGGCTGTCCTTGGCCCCAGTTCCAGCTTACAGTATCACCCTTCTTGGGGCCCTTGTTTGTGCCGGAGTCATCTCCGCCGTCATCGTCAGCCTCTTCTTGCTCCTCTTTTTGCTCCTCGGACTTCTTCGAAGCACCATTGGACTTCTTTCCATTGGACTGCTTCTTCTGTGCCTTTTCCTCAGCACCATCGTTGCCGTCGTCTTCCTCTGCATCCTCATCTTCCTCTTCCTCGTCGTTGGACTTTGTGGACTCTCCCTTGGCAGTTTCTCGCTTCTTGTTCGAGCCGGTTTGGCTTCGGGTTGCTCTTCGCTTCTCGCCAGTCTGCTTCTCATCGTCACCATCTTCTTCTTCTTTCTCCTCTTCGGCATCATCATCTTTTTCCTCTGTCTTCTCGTCACTGCCGTTCTGCTTGCCCTGGGCCTTCAGGAAATCGTGACCCCAGTTCTTGAGCGACGCATAAGACTTGGTCTTCTTGACCTCCTCGGGGGATTTGTCGTTGTTGGTCTTGGTCTCCTGAGCCAAATGGCGCTTACTGTGTTTGGTCAGTATTGAGTCGCAATCTGCGCATGTCCGACATAAAAGCATGCGCAATTAGATGCGTTACTTACCAGTACGAAACGACTTTGCGCATGTGCTGGACCTGTTCGTCGGTGTACTTGCTGGGCTCCTTCTTAGGGTTCTCTTTCAGGATTTCAACGATCTTGCGGCCGCTGTCGTGTCCGACGGTCTCGCCATTCTCGTCCTCCTTAGGCCAGCCTGCACTGTTGGAGTCGTCTGACTTGAGCCACTTCTCAAGTTCCGAAGCTGTCATGTTGACGACCTCGTTGAATTCTTGGATAACCTCATCGTTGCCCTTCATGATTGCGATGGTAGTTCAGTGATGTAAGTGAAATGGTGTACTTTGTCTTGCGATTCAATAATTGCGGAAATCAATTGACTGTCTGATTATCTATGGGATCCATCACCCAGGTTTTAACCATTGATTGTTATTGCTTTTTTGGCTTTGCGCCGTGTCGTCATGACAGCCAGCTTACGGATACTGTCGTAGCGTCATAGAAAAGCCATGTTCCGTCGCGTCAAAGTTGGTTGGAGATAGCTCGATCTTTCGGCGCAAGTAGCTTGCCGTGATCGATCTAAATTGGCTCTGACGTTAAAGTGCGTGCAGGGTCTCAGCTGAAGCGCGATCTGGGCTGTTGTCCAAGGAACGCCATCTGATCACATCAATGAGCGCATCATTTTGCGGCGATCCCCTGGGCTGGTGGCTGGGCGGCTGGGAAGTGGGCCAGGAACCCGATCAACGGATCGATCGTTTAGTTGAGCTAGAGATTAATTAATCCATTGGTTTCAGGGGAAGAATCTGGCAAGTTCATTGCCAAATTGTCCTTGGTGTTTGGTCATGATTGGTATTGCTTATCCTGGTTCCTGATTCGATAGCGCTAGAACACAGTCATAAAGACCCACGTCATGCAACCTGCAGAAGCGCAACAAAGTGTAACAGTGTGCGCGAACTGAGTGTTCACTATTCGACTCAGTTATTGGTGGCTTCTAGGTATGTTCAACAGGTAGTCAGCTTAAGTAGATGGGAGGTAACATTGAAGGTTTCATTGAGTGCAACAATGTACCCAAGCTTATCATCATTGGACAAGGGGTGTTCAAGGATGTACATATTGATGTTTAACCACAACAGAAACCCTCTCTATAAAGATATTTTCCATCAACGGAGCTATTATGATACCAACGTTGTACCCGTCTCTAGTGTCTGGCCTGATTTTATCTGTATCATAAGATCCAGGGACCCGTTCCTGCTATCACCTGTCCGATCGGAGCTTGTGAGCAAGAGGATACTGAGGGTTGAACATATCTCCTTTGGCAGATAGATGTCGAATTTACCGACAACTCCTCTGTGAAATATCAGGGACTTGCTCCTTTTTATATCTTCGTACAACTTGAGCTTGTCAACTTTGTCTTCGTCCTCATGAGCTTGGACCTGAAATGATGCAATTGACCAACGAGCTTCATTCCCCCTCGCTAAGCCTTAAACAGAAGCCATTGACCCCACCGCGGGGTTCTACGGCTGCGGGAGCGGGGCCATTTTTCGCCGGGATCATAGTCTTGACGCCGATGCAGGAGCAGGCGACATTCAGACCTTGACTGTTTTTGTGACTCAGATTAAACATCATCCAATACTTAAAAAGGACAAAAGGTACGTCGAATTTTCTTAACAAACTTTCGGTTGTGTTTATACCAAAAATATATAACCGCTGTTCTTGTATGTTCCTTACTATGCACACGCAGCCTTGGTCATGTTTTCACCAGCGTCCATTGGGTCGCGGTTGAGTCTTTTCAGCCGTTGCACCATCTCATGTCATTTGTGTCCTTCTTTTGCGGCTGGATCGAAATCATCAAACAGAATCGCTAACCTTTACCGAAAATCCAGGATTGACAGCTTTAATAGCTTCAGAACCGTCGCAATCATGTCTCAATACCCCCACATCCTGCTGCGCGCTGAGGAGAAGCCCCTCGAGCACCGATCTTTCTCTCCCTCAATTATCAAGACTCTTGTCGAGGCTGGATACCCCGTCTCCGTCGAGCGATCATCTACCGACCCCAAGTTCAAGCGTATCTTCGAGGACTCCGAGTATGAGGCTGCTGGCGCGCGCCTTGTGAATGAGGGCACCTGGCCCAACGCCGAGCCCGGAACCCTGATTCTCGGCCTCAAGGAGATCCCCGAGGATGACTTCCCACTCAAGAACGACCACATCGTATGCGAAACCCTTCGAAAATAAAGCAATTGTCATATGCTAACTTGATTTAGTCTTTTGCCCACTGTTACAAGGTACACTCTTAGTTCGAAGCGATGAGAACCCAATTGACACATTCTAGAACCAAGGTGGATGGGAGAAGGTTCTCGGCCGCTTCCCCCAGGGAGGCAGCGTTCTTTACGATCTTGAATTCCTCGTCGATGAGCAGGGCCGCCGAGTTTCTGCGTAAGTCAATTGCCATAATAGGCCAGAACAGCTCTTTTCTAACAATTTGACCAGTTTCGGTTTCCACGCTGGATTTGCTGGTGCTGCGCTCGGTGTCAAGGCCCTTGCTCACCAGCTCCAGAACCCCTCCTCCAAGCTCCCCTCAGTGGAGACCTTCACCGACGGTCGTGGCTACTACCTCAACGAGGAGGAGCTCGTTAACCAGATCCGAGAGGACCTTGCCAAGGCCGAGAAGTCTCTGGGACGTAAGCCCACTGCTCTCGTCCTTGGTGCTCTCGGACGATGTGGTAAGGGTGCGGTCGACCTGTTCCTTAAGGCTGGCATGCCCGATGAGAACATCACCCGCTGGGACTTGAACGAGACCAAGGACCGAGATGGTAAGCTCTGCAGTGCTTCGTTTTGTAAGTCGAAACTAACATTTTTCAGGTCCTTACGAGGAGATTGCCAAGGCTGACGTCTTCCTGAACGCGATTTACCTTTCCAAGCCCATTCCTCCCTTCATCAACGAGGAGCTCCTTGCCAAGTCTGGCCGCAACCTGGCTGTCGTTATCGATGTTTCTTGCGATACCACCAACCCCCACAACCCTATCCCTATCTACTCCATTAACACAACCTTCGAGGACCCAACCGTCCCCGTAGAGATCAAGAACGACCAAAACTCGCTTCCTCTATCCGTTATCAGCATTGATCACCTCCCCTCAATGCTTCCTCGTGAGGCCAGCGAGGCCTTCAGCGAGGGTCTTAAGGAGTCTCTCCTCACCCTCAAGGACCGCAAGACTTCACGAGTGTGGGCCGATGCGGAGAAGCTTTTCAACGAGAAGGTTGCTCTCCTTCCCGAGTCGCTGCGAACTAAGCGAGTTTAAAAGTGCTATTTATGATATAGTTAAATTGGTCGAATAGACTGGAATAGAAAGCTGCAGAGAACAGCATGAGAACCACATACGGATATCTATCATTGCCTGTGAAATTCTATTACCGCTATTGGCTATTTATTGGACCTTGAGTAATGAGTTCACTACGCATCTTTCGATCAGCTACTACTTGTAAGGCTGGCGGATTACTATAAGACACCTTTTTCACTCTCACTGACACGACAAGTTACATCTTATTTATCAGAAATAACAAAAGGCTCGAAGTCCATGTTCAACTTGGAAACTCAGCCATCTAGTCTCTAATGGCTAGGGACACATTTATAGTATGAGGGAGGAATCCTTGTATACAATTACTCAGTCGATAAAACTCAACAAACTCAGTCAGACTAGCGTAACGCTAGTAGATCCTAGAACAAATAGATACGACAAAGCTAGCGCTATCTTCGCAGAAACACGTCTGATGATTTGTGTCAGCACTGAGGCTACCAATCAGCTTTCTTCAAAGTTCGGCTTCTACGGGTTGAATAGCGGGGGCGTCCAGTTTTCTGTTGTCCGACTTTTTGGAACTTCTACATGTACTGACATTACGATCGTTCATGTATTTCATTTCGTTGTAATTTCAGTTACCCGCATCATGGAATTTACTGAGGATCAAGAAAATCAGGAGGTGGAGGTGGAGGTGGTTGAATCGATCGAAGCTGACGAGTCCTCCAAGGAAGGTCAGTCGTCTCAAGCTCCTAAAGCTTCAGATCCTAGAGTAGCACAGTCATTAAAGGTCACTCAATCGTCTTATAGAGACCAATCGACACAAACTGTTGAACAACCTCCTGCACCTCAGGCAGCGCAAGTTTCTCAAGCTCCCCAATCTGCCCGACATGTTCAAATAGCACCTGCTCCCCAGCGAGGCGTCCGCCATCCTCAAATGATGCACCCTTCTCAATGGCCTCAGTTCGCTCCTCACCCTCACATGCACCAGTCACCACACTATCCCATAGGATATGTGCCTTACCCACAGATGCCCCAACATCCTCATCACCAGATGGTCTATCCTCAATATATGGTCTACGCTCATCCTCACCAAATACCTCATCCTCCGCATATGGCTCAACCTCCTCATCCTCAGATGCCCCAATCTGCGTATCATCACATGCCTCAAGCGCCTTATCCATATCAATCTCCGTACACGGGACCTCAGGTAGTTCAATACGCTCCTCAACCAGGACACCCTCCTCAGCCAGGGCAGGCTCCCCAGCAAGGACATATCCCCCAGCCAAGCAACGCTCCTCAGCCGAGAAATACTCATCAACCAGTACAAGCTGGTCAACCAACACAGGCTCCTCAACCAGCACAGACTCCTCAGCCAGCGCAAGCCCCTCCTCAATCTCCTCTATTCACACCCGAGGGAACTCCCATACCTACGCCACAGCAATCTCCTCTCTTTACTCCACTGGCTACACCTCGGTGGACACCTACTCCGACTCCTGCGCCTCAGTCTGCTGTTCCTAGTCCGGCTCCTCAATCTACTGCTTCTACCCCAGCTCCTCAGTCCGTTGCGTCCACTCCGGTTCCTCAATCTGATGCATCAACCCCAGCTCCGGAATCTGTTGCATCGTCTCCGGCTCCTGAATCTTCCCCGGGAACAACGACGATATACGACATGGGTCCTCCACCTAAGAAGAAGAGAGGACCGAAGCCCAAGCCTTTGTCAGAACGCAAACCACTCCGCAATACGCCGATTGTCCGTAAGGAAAACACCTACTCTAAGAGGAAGCGTGAGGAAGTTATCACGTGGATGCTCCATCACCGGGTTGATCGTCGAGGCGAGATGGTCCCGCCCTCTACGCTGGATGCTGAAGCCCATTTTCAGATCCCCCGGAGCACCATCGCTGGGTGGAAAAAGTCTATGTACGTGGTATTTCCTGTGACATTGTTGATACAGTAAGTGATGGGTGCTAACAATAAGAAAGACTAGGACTCGGGCCCATTCCCAAATAAATACGGGATTAATACAGGTTCATCAGGCGTGGTTTTGGATTCTTGGTTTATTGATACAAGAGAAGCCTGGTCTGATATCTATAGAGTTAAAACCCACGCGACGTATATGAGAAACCTACGTAATGACACCGAATAACAAACAAATAGAATAAGATAGAATATTAATATTGATTACACATCCAAGACATTACATGGTAGCTCCAGCTATACTACCTATTCGGTCACCGCTTACACGATCCCCCATCTTTGCTTCTAGTGTTTACGTCACAATCTCCGATAACCCCGCCAAGCCTAACCCTTATAACTACCATCACCGTCAGCATCAGCAGTATTGACAATTCAACTTATCTGAACAAATCAGTAAGTAAATTGAACAATGGCATCAATTGCAAAGACAGTCGTCGCTACAGGCGCTTCATCTGGAATTGTACTCTTTCCCTACAATCTTTGGTGAGATATTGCTAACATCAAAGTAGGGCCTGGAAGCTATCAAGCAGCTCCTCAGCCAGGGTCAACCATACAAGGTCATTCTTGGCGCGCGCAACACACAAAGAGCGCAAAAGTCCTACGATGAGATCAACTACGACCACTCATCCAGCAGCGTTACTATTCTTCCTCTCGAACTAAGTGATCTCAAGGGCGTCAAGTCATTCGCTGAACAGACGCTTCAGAAGCTTGGTCGTGAGAAGATTGACTATCTGCTGCTTAACGCGGGACTAGGCGGTGTCGGTGCTGATGGACCAGGTCCTAACGGATTGAAGTGGTGCGAGTCGCATGTCGTGAACCATCTCTGTGCGTGAAACGTGGTGGTACGAAGTTGGTAGAACGTTTGCTGATGTGTTACTGCTACAGCGCAGCATTATCTTGTACACCTCCTGAAAGACAAGTTGGTCGAGTCCAAGTCGAGGATTGTGTTTGTTTCTTCTGGTGCTGTGCGCAGAGTCTCAGACCCTAGTAAGTTCCATGTCAGCTTGACGAATGAGTTCTGACAGCATATAGGCGAGCTCGACGAAGAGCTCAAGGCGGGATCCGGGGCTGATGCTCCCACGACATATAGCAACACCAAGTTTACTGGTCTTCTCGGCGCTCATTGGTGGCGCCGTCAACTCGCAGACTCCAACAATGTCGTCGCTGTGTCGCCTGGGCTGATTCCTGGTACGGGTCTTGCGAAGCAGATGGGAATCCAAGCCAGCATGCCTGACGCCAAGTCTATTCCTGAAGGTGAGTGCATGTAACATGCCTCTTATCGACATGGATTACTGATGAGAGGATAGGTGCCTCGAGTGTCCTTGCTGCTCTTACACGAAGTGACTTCCCTGAAGATCCCGACCGCATCTTCTTGACAAGCTGGGGTGAGTGGTGGGAGAAGAATGTGATTGAATTGTCCACCGATAAGGCGCTTCAGGATAAGTGGTGTCCTAGCAAGGAGGAGATTGAGAGGGATGCTGGTATCTCTTCGTAAGTGTGAACAGGGGAAGAGGAGGTCTATCAGGGACCAGAACACCCTGAGTGTGGCAAGAATTGAATAGATGTTACGGAAAGAACTCCTGGCTAGTGATTGAGGCACAAGACAGCGCAGTGCCCCTGAGACGCATCATGCTGGCGTAAATGGTTCCCGCCACTACATACGGCAGAGGCTGAAGCCATCATCAGAACACCATCCCAGGATGGTGTGTTAGAGCCTAGAGGTGATTAGAGTCGATTATGCTTAAATATATTGTTATCACTATTTCCAATCCGATCGGTTTGGAATGACGCGTAGGAGAGAGAATATTGGCTAGGGCAAGCTGTTGAATCGCAAAGCACACTCGGGTAGCCGATTACCATTTTCGGACCCGAGGCTTTAAAGTGACGGGTAAGACGAGCTAGAGTCGATGGGTTGTGGGTGGCGCCAACAATAGAGAGTAGAAACAATATGATTGCGACCGAAGTGTCTAGACTCTCTGGGCGTATCGAATACCAAACATGACAACCGCCAAGATACTAACAACATGCTTAGTTCTGAAACCCTCGCACTCGCACCCTCCAATATCACAGACCAGATAAAGAGATCAATATCAAGCTGTCATCTCACACTGGAATGACGACGGTCCTCGAATGGCTTTCCCCAAAGCGCTCTAGCTGCAGCATTCCTTCTCGAAAGGCTTCCTCGAAAAAGCTTAGCCTTTGATCTGTCTACAGGGGTTGTTTAGTTTCCGAGCAGTCAATTTAATGGGTCGGTGCCTCGCATTCGCTTTTGTCACAGGGCTGAAGGGGGGGAGCTGAGGCTTGGCACTTGTTTTAGCGAGTGCGAATGGCTGATTTTGGGGAAGATCAATTGGGATATTGTTTCGAGGTGTTGATATGTGCAGCAGCTAATGGACAGTGTTTATCATGAACAGTTGGGCCATCGTACGTTTAAAAGTCCAAGACAAGCCACTTTCTGACCAGGTTAAATTCTGAGGTGAGACGCCTAAAGCAAACAAACAACCTTAGCAAACAACACTATCTTGATAGGCTATTCCATTCCTGGTTCATCTTGTCGACCAGACATTAACTTGATACCTACCCTTTATCATTCCCTGATACTCATCATTATCAGTAACCTCCAAACATCAATATCAGTCATCACCATGTCAAGACAACCGCCCAACGGCCTTGTCGTTTTTGGCCCAGACGCAAACTGCACTCTTGAGCTCTGCCCGATAGAATGGAGCGTCTACCAATACCGACCCTCGCTCGCAGCGAACATCACATTCATCGTGCTCTACGGTCTCGCCATGGGAGTTCACATTGCGCTGGGCATTCGATGGAGACAATGGTTTTATATGTCGTTCATGATGCTCGGCTGCATATTTGAGATTATTGGGTACATCGGTCGTATTATCCTGTATAACAACCCTTTCAACTTTGGAGGGTTTATGATACAGATTGTGTTTATCACGAGTGGTCCTGTGTTCTATACAGCTGCTATCTATGTGACGCTATCCAAGACGTAAGTCATGACTGCTCGAACCACGAAGGATCATCTAACCTGTCCAGTATCAAACATTTTGCCCCCGAAGTTTCAAGATTCAAGCCGGAAGTCATCTGGTGGATTTTCATCCCCGCCGATATTGTCTGTCTCGCTCTTCAAGGCACTGGCGGTGCTCTTTCAACCATCAGCCAAGGCTCAAGCCAACGAGGTATCGACATTGCCTTGGCCGGTCTCTCGCTCCAGGTCGTTATTCTCGTTCTCTTCTGCGCTCTTCTTGGCGACTACCTCTGGCGATACTTCCGAAGCGGATCTTCAGGTGCCCTGAGTAGCCGTATGCGAATCTTCTTTGGCTTCGTCAGCGCTGCTGTTATCTTGATCCTTGCGCGCTGCGCATTCCGATGCTATGAGTTAAGTGAAGGTTACCAGGACTCAGACCTTATTACGGATGAAGCCTTGTTTATTGGTCTAGAGGGAGTGTAAGTCTCTGTTCTCTTTAGATATATGGATATTCAGCTAATAATTTTACAGGCTCATTGTCATTGCTGTCTTCTGTCTCTGTGTAGGACACCCTGGTCTTGTGTTCAATGATACAGCCACGAGGAAAATTTCTGCTTCGTCACAAAGCGATGTTGAGAAGTAAGGTCGGATGAAAAGCATTGTTACATGTTGGCGTCTTTGTCAATTTGAGATTGGTGGCTTGGGTATGGAATTAGTCTATAGACATCTAGGATATTGTCTGCTGATAGAGTTGCCTGTGAACCAAGGATACATACCATAAACCAACTACCTAGTGCAGGTAAAAACTGCCTAATATCTGAGACTGTCCCCCAGGATATCTGCAGGATAGTAAAAGCAAGTTAGCATCGTGTTCCTAATGTTCCTTGGGAAGGCTTGTGGACACGCCTTTGCACAGATGTCTGCAGTTGTTCCCGTTCGGTTAAGAGAACAGACATATACGGTAATCAATCACTTGCATATTACATCGGCACATAGTATGCGTAAACACGTTTTATTGACTGTACGTCCTTGTTGGCCTGATATCTAGCTCAGTGGAAGCAATTTTGCTTCGCAAGACCAAAGACCATGAATATCCTCAACGTCGAGAAATCATCAATCCAATACCACCCCGGTGAATGTCCAACCAGTTGTCGTATGAAGACTAAGCTCTCCATCAACCAAAGCGAGTAGACCAGCTTTTGTCGGACCGAGTTGTGTGATTAGGCCTTGGAGTCGCACTTGCACCAGCAGTACTTGTCGCAGTCAGGGTGCCAGGCGCGACGACGAAAATTGCCGCGGTCATCGCAAGAGTAGGACCAGGGACGATTGAGGCAGGTTCGATTCCATAAAGTGCACTGGATGGAGCAGGCGGCCTTTTCGTTGGTGCTGGCTACCTCGACAGGCTTCGCGGGGGCCTTGCTGGAGGGCACAGCGGCAGCAGCTCCGAAGACGAAGACGGCTGGAGGATAGATGGTTAGTGGGTAACTTTCAGTGGAATAGGTATGACGAGGCTTCGTTTACTTACCGATGGTAGCAATCTTCATGATGACGAGTGTTTGATAGACGGGGAAGTAGTTTCAAGAGAGATGAAGATTGAGATGGAAGTCTGAGGGTGGATGAGGATGGATGAGGATGGAAAGGCAGACTGGGTTGTTTCCTTGAGGATGAGAAGGAAAGAAAGAAAGAAAGAAAAGAATGCGGAGAGAGAGTTGAAGGTAAATTTATAGACCGGCAGGTCACTGCAGAGATGGTCGTTATTCCCAGCTCTGGCACTGTCAAAGCAGTGTAGCGCCGCCAGCCGGCAACAGCTGGTAGCACTGGCACAAACCGCCCGTCACTTGAGGATTGACTCTACAAGTTAGTAGGGAGGCGACGAAAGATACTCGCTTCTCTGTTAAGTGTAGCAACAGTTCGAGTATGCCGAGTCTGAACAAACATCATGGTGCAGGGTTCGAGAAGAGTGCCATTCCAGGATCTGTGTGTAACACAAGCAGTTTGTTGGAATGCAGTCACAAAGAGCAATCGCTTAGAGGACTCGAGCTTATACCGAGTATGCTTTGAGTACACCACGAGTCTGTCTTCATCCTACAAGCTGCTATCGAGCCTGATGGCTGGGCTATCATCACATCGCTTGAGATGGCATGCGCACCGCGAATCAGATAATTCTACGGAACCGAGAAGTGACTGATGATTAACCCTCGAATAACATCTTACATTAGCCGAGAAATGTCATGGTTAGATCTCAACCCAGGTGTATCATCCTTCTGACAGTCATCGGGGTATTCTCATTCTATCAACTTGCTGTACTAAGATGGGCAGATCATTGCCACAACGGTAGAGAACAATATGCGTTGAGCCGTCACATGTGATATAAAGAACAACTCGACAAGAAAAGATGAACAGCCCCAAGTTTCACCTGTCAAGCAAGAGGACAACCTTATAGGCATGTGTTCAAGATGCTCGCAGTCGACAGAAGGGCCACAGATTGGCGAATGATATCTTCTGGTACAGGCGATGACTGACATTCTTTCCGTGAGTAAAACCTTTGGCTCTTGATATTATCAGCTTCGTCGTCGCATTAGTGGCAAGAGGCTATCGTCTACAATGTAGTTGTTCAAACGAGGTAAATTCCAGGTCACCATACTGGTGTTTCAACAAAATCTTGTTACTAGTACTTCTATTAACGTAATCGTGTCAATTTCATGTTCTCAGAGTGTCGACAAATCAAGCAAAAGAGTTAAGAGAAAACTGCCGTAATATAGGTTTCATGGAAAGTGGGTTCCCTAGAAACAAGTCATCTTATACCGATCATTAATGCAACTCTACGATCTCATCGACACAACCGACAGAATCAAGGAGCGCCTTCTCTTCATATCACTTGTCTGCTCAGCTGTACCCCTGGGGAAAACGGCTGCTCTTAAATTTCTCCGGCTTCAGGACTTTACACAAAACCACAACCTGTCGACTCAACAGTAATTATCATCTCAACAACAACCCGACCAACACTCGATTTCATTAATCTCATCGAGCCACAAAATGGGTCCCAGTTTCCTCTTTCGGGCTAAGTCGACCGTTTCCCGTCATATCAACCCCAGTTGTTACCTTGGTAATCCCTGCAACGCACTACTAAACTTGAAATTAGACGGATCGCGAAGCCTGTCTCAGCCCTACTCAAATGGTCTAGATCTTGGAAGTTACGAGGCACTGCGTGGTGCCGGCATCCGAAGAACTTGCTCAAAGGAATATGTTTATAATGCGGTGGTTTCGCACTCTTGGCTCTTTTGTTTGAAGCTTGCACATACTACTCTTTTGTTTCGACTTTGATATTGAGAATCTTGACGATCTCGCTCACTCATTTATTTCACTCTTTCTCATAGTTTATCAAGCTCTTGGCTAGTCTGAAGCCGACCATACCGTCAATCGACTTTGTATATCCGAAACTCCCCGTTACGTCGATCACCATGAAGTTCCTTCTCCCTATTCTCCTTGCTCCCGCTGTTATGGGCCGAGCTTGCAAGGTTCCGCACCCCAGTGCCGATGCTGCTGCGCCTGTCTACTCAGTTCCCGAGAACACAGCCGTCGAGTCCAAGCCTGTTCACACTACTCTTGCAACTCACGTAGCTGCTGTCAGCAAGCCTACCGAGGCCTCTATCAAGCCTCAGGCCGTGTCTAAGGCCAAGAAGACCGCTTCCAAGGCTAAGACCAAGGCCAAGACCACGACCAAAACCACGACCAAGGCTAAGGCTCTCGGTGATGGTACGTCTGTCTCTGGTTCATCCACTTTCTACGGTGGTAACCTCTCTGGCGGAAACTGCATGTTCACCACTTATACCCTTCCTGCTGGTATCATGGGAACCGCCTTCTCTGGTCAGAAGTGGGACAGCGCTGCCAACTGCGGTGCCTGTATCGAAGTCACCGGCCCTTCCGGAACTGTCAAGGCCATGGTCAGTATCTCAAACATAGTGTCAACTACACCAACTAACTTTATCTAGATCGTCGACAAGTGCCCCGAGTGTGACCCCGGCCATCTCGATCTCTTCCCCGACGCCTTCAAGGCCGTCGGCGGTACAAACGGCATCGTCAAGACCTCTTACAAGTTCGTTGAGTGCGGCATTACCACTCCTCTCGTTCTTCACAACAAGTCTGGTACCTCCGCCAACTGGTTCTCCATCCAGGTCGTCAACGCCAACGAGCCTGTCAAGAGCGTCGAGGTTTCCATCGACGGCGGCAAGACCTGGAGTAAGACTGAGCGCAAGGAGTACAACTTCTTTGAGAACCCTTCCGGTTTTGGCAAGGAGTCTGTCGATGTCAAGATTACCAGCAGCACTGGAAAGACCGTTGTTGTTAACAAGGTTGGCGTAACTCCTGATGCCCAATACAAGGCCAAGTCCAACTTCTAAGGAACCAGCCTTGGGAAATTTGTCGGATTTGGGAGGAATGAGTTTAGGTGTTGAAGGACCTGGCGCTTTGGTATGAGTCAAATAGCTGGCTGTTTGACGAATACCAGGGCTTTGCACTTCTTCCCAGAAGACCAAACCGCTTGATGATGATACATGTATATAGCTTTATCTTCGTGTACATACTTGAAGGAGCAGCACTCCAATGTCAATATTTATGAAAACAAAATAGCCGAAAATATGCAGCTTCCAAAACCGCCCGGTAGCCCGAGGATGACATGACCTTAAATCGGAGGTCGGAAGGCCCATCCTTACTCGAAAAGAACCTGTGCAAGACCTATGCTGGGATAGACCTCGGCCACTTACCAGAAACCAGGCCCTGAAGCATATACATACTGTCAGGTTCTTAACTGGGATCGTCACATTGACAAACTTGTAGAGCAATCTACAAAGTCTAGACAGTCCTTGTTTCCTGCTGTATAAATGGTAGGTAGTATTCACAGCAGTCTTGGCTGATCCATTGATATCCATCACACATCTTGGGGAAGATCGACAAATACCACTTGGTTAACGTTGATATAAGAGGAGATCTTTTGAGCCTCAGCAGCCTTGACATGGCCTTCATGCTCTTAGACTGAGGCTGGTAAAGCAGGAATTCCAAGCACACAAAATTGCCAGTCTCTGTTTCAAGAAGGAGCTCAACCTTGGACATTCCCGAAGGCTGTTCGATGGTCGCAGTACAAGGCACTTCTGGGCAAGTTGAAGTAAGAAGTCACTGATCAACGTCTGACTTACTTGACCTGTAGATGTCAATCCGGGAGAGTCCGATCATGGACCTGGTCACGGACCATATACCAAGACTTTATACTATCCACCATCCATCATCCACAGAACAGTACTGCATACTACTGGGGCTATGGGGTTTACCAAGCCTCATGTTCAGTTTAACCGCTGCTCGAGTACCCATCTTTCATCGACCAAGCTCTCTTTTACTTACCGATCTGAGTGAAAAGTTGGGGTAAAGAGAAGAAGCATTTGGACTATGAGATGAGATAATCCAAGACTTACCCCAATAACGCTAACAAGAAAACAAGGAAACGTCACAACTGAACCAATATCAATTGGACCGAGATTATTCAAATTCTCGGTGTAAATTGTATTTTGCCTAAATGCAATTGCAATTGTCATTTAAAAGTTCACGCGGTAATTCGCCAAGTCGGGAGTTTGGCCTAAGAAGGGATGAATGAGGTAATGATCTGAGGGTTATGGAGCCAAGCCTCCTGACAACCCTGGAACTGGGACTGGGTCAGAGATGGATTGTCTTTTGGTTGTCAAGTCCCAGAGTTGGGAGTATTTCTCTAAGAAGAAGCCAAGATAAGACAACGTCTTGGTATACGAGTCATGAATAGCACAACTAACTACATGACATGACATGATTCTTCCGTTAGTTATAGGAGAAGAGTATCTATCTAATTGACTCTATTAGACTTCTATTGCCTCTAGATGATAGTCATAGTTGACCCATAACATTTATTGCCTGACTCTTTTAATTCCACAGTTACCCCGAATAATTTGGGGAACTTGGGGGAAGAAATCGGGGAATGGAGAAGCTTTTCGGTCCTTTCCCCACAGCAACAAAACAGGCGCCGCTGATGACATGCAATGCAATGCCCAATATCTTGGCCAATATTGTCCATCCCTTGTTCTCCCCTGCTCTTTGGATCAAAGGACTTTTGATCGTAAACAAAAGGCCTCAAAAATTACGAGAATATGTCTGTCAGGAACATTTACACGTCCATCCATATGCAGGTCGAGACAAGTGTTGTGGGGTCTCTCCTTCCAAAGCACAAAGCACAGAAACAAGATGACGATCGTTACTCTTCTCTCTTACAACAACAGAATCTAACGTTAGTTTCTTGACAGCTCACGCATGCGCTCCAATCATTTCTCATCAAAAACAACTACCAAGTCTTCTGGAGAAATTCGAGAAATCGTATCCCTCGAGTAGATTCAGGTCGGCACTGGCGCTCACCGGCAAACGAGGTACTCTAGGGTGACATTGCAGGGCACTCATGCCCAGCAATGATATCATCACCGGGAATACCGTCTCCTTCTCGCGGAGCCGCCCAGACTTCCGCCTAGGCAACGGCCAACTTGCATGCAGTTTGCTTGTGATTCAGCGACGTCGAACAATTGCATTTGCGATGGCTTTGAACTGTATGCTAGTCTATGGTAACAGCTGGAGGAAAGGTACACTTTGCCGACTTGTATACCAAGATGCTGATAGAATACTAATACTCACGCGTTCATGATGAAATCAGCCCTGAGGTTATCTTAAAGAAATCAAGAATTGCCCGAAACATCAAACCGTCTCAAACCTAACCACGCCACATCCCGCCAAACCCAACAGCCCAAGCCAAGAAGAAACCCCCTAACTCGACTAATCGCTACTCTAACGTTAGCTTCTATCGCAAGCGACGATCCTCCCCATGGGCAACCTCCACAGAGTGCATGACGTTGGACCTCGGACCCATCGAAATCGTAAAACATCACTCGTGCGCTTCTAACATGTTCTCCACGCCATCCTTGCTTGGCTCCATGGAGTTGAACAAGTTGACTTGGGATATGAATCTTTATATAAAGACGAAGAGTTGCGACTCTTGGGAGTTTCGAGTTTTGGTTTGACAGACAGACAGACTTCTTTGTTTGTGTTTCCTTGTGCAAGTTCGTCACCATGTATCGAATTTGGAACATCTACGGTATGTTCGCTTGTCTTGGCTTACAGATGGTGATTGTTCACTAACACATCTCAGCGCTTGCCGCCTTTGGCACCATTGGCGGTATGCTTTTCGGTTTCGATATCTCCTCCATGAGTGCCTGGATCGGTTCCGACCAGTATCTCGACTACTTCAACCGTCCCAACTCAACAGCCCAGGGCGGAATCACGGCTTCCATGTCGGCAGGATCCTTCGTTGGTGCTCTCGCCGCAGGAGGAATTGCTGATCGTCTTGGTCGTCGCCAGTCGCTCATGATTGCTTGTCTCTTCTGGATTGTCGGGGCTGTTCTTCAGTGCTCTGCTCAAAACGTTGCGCATCTTATTGTTGGTCGTATCGTCAGTGGTGTCGCTGTCGGTATTACCAGCTCTCAGGTTCTGGTCTACCTTGCTGAACTGGCACCTTCTCAAATTCGAGGACGTATCGTTGGTATTCAGCAGTGGGCTATTGAATGGGGTATGTCGCACATATCCATATACCAGTATCGAGTTAACAGAATCCAGGTATCCTCATTATGTACCTCATCTCCTACGGCTGCTCCATCTCAGTCGATGGTCCTGCTGCTTTCCGAATCGCCTGGGGTGTTCAAGCCATCCCCGGCTTTGTTCTCCTTGCCTCTCTTTTCTTCTTCCCAGAGTCACCGCGATGGCTCGCTCAGCATGACCGCTGGGAGGAGGCTCATTACAACCTTGCTCACCTTCACGCCGGTGGTGATCTCGACAGCCCTGTTGTTCTCGCTGAGATGGAAGAGGTCCGTGAAGCTGTTCGCATCGCCAATGAGTCCAAGGACATTGGCTACCTAGGCCTCTTCGCGCCTGGTATCTGGAAGCGTACCGTTGTTGGTGCCAGCGTCCAGGTCTGGCAACAATTGCTGTAAGTCTATATCTCCAATTCTTGGTTTCTGTTTGGTACTAACTTTAGATTCAGGGGCGGAAATGTCATGCTTTACTACCTCGTTTATATCTTCAGAATGGCTGGCATGACTGGAAACACCGCTCTTACGTCTTCCATTATCCAATATGTCATCTTCCTCGTCACTACCGGTCTCGTATTGCCTTTCATCGACCGTCTCGGTCGCCGACCTCTTCTCATTGGCGGAGCTCTGTTTTGTGCTGTTTTGCACTTCACCAGTGGAGCAGTCATGGCTGTTCATGGTTATCCTGTTGACGGTATTGAGGGTAAGTTATGCTTCGTCTTACATGTTAATGTGCAAAAGCTGACTGTTACAAGGCAACGATATCCTAACCTGGGCCATCCAAGGTGCTCCCGCCAAGGCCGTCATCGCTCTGGCTTACATCTTTGTCGGAGTCTACGGTCTTACCTGGGCACCCGTCGCCTGGATCTACGCCAGTGAAGTCTTCCCTCTCAAATACCGAGCCAAGGGTGTCGGTCTCGCTGCTTCTGGCAACTGGATGTAAGTAATCTCACCACGACAACCATTTTTCACAGGCACTGACAACTATCTTCCAGTTTCAATCTCGCTCTAGCCTTCTTCGTACCTCCCGCCTTCACCAACATCCAATGGCAGACATACATGATCTTCGGCACCTTCTGTATCGTCATGACCGTCCACGCATTTTTCACCTATCCCGAGACCGCTCGTAAGACGCTTGAGGAAGTCGAAGCCATGTTTGATCGAAACGTTCCCGCTTGGAGAAGCTCGAAGGCCACTGGTGGTTTTGACGAGAAGATGGAGGCTGCCCAGCGCAAGAAGGGGGATGTTGGAGGGGAGACGACACACGCCGAGACTGCGTAGATGTTGTGTTAGAGTCTGATGTATTTTACTGTATGAGTCAAGAGTTTGTATATACCCGTTTATTTACTCCATAAACATGTGTGCAGCACAACTATTGAGATCGTGATACAGATGCTCAAGTGATGCTACATTTGGTGTCTCACTGCATTTATATCACACACGAGACACGTTCAACCCGCGACCACTATTTTCGAGTTGACTTGTCCACTAAATTCCACAGAAGTCCCCAGTCCTCCCACTCTGGATCTGTATCTTCCCTCAGAAGCGTGCGTCGATGTTCTAAAGACCGGGCCACAGTGTTCTTTCCTTATCCAGACCTCTTTCATTCCGGCAACCCGAGGCACAGCGTTCGTTCCTGTCGAGCCTTAACTCAAGGCATGGATCATACATTCTCATCTTTGCCCTGCCAAGTTTCTCTACCAGACTTGTTTCGGCATGTATTTTCTTCTAGCACCCCACAAGTCCTGCGCGACCGCGATGTTGTCAGCAAGCATTGGCAATGAGGCTAGGAAGCAGAAGTGCTGTAAAGCCTGCCCTGAGAAAAAGATGGCGTCTGCTTGAGACGCCTGGTTACAAGGGCCTCGAGATCGTCAAACATCAACCGATGATGCACCAGCCAAGGAGGACCTCTTGATGCAGATTGCTATCAACCACGCCACCCATTCTACAAGTCGGTGAGCGATATAGTTGTCTGTTATCCTGGAATACGATCGATCAAAATGGCTGCCTATATGAGATCGCCAGAATCTATAAGCCGTTAACGTTAAATGCCGGTGTTATGAGACCACCCTTGCATGGAATCTTCGGCCGAAAGATCCGGCTCCGGAGCAATATCCTTACGTCGAACCTTTGCCGCATTTCGTGCTCCATAAGCAAGCAAGTTTCGGTCAACGGTCGGCCGCTGATTAATGGGTCCCGAGGCTCACGGCAACTATCATGAAACAATACCCAAAAGTACTATCCGTACCGTATTCGAAGACAATCGAAGGATCAAGATACATCACATGGATTGAACGCCTCCTCCGACCTTGGCGTGTTAGACTTTCAACGCCCCGGTTTGCATTGCGTGTCCGTCGGGCAAACTATACGAATGCAGAACAAGATATGAGACGCGCATCGTAAAGAGGGTTCATGACGAACCAAAAAGTTCCGCGTCTGCATCAACAAAATCCTACGCTGAGTTGAATCAAGGCCCCAATTACCCCTCTGGTACGCCAGGACCGAGCCTCGGCACTCTAAGGTTTGGTCCAGGGCAGGTAAGGTACTGTATGACCCGGACACATTTCCTCAGTTTAGAGCTGAAAGGCACTGAAGCCTCATTGCTTGCCTTGTCCTTACCCCATCGAAAAGGACGCCCGGGCCCTAAACATGTCGATCCCCGAAGACACCGGTGCCGAATGATACCTTGGAGGGGCCGGGGATATATCCGTATGGGAATAGCGTCCGCTCCGGTGGCGGAATAGTGTCAGAGCTAGTTTTGCATTCATAACGCTTCACAGGCCTTGGTAGGCTTTCCACCGGCCCTATAGACGGAGATAGCAACCCCAGATAGACAAGACACGCCGATTTAGTAATTATTGGGGGTTTGATGTTTGAAGGGAGGGTCTAAGTATCCGTACCTTAGTCTAGAGAAAGAACTGACTACAAAAAGGCTGGGGCCCATCGACCGTTTATCTTTTGTCGCACTAAATCTCTGTTTAATCAGAAACCGAATTCCTCGTGATACACTCCTTCCAAACATCGTGATCAACAACATTCAATTCAATTCAAGCAGGTACAAACCCCCCCAGTCGGTCCCAGCGATCTACTGTCCCACAACAACCTCAGATCGAGAGACACAGCATAGAATCTGTTGCTCAACACGTCACAACGCAAACTCAACCTTAAAAGAACAACAAACTAATCCCAAAATCAGTTCCTCTACCGTTTCACAATGACTCGCGACAACCTCGAGATCGTGCTCGCTGAGCGTCCTACCACCGACATCATTCCAGGCCGCACCTTTACTCAGAAGCACGGCAAGGCACCCACACCAGATGATCTCAAGGATGGCCAGATCCTCGTTGAGACCCTTTACCTCTCTCTAGACCCTGCCATGCGAGGATGGCTCCGAGGTAAAGAACTTGTTTACTTAGTCTAGACCTCAGTCACTGACACAATGTCTTAGATATGCGATCTTACCTCCCTCCCGTCCAGATCGGCGAGACCATGCGCGGATCTTGCGCATGCCGTGTCCTTGCCTCTAAGAGCAAGCTCGCAAAGGAGGGCGACATTGTCGCTGCCACTCCTGGCTGGACCGAGTTCGCCATCGTCTCCGAGGGTCGATTCGAGCCTACCTCTTACTACCCCGGTGTCCAAGACCCCAAGGACATGCTCTCTGCCCTCGGCATGACCAGTCTCACTGCCTGGGTCGGTATGTCCAAGATCGCTGATCCCCAGCCCGGTGAGCTTGTCGTTGTCTCCGGTGCTGCTGGTGCGACGGGTAGCGTTGCCGGCCAGATCGCCAAGCTTAAGGGTGCCAGAGTTGTCGGTATTGCTGGTGGTGAGGATAAGTGCAAGTGGCTTACTGAGGAGCTCGGCTTTGATGTCGCCCTCAATTACAAGGCCGATGACTTCAAGGAGAAGTTCGCTGAGGCCACTAAGGACTACATTGATGTCTACTACGACAACGGTAAGCTTTCCTTTTTTATCTCCTTTACAAAAGTACCTAACTAACATGTCTCAGTCGGCGGTGACATCCTCGACATGTGTCTCATGCGAGCAAAGGAGCACGCCCGCTTCATCGAGTGCGGTCTCGTCAGCCAGTACAACGCCGCCAAGCCCCAAGGACCCCGTGCATTCTCTCAGATCGTCACCATGCGCATCAAGATGCAGGGCTTCATCGTCCTCGACCACGTCAAGGACTTTGCTACCGCTCGTGGCGAGCTGGCCAAGTGGATGGCTGAGGGCAAGCTCAAGAAGACCGAGACTGTTATTCGTGGCGGTCTCAAGGTTGCTGAGCAGGCCCTTGTCGACTTGTACAAGGGTATCAACACAGGCAAGCTGATTGTTGAGATCAAGAACCACAACGAGACACCTTCCAAGTTGTAAGGTGTTATCAGGAGGGGAAAAATGAAGGAGCGGCTTATATAGATGGGCTTTGTTGCTGTTATGATAGATACCTTACGTATATAATGACTATACCATGATATTTCGAGAGGCTGTTTCACCTATTGCTGCGCTTGGGCATTCACGTACAACCAATGCCACACTCCCTATTACGATCCATCTATCTATCGTTGCATAACTTTTAGATCCGGAATACATACCCGCTGGGCTTGGGTTAGTACATGTAGCGGAAGTAAGGGTTCTCCTTATCCGTCAAATCCTGGAAAGCCAACTTGGCTCGCTCGCTCTCATCTCCCAGTCCCAATGCATCCCTCCTCTTATTCTCATTACGAAGTACAAAGTACAGAGTAGTCGACGCAAGAATGCAAATGATGTAGCTGAATATCGTCAGCGCCTGTAGAAAGATGGGGCATGCATGAAACTCACCAGATAATCAAGCCTAGCCAAAGGGCAGGATAATGGTCCTTCTTGGTCTGACTCCAAACAAGTTGAGGACCAACAATATTTCCAATACAGTACGCTACAAAGATCGTGGCCGCCATGAAGCTCTTCTTCGTATGCCCAGCGACATTGGACATGCCAATCGTAATGATAAGACTCACCGTGCCGCCAAAGAAGCCAGTGATGGAATATCCCACCACAGGCGCAGCGGCACGATACGACCACTCGCTCTTCCAGATGATTGCGCAGCCTGCAATGACTGGTAGACATGTAAAGATGAGCATGAAGATTCGGATGTTGTTGAACTTGGATCCCAGCCAGCCGGTAAGGAGAATGACGATGAAGCACAGTCCGCCGAGAGGGAACTGGAATAGGATCGAGTGAAGAGTGCTCCAGCCGAAGGTTGACACGATAAGTGGTCCGAAACCACTGACGGCACCGTTGACAGTATAAGCTGATGCCATCATGAGAGCGATGAGCCAGATCTTAACATCAAGGATTGCTTCTTTCAGCTGCGATCCCTTGAATTTCGTGCATCGCACACCCGTTTGTCCATGTCGCAGACGCTCTACGGCCGCAAACCTCTCTTCAGAAGTGAGAAACCACGCTGAGACAGGCGAATTGGGCATGATGAAGCAGAATAGCCCAAACAGGAACGTCAAAGAGCCTGCGAGGAGGTAGATGTACTGCCATCTCTTTAATCCACCGCCTGTAATCTGCGCAAAGCCATAATTCAGCGCTCCTCCAATGATTGTGAAAATGCCCGTCGATGAGAACCACCAGCTCTGTCGCAAAGATTGCTCCGTCTGGGTATAGTAACCCGAGACGATACACATAAACCCAGTAGGGATGATACTCTCAACAAAGCCGAGAAAGAATCGCTGCACATAAAGCCCTTGGTAGGACGTCACCGCGGCGGTGAGCATGCAAATCGCAGCCCACACGACGACCACGCCACCCAAGACGCGGCCGATGTCGAAGCGTTGCAGGGCGAAAGTCATGGGATACAAACCCGCCAGCATCCCGAAGTAGAAGAGTGAGGTTGCCCAGCTGAGACGGCGCGTATCGACCGTTGGTGGCGTAGTTGAGCTGTCGACGACAGTTAGATCGAGATCAGTTGTCATGCCGAAGAGAACGGCTGAGCCAAGAATGGCTTTGTCGTAATATACAAGACCATCTATTCACAAGTCAGTAAAGGTTCAAGAGAGATGAGGGTGGAACGTACAGCCGACGATCATGGCGGGAATCAGAAATATGTCAATCTTCCTCACAGCGCGCGCAGCAACAATGGGATCAATGGCATGTTGCTCCTCGCCCACTATGGCGATAGCTTCATCTCTGTTTCCCATAGGCGCCCGCGCGGATTCATCTGCTTGATCCTCTGCTGTTCCCATGGTTGCGATATCGGACTGTGGCGAGTATCAAAATATGGTGTTGCAACAAACAATGATCAAAAATGCCACCGGAAAAGAATTGTCAATAGATGCATCGGCTCTTGGCTCTTTTAGCGACATATACCCTAGCCAAGCAAAAGATTATCATATGATGGCATCATTCTTCATGAGCGAATTTCCTGAGCTGCTCAACTTATCATTGCATCCCTTCGGTAGCCGTTTTAAGCCTCAGGTGCATGTAAGCACCCTTGTAGTTCGTGAGCTAAAGTGAACTACCGTACATACAGAGTTTTCTTGCGTCGCTAGTTTAATTGTTCTGGACCTCTGGCTACGGATGTGTACCGGGATTAATTTGGTATGGTTCGTGGGGGTTCTCATGGATTGGTTGGTTGATGGATGGTGAGATTTCTTTTATACCAAGTTATGAATCATTGCTGAGCCAAGACCACCACCCTTTAGAGATAGGGCTTAGTCTCGGTAGAATTGACAGGTGATCGCTATCTCATGGATGGGACAAGCCTTGTGAAAAGATGTGACTGTCAATAATGCTCGAATTCATCAAACTGGCTGAGCCAGATGTCTCATGCATATCTATAACCCAACCATTACTGTAATGCCTATCGCCCTAACGCCTGGCTATGTCAACAATCCTCTATTAGAATTGTGATATGGTATCAAATCAAAAGATTCTCTTGATACTGGGCCCAACCCACTGCACTTCTGTGCAATTCCTGTTGTTCCTCCACTGCTCAATTCGGTCTGTCAACCATCCTGACTTAAAGTCCACCCATCGATCTTTGCGATCAGGTGGTGGTGGAATGACATTGCCCTTTTCGTCTTTGATTTCGGGCTCAACAATCTTCTCTGACTGTCTTGGGTCGCCAACACGGAATGATCGTGAGAGAACACATTTCTGCTCGTCTCTCCCTCTCCAGTTGTATTGAAGACAGTCGCTGCTCTCTTTGCAGTACTTTCCGCATGCTTCGAATGAATCAACCCTTGCTTCAGGCGGCGCAACCCAGTAATCCCATTTTCCGTTGTCCCAATTCTCGGCCACTTCGCGGTCGCCTGGATGGTGAAATTTCCAGACATCAGAGTAAAGCAACGGGCGCTATAAAAGTTAGCATGTGAAACAAGTCTATCAAGTACTGACTTACACCCAACTGTCTTTGAGCAAACTCCCATCGCCAAACTTTAGTCATATCCTCTGGCCGTGTCTTGTGTAACGTCATGACAGGCTGACACCAGTACTTGTCGCTGAACGGGATACTATGCAAAGGATGCGGGTTGAACAGCGGCCAATACCCCCGCAACGGCACACTGACGTTCCACAAAGCCCAGCCTGTTACGCTATCACCGCAGCAATCGTCCCGTAGCATGGGAAGCCACTTTTCCGCAACCGGAGGTTCGATATACTGCCCGTACGGTGTGGTCTTACGAACCAGAAGTGCCCTCATCGCACCACGGCTGAGCACAAAACCCGGCCCGCCGTTTGCGAACCATGTCTTGATGTCTTGTTTAACGTCGTGTCTACCGGGTGACGGAGAGCCCATGTATAACGGCGCATCGGGATCGAAGGTTTGGAGGAAGCGGAAAGCGTTGTCCCAGAAGACGTAACTATGAGGATGTTTGTTAGTGGCTTATAGGCGTGGTTTCGAGGGTACTGGTAACTCACGTATCAGTCTCGAAGAAAAAGTAGAACTCTTTGTTAGGTCTCATTCTCCAGGCTCGCTCAATCATAGGAAGGAACTTGAACTTGTCCATTCTCCAGCCTTGGATGCGCGCAGTCGCCTCCTTATCCACATCCAGAGTTCCGTTGGCTCGCATCTCCTTCTGCCATATGTAGTTGACGAAATCCGGGTTGTCATGGTAGTAGATGGAAGGTGAATCGGCGAGAACATCGATCGCTTGGTGGCCGTGGACAGTCTCGTCAAGATCCGAGTAAACCAGCAATTCGTCCTTATCAAAGCAAGCACTAACGCTATCAAACTGTGCGTCGAGTTTGTCTTTCGTATCGGCATGGCCCATCTTCAGAACAGGCTGGATCGTCTGGAGCAGATGCTTGGGAAAGGTAGCGCAGAGGTCTTCGGTCGTCTTGCCGACAGGGTCGACAGATACGGGGTAGAAGTAGCTCGTTGTGGAAAAAGAATAATATTCAGATACTCCATAACTGCCGTGGATAACACTCCAAAAGACGAGGATGAGGAAGACGACGGTGCATAGGCCGGCGATGGCCATGCGACTGAAGCGTTTGTTGAGCATTAGTCGCCGGCTGGATGAAGACCAGACTGAAGGCATCGCAGCTGGGTATCAAACATGGCACTCGGGGTCTTTGACTTCTATAGGAGCGACATTCATGATGGAGAACGGGAACAAGGATAAGGTATTTCTTGGGGGTGACGCATCCGTCTTAGGGGTAGAGATCCACTAAAAGCGAACCCCTGTCGCAGGAGCAGGAACAGGAGCCGACTCATGGTGTTCATGTTGTTCTGGGCTAGAACGAGTCTCAAGTTTTCTCTAGGGGCATTCCATTCCAATTCAAACATCAAAAACAAAGTGAACAAGACATTCGGAAAGATATTACGTTTTAAGCTTAATTGTGCCGTTTTCGGAGGCGTAGAACAAACCGTCACCATTGAACTCAAAGTTACAAGACAGTCAGCGAATAGGTAGCCTCAGCTAACTACCTAAGTACACATGTTTTCGAAACAATCAAACCAGAAGAGAAGTATTGAATAGCTGCAGCTACCTAGATGTCTCCTTTGTTACTATACTATTAGTAGCTATCTAACTAGGTGCTGATATTAATATGATAGTATGTCGAGTTTATTATGCCTGTGTTCCATTTCGGTTTCTATGGCATCTGCTTCGATGCACAACGAACTATTCTTTTTTCTTATTCTTGTTCTTCTTCAAAAAGAGCATTGCATAATTTTACCTTGTCACATGGCGGCAACGTTGGTTCCAGATGGATCAAAACAGGTTATTGTGACAAAAAGGAAATGAAGATATCTTTGAGACACACTTCCATCAGCCAAGAAAATGCCTAAAAACCTATTTTCAGCCCAGCTTATTGTCCTCGAAGCCCATTAGGCCTCCCGAACGAGTCTCCGAGTGTTGGCGGAGAGAGCGTAGTCAACGGAGTGGTGGAGGTGATGCGCAAGAGACGTCCCAAAGGAAGACATTGGAATTTGACAAGCTCACAGTCCATACATATGAGAATCTACTCAAAGGTGGAACGATACTTTCCGTATGCAGACACATGTCCTCTCATTGACTGGCTAGAGGGTCGAGATATAGTTAAAGCGTGGAGTTGCAGAGTCGCATCAGAGGCTGAGGAAACAGCATAAGCCCAGCCACATTTCGTATTTTGTCTTTTTCGCCAATGTTCACATGCGAATTGGCGATATTTTACTGAGTTTCAATTCAATTTGACTTATTTTGATGCTTTTCTTTCTTGTCGCCAAGGAACTTGCCGTCATTTGATTCATGGTCATGACGTCTTGTGATGGCAACCTCTTGGTTCAGTCTCAGTCTTGGTCCTTGTGATGTTGGGCAGGTGGGATGAATGCCTTGGAGTATAAACTGTCGCCTTCGGACGGACAGAACCAATTTTCTTTTATCTAAAGCACATTCACCAAGAAATACTCGAAATGCCTCACAGTACTGAACCTGACGCAAATCTTCCTTACATTGAGCCTCCATCTCACGAAGGGCTCAAGGCTATCAAGTTACCGCCTCCATACACGGGAACACCAGGGAAGATCTTTGTTTCCGATATTAAACTCTTCTTCCAAAACTTCTTCTATCTTCCTTACCTCTTTATTCCTCTTTATCCATGGCATTCAGGAGAACTCTGTGAGCTGTATCCATCTGCAGAGAACCTTACAGATATTGCCCTTCATGTTGTTCTTTCCATAATGCAATTGGGCTTCTTGATCTCGCTCTTCACATTGGCCTTTCTTCCGACTTTTACCTATGTCTGCTATGTCGCTGTCTACCTTGCGCTGAACGAGCTTATCTGTTGGCATTTTAATAGAGGCATCCCCCGCAGTGGCCTGAAATCGACGGAAGATGACATTTCTCAAAGTTGGCCTCGACACGACGACGAAACTTGGATCTTTCTCAACGGTATCTGCGTAGGGTGAGTCATCTGAGAAGCCTGTCCTTTCAACGAAGATAGCTAACAGCAGGTGTTCAGTCGAAATTGGTTCCAGAAGAACCTTGATCGCCTTTCACGGACCTTCCATCGCCCAGTGATTGGTATTCACAACAGAACGTAAGAACATCCACCGTCAAGATAATCATTCCTAACGTCTCTAGCGCCGGTGTTGTTTTCGATCTCATCCAGTGTTTGATCCAACGGGCCCTCCTCTACGCAACCCAGGATGTCAGAGAATGCTACGTCCTCGTCAAAAATGCTCTCCTGGACGACCAGAAGAAGAAAGTTGTCTTCATCCTACACTCCCAAGGCGGTATTGAAGGCGGTATGATCATAGACTGGCTCCTCGACGAAATGCCACTCGACAAGCTCCAGAAACTCGAAGTGTACACTTTCGGCAACCTCGCGAATCACTTCAGCAATCCATGCCGCGGCAATGATCCGAGTTCACCTGTGATACCGCATATCGAGCACTACGTCAACGAGAAGGATTTTGCGTGTCGCTTTGGGGTTCTCAATTTTACTCGACACTACACCCAGAACGAAAACCGGTTCGCGGGAAAGGTCTTTATTAATCGAAGTGGCGGACATCAGCTCAACCAGCATTATCTGGATGATATGTTCCCTCTGGACAGGGACCTTCGACAGGCACGAAATGCAAAAGAGGGAGATTTTATGAATAGGAAAGTCCGAGTCAGGAAGGATAATACTATCAAGGAGACGAAAAGAGCAGAGCTTCCCCAAGGATTTACAGTTACTTGGGATTCTGGCGCAAAGAATAGAGAGGTCAGGCCGGACGAAGTTCCCCGGATGGGAGATCTGAGTCGATTGTGGAAGTATCGGAATGGGCAACTGCCTGACTCCTATAAAAGTGCTTTAGTAGATGGCACTGAAGATTGAAAGAGTAGCATTGGCGTGTCTAACCACTCCAGCCTCGAGACACCATGTGTCACTGTGTATACAGATATGAGCCAAGTAACCAATAATGAGATTCCCTTCTTACTGTCCTCGAAAGATGTATTACTCGATATCTTGAGAACCCCGTCCTTGGACATTCCTCGCCCTCACACCTTCATCCCCTGATGCTGTCCGGAACACTGAACTTGACGATACATTCTCCCTAATCATAACACCGTCCCCTTCGCGCTCGTCTGTATTACGTCCACAATCAACACTCCTACTCCCACTCCCGAATTTCTCTCTAACCCAGGGCAGGAAATTATAGTATCCGCCGCATGCGAAAACACCACACCAGAGCACAAACTCCGTCGCATATATAACAATCCCCAGGATGTCAAGCTCAGGTTGGAAGAACACTGAAACTAACGAAAAGACATCTCCAGCTGCGTCGATGGCGACGAAGAGAAAGGAGATTCCGCGGACAGTTCGATGCTGCCAAATATCCCAGTAGTGTGTCAGCACTCCGGCTGCGAGTAACGCTGCGGATAAAGAAGCCATCAAGATCAAGGGCCATTCCAAGTCTTTCGATCTGGCGATGCGGAGGGCTATGATAAGAGAGGCTTGAATGCCGCCCATGACGACCGCGATGGGAACAACAACGAGAAGAGAGCGGTAGACACTCCATTTCTATCAGCTGTTAGCTACTTATACCGGTCGAAAGCACAAAGCGCGTACTCTTTCGTAATAGTAACATTGGATCCACGTAACAAGACTCAGGAGCGTCAAGATCTGAGGTTGAATTCGCAACGCAATGTTGAAGTCTTTGACAATATTGTATACTCCCAGCGGAACGCCCGCCCATGCCCAGAGCATCATCATCGATGGCTGCAAGCCTGTGGCATTATGACGGCGATAGTTTACAATGATTTGCGGAATCAACTATGAAATATTAGTTGTGTTTCGCTTATACGCGATGTTGGATCAAGTTACGAACCTGGATTGACCAGCACACCTAAGAATGTTAACAACTGCATTTATTAGCCAAGAATGAGACTTACGGCTCCTAATGTGCCAAGGATGTTGGCTGCGACTGGAACGTCCATTTCCTCATCGATTACTTGTATATAAACTCAGACACAATGGTTGAGAGGTTAAATAGCAAGCCAACTTCCAGAGCTCTGATGGTGAAGCGAGAGAAATTGACGCGCGCCAAGAACTGTTAAGCTACACTAACAAATTTGGTGGAGATGCCTAACAACAGCAACACCTGGATCTTCAATATGGATGTTATCAGGCCAGCGCTGCCAAATGTCAGGACGGAATCACCAGAGTAATTGATGTTAACTATTAATGACCTTGTAATTGAGGTCGTCATCTATTTCTACATGACCGAATCCATGATCAAATAACCCCATTTCGCCCTTTTCCCGTCCCAAACCAAAACTTTTTAGAAAGTAGTCTGCAGCTTAGGATAATCCTTAGCCTGAACATGCAAATCTGCATAGATAGCAGCCGACTGGTCGTCAGCAAGGTGCTTCATTCGCTTCACGTCATCCTCTTCGAGATGCTCAAGAATCTTTTCCGGCTCCTCCTTTCCGTCCTTCTCGTCCTTCTTCTGAGGCTCAACGGCCTTCTCAATACCTTCCGACTCTCCAATGAACAGGATCTGGGCATTGGGATAGTCGAAGTGGGCAGGCTTGGAGGGCAGCCAGCGCAGAGAACGGAATTCATCAATGATTCTGATCAGTTAGCATTAGACACCAAGAGGGAAGCGGAATGTCCTTACTCTTTGGGGAAGCCAGGTCCCTCGGGTAATTGGGCGTTCTGGGGTCCTGGGAACTGGGGGTTCTTGGTACTGATAATGAAGCTTCCCTTCTCCTTGAGACCCAATTCCTTTTGAACCTCATCAAGCTTCTCAGGCAAAGTTGTCAAGTAAGCCAAATGACTCTCCCGGCCCGTCGAAGTAATAGCGTATACGCCCTCACCAACAGGTTTGGCAGGTGGTGTGCGACGAGTTCCAGCAGACTTGGTATCGTACTCATCCGCAGATAAAAAGTCCTTCTTTATCTCCTCGTAGGAGGCGTTGGACTTTTCGACAAATACCATGTACTTCTCTTTTCCGCTCTCAGGAAGGGTCTTCTTGGGAAGAGCAAGGAGTCGTGTGTTGCCAGCATCAGCAATTGGACCATCGCCGAGACGAGCGTCCTTAGCGATGGGACGCAGCATGATGAAGGATCGGGCGATATCGTCGACACTCTCGGGGTCTTCGAGATTCACGCGACCGCGGATGAAAAAGTAGATGATGCCCTTTTCGAGGATGTTAGAGGGAACATCAGGCTCCTCGGCAGGCTGCACAGCATCTTCGCCATTGGACTCCTTGTTCTCAGTCTTGACACTGTCCTCATCCTTCTTTTCAGTGTCGTTCTTCTTGTCCTTGGATTCGTCCTTCTTCTCATCCTTTGACTCGTCTTTATCTGACCTGATCACCACATCATCGAGTGTAGTTTGACCATCAGTCTTGGTGCGCTTGGCATCGGGCGCATCCTGCTCGATCTGATGCTTCTCGCCGGTCTGTTCTTCACCATTGGTCTTCTCAACCTCTTCGTGCTTTGAGTCAGTCATTTTGGGCAGTCAATGGTAATGTAACGAAGACAATTGATGATTTGAGAGTATAGAGAATTTAGGAAGGAAGTCGCAGAGGAACGGGAAGGTGCGTAGAACACGGTGGACGCGTCGCGTTTGATTGTTGCACAAGTGATGTCATAGACATCGACCTCGAGCAGCTCATCGTCCACATCGATCTTTCCATCGTTCGTGCCGTTTTTGCGTTGTCTGGTCAAACATCAAATCGATGCCATCATATGTTTCGGTTAGACCACTAGCGTTTGGCCTGACGTCAGTGTCGTTGAGATGAGTTTACAAGACATCACAACCAGAAATATTAGCCACCGATGGTATAAGGGAATAGTTTAGACACCTTATTCCAGCTTACACGAGCATCTAGACCACTTTACTTTGGCGCTTAGTCTAAGTCTTGCAGAATAATCCATCTGTCACCCCATAGTCCAACCATTGGTGAGGGCGATGGAGGAGAAGGAGAGCCGCTCTTTGCTCAAAGACCTGGTTCGATAAATTGATAGAACTGACAGAAATATATATGTACGATGTACTTGGCACAAGTATACTTGTCGTGGGTCTTCAAGTCCAAGCCCAAGAGCCTTGCTGGGGATATGTACCACGAGGGTTGAGTCCATGTATATTGGTTTCAAAGCGCATCACCTCCAGCACTTAGTTGTTTTGCGATCTCGTGCTGATCTTGCTGTAATTCAAGAAACTTTGCCATATTGCCACAAAATACACTTGTGTTCTTGCTTCAATAATTGGAGGTGGTTACGCGAAGTCGTAGAACAGGGTATCAAGATAGATCCTCATCAAGGTTGATTTTTGATACGTTACTACTGGAGAGTCTTTCCTCAAATATTCCAGTACTTCGTATCAAAAAATAATCAAGAGCTTAGATCTATAAAACACAAGAATAATTGATTTCACCATGGTTTCTCTTGCAATCCCTTTGGTTCACAACCGGACACTGATCCAACAGTTTCGATAGTATATCCTTTGCCAACGGTTGAGCTCATTGCTTAAAGGTCTCCGATAATTTGGAGACCCAGAGATAGGACATTAGCCATTGGAATCATCGGCGGGTGACTTCATTGGCATGAATGCGCTTTGCTTATGAGGAGCTTTCCTACTCGTGCCGGGACCATAAAGCATCCCTTATCGTTGACAAGGCGAGTCGTGGGAGACTTTCAATTGGAGAGATGTCCTCCTTTGATACAGTGATGGGGTGAAGCACTCGACCGACTGGCAAGCTCGGTTAGGTCGAGTGTTGTGAGAGGGGGTTTGTACCTGTCTGCAAGCGCCCAACTGGCCTTTTGAATGACCCTGTCTGTAGAGAGATCCTCCCAGGTTGAAGCGAGTATCGGTAGTCCTTCCATTGAATGTATGGCTGTGATACAATTATACCTACGGCATAACCAATACACGAGCCCCAATAGCTCCTTTGTAAGTGACGGCGTCACTCCCTCCCTCGAAAAAAGGGGAGACATATTGGAAGATATGTTGGACTTCCCAACAAACTACTTCAAAACTTCAGGGCTGTCTTGAGACACGAGCAAACCACTTGCGCGCGCAAGCTTACGTCCCTGTCCATCCGAGAGTTTACTGAGTCAACTGTATTGGGGCAGGGTTGCACAGGCTGCGTCGGTAGGGAGGCTATGCTCAGTCGATCAAAGTCGGGAGATACGGCAGTCTCGATACCATTGGTAGGGTCCGTCGAGTAGGATGTGCGTCAAACTTATCGTGGCGGTGTCGCGCTGCCTAACCATGTAAACACGGAATGCTCAATAACCGTTGGGGGACAACATTTCCAGCTAGGAGAAGCATGTTAGCCGTGCCCGTACACTTGAAATAGGCACACCCATATCTGTTGTTCCGGTCGTCCTTTCGCGATCTCGCAAACCTACAGACAGTCTGATCCAGCGTCTCTAGAAGGATGGGGGATACACTGAGAGAAGTTGATGCGCCTTTGCTCCCGGGGCATAGTTGTGCTTCGTCAGTAGGCCAATCCCGGGTTTTCTGTATAACGAATACTATATGCCATGGGTATTTCGTTCACTTTCGGGAAAGGAGTGGATGCGTACGTACCGTCGTTGGTTAGGTCTTCCATACAGTTTCGGCGGAGACGAACACGGTTGTGGGCAGGGGAAAAGTCTGAACCACGAAGCTGTCTGACGCTCTACCAATGTAATTGATAGAATTAACAAGCAGTGGTAGCAAAGATAATTGTGAGGAGTATGTGCAAGGTTGAGATTGTTGCGAGAGATTTGACTTGCGGCCCCCCTTTCATCACTGGTTCCCAGCGACAGCGTTCTAACACACTCGCGAAGAACTACTCGACGAAAGCTCAGGCAGAGAAATATCCGGACCGCTTCCCACGTACGTTCAATTTCCTGGTGATGAACGAGAGAATATGTGCTCATACAGATGATCACTAATCTCTTAGGATCTGATTCAGGCGAGCTTGTTGGAACAAAGTCCAGCAATACTTTATGGTTCCGACCGCTCTTTTGTCACCATAAACACCAATCTACCAAAGGCAAGTTTGAGGCAGTTTCGTTAACTCTAGTTACTCCTTGCTACAGTTGGAGAATAGGGCTAACCTCCAGTCCATCACCACTAACTTAGTTTGCGCAACCGTAGAAATGGGAGAGGAAGGTCTCGGAAAGCATTGGAATCATAATTATGTCAAATTGTAGAAATTTCTTGTTTATTTAATCAGACTTTAGGTAGAGAACTTTGTTAGAGGCAGGCATGGCTGAGAGTATAACTCTGATTGATGAACACGACTGGTTGAGTTTGGCTTACACGAAAGCTTCATCCACGCACCTACCCAGGAAGGTATGATATAAATACTTGGTCCTCCCCCAGGAAACACACTCTCTCTTTTTGTTTCCTCTCTCTTAACAGCTTACCCTTTCTCTCCGCCTTCACCACACCCATCGCCTTTCCAGAACAGGAATCCCAAGCAACTACCGCACCAAAGCAAACGTCAGAGTATCGGAAGTTGACCGCTGAAAGCCTAAGAGATAAAATATCCCGAGGGATTTTCTTCTAAAGCTTAGACCGGTATTTAGGCTGCTTTACTTTGGCGCCCTAAGACTTAGGCAAGATGTCTTCAACTTCAGGTGATAGACTGAGGAAGCTCCCACCTGAGATTCTCAGAGAAATCATCGTTCAACTAGAAACCAAGTCCAGTATCGACCGTTTCCTCGAAGCATACCCTTCTCTCCTCGAGCTCTACTCGAGCTACGAGCGAGGGATCTTGGAGAGCATCTTGGCTAATGTGTTTGCCGACGATGACGATGTGGAAGGAAATATCCGAAAGGATGTGATAGCAATCATCGAATTCCCGAGCCCCGAAAGAAAGTATTCATGGCAAAACATCCAGGTAAACCCAGAGAAATGGCAATTGCCGGACTGGCCACAATCACCCGAAATTGAATATCTCCGAAAGGTCCATCGTCTCCTCAGTCGAATTATCGAATTTATCGAGGACTACATCTCAAAGGCAACAAGCGAGTATCTTCCTCGCGCTTACCTCGGCCTGCCAGACCTAAAGACCGGAAAACCCAGCTTTATGGGCAGCTTGCTTGAGACCAGACATCTTCCATTTACCAGCTTGACACGCTCTGAGCGTTACCGCCTACTACGCGCTTTTGTGAGATACGAGTTGCTCTGCGAAATCCACAACACCCGCGATGATAAATGGGATGTTCCTGAAGAGTATCGCAACTTCAACGCTTTTGGTACACCCAATGCTCTGGACCCAAAGGCATTGTTCTCCGTACATGAGTACTACCAAGGCGTATATGGCGCAGTGTTTGCACATTGCGGCGACGCATGGTTGCCCGACCTACCAAGCTCTTTGTCGGTTGGTGCAGCTGGAAATGTCACAAATTGTTCTACGCCGAAGTACCGCCCATTGTTATTCCCTGACAATCTATTCTTCGATGCAGAAGGTTATTACGATGATCTAGGCATTGGAGGGAACAGAGTACCTGCGGAATTGGCTGGCTGCGGCTTGAATCTACTCACACGCGTTCTTACCAGTTCGGAGAGACATCCCGGGGGAGCACGGTACATCAAACACTGGCTGAAGGGTCTCGCAGACGGGCAAGAATATATGTTTGAACCGTGGATGAGGTATCAATATGATCCACGCCACGACAAAGAGTATTCTGCTTACAGAGACCTAATTATCTCGTCTCACCTCTCCAATCAGCTGCCTACGAGAAAATATGTGAGAGAAAAGATGAACGCCTTTCTATTAGATGGCGATACTTTTGATCCGTGTCTTCCCCAGTGGTGCAAGGTACATAAGCTCCAGCTTCGTATATACCGACAACGAGCATGGGGACTTTTCGATGATCAAAGATTCTATCCCGATACAACCTGTCACTTCCCAACGCTCGACAAACTCATTGAACTACAAGACGAGGAAGAAAAGATGGAGAGATATGCAGAACGGAGGGGACGAAAGTCAAAACTCTGGCAAGATTATTGGGCAGGGATACGTGCTGAGAGACCCGATTATCCCCGTTTGACTTATCATGAACGGTCAGGGTTGAGATTCTTCGATGAAACGGAAGCTCAGGACCTACCTTGGATCCGCAACGAGTACCAATACCGTGACTACTAAGGTAGTGATGATGCAAAGGATAGGCACCGATAGGAAGGAGAACTAGCCGTCGACGGCCTAAGAGATCAAACAACTCATGCACTTTATGAGAACTTAGGTTGGCTCTTAGGCTACTTATTTCTGGTACCAGTATGCACGAATGGAACGATGACCTGTTCTTTATAATTTAGCATAGGTTTCGAGAATCGAACTACCTCCAATGATATGGTTTCTGGGCGTCTGCAATTGATCTCCCCCATCCTAGGTGATTGGACAAGGCTTTCGCTTGTGTTGAGGATCATCGCTGGTGGTCGTAATATTGGTCTCGGCTGTTATCAAGATGTTGAAAGTCCATAGTGTACAACAGGAAGCGGTTGCAGAACCTGTTAAGGGGTCTGGATTCCTCGTGTGTTAGAGAGCGCCGCATTTTAGATATACTGTAACCTAATCAGTAACTGTTCTGCTCGATAAAGCATATGCTCGGAAATACAGAAAAAAAAACCCATTTTCTGGACCGGTGCTTCAAATCGTAGTTGTTTCAATCAAAGCCAGTGTATAGCCTGAAAGCCCTCACCAGAACTGGAACTCTTGTTCTGGCCTTACTGTCGCAGTCGAATCCACCACTAGTCTTCTGATCAATACTCGTGTCAGAATCGGCTTCGAGTTCGCCCTTTGGTAGAGAGATCTATGGGGTTTCGGTCAGGCCCCGAAGAAACTATACAGAATGTGATGAGCGGTGTTGCAGTCATCCTCATAAATGGACAACCAGGCCCTGAGTACGAGCCAAAGCGTATCAACTCACATGCTCGGCCTGATAGACACACCGTAAATTTGTCGTTTCCTCCCAGTTTACCACCTTGCTATTCGAATCCTTTGACCAGTTACTCCTTTTCGCTGTACAAGACCAGTCGCACCGAGTATTGAATCTTGACATTGGTTCCACTGGTCCATCAGCTCCTACTCCTTTTAGCTGATGAACAGGCTTGCAGGCGGTTCTGCTAGAGCCGCCAATCAACAATGCACTCTTCCGAGGCCAACTCTGGAATCTTATCCTCGTATCACCGGTGTCAGCACCCGTGGTGTTGCTCTTGGTGGCCTAAACGATGCCACAATTTCTCAGAACCAAGTAATCGGTATCAGGGTAGTCCAGGTCTCAAGGACTCGAGCGTCGGTTTTGATCGTTGGGCTTATCATGCTACTCGTAGTGGTCGACATTCCGGCCGTGGTTTGCCAACCGCCGAGGTCGGCGAAAATAGGAGGGCCCATTGGTCGCGGACGGCCTATTCCTACTATGTTTCTCTTCTGTCACTTGTGTTAGCCACCCGATGATCTTGTCACCGATACCCATTACAGCTTACCCCAAACTTCCAGATCATAAGACGGCCCAAGCCGCTATGGCGCTCCAGACCACGTCAAGCCTAAGGGCACAAACCCCTATGTATGGTCGAGCGTGACTCGCCCCAACAGTAGGAAGGTATCAGAACGCCTCCTCGAAGCTTCAGGTTTCAGAGCTTGACTCCTTGATCTCGTCTCGTACGCTCTCGGCGGTCAGGTTTGCTGATGTTCTTGGGGTCTTTATTCTGTCGGTTGTATCAGCTTCTTGAAGTCGAGGTTGCTGTACTAAGGTCTCGGTGACTTCGTCGTTGTTTGAGCCGTGCGCTCGGTATACTGCTATGGTGGTCGGATTTTAACAGACGATATATTTCGTTTCGTGTCTATCGAAATCAATGCTGATTTCTGGTTAGTTCAGTCGCTTCATCGATCCATTCAGGTCCTCACTTTCAAGGAGAAGGACCGCAAGGAGACACCGCGGTATCAGTATCGAGATGACCCCTTCCGTCGTCGACATTGAGCGCGACTGAGAAATAACTTGTCATCAAACAGGATGCCTATAGTTCTGGCTGGTCCCGGAAACGTATTGCTGTTCGATACTGCTCTGTCTTTGGCAGCATTTCGTGTGGCGGGGATCGTGGGTTCCTCTACCGTTAGAGGATTGGAAGAGCCTAAGTAAATCAAGTCAAAACGCGCCGAACTCTGACCTGATTGGCACTTCTGGTGATATTGTTTTGTGCTTCTGCCGTTTCTTCTTAACCTGTTAGCCAATGTGTTCTTGATCGAACAACAAGGTCGTGTTCGTACAAGGCCTCTGGGGTTGTTCTTGCCGTGGCGAAGTGTGGGACATGACTTGAGCATCACAAAGAGCATATTTCAGCTACAGCGTCTCAGCAGTGAGGAGTTACCTCGAACATGTGTGCCTTACGCCAGTTCCCTTTGTCGCATCAGGTCGAGTCTGTTCCGAACGACTAGATCTCAGTTTTGTTCTTTGAAACTTGATCAAGTGCGGTGTTTTGCAGTATTGGCACTAGTAGACGACCTAGAAACGAGTTTAATAATGGTCGAATACGATCGGTGCATCCGACAAGAAACCATGTGGGCTTCGGTCCTGGCGGTACGATACGCTCAACATCAGGGCGGTCAGAAGAGACGAGAATCGTCATGTCGATACCTATGGAAGTGCTACATTCATTGGGTCGCAATGTCACAGAATGATTTAATGTAGGTAGTGTTTTGATGTTGGGTATTTGATTGGTTTTTAGTTATGAGAAGCAATACCCAGTTTCCTCCATCTGACCCAAAACATCCCAATCCTTCTCACTCCCATGGACAGACACCAGTTGCGAAGGGAGCGTGCACCGGTCGTGCTTACAAGAGCTACAAGAAACATCTTACCATGAACCGGAGATTCGCAGTAAGATGTCCATTGTAGCTCTTGCAAACACCCCCGTGGCACGGTCCCTTCCCAACCAGTGTCGAAGTCCAGCCCACTTGACTGCTTGTCAAGGACTTGTCTGTAAACAAGATGGTCAGCATGTGATCAGGAGCAGGGTTGATGGAAGCAAACTAACCTTGTAAGCACGACCGATGCGTCAACGAATGGGTCTCTATCAAAGTGAGAGACAGTTCGGTCCCCAGTGATGCTCCCATGAGGAGCATATGCGTTGTACGACGCAAANNTGTGGTAGGAGATGTTGCCCTCCCCTGGTCAGGCGTGTATCGGGCGTCCCCTGGAAGGAGAGCCTCCCCGTGGCGCGTGGGGGTTGTAAGGGGAGAAGCCGACGCCACGGGGGGGGCTACTGTCTTGTTAGTATAAGACTGATGATGAGACACATGTGCAACACTTACTGTAACGGTAATGATGACCGTAGTTCTCGTAGGTTGCCTCCTCCAAAGCAGCCAGCCCAGCGCCGTACTGACTGTGGCGATGACGCTGGGCCGCCTGGAAGTGCTGTCCAGCAGTTGGTGTGAAGAGGCCTCCCCCTCCCTCTGTTGGGTAATGATGTTGAGTGACTCCCCCCAGGTTTGACGAGGGTCGCGACTGTTGTAGGTCCCCACCCCTTAAAGGAATAATGATGTTGATGTTTTTTTGTTTTTGTTTTTTGGGGAAAGGAGTGGGGAGGTTCATGGGGATGGTGGTGATGATGAGTTGGTGGTTGGGGGAGGAG